>NW_026845477.1:287134012-287305664 GCF_025583915.1 Anolis sagrei ordinatus | reverse complement strand
GAGGGAAGGAAAGAAGGAAAGAGAGAAGGAAGAAAAGAGAGACAGCAGAAGAGAAAGAAAAGGGGAAAGGAAAAAGAGATAGAGAAGGAAGAAGAGAAGGAAAGACGGGAAGGAAGGAAGGAAAGAGGGAGTGAATGAAGGCGGGAAAGAAGGAGAAAAAAAAGAAAAGGTTGTCCACAGCAACACGTGGTGGGTACAGCTAGTACACAATATGCATGTACACATATAAACACACAAATACACACACACACACACACACACACACACACACATATATATATATATACACACACACACACACATATATGCACAAATATATGCACACACACAAACACACAAAACACATATACACAGACTGGGCCACAGCAACGCGTGGCAGGGGTCGGCTAGTAATATATATTTGATGTCTCCTAATGAAATCCAAAACACCTGGAGTGCTCAAGTTTGCCCATGTCTGCTGTAGAATTAATACAGTTTACCACTATTACCCAAACTCAAGACTATGGCAACCTGAGAGTTGTAGTTTGGTGACACTCCAGCATTATTTGGCACAGAAGGCTAAAGACCTTGTGAAACTACAACTCGCACAGTTCCATTGCATTGAAGCACAACAGTTAAAATGTTTTGCTATTCCAAAACCGGCACTGTAGTCTGAACCTTATCTATTCTTTTGATTCAGGTGCCAGGACTTTTGGGAAAAGTGGCTGTTGTTTTCTCTGAAGCACACGCCTTGAAGATGCTGCTGTACATGGTATCCTTGCAGGAGGGCGAAAGTCAGCCTTGCAGGAGGGCGTTGGCCTATAAAGCCTTAAACGGTTCCGGCCCAAGATACCTATCCGACCGCATCTCGACCTACGAGCCCACCAGGACTGAGATCTTCCGGGGAGGCCCTGCTCTCGATCCCGCCTGCTTCACAGGCACGGCAGACGGGGACAAGAGATAGGGCCTTCTCGGTGTTGGCTCCTCGGCTGTGGAACACCCTTCCCGTGGACATTAGACTGGCTCCTTCCCTGATGAAATTCCGCAGGAAATTAAAAACTTGGTTGTTCAAGAAGGCGTTCGAACAGGAAGTGCAATGATTGGTAATGACTATAGGAATGGAATAACGGAAAATGATATTGGATTGTGGTTTGGACGATGAGACGACGCTGAATGGTTTTGGTAGTAATGATGATGTTTTTGTATAATTGTTGGATTGTGAATTGTTTTTATACTGTGTCTTGAATTTTGTTGCTCCTATGTTGTACACCGCTGTGAGTCGCCCCCGGGCTGAGAACAGCGGTATATAAGAAAAGTAAATAAATAAATAAATAAATAAATAGCCACTTGGCTTGGTAAGGATTCCCTCTGTGCCTGGATCACATTACCAAAAGTATCAGGGAAGAATTCAAATGAGGCAGACAAAATGTCTGAAAATAAAGGTTTATTTATTTATTTACAACATTTAAATGCCACCCTTCTCACCCTGAAGAGGACTCGGAGCGACTTACTATTATTATTATTATTATTATTATTATTAGTATTAGTAGTAGTATATTGCATTAAATTAGAATATAATAAATATGTTTATCTATAGGACAGCAAAACTCCACAACCCCCAACGAAACTTAACCAAAATTCCCATGCCCATAACACAACCCACAAGGTACAAACATATCTACTCAAAATGAAAAACAACACAACAACACACTCACAAAACAGCAAAACAACAAAACTCAAAAAAACCCAACGAAACTTAACCAAAATTCCCATGCCCATAACACAACCCACAAGGTACAAACATATCTACTCAAAATGAAAAACAACACAACAACACACTCACAAAACGGCAAAACAACAAAACTCAAAAAACCAACGAAACTTAACCAAAATTCCCATGCCCATAACACAACACACAAGGTACAAACATATCTACTCAAAATGAAAAACAACACAACAACACACTCACAAAACGGCAAAACAACAAAACTAAAAAAAAACGAAACTTAACCAAAATTCCCATGCCCATAACACAACCCACAAGGTACAAACATATCTACTCAAAATGAAAAACAACACAACAACACACTCACAAAACGGCAAAACAACAAAACTCCACAACCCCCAATGAAACTTAACCAAAATTCCCATGCCCATAACACAACCCACAAGGTACAAACGCACGCCGCTTCCCGCACACACACCCACACCCCCCGCCGCGCACACACACACAGCAACCCCACCCTCCCCCCCGCCGCACACACACACGCAACCCCACGCTCCATCACTCCCCCGCCACCGCACACACACACGCAACCCCACTCCCCCCGCCGCCACACACACACACCAACCCCACGCTCCATCACTCCCCCCGCCGCCGCACACACACGCAACCCCACGCTCCATCACTCCCCCCGCCGCACACACACGCAACCCCACGCTCCACTCCCCCCGCTGCCGCCACACACATGCAATGATGCAAGAGAGAAGAGAAAGAGAAAGAAAAAGGGAGAGGAAGAAAGAGGTAGAGAAGAAGAAAGAGAGAAGGAGGAAAGAAAAAGGGGGAAGGAAGGAGAGAGAGAAGGAAAGAAAAAAGGGAAGAAGGAAGGAAAGAGGGAGGAAGGAAGGGGGAAGATGAAGAGAAAGAGGAGGGAAGGAAAGAAGGAAAGAGAGAAGGAAGAAAAGAGACCAGAAAGAGAAAGAAAAAGGGGGAAGGAAGGAAAGAGATAGAGAAGGAAGAGAAGAAGGAAAGATGGGAGGAGGGAAGGGAGGAGGGAAGGGGGAAGGAGGAAGGAGGGAGGAAGGAAGGAAGGAAGAAGGAAGGAAAGAGGAAGGAAGGGAGGAAGGAAGGAAGGAGAGAAAGAGGGAAAAAAGAGAGAAGAGAAAGAAAAGGGAGGGGAAGGAAGGAGAAAAGAAAGAAAAGGGAATGAAGGAAGGAAAGAGGGAGTGAAGGAAGGGGGAAAATGTAGAGAAAGAGGGAGGGAAGGAAAGAAGGAAAGAGAGAAGGAAGAAAAGAGACCAGAAGAAAAAGAAAAAGGGGGAAGGAAGGAAAGAGATAGAGAAGGAAGAGGAGAAGGAAAGATGGGAGGGAAGGAAGGAAGGAAGGAAGGAAGGAAGGAAGGAAGGAAGGGAGAGAAAGAGGGAAGGTTGGCCACAGCAACATGGCGGGTAAAGGTTGTTATTTCTATTATTATTATGCTATTATTCCTATGAGACCCTTTTAGGGGGAATGGGAGAGGTGTCAGGTCCCAGAGGCAATGCATTGCATTATTGTTATTGTTATGATGGTGGTGAAATAAAAGGAAATAAAAAGTGAAAGAAGGAAGCAAACAGGGAGGGAAGAAAGCAAAGGAAGAAAGGGGGAGGGAATGAAGGAAAGAGAGAAGGATGAAACCAAGTAGTGAAAGAAGAAAGAAAGAAAGAAAGAAAGAAAGAAAGAAAGAAAGAAAGAAAGAAAGAAAGAAAGAGGTAGAGAAGGAAGAAAGGAGAGAAAGGGGAGGAAAGGGGGGAAGGAATAGGTAGGTACCTCTCTTTCATAATAGTCCAGATATCTACCTCAACTTTGATAAGTTTTACTATAGGCCACAGCAACGTGTGGCAGGGCACAGCTAGTACAATTTATACAGGGTGAGGCAGCATAACTTCCTTTTTTCGTAACTTAATAAAACCCATTGTATGAATCAGGAAAAAAATTATAATGTAGGCGCATACCTAAAGTTTAGTTTTATGTAGTTTTGAAGATCAAATTAGGTAGGTGACGGCCCCATTCTCCATACACTGAGTAAACCAATTTCTGGCATTTGTCATGACTCTTGCCAGCATTGCAGGCATTACGTTGGCAGTTTCTTCCTGGATGTTGGTCTTCAAATCCTGTAGGGTCCTTGGACGGTTCACATAAACACAGGATTCCAAAAAAAACCATAGAAAAAAATCACAAGGGGCCAAATCTGGAGGGCGGGCCGGCCACTTCAAATCCGCTCGAAAACTAGGCCTCAACGGCAAAAGCACGCTCCTCAAAACTTTATACTCCCGCCTCTCGAATAAGACCACTAGCGCTCCGCTACGTCTTCAACCGACTGAATGGCGCGCATTTTAAAAGAGGAAGTTATGCTGCCTCACCCTGTATTCAGGGGCGGCTCAACCCATTACGCAAAGTAGGCATTTGCAGTATAGTTGATTTTGCCCAGGGGTGCTCTTGAGGCACTCTTGGGGGAAAATAGCCCTTGACATATGCGAGTTGTAGTTACTGGGATGTATAGTTCACCTACAATCAAAGAGCATTCTGAACTCCACCAATGATGAAATTGAACCAAATATGGCACACAGAACTCCCAAGACAAACAGAAAATATATATCAGTGATTGGTTGGGGGGGGGGGGGCGAAATACTGTTTGCTTACCATTGAAAATTACCAAGGGCTGCCTCTGCCTGTATTACATTTTTTTTTCCTTTTTGCAAACTCTTTTTAACACTTCCTTAGGCCATCCTTTTCTTCTGTCTAGTTGGATCCTTTTTAAAAACCATTTCAGTAATGAGATCATGTTAAAGGAACATTGGAGAAACACATTTGACTCAGAGATGTGGTGTAGAAAGTTTTCTGAAGCTATATTTTTCCATGGAAAAATTGCCACACCTCAGATGTGTGTGCTTATCCCAATTTGTCTGGGCTCTTGTATTGCAGTCAGCCATGATGGATGAGATAAATATAGGACATGATGTTCTAGTTTGTCTTCAAAGTAGAGAGACATCGACAAATCCTAGCATTTGGAAGTACAGATTAAAAATTAACTCATTACTACAGTAGCCAGATTTTAATTACTTCTTTGATGCCGTTGACTCTTTGCTGACCAATTGGTTACATGGAATATATAGTCAAATTTTGGGGCCCCTTGTGCACAAATTGCCCAGTAGTCATTCCGACTTAAAGAGATTCCTCTTCACCTCCTTCAGTGGAGCTGACTGATTTAGCCTGGCAAGTGTTAAACAAACAACTGTTCTATCAAGGGGGATTATGAGATTATAAATTCATCAGTATCTGGAGGACCCCACATTATATTGCAGTACAAGGTGTGTTACATTAAACACATACATGGTTCTCACATTAACTCAGGGCCCTTCCAGGTAGGCCCTATATCCCAGGATCTGATCTCAGATTTTCTGTTTATCCCAGATTATCTGGCAGTGTGGACTCATATAATCCAGTTTAAAGCAGAAAACCTGGGATATAGGGTCAGTTTGGAAGGGCCCTCACACTTACAGTTCTTATAGTCCAGTGGATCTTAACCTTTGATTTCTGGTTTCAGTTCCAACCAGCCAAAAGGCCAATGGCTGGAATTCTAGGAGTCGAGTATGACAGCTGTGAACAAGTACTTTCTGGTCTGGGTTGTTGTAGGTTTTTTGGGCTATATGGCCATGTTCTAGAAGCATTCTCTCCTGATGTTTCGCCTGCATCTATGGCAAGCCTCCTCAGAGGTTGTCCTCACCTCACAACCTCTGAGGATGCTTGCCACAGATGCAGGCGAAACGTCAAGAGAGAATGCTTCTAGAACATGGCTATATAGCCCAAAAACACCAGTGATTCCAGACATGAAAAACTTCGAGAATGCCCTTTCTGGTTTAACTGACAATAGTAATACTCCAAAATCTTTATCTGGCTGTGTTTATATGTGGAATTGTTTTTGTGTGCTGTCCTCAATTCAGGGCACAGTTGTAGTCCTCCTGGTATTTTAGGACAAGCCTTTACCACAATATCTTACAATAATAGCCAGAACTAACAAAAGATTAAAACTGTATGGAAGATCACAGTTTTCCACCCCATTTTTATGGGAAATGTTAGGCTTTTTAGTAGAATCATTCCAAGAGCCATTTACTTCAATCCTCTTCCATGCAGGAATACAAAGCTAAAGCAATCCTAGAACCAGCCTTAGATGAAGGGTGGGCAATTAGCAGACTGCATTAGCCCCCTGGGAGAACTTGAAGGGTTGCCCTGATAGCAAAAACAATTTGGAGGCAAAGGTGCATTTTTACCATATTCCTCCCTTCTTATCAATCCAAAAGAGGCCTTTTTCTAAAACAGGCCTTGATCTGCCTCAACTAACATGGCACACCTCCTACAGGGAAGAGATCCCAAGTAGCCATCCAAACTCTTTTTAAAAATCTCCAGAGAAAGCGACTCCAGCACACTCCAAGGCAGCAGCATATGCCAAACAGCCCTTCCCTTTAGGAAATTCTTCCTAGCATTAAGATGGAATCTCTTTTCTTGCAGTTTGAATCAATTATCTCTGCTTCTTAGTCTCTGGAACAGCAGAATACAAGCTTGCTTCCTCCACAATATGATGTTCTTTCAAAGATTTAAACATGGCTTTTATGTCACTTCTCAACCTTCTCTTCTCCAAGCTAAATACCCTTCTCTGGGCACATTCCAGCTTATCAATATTCTTTTTGAATTCTGGTACTCAAAACATTATTGAGGACAACCTAAATCTTTTGAAAGACTGTTTTTGTTCTGTAATTGGCCTGCAAACCGAATGAACAGCCCTGGGGATGGAAGCAATCCATGGTCTGTGCTTGGCCTACCCCTACCTTAGATCTTCTGCTTACAAAATATATACTTAATCATTGAGCTATGGTTATGCCAGATAAGCTCACTTGATGCCTATCTGTTTATTTCAGCAGGGAATGGCAAAGTGAGTGAGAATGAGAAGATGAATCTTCTGGAAAAGCTGGAGGAAGTGGAGCAGGGCAGGATATCTCTGCAAAGGCTGAAGGGAAATGTCAAATTCAGATGGGAGAGATCAGAAGGAATTGGGGTAATGTACAAAGATGTAAAATATTGGCTAATGACTGAAGAAAAGGCAAAAGAGTTTTATTAAAAAACTGAAGAAGGAGATGAAAGATATAAAAAGAGATGAAACTCAAGAACAAGGATGGCATAAGGAAAAGAAAAGAATGAAGACCAACTCACCAGAGAAAACTTAATTGTATATTGGAATTGCGCAAGCAAATTTGGATGTAGTAAAAGAAGATGAATATGGAAATTAAATATTATTCAAATAATATTAATGGGCTTAATTCACCAGATAAAAGAAAAAAAGGTATATTTAAACAAATCAAGAAACTCATATTTCTCAAAAACACATAACACATCTAATCAATAAATTTAAAAAAATACAGAAAGTTATTGTGGTAACAAAAGAGATATTTTAAAAGAATCCAAAAGACATAGAAAATAAACCAGGAGCTGGAACTATTGGAGAAAGAGAGAGACTTTTTTGAACAGAACAATTAGCAAAGCTGAAATTGATAAAGCAGCAACATTTTCAAAATGCAAATAAACCAGGGAAATGGTTAGCTAGGAGATTAAAAAGAAAACTACAACATAGTACAAAAATCTGCTGTGATTATAAAACATATATCAAATTGTGATATTTTGAATTAGAATATAGGTTTTTTATAATATTTTAAACTAAGGAACAAATAAATAAAGAAGATATAGTGAAATATCTGGGAAGGCAACATTTGCAAAAAAAATCAGATCAACAAAAAGACACATTGAATTAAGAAATAACATAAAAAGAAATAAAGAAAGTCATCAAGAAATTGGACAGTACCAAAGCCCCAGGGCCCAATGGTTTTACTGCAATATATTTTAAAATTATTTTTATTGTGCTTTTTTCTTGTGATATTTACAGCGAAAGTGGGTGAAAACATTTGTGTTGAGATAATACAAAAGTAGGAAAGATAAGAGATAGAAAAGGAGAGAAAAGAATTTTTTTACTGCAATATATTATAAATAAATTGAAGAACTAATACCATATTTTAAAAAAATATGACTCAGGCATTAACTATGCAAAGGTTACCAGACTCCTGAAAGACAGCCAATATTACCATATTACATAAAGAAAATTTGGACCCAATAGATGTTTAAAATTATAGACCAATATCCCTCCTAAACATTGATTATAAGATATTTACAAAAATACTGTACTAGCAGAACATCTAAAAACATTTTTTTTAAATTAAGACCAGACAGGGTTTTTGCCACAAAGACACCTAATAGAAAATGTCAGAACCATCATAAATATTATGAGAGAAACAATCA
Source organism: Anolis sagrei ordinatus (assembly GCF_025583915.1). Classification (NCBI taxonomy): domain Eukaryota; kingdom Metazoa; phylum Chordata; class Lepidosauria; order Squamata; family Anolidae; genus Anolis; species Anolis sagrei. Next base: position 287,297,584 of record NW_026845477.1, on the reverse strand, counting down.
AAAGGAAGTAGCGCTGACTGCACTAGATGTAGAAAAGGCATTAGATAGCTTACACTGGGACGTTTTCATATTGCTAATATCAGAACTGGATATGGGTCACCAATTTATAAATGCAATTACATCAGTATATAATCAACAGGATGCCAAAATAATAATAAACAATCAACCCAAAATATAAAGATAAATAAAGGAATGAGGCAAAGTTGCCCATTATCTCCCTTACTTTTTATATTATTATTGGAAATATCGCCATATGCAATAAGAGAAGATAAAAAGGTGACAAAGCTGAAAAAAATAAAAATTTAAAATCTGAGCTTTTGCAGACGATTTAATATGTATAGTGGAGGACCCATTGGAAAACAAAAAATTAGCTTAATAAAATGGAATTTGGAAGACTATTAGGATTCAAGATGAATAAGAAGACAACAATGTTAACAATATATATATATATAACTAAGTCAAGACAGGAACTACTGAAGAAAACCCCAGGAATACAAGTGTCCAACAAAATCATATATTTTAGGAATAAATCTTAACAGCTACAAACTCACAACTTCTGAAAAACAACTATAAAGTAAAATGGAAATAAATAAAAAAGATTTAGAAAATTTGAAGTATTTAAACTTGTAATTCATGAGAAGAATAGCAGCAATTAAAATGAACATCCTCCCAAAAATGCTTTACTTATTTTAAATACTACCTATTCTAAGAAACATGCAGATCTTCAAATGTTGAGACAAAGATTTGGCAAAATTTATTTGGCAAGGAAAGAAAGCTAGGATAAAATTTATCAACCTAACAGATGAAAAGAAGAGAGGGGGCTTTGCACTACCCGACTTTAAATTATATTATGAAGCATGTTGATTAGTTTGGATAAAAGATTGGACAAATCTCAATAAAACAAAATCTTTTGTCATTAGACAGATTCGATTTAAAAAAGAGCTGGCATGCATACCTATGGTATGATGAAAGGAAGATTGAAAAAAAATGGCAATCACTTTATAAGATTGGCACTGATCAAAATGTTGGAGAGATATAAAGATACATTTTATCTTTAAAAAACCTGTATGGATCTCACCACTGGAAGCATGCAAAAGAAGAGAAATAGGAAGAAAATGGCCCACATATAAAGAAATACTGAAAAAACAAAATGGAAACTTCATTATGAAAACACAAGAAGAAATAAATTTGATATATAGGAATATTTCATGGTTCCAATATATGCAAATAAGAGAATATTACAGCAAAGATAAGAAGAGAGGATTTATGAAAAAAAAAACTCTTTCTGTGACAGAATAATGCAGATACAAAACAAACTAATTATGAAATTATATAAGAAATGGTTGGAATGGTCAATGGAAGGGGAACAAGTTAAGACGTGTATGGTGAAGTGGGCAGAAGGATTAGAAGATCTGGAATAGTAAATTAAAATATACATACTCCTATGATATGAAAGAGAATTGGTATGAAATTATATACCAATGGTACATCACTCCATACAAATTAGCAACGTATGAATGCAAAATGTTGGAAATACAAAATGGAAATAGGCACTTTTTTCATATGTGGTGGAGTTGCGATGAATTTGTGATTTGTGATTTCACTCTGACGAACTGACTTTTTTGTAAATGGTATGAATTGTATTTTGATGTATTTTATATTGATGATGTATATTTGTTTTATCTTAACTTATTAATCCTCTGTTGTTAGCTGGCCTGAGTCCCTCTCCAGAGGTTGAGAAGACCGGGTTATAAAAACTCTAAATAAATAAATAAAATAAATAATTGCAAGTAGGCAAAGAGCTTTGTATTGGAGATAAATACATGGAGCCATCCAGAAGATGTTAGAGATAAAACTACAGATTAAACCAGAATATTTTCTGTTGGGTATTATAGGTACAAATTTAGAAAGAAATGAAGACATTATTTTCAATTACTTGACAACAGTGGCCAGAATAGTGTATGTGCGACATTGGAGAGAAAACGAAATTCCTACACCAAAGGAATGGCTGATAAAAATCGTAGAATTTTTTTTAATTATAATTTTATTAATTTTTATATAGATTACAATGAAAGAGTGAGAACAATAAAGTATAGGAAAGTGAGGAAATAAAGAAAAAAACATATAAATTTTGAGAATTGATAACTTAACCCAACAGCTAGCATATTGACACGGCAACTTTAAATAGGACACAGACTGAACTTTATTTTTCAAGGAATATCTCATAGTCTTGACCAGTTCAACATAGTGTGTGGTAGCCACAAAAAACAAAGTTTCTGGAATATGTCAACTACTTTTGTATCGCACAATTAAACAAGAAATAACACTTTCAAACAGGAACAGAAAATGTTTAACATTTTGTTACATAGTGTTATTTCCTCCATAAGGAACATGCCAGGATCCGCAAGGAAGAGAAGCCCTACAAATGCTCAGACTGTGAGAATAGCTTTATCATCCATGAAAGGACTCACACTGGGAAGAAAACCTGTGAGTGCCTAATGTGGGAAAGGTTCAGTAAGTGATCAAACATTACTTCCCACACACATGAGGGGAAATACATATAAGTGAGTGTAGTGCATTGAATTCTTGCTGTCAGCCGGTCTGAGTCCCTCTACAGAGGTAAAGAAGATCGGGATATAAAAGTTTTAAATAAATAAAATAATAAATAATGTGGCTTTTGCCATTCCACTGGCCTCCTTAAACATCAGAAAGCCGACATGGAATAAACGCCATCATAAGCATACTAGTAACAATCGTAGATGAACTTTTATTGAGTGATCCAGTTGAGATTCACTCTCAGTTGTAGATACTGAAAATCTCTTTTGATGTTTTTATGCACTAGAAATATATATTGAATGTATATAGCTAGTTGCACATTCTTCTTTGGTACATGATGTTTAATACTGTCTAATATTTTTATATTTGTATATTTGAAGTTGTATTTTAGTTGTGAGCTGCTCTGAGTCTCTGTATGGCGAGAAAAGGTGGGATATAAATAAACATAATAATATATCATGAAATTATTTGTTATAAACATGTGTTCTTGGTGCAATATTAATCTAAGGATAAGTTTTCAGTTGCCCATAGGCTTAGTTTTGGAGACCGTGGATCCTTACTCTGTAATTTATAAGGAAGTAACCAGGAAGGGGGCAATTGCTTAAGGCAGCAATGTTTTGCATGACTAGAGAGCCTTTATCCCATGTTCCTTCTCAAATCAAACAATTTGGAGTGGTTTGCAGATAGTGAGATCTGGACTGCAGATAGTGAGAATCCGATAAGCGAATAGTGAGATCTGGTATCAAACTGGCAAGATTTAAAGCTAAAACTTAACATTCCCCAATAAAATAAATCTCCCCAGTTCAAGCAGAAGCCACCAAGGTGTTTGATTCAACCTGGCCAGAAGGGATGCCAGCCAGTGGTATGCCGCACAAAGAAGCTGACATGTTTGATACAAGTAAAAGATACATTTTACACTGTACAGTTTTTTTGTTTTTCCTGCTCATCCTCAGCTGGAGCTGGCTTCATGCTGATTGGCAGAGCCAGTTTTGAAGTCACAGCCAGCTAAGAGGATTCCCTCAGTGAGGCGGGACTGTGGCACCCACCAGCCAATTGGGGAACAGTCCTCATTTCTGATGCAGATTTCTGTTCTCCAATGGCTGGGGGGGGGGGGGGGGGGGGGGGGCAGGATGACCAGAGGAACACAAGAACACATAGTTTTATGAATGAATTACAGTGTCTCAACTCTGTGACGAACAAATAGGGGCAATTTGGTCCCATGAGTATTATTGTCAGGATAATTGTTTAATGAGTCTTCAGTGAATGAATCTAATGCCTCTTGCGCCAGTATCCATTGTGTTCCATATCAGTATATTGTCCAAGGTGAGGAGATTTAATGATCCATCCTTGTGGAAAAACGGGGTAGGACCTCCTGGCGTACTGGAGGAGTACCAGACAATGTTATTTTTGTGTTCAATTGGCTGAACAAAGGGTGGGTGGCCCTGCATAAGGATCCTGTTGTTCCCTGTACAACCGGCCTTATGGGAATCAATAGAGATGGACTGATTCCAGAGATGTTGGGTGCTTGAGTCCACTGTTGATGTGATGACCAGCACAAACACTGGAGGGAATTCCAGTCTGTTTCCAGTCTGTCTCTGGGTGCAATTCAAGGTGCTGGCCTTAGCCTGTAAAGCCCTGAATGGTTCGGGCTCTGCCTACTTGAGGGACTGCATCTCTTCCTACCAGCCCACACAAGCCCTGAGATCATCAGGAAAGGCCCTTTTCTTGGTCCCATCACCGTCACAAGTACGGTTGGTGGGAATGAAAGAGAGGGCCTTTTCAGTGATGGCCCCATGGCTCTGGAACTCCCTCTCCAAAGAGGTGCATTTGGCCCCTTAATTACTTGCCTTTCACTCTCAGGTTTAAACCTTTCTGTAGAAGTAGGCCTTTCCCAACAACCCATAATAAGCTAGCGGCCTTAGTGGTGCAGCAGGTTAAACCGCTGAGTTGCTGAATTTGCTGACTGAAAGATTGGCAGTTCGAATCAATGGAGGAGCGTGAGCTCTCGCTGTTAGACCCAGCTTCTGCCAACCTAGCAGTTAGAAAACATGCAAATATGAATAGATTAATAGGTACTGCTATGGGCAAGAAGGTAATGGCACTCTATGCAGTCTTGACCTTGGAGGTGTCTATGGACAATGCTGTCTCTTTGGCTTCGAAATGGGGATGAGTACCAACCCCAGAGTCAGACACGACTAGACTTAATGTCAGGAAAAACCTTTACCTTTACCTATTGCCAAGACACATCATTGAAGGCCATCTCAGTTTGGCAAGGTTCTCACGGCCAAAGATGCGGAGCTTCGAGGATTCTTAGTATAATGTTTTAAGGACAACCTCACTGGCCTGAGGCCCAGGGACTTTTCACTATAAATGCAACTATCGCGGAGATTAGGATCCTCCGGGGAGGCCCTGCTTTCCGTCCTGCCTTTGTCACAGGCACAATTGGTGGGGACAAAAGACAGGGCCTTCTCAGTGATTGTTCCCTGGCTATGGAACTCCCTTCCTGGTGAGATCAGGTCAGCCCCCTCTCTCCTGTCCTTTAGAAGGATGGAAAAAACTTGGCTGTGGGACCAAGCTTTCCGGTCAGGACAATAAAACGGCAATAAGAAAGATGACCAGGCCAATGATTTCACGCGGATGACTAGGACGGTTTTAAATGGTGTATTTTAATATTTTGATAAATGCTTTTTAATGTTTATGTATTGTATGTGAATCTGTTTCCCGGCATTGAATGTTTGCCGTGTATATGCTGTGCTCCGCCCTGAGTCCCCTTCGGGGTGAAAAGGGAGGAATATAATGTTTTAAATAAATAAATAAATAAATAAACCTCACTACCTCTGAGGATGCTTGCCATAGATGCAGGCGAAACATCAGGAGAAATGCCTCTAGAACATGGCCCTATAGCCCGAAAAAACCCACAAGAACCTATTAAATAAATATGGTTTATGCAATATGTTTTTGCCTATTGTATATTTGTTTTGGTTGGGGGGACTGATGTTGTGCTCTTGTATCATGTAATTTCTGTTTTTTAACAATTTCTTCGCCACTTTCAGCCCCACCTATGGGAGAAAAGCAGGAATAAAAATACTATTATTATTATTATTATTATTATTATTATTATTATTATTACAGGATCAAGAGGTGCCGGTGAAAGGTTACAAGAATCTTGCTTGGTGGCTTAATGTCTCCAAAAGTTTATAAAACATCAAATACTATGCATATTACACACAAAGGGGGTCCGTGGATACCGGGGGAACCCAACCGTGGAAGCCAGGGTACCCACAAAGGGCAAGGGTTGACTCGAGGTCAGTTGGGGTGAAGGGAGGTTATGTTCTGAGGGAAAGAAGAAAAGGAGCCCCGTTCTGAGGGCAGTTGGGGCTATAATGCGGGCCAAGCTGCAAGAGGTAAAGAGGAGAGAAAGAAAGACATGGGAGGCAAAAAGGATACAAAGAATCAGAAAAAAAGGATAACACATTTAAGATTTAAGGAGTTATTTTGTAATAAAAAGGGAGGGGGAGACAGAATGTATCCCTGGCTGCTGCAAAGCCTTTCCTGTTTAGACAGGCCTTTAGTGAAGGAAACTAGGCTGGTGTAATCAGAAACACCATAATGTTTATGCACTGGGACAAAGTGCAATCTAATTTGACATGAAGCTACAAGAATGTGAATGTATGCTATTGCTTTAAATGGTTTATTTTATGATGTTTTATACGTATTATCAATGTATTTGGATTGCTGTTTACATTATTTTAATATGTTTAGTCTGCTTTGGGTCCCGTGAGGGAGAAAAGCAAGATATAAATAAAGGTAAAGGTTTCCCCTGACATTGTATAGTTGTGTCCGACTCTGGGGGGTAGTGCTCATCTCAATTTATAAGCTGAAGAGCCAGCATTGTCCACAGACACCTCCAAGGTCATGTGGCCAGCATGACTGTATGGTGTTTTACACTTGTCATCAATGTTGAGAAATTACACTGTCTAGCCGGTATTGCACCACCTGACATCCGCTGGGAAGTAGCAGCCAATAGTGAAAGGACCAAGGCAGCGACATCTCCAGCCCATCCCTTGTTTGGGTATCAGCCAGCACGTCATCGACTTAAATCAAGAAATAGTTTTTTAAGATCTACAGAGACACTCGCTGGAACACCCCAGCAAGCGAGAGTCCAAAAGTGGCAGGCTCAAACCCAGAACCTCAATCAGTGGCTAATACCAAATGTGAGACTCCCCCCTGGGCACACAGAAGACTGGGCGACTTGGAAGGCGCTGAACAGACTGCGCTCTGGCACCATGAGATGCAGAGCCAATCTTAAGAAATGGGGCTACAAAGTCGAATCCACGACATGCGAGAGTGGAGAAGAGCAAACTACAGACCGCCTGCTGCAATGCAACCTGAGCCCTGCTACATGCACAATGGAGGACCTCCTTGCGGCAACACCAGAGGCACTCCAAGTGGCCAGATACTGGTCAAAGGACATTTAATCAACTACCAAGCTTGCAAATTCTGTGTTTTGTCTGTTTGTTTGTTTTTGTTAAAAATGTAATACAAATGTCTGGTTGCTGATGACACAATAAATAAAAATCAATGTATTTGGATTGCTGTTTATATTATTTTAATATGTTGTAGTCTGCTCTGTGTCCCGTGAGGGAGAAAAGCAGGATATAAATAAATGTAAAGATTTCCCCTGACATTAAGTCGAGTTGTGTCCGACTCTGTGGGTTGGTGCTCATCTCCATTTCTAAGCCGAAGAGCCAGCATTGTCCATAGACACCTCCAAGGTCATGTGGCCAGCATGACTACATGGAGCATCGTTACCTTCCCACCGGAGCGGTACTTATTGATCTATTCACATTTGCATGTCTTCGAACTGCTAGGTTGGCAGAAGCTGGGGCTGACAGCAGAAGCTCACACCGCTCCCCTTACGGTCAACAAGTTTAGCAGCTCAGGGTTAAACCACTGGGGGCTCCAGGTTAACTATAAATCCCAGCAAATATATCCCCCCCCCTCGCCCAAATCCCATCAGTATCCAGATTTAGGCATATCGGGTATTTGTGTCCAATTCCTGGTGGACAGGAAAAGAGATTTAAAGATGGCCTCAAAGCCAACCTTAAAATCTCTGGCATAGACACTGAGAACTGGAAAGCCCTGGCCCTTGAGCACTCCAGCTGGAGGTCAGGTGTGACCAGCAGTGCTACAGAATTCGAGGAGGCACGAGTGGAGGGCGAAAGAGAGAAACGTGCCAGGAGGAAGGCGCGTCAAGCCAACCCCGACAGGGACCACCTTCCACCTGGAAACCAATGCTCTCACTGTGGGAGAAGATGCGGGTCAAGAATAGGGCTCCACAGCCACCTACGAACCCACAAGGAAACGCATAATGGAAGACCATCTTACTCGTCCAACGGGGGATCGCCTAAGTAAGTAAGTAAGTAAGTCCAATTTGATCCAATGAAGGAAAATAGTGAAGACCTGGCTGTTTGAGCAGGCGTTCGAATAATTAGTGCAATGATTGGTTAATGAACACTGGAATGGAACAATGGATGACGAATCTGGAACATGTTTTTGATGACGAGACGACAGTGAATGGGTATTGTAGTAACTGTTTGTTGATTGTGTAGTGTGTTAGGTTGTTAACTGTTTCTATACTGTAGCACTGAATTTTTGCTGTTCGTATTTGTTGCTGTGAGTCGCCTTCGGGCTGAGAACAGCGGTATATAAGTAAGGTAAATAAATAAAATACATTCTGCATCTCTGATATTTCCATTACGATTCATAACAGTAGCAAAAGTACAGTTTTGAAGTAGCTATGAAAACAATTTTATGGCTGGGGAGTCACCACAACAGGAGGAACTGTATTTAGGGGTTGTGGCATTAGGAAGGTTGATAACCACTGGTGTAGACGCACATGTCCCAATTTAGGATTGGAATAATCAACATAAGAGGCCTCCTGGGAAGTAATGGTCCTATTGGCTGGGGAAATCTGAAGGTTACATTCCCAAAATGACTCAACCTGGGCCAGGCCTGGGCCAACTTGGGCCTTCCAGGTGTTTTGGACTCCAACTCCCACCATTCATAGAAGCATAGAATCGAAAAGTTGGAAGAGACCTCATGGGCCATCCAGTCCAACCCCCTGCCAAGAAGCAGGAATATTGCATTCAAATCACCCCTGACAGATGGCCATCCAGCCTCTGCTTAAAAGCCTCCAAAGAAGGAGCCTCCACCACACTCCGGGGCAGAGAGTTCCACTGCTGAACGGCTCTCACAGTCAGGAAGTTCTTCCTCATGTTCAGATGGAATCTCCTCTCTTGTAGTTTGAAGCCATTGTTCCGCGTCCTAGTCTCCAAGGAAGCAGGAAACAAGCTTGCTCCCTCTTCCCTGTGGCTTCCTCTCACATATTTATACATGGCTATCATATCCCCTCTCAGCCTTCTCTTCTTCAGGCTAAACATGGTCAGCTCCTTAAGCCGCTCCTCATAGGGCTTGTTCTCCAGACCTTTGATCATTTTAGTCGCCCCCCTCTGGACACATTCCAGCTTGGAAGGCCCAAGTTGGCCCAAGCCTAGTCTAGAAGATGCCTCCCTTTGTTGAAGTGAATGGAGTGACTCTTTGTTTACTCTCCTGAATAGAGAAGCCTTGGATGAAAGGAATGGCTTTATTTCTAGTCCAACTGGTGACTTAAACCCTGGACAAATCTCTGCCTCAAAATGTCGGATCCAGACAGGCTGAAGGAAGGAAGAGGAAAGAAGGAGGGAGGGAAGAAAGGAAGGAAGCAAGGAAGGAAGGAGGGAGACAGGCGTCAAGCTGCAGCTTCCTCTCCATTCATTGCCAGGCAGGCAGAGAGACAGACAGGGACGGAGCAGGGTCTCTGGCGAAGGCCTCCCACCCAGGAAGGGGCTGGATCACGGCGCGGAGGTGGGTGGGATCCCGAGACCGAGGGAGGAGAAAGCCGAGGAAGGCGAGAACAAAAGGGACGCTGCTGTCGCTTCTGCGGGAAGATAGGTAAGCCTGCATGGAGGTGGAGTAGGCCTCAGGGGTGGGGATCCCCCTGCCTGGTCCCCTGCTTGGTCCCCTTTAAAGGGGAGCCGGGTTGGGATCCAGCCCCGACCCAAGGGAGGACTTGACTCCTGTCCAAGGCAGCCATTTGACGTTGGAGCCTCAATCACAGAGATTCCCCCCATTATAAGGAAGAATCAGAGACAGGAGATGAAAGGAGAAAGGAGGAGGAGGAGGAGGAGAAAAAGGTGGAGTAGACCCTTATCCTTCAAAACGACTGGGATCAGTCCTGGTGTGGGTTTAGGATTTGGGGCCTGATTTTGGACTGCTTCCTAAGCGGATGCCTCAGAAACCCAAGGTTTTGGATTATATATTATATATAAGGGGTCTAATATACTATTAGGAGATGTCTAACATGTATTTGAAGGTGCCTAATACACATTCAGAAATGTCTAATATACATTCAGACAAATTTTGGAATATATATTATATATAAGGGGTCTAATATACCATCAGGAGACATCTAACATGTATTTGAAGGTGCCTAATACACATTCAGAGAGATTTTGAAATATATATTATATATAAGGGGACTAATATACCATCAGGAGATATCTAACATGTATTTGAAGGTGCCTAATACACATTTGGAAATGCCTAATACACATCCGGAGAGATTTTGAAATATATATTATATATAAGGGGTCTAATATACTATTAGGAGATGTCTAACATGTATTTGAAGGTGCCTAATACACATTCAGAAATGCCTAATACACATTCAGACACATTTTGGAATATATATTATATATAAGGGGTCTAATATACCATTAGGAGACGTCTAACATGTATTTGAAGGTGCCTAATACACATTCAGAGAGATTTTGGAATATATATTATATATAAGATGTCTAATATACCATTAGAAGACGTCTAACTTGTATTTGAAGGTGCCTAATACACATTCAGAGAGATTTTGGAATGTATATTATATATAAGATGTCTAATATACCATTAGAAGACGTCTAACATGTATTTGAAGGTGCCTAATACACATTCAGAGAGATTTTGGAATATATATTATATATAAGATGTCTAATATACCATTAGGAGATATCTAACATGTATTTGAAGGTGCCTAATACACATTCAGAAATGCCTAATATACATTCAGACAAATTTTGGAATATATAGTATATATAAGATGTCTAATATACCATTAGGAGACATCTAACATGTATTTGAAGGTGCCTAATACACATTTGGAAATGTCTAATACGCATTCAGAGAGATTTTGGAATATATAGTATATATAAGATGTCTAATATACCATTAGGAAAATTCTAATATGCATTCAGAGATGTCAAATACACACTTACAGATATCTCTAATATACATTCAGAGATATCTAATAAACATTAGACATATCAAATATACATTTGGAAATGTGTAATATACCATTAGAAGAGGCGTGGGAAAACTTAGGCCCTGCAGGTGTTTTGGACTTCAACTCCCACAATTCCTAACAGACTACCGGTTGTTAGGAATTGTGGTAGGTGGAGTCCAAAACATCTGTAGGGCCCAACTTTGCCCAAGCCTGAATTAGAAGATGTCTAATATGCATTCAGGGATGTCAAATATACACTCAGAGATACCTCTACATTCAGAGATCTGTAATACACATCAGGAGACATCGAATATGTATTAGGAGATGCCCAATACACATTCGGATATGCCAAATACACATTCAGAGATATCTAATCTACATTTAACAGTATCAAATATCCATTTGGAGATATATCCATTTGGAGATATCTAAAATACATTTGGAGGTTTCTAGTATATATTTGGAGATATCTAATATACTAGAGGATATTTAAAATATATTTGGAGATATCTAATGTGCATTCAGAGCTATCTAGTAATATACAATCAGAGGCATCTAATATGTATTAGGAGATATCTAATATACATTTGGAAATATCTAGTAATATAAATTCAGAAGCATCTTAATACACATTTGGAGATATCTAATACACATTCAGAGATGCCACATTCATAGATATCTAATATACATTCTGAGATATCTAATATACTTTTAGAGATATCTAGTAATATGCACTTGGAGGCATCTTATACTAATTCAGAGATATCTAATATACATTTGAAGGTTACCAATATACATTTGGAGATATCTAATATACTTTAGGAGATACCTAAAATACATTCAGAGATATCTAATATACAGTGTCAAATATACATTTGGAGATATATAATATACACTTGGAGGTTTCTAATATACATTCAGAGAGATCTAATGTACATTTGACAGTATCAAATATAAATTTTGAGGTATCTAATATACTTTAGGACATATTTAATATATATTTAGAGATATTTAATATATATTTGGAGATATCTAATACAAATTTGACAGTATCAAATACACATTCAGAGATACCTAATATACTTTAGGAGGTATCTAATATGCATTCAGAGTTCTCTAATATACATTCAGAGATCTCTAAAATAGACTTTGGGGTCTCCAATATGCATTCAAAGATCTCTAATATGCATTCAAAGATCTCTAATGTACATTCAAAGATATCTAATACCAAGGTTTGCTTTTTAGATATTACTGAAAATGTTTTCAGACCATGGATACTTGAATCTCTGGGTACAAAATCCGTGGATATAGAGGGACAGCTGTGCTCCAAACTTATCCACCTGGATGACTGAGATAGTGACCACTTTACTTTACTGATGGTTCAGTATGGTTCAATATACACAACTTTTTTTTTTGCCTGCACAACATAATTAAAAATAATGTGTTTCAAATGACCTTCATGTTTTAAGGTTTCTGTAAAACATCATCGTGTTTAGACCTCGGTCCCATCTCCAAGATAGCTCATTGGCTGTATTTATGTCCTCTGCCCACATTTAATAGAAATGCGTTGGTCTCCTTGAACTCCATAGAGTTTTATTTCAGAGAAGCTGGTGAGGAGCTTTCAGTGTTGACAGGGTCAGCCCTTCAGCAGGAGGATTAAGAGAGATCTTGGAAGAGGAAATTATTATCATGATCATTTATTTATATATGTATTTATATATCACCATTTAATGTACACGGCGTTATACAGTAAAACAGCCCAAAACAGTGGCTGCCCCCAAAGGTATACAACCTAAAGTATATGTATACAGGATGGCCCTTCATATCAATAGATTCTGCAGCCTCAAATTCCATGATCCACAGCTTTAAAAGATATTTTAAAATTCTAAAAAGCAAACTTTGGTTTTGTCATTCTGTATAAGAAGCACCATGTGCAGCATGGTGGCACAGCGGGTTAAACTGCTAAGTTGCAGAATTTGCTGACTGGAAGGTCATTGGTTCAAATCCACAGGATGGGATGAGTTCCCGTTGTTAGCTCCAGCTACTGCCAACCTAGCAGTTCAAAAACATGCAAATGTGAGTATATTGTGAGTATATCAATATGTACTGCTTTAGCGGGAAGGTAACGGTACTCCATGAAATCATGCCAGCCCCATAACCTTTCAGGCATCTATGGTCAATGCCGGCTCTTTGGCTTAGAAATTGAGATAAACACCACCCCCAGAGTCAGACTCGACTAGACTTAATGTCAAGGGGAATAATAATAATAATAATAATAATAATAATAATAATAATAATAATAACAACTTAATTTTTTTATCTCGCCACCATCTCCCCAAAGGGACTCGGGGTGGCTTACATGGGGGAAACCTTTACCTTTTCTATAAGGAACACGATTTTACTATGCTCTTGCATATTAGAGGACTTGAGTATATTTTGGTATTCACAGAAAGCCCTAGAATAGCTACCAAGGGTCCACTGTAAACGCATGCACATACAGAGGGAAGGAAGAATGACAAAGCATAAGATTGTATAATAAAATCTGGAAAAACAAATTGCTCAGGTAAAGTGCAAAACAAAATCACAAAACAACCTGACTAATCCAGCTGTCAAACTAAAATTCCAAGTGTGGAATTCAGATTTTCAAAACCACAAGGGAAACAAAAATTCGCAAATATTTGGGGAGGCAATTGCTCTATAACATGGGTCCTCAAACTTTTTAAATAGAGGGCCAGGTCATAGTCCCCAAAATTGTTGGAGGGCCGGATTATAATTTGAAAAAAAAACCATGAATTAATTCCTATGCATACTGCACATATCTTATTTGTAGTGCAAAAAACACTTAAAAACAATACACTAATTAAAATGAAGAACAATTTTAACAAATATAAAGTTATTAGTATTTCAGTGGGATGTGTGGGTCTGCTTTTGGCTGATGAGATAGGGTTGTTGTTTTTTTTGTGTGCTTTCAAGTAGTTTCAGACTTAGGTTGACCCTGAGCGAGGGCCGGGTAAATGACCTTGGAGGGCCGCATCCGGCCCCCGGGCCTTAGTTTGAGGACCCCTGCACTATAAGATCAGAATTCACTCCTCCTCCTAATGACATTTTGGTTTAGTCCCCAAATTTCTACCATTAAAGTTCAGTTGAGCATTTGGAATCCTATTTTGGCATCTAAAGAAGAGAAGTAGGCAGATTTATCAAGGGAATAGAAACACAGTAAATACAAGAGTTCCTGGGTATGTGAAGGGTTTTTCAATGTCTCACTGCAGTGCTAGAGGTGCAAAGAAAATTGCCCGAAGAGCAGGGTTCTTTATTGGGGGGACAGTCCCCTATTTCCCTCTACCTCTCATGTACCATACACTGAGTTTGGGGAGTTTTGGGTCACCTGTGAACATTTTAATGCAAAGTAGCCATTTATTGCTGTGGCAGCATTATTTAAACTAAGGGATGAACAGCATCCCTGCTTCTGCATATTGTTTGATTGCATCTCCCAGTATTCTTCATGACTGAAGCTGCTGGCTGGGGCTTAGAGGAGGGATGAAGTACCATCTGGAAGGGATAATTGGCCTTCCTTTGCTTGAGTTCGTTTCTGAGGAGTGCTTGATGTCCATGCTCAGAAACACTTGTTCCTTTCCTGTAATGGGGTGTGTTTATTGGAAGTTAGGGTTAGTACAGAATGTAAAAGGTAGAAGAGCGCCTGTTTGCAAATACCTGCCATGAACTGCCCTAGGCAACATATGACTAATTCCCTCTTTTCATTTTATCACATCCCATACAGTTGCGAAGAGGAAACTACAGAGACAGAGGGTCCTGGTTCAATGATTGATGGTGCAGTTCTGTGTCCAAGTGATCTCTTGTTGAGTTCCTTGCATCCTCAACAAAAGGGCTGTTCTGAGCTGGAAGTGGCTGTGTGCTAAGGGTTTCATCTATGCTGTAGAATGAATGCAGTTTGAGACCACTTTAGTTGCCACGGCTCACTGCTGTGGGATCCTGGAAGTTGTAGTTTGGTGATGCACCAGCACTCTTTGGCAGAGCATGCTAAAAGCTTTGTAAACCTACAACTTTCATGATTCCATAGTATTGAGCCATGGCAATTAAAGTGATCTCTAAGTGCATGAATTCTACAGTATAGATGCACCCATGTCTCCCCCAATCTTTGGTAATGAAGGCTGACACATATCACTGCTACATAGAGGGGTTGTTGTTGTTGTTGTTATGTTTGTTTATATCCTGCTTTTTCCTCTTCATAAGGAGACTCAAAGCAGCTAACATTAAAAAAACATTACAATACAATTTACAGTATACTAATTTACAATATTAAAACAGTATTAAACACCATTAGTATTTTAAAAAATTCAGATTAAATCCATAAAAAACATGCAAAACCACAGTAGCCCCTGACATGATCTTAAAAACCTTCTTCTTGCCATTGAATGCCAATCCCTATGGCTAGATAAATATAATAATCCCTCCACATTTGCAGTTTTGACTTTTGGGGGTTTGATTATTCACAGATTTGATTTAAAATGTTCTATCTAGTAATTACATGGTCCTCCAGTTGGACTCTATGGTCAACTTCTCAAATCATGCTATAGGACCTAGAGATTTCCATAGAGAGCACTTAGGAATCTCTAGGTCCTCCAAGGTGATTCTATGACCAGCTTCTAATGGACGTTGATCAAGTGTCAGATTTTTTTAAAAGCAATTTATTTATTCAGAGTTTTTTTTTATTTTCACAGTGGTCCTGTGCCCCCAATCCAGTGGTTCTCAACCTGTGGATTCCCAGATGTTTTGGCCTTCAACTTCCAGAAAGCCTAACAGCTGGTAAACTGGCTGGGATATCTGGGAGTCATAGGCCAAAACATTTGGGGACCCACAGGTTGAGAACCACTGTGCCTAATCCCATAGAATGTAGAGGGCTGGCTGTGGCTCCCCAGGGCTGGGGTGCAAACACACACATCAAATGAAGCTATTGTAAGATGCATCCCTTACGTTCCGTAGAGCGAAAACCAAATAAAAAAATAAGACTGCTTTGGTGTGACCCATCTACCATCCAAATAGCTATGAGAACAGGACATACATGTTACTAAAGTGAAAATTCTTAGTAGGGCCTACTAAACACAAAATACCACTGGATAACTGTTAACATTTGGCCATAATGTGGTTAAAAAAGTCTAGAAACCATCTGCCTGATGACAGGGATCATGTCCCTGCAAGGTTCAGAGCCAAATCCAGAGTAACCCCAGTCTGTGAACCTGTGTTTCAGGGGCATTACACCCCATCTGACACCTCTGACTATAGTCCCTCTTTCATATGGGGAATCCTGCTTCCCATTATTAATTTTGTTTTCTAAAAAACAATGTGTCTTGCTGTCAAGAATTTCCCCGCTTCTTATTTTGCATTTCCATGATACAAATGTGTTGCTCCAGCAGGTAGAGATGATGAGAAACGAAGACTACCTGATTGAAGAAGACTTGATCATTCAAGAAGAGGAAGAGGAGGAGGAAGATGATAACCTGATAATAGAAAAGGTGATCCTCACAGAGGACTTTGAGGCAGATCTGATGGAAGAAGCGGTGATAATTCAAGAAGAAGAAGACGAAGGAGAAGAAGAGGAAGAGGTGAATCTGGTGAACGAAGAGGAGAGCTTTCCAATGGCAATTCATGAACAGGCTGAAGAAGGCGAACCCTTTCTGGGAGAATATGAAATAAACGTCTTCCAGATTCGTGGGGATGAAGAGCCATTTGACCTTGAGCCTGGTCCTGAAACCCAAGTATTTGTTCCAAAGGAGAGACGTAGAGCTGTGCCACGATCCAGAACTGCAGGGGAACCCAAGCAGACCCAGAAGCCAGGAAGAATTTATAAGTGTCCTGATTGTGAGAAAGTCTTCAAACGGTGTTCACCCCTTATCAGGCACCGAAGAACCCACACTGGAGAGAAACCATATGTTTGCCGCGAATGCTTGAAACCCTTCAGTGACAGCTCAGCACTGGTGAAGCACCAAAGGATCCATGCAGGAGAGAAGCCTTACACGTGCCCCGAGTGTGGGAAAAGCTTTTCCCAAAGCTCGACCCTCATCGCACATCAGAGGATACACACGGGAGAAAAGCCATATAAATGCCCCGATTGTGGAAAGAGCTTCAGCGTGAGCTCTAATCTTGTTGCCCACCAGAGAATCCACACAGGAGAGAAACCATTTGGGTGCCCTGTCTGCCTGAAAGGCTTCTTGGTCAGCTCTCATCTCATCAGACACTTGAGAATACATACAGCAGAAAAACCTTATATTTGTGGCGAGTGTGGGGAGTGTTTCTCCCAGAGTTCTCACCTCGTTGTACACAAGAGGATCCACACTGGGGAAAAACCTTACCTGTGTTCTGAGTGTGGGAAGAGGTACCGGGGGATTGCAGATTTGATCCAGCACCAGAGAATTCACACAGGAGAGAAGCCCTACAAATGCCAGGAGTGTGGGAAATGTTTTAGCCAACGCGCATGTCTTAAGAAGCATGAACAAATTCACACCGGAGTGAGACCATATATGTGCCTCAAATGTGGGAAGACGTTTTATCGGAACTCACACCTGACTAGGCATAACAAAGTCCACACTGGGTAATTTTTAAATAGTGGTTCTGTGGGAGTTCAGCTCCATAGCAACAGCTCATATACAAGAAATCAAGCCAAGTGTCTCACGTAGTTAGTGTTTCCCATCTTCCCCTCATATGTATACAGTAAAAATCTCATCTGAAATAAAGGACAATATGCCTTTAATTTTTTATGGGACTAGTTAGGATCAGCCATCCAGGTTTCTTTTTTCTCTATCAAGTTCACAACTGGGTCCTAGAATTTTCCATGGCACATCACTACGCTTTTATTTTTACTGCTTAATTATTGCTTTTGATCTTTAGGCCATATGCTTTCAGACATGTTTCTAAATCCTTTGATTGGATGTGGATTGCTACACCCAGAGTTCTTAAAGTTAACTTTCTGGTTTTTAACAAATCCTCAGACATTTTGATAAGTGGTGAAAGGAGGAGGAAAAAAGACTGACTGAACTATACTGATATCAAGTTCTGTGGTGATACTGAGACACTCCCTTCTTTCTACTCTGTTAGTGCATAAAACGCCCTGCATCATCCAGTGGATTTATGCTGTACACTCATTTTGTTTCTCTACAGTGGGTGGGAAATTGCATGCAGGATATTTCCCAGTTAGTCTGGATTCCTATACGTCTCTTTTTATTTAAAAAGACAAAGACATATCACTTTCAACACTCCTTTAATCTATTCACGGCAGGCTTGTAGGCCAAAAAGGCCATTAAGACCAGGTCTGGTGTGCCTTCTGGATGACCTTGACATTTGTTGGCTTGAATCTTGAATTATGCTAACACTTGATAACTTGGTTGTGGAGGTCTCACAAATTTGTGGGGAGAGGAGGTTGTATGCTGTTATTAGAGAGTACTACTATACATAGTGTCTAGATCAAGGGAAGTCATGGTGCCTCTATATTCTGCTTTGGTTAGACCTCACCTGGGGTTCTGTGTCCAAATCTGGGCACCACAGTTCAAAAGAGATAATGACAAGCTGGAAAGTGTCCAGAGGAGGGAAACTAAAATGATCAAAGATCTGGAGACCATGAATCCCTATGAGGAGCGTCTTAAAGAGCCAGGTATGTTTAGCCTGCAGAAGAGAAGGTTGAGAGGAGACATGGTAGCCATGTACAAATATGTGAAACAATGCCATAAGGAAGAAGGAGCAGGCTTGTTTTCTGCTGCCTTGGAAACTAGGACTTGGGGCAATGGGTTCAAATTATAGGAAAGAAGATGTTACCTGAACATTAGAAAGAACTTCCTGACTGTAAGAGCTATTCAGCAGTGGAACTCTCTGCCTTGGAGTGTGGTGGAAACTCCTTCCTTGGAAGCTTTTAATCAGAGGTTGGATGGTCATCTGTCAGGGATACTTTAATTGTGCTTTTCCTCCATGGCAGGGGGATGGACTGGATGACCCATGTGGTCTATTCCAACTCTATGATTCTATGTAGAGATTAGAAGATCTCAGTAAAGACAGGAAAGGCTGTTGTCCTGGAATGCTCCTGCCATTCATAGTAGACACTACTAGAATAAATAGTAGACACTACTAGTTAGACACTACTGGTCTAACTTACTGTTAGACAGGTTGGCCTATTCAAACTCCAACCCCTCCAATCTATTGTAATAGCCCACTGTACTCTCAGAAGCAGCCAAGAAGAGGAATCGCTATTAAAAGGTTTTGTTCGACACTGCCTGAGAACATACGGGGTTTCAAGCATGTATTGTAAGCTTATGTGACATCAGCAGAGCTTTAAAATTGCAATGTAATTTCCCCCTAATACCCCTCCTTTTTTTAGTGGAGCTTATAGAAAATTTTGGAATGGTCCCAAGTGGCAGGGATGTGGTTAAGAAACGGATGTAAATTAGAAATACGTTGGTTTGGTTCCAGACCTTCAGAGAAGTTCCCTTTTCAGATTAGGGGTAATAGTTTAATGTGTTTCAGAGAAGCTTTCATTCAAATTTACAGCACGGACAGGAGAAACCAGATCAGGTCATTCTTGCAGAAGCGAAGACCATTTGAAAGCACCATCCAAATGTACTGAAGTATGATTTTAAATATTCAGCTGCCTCCACTTTTATTCCATTCTGGTGTCCACATTTACAGATCTGCTTCTTTAATGTGTTGATGGAACCTGGTGAGACAACGTATGTATTCTCATTGTCTTTATTTTGCTGTTCATCCATGCTAACAAGGGGTTCTTGGGGCAGTTGTTTACTTTACCTGTTGTAGGCATGCACATACAGCAACAGTTAAGCAGAGGCTGGATGGCCATCTATTGGAGGTGCTTTGATTCTATGTTTCTGCATGGAAGGGGGTTGGATTAGATGGCCTTTGTGGTTTCTTCTAACTCTTTGATTCCATGACTAGAGCAGAATCCGTCTTAGGAATTCAGTATTGCATGGTTTGTTGCAAAGTGACACAGAAAGCCTGTGTTTCTCCGTCTTCCGTTACCATCCTCCCAGTGTAGATGCTGCTATCAAAACTTCCAGTTAGAGAAAAAGCAGGGCCTGAGGGAATAAAACTCATTGTAAAAATAAGCTTCTTTGTCAGAGGCTTTGTTAACCGAAATATGCCTGTAGTTTTAATTAGGTACTCTTTTTGCCTGCTGTGTTCTTTTTTTCCTCAGAAAATGTAATTGATAGTTTTCTACTTCCAATATAAGAAACCAATGTTGTTGTTGTTGATCTTTTATTCTGAACACCAAAAAAAGTTGCATTCCCAAAGTATGCACAGAACGTATGCTCAGTAGACATTTCGCAGTGCAGTGCAACTCTGTGCAGATTCACACAGAAGTAAGTCCCATGATGTCAGAGAGGGACTTGCTTCTAGGAAAAGAGTATTTGGGATTGCATATGTTAGATGTTGTTCTTTAAAGTAAATAAATAAATAGAGTGCTCTGGGGAACATGTAAACTATGACTTGAAACTTCTTTCTCCCCCTGGGGTGTTATATATTACTTGTGACATGTAGGAAAATTATTTAGAGTATAAAATGCAGTGGGGATATAAAGATATTATGCTTAAAAGAAGAAATGCTGCTTGCAATTGCATTACCCAAGTCATTTGAAAGGTTACAACAACACTAGTGAGGTTAAAATTATGAGGAAAAGTTAGGTGATCTTTAAATAATAGTAATGTATAATCAAAGGTTATTTCTCTCTCTCTCTTATTTTACTACAGTTCCCTGAAGCTGGCTTGAAAACAGTCCATGTGAAAGGGATTAGGAGTCTTAGTAGACCATATGCTGAACATGAGTCAAGAGTGTGATGTGATTGCTGAAAAAGCCAATGCAATTCTAGGCTGCATCAATAGGAGTATGGTGTCTAGATCAGGGGTCTTCAAACTAAGGCCCATGGGCTGGATGCAGCCCTCCAAGGCCATTTACCTGCCCCCCATCCTAAACTTTAGACTTAGGGTTGCCCTAAGTCTGAAACAACTTGAAGGCAGACAACAACAACAGTGCTAATTATCTTGACTATCTCATCAGCCAAAAGTAGGGTCACACTTCACACAGAAATACTGATAAGTTTATGTTGGTGAAATTTGTTCTTCATTGTAAATATTGTATTGTTCTTCCATTGGTTTTTTGCGCTACAACTAGGATATGTGCAGTGTGCATAGGAATTTGTTCATGTTTTTTTTAAACTATAGTCCACCCCCCACGTCCACCCCCAGTAGTCTGCGGGACCATTAACCAGCCCTTGGCTTAAAAAGTTTGAAGACTCCTGGTCTACATTGAGAAAAGATATAGTACAACTATTTTCTGCTTCAGAAACAACTGCTTCAAATATAAGAGGACTGTGACATCAAGCCAGCTTTCACACTTGAAATGCAGAATGCCCTGGATGGGTACAGCAAATTTCATTCTAGTATTTGTAATAACTTAGTATGTTCATTGACTCCAAAAATGTTTAAGTGAAGAACAATTAAATGAATCTTAAAATAAATACATTATGTCCTACAAAGAAATAGAACGCTAAATGTATTTGCTGAAAGGCCTAATTTCAAAATACATATTATAATCCAATTTTTGTTCCTTGTGAATCACAAATGCAGATTGCACTAGTTCTGATTTGAGGACATAGTGGTGCCTTTCTGATGTTTTGCAGTATATCATCCCTTATTCAAAGGCATGGCCATGTTAGTATGGAATATCAGTGTGAAAGGGGATCTTGCAACACCTTAGACAATGAGAAAATGAAATTGGTAGCATAAACTTTCACAGATGAAGTTTACTTCCTTGGAGATGAAAGCTTATGCTAGCAACTTTGTTCTCTCAGCCTCTAAGGCATTAACAAGATCCCTTGACATACTGATAATCCCTTGTGATCAACCACGGCAGCTAGATCTGATGAGATTGCAATCCTAAGTATCTGGAGGTTGCCCCCCTCTTGAATACTGGAAGATATGTTTGGGGCCTGACAGGAAAGATAGTAGTAGGTAAAGGTAAAGGTTTTCCCCTGGCATTAAGTCCAGTCTGGGTGCTCATCTCCATTTTGAAGCCGAAGAGCCAGCGTTGTCTGTAGACACCTCCAAGGTCATGTGGCCGGCATGACTGTATGGAGCGCCGTTACCTTCCCATTGGAGTGATATCTATTGATCTACTCACATGTGCATGTTTTCAAACTGCTAGGTTGGCAGAATCTGCTAGGTTGGGAGCTCATCCTCCTCCCCTGATTCGAACCGCCAACCTTTCAGTCAGCAAGTTCACCAGCTCAGCGGTTTAACTCACTGCACCACGGGGGCTCCATAGATGTAGCTGGGTCTTTAAAAGAGGCAGTTCCCAAGTTACAAACATCTGACTTGCAAATGACTCCTAGTTAAGAATGGGGATGAGGCATCAAGAAGTGAGAGAAATTTATCCCTAGGAAAGGAAATTCATTCCTGGAAGAATTATCTTGGGGAAAAGGTGTCTTATCTGAAGTTTTCTCGCCAGTCCTTGTTTCCATAACAAGCCATTTTTTAAAGAATCCAATTATTATTTTAAAAAGCTAATATATAAATATATTTCGCTGGAGTTACACTTAAAAATGTACTTGTTCCGACTTACAAATAAATTCAAATTAAGACAAGCCTACAGAACCTAACTTGTTTGCAACTTGCATTTGCCTGAAGGCCCTTCTTCCTAAAACACAGTGTAAGGAAAAAAGAAAGTGACTGGCTATGGTCATTCACGCATTATGCTTGACACACTGTTATGTATGAATCTTTTATATGGGTTGTATGGATCAGTCCTAACAAGTTAGTAAATGCCATAAAGGACTACATTCATCCCTTGCCACAATCCAATCAAAATATCATTTCTTTATTACTGAATCTTTAGATTTGTGGGGTCTGTCTCAGGGCCGTTCCGCACAGCCATATAACCCGGAATATCAAAGCAGAGAATCCATAATATTTTTCAAACTAGATTGTTGGAGTCCACACTGCCATATTATCCAGTTTGATGTGGATTTTATAAAACTATGTGGAAAGGGCCTCAGCCCCCCTCTACACTTCTATATAAAACCCATATTATCTGATTTTTTTTTTGTCAAGTCAGGAGTGACTTGAGAAACTGCAAGTCGCTTCTGGTGTGATAGAATTGGCCGTTTGCAAGGACGTTGGCCAGCAGACGCCCGGGTGATCTGATGTTTTATCATCCTTGTGGGAGGCTTCTCTCAAGTCCCCGCATGAGGAGCTGGAGCTGATAGAGGGAACTCATCCGCCTCTCCCCGGATTCGAACCTGCGACCTGTCGGTCTTCAGTCCTGCCAGCACAGGGGTTTAACCCACTGCACCACCAGGGCTCATATTATCTGATTGAACTGGATTATACAGCAGTGTAGACTCATATAATCCAGTTTAAATCAGATAACATGGATTATCTTGTTTGATAATCTGGATTATATGACAGTATAGAAGTGGCCTCAAGGATTACGAAGAACTTCTTTGGCCTCTTCCACACAACTGGATAAAATCCCAAATTATCTGATTTGAACTTTAATATATGGCAGTGTGGACTCAGATAGCCCAGCAGATATTGTGGGATTTTCTGCCTTGATCCTCTGGGTTATATGGCTGTGTAGAAGAGGCTTTAAATAGCAATCATTTTTGTTTATACTCCTCACCAACAATTTGCAAGATACTTGCGTTCAATATTGGTCAAGACTGACAAGAACAGGTAATCCACATTGCTCTGAACTGGATTATATGAAGGCCCTTCCACACAGGCATATACCGGTAATTCAGAATATCATGGCACATAATCCACAATAGCTGCTTTGAACTGAGTTATCTGAGTCCAAACTGACATATAATCCACTTAAGTATGGATTTTATACAGACTATTAGTCTACACTGCCACATAATCCAGTAAAAAGCAAATGATCTGCATTTTATATAGAAGAGTGAATGAGGCCTGGTTGCGAGAAGATGGAAAAAGGAAGGCCGCTCTCTCAAACCAAAATGGAGGAGTGATTCCTCTACGAGCGACCCTCTGTTAATTTATTCGACGCGGGGAGATGACGTCACAGGATAATCTACCTAGCTGCGCGTAGGGTTGCTGCCTTTCGACCCGGTTGCCAGGGCAGCGCACCGAACAGCCAATGGGAGGGCGAGGCGGTGTGTGCGCGCGCGCGCACTCAAAGAACGTGCAGCGTCGCCCACCCCTTCGTATCACGTGACGCCAGTCTAACTCTGAAAATGGCCTCGTCTCAGCAGGGAAGGTTCTTTTGCCCCCTTTCCCAGTGATGTCATTACACAGTTGGTTGAGAGGAACATTTTCCTCTTTCTATAGCTATTAAGATTACAATCATAATAAATAATTCTAATCTCATTAAGGTCTCATGTTGAATCTCCACTGTAGGATTAACACAGTTTATCATTTAGCTGCTATGGGTCAGTGCTTTGGGGCCACGGGAGTTGTAGTTTTAGAGGGCCCTTAGCCTTCTTTGCCAAATAGAGCCAGAGCCTCACCAAAACTACACCCTCCCACACCCCTTCCCTGCTCATTGGAGGGAAGGATACTAGAGACAAAGCTGAAGTACTTTGGCCACATCATGAGGAGACAGGAAAGCCTAGAGAAGACAATTATGCTGGGGAAAGTGGAAGGTAAAAGGAAGAGGGGCCCGACCAAGGGCAAGATGGATGGATGGCATCCTTGAAGTGACTGGACTGACCTCGAAGGAGCTGGGGGTGGTGACGGCCGACAGGGAGCTCTGGCGTGGGCTGGTCCATGAGGTCACGAAGAGTTGGAGACGACTGAACGAATGAACAACAATGGCAATAAGTGCAACTTGGTCAGAAAATCTCAATTTGGATACTCTGCCAATGTATGATTTAGCAGCTTTCAAAACAAATATCTTGTGATGAAATATATATAACATTATAGTGTAGATACTTGCAGCCCCCTTCTACACTGCCATACAATCCAGATTACCAAAGATGATAATCCACATTGGTTTATATTTATTTATTTAAAACATTTATATTCCACACAACATATACACGGCAAACATTCGATGCTGGGACATAAAATCATAAATATACCTAAACATAAAAATCAATTATATCCACTTTAAAATCAGTTGCTTAAAAACCATCTCAGTGCATCATTGCACTGCCCCAAAGGCTTGGTCCCACAGCCAGGTCTTCACCATCCTTCTGAAGGACAAGAGGGAGGGGGCTGATCGAATATTGCTAGGAAGGGAGTTCCATGACTCGGGACAATCACTGAGAAGGCCGTCTCTCGTCCCCGACAAACATGCCTGTGACAGTGGCGGGAACAAGAGCAGTACCTCCCCAGAAGTTCTTAGTCTTCATGGTGGTTCGTAAAGGGAGATGCATTCAGACAGGTAAACTGGGCCAGGGCCATTTAGGGCTTTATAGGCCAAAGCCAGCACTCAGTTGTGCCTGGTAGCAAACAGGCAGCCAGTGGAGCTGACGTAACATGGAAGTTGTGTGCTCCCTGTATGCCTTCCCAGTTATTAACCTGGCTTCCTCTCGTTGGACTATTTGAAGCTTCCGAAACGTCTTCAAAGGCAACACCACGTAGCGCGCGTTGCAGTAGTCTATCCTGGATGTACCGAGCACGTGGACCTCCGTGGCCAAGTCTGACTTCCCAAGGTATGGGCGCAGCTGGTGCACAAGTTTTAATTGTGCAAAAGTCCCCCTAGCCATCGCTGCAACCTGAGATTTCAGACTCAGTGATGAGTCCAAGAGAACTCCCAAGCTGCGAACCTGCGCCTGCACTGCCATATAATCCAGTTCAAAGTAGATTATCTGGATTTTATATGGCAGTGTAGAAGGGGTCTCAGTCAAGCTATCCAGTCATGTAGCACTTGGCTACCTGTTGAATTGAAGGATTCTCTCTTATGGACCCTTGGGATTTGCAGTTTCTCAAAGTATTCCGAGATATCTGTCAGAGAACTCCCAATCAAACTACAAATTCCAGGTCTCCGTGGCTATTAAGGTGGCGTCAAAGTGTTATGTGAAAGAGAACTTGTGTGTGTATCTATTTGTGTTCAAGTCACCTGTCAATCCCTGGGGATCTCGTTCATTTCATAGGGCCTTGTAAGGCAAAGAAGACAATTATGCTGGGGAAAATGGAAGGAAAAAGGAAGAAGTGCCGACTAAGGGCAAGATGGATGGATGGCATCCTTGAAGTGACTGGATTTACTCTGAAGGAGCTGGGGGTGGTGATGGCCAACAGGGAGCTCTGGCGTGTGCTGGTCCGTGAGGTCACGAAGAGTCGGAAACGACTGAATGAATGAACAACAAAATAATAATTCTAGAATAGTTATTACATTATAAGCTCAAGTAGTGTATGAGTACTGTATTATAACTGCAAGTATTGCACAATATAGGCAGTACCCAAGTTACAAACGAGATAGGTTCTGTAGGTTTGTTCTTAATTTGAGTTTATCTGTAAGTTATTTATTTTATTTATTTATCGTGTCATCAGCAACCATACCATTGTATTACAATTCTAACAGAGCAAAACAAATACACAGATTAAAAAGAAAAGAAAAAAAAACACAGATTTTGCAAACTTGGTAGTTGGTTAAATGTCCTTTGACCAGTATCTGGCCACTTGGAGTGCCTCTGGTGTTGCCGCAAGAAGGTCCTCCATTGTGCATGTGGCAGGGCTCAGGGTGCATTGCAGCAGGTGGTCAGTGGTTTGCTCTTCTCCACACTGGCATGTTGTGGAATTCACTTTGTAGCCCCATTTTTGAAGGTTGGCTCTGCATCTCGTGGTGCCAGAGCGCAGTCTGTTCAGCCAGTCTTCTGTGTGCCCAGGCTGTTAGTCTCTCATCTGGTATCAACCACGGATTGAGGAGCTGGGTTTGAGCCTGCCACTTTTGGACTCGCGCTTGCTGGGGTGTTCCAGCGAGTGTCTCTGTAGATCTAAGAAAACTATTTCTAGATTTAAGTCGTTGACGTGCTGGCTGATACCCAAACGGGATGAGCTGGAGATGTCTCTGCCTTGGTCCTTTCACTATTAGCTGCTACTTCCCGGCGGATGTCAGGTGGTGCAATGCCGGCTAAGCAGTGTAATTTCTCTAGTGGTGTGGGGCGCAGACACCCTGTGATAATGCGGCATGTCTCATTAAGAGCCACATCTACTGTTTTAGTGTGGTGAGATGTGTTCCACACTGGGCATGCATACTCAGCAGCAGAATAGCATAGCGCAAGGGCTGATGTCTTCACTGTGTCTGGTTGTGATCCCCAGGTTGTGCCAGTCACCTTTCGTATGATGTTGTTTCTAGCACCCACTTTTTGCTTGATGTTCAGGCAGTGCTTCTTGTAGGTCAGAGCACAGTCCAAAGCGACTCCCAGGTATTTGGGTGTGTTGCAATGCTCCAGTGGGATTCCTTCCCAGGTAATCCTCAGAGCTCGGGATGCTTGTCTGTTCTTAAGGTGAAAGGCGCATGTCTGTGTTTTAGATGGGTTAGGGATCAGTTGGTTTTCCCTGTAATAGGCAGTAAGAGCACCTAGAGCTTTGGAGAGCTTTGTAAGTTGGAACAAATGCATTTTAAGTGTAACTCCAGCCAAATATATGTATAAGGAAAGGGCCTGAGGCTGTTAGGAATAGTGGGAGTTAGAGTCCAAAACATCTGGAAGGCCCAAGTTTGTCTAGGCCTAGCTTAGGAAATTCCAGTGAGAAGCCACCTCAGAGGCGGGGGGAGGGGGGCGAGCCCTGGCTTCCTATTGGCCAGCTCTCTCTCGGGTGACTGGCGTGGTTTTCCCAGAGAGGGGGAGGAGTGGGCGGGGCTTATTCGGCGCCGCGAGCTGAGCTGAGAAATCAAAATGGCGTCTCTCCCCCGGCCGCGAACTACAGAGCCTCCCGGCATGCTTTTCAGGCAGAGAATGGCTGCGAAGCCGTGGCAGCCTCGCAAGGCGCTCTGGGGGTTGTAGTACTCCGAGTCTGAAGGAAGCGCTCGCCGGTTCCTTCCTTCCTCCTCCCTTCATTCCCATCTGCCACTGCACGAGTCCCGTGCTTGCCTGTCAGCCTGAAGGGGGGCTTTTGGAACCACCAAGAAGGAGAAGGGGAGGCAGCGGAGGGGCCCAATTGAGGCCCCGGTTGAGGCCTACTTGGTTGGCGGCGCTGAGGAGAAAAGGAGGAGGAGAAAGGAGGTGGCAAGCAGGCGGGCGGTGCCGTGTGTGGGTGGGGCCGCCTCCACGGCCGGTCTCCGCCTTCTTGCCTTCCTTCCTTCCCTTTTCCTCATTGCTTTCTGTCGGCCTTGAGCAGAGGCTGTGAGGAGAAGGGCCAGGAGAGGCGTCAAGGCCTTCTCCATCGCCAAGGCCGCTTTCTCTCTGAGGAAGTTGTAGCGCCGCCTCTTCTTCTCTCCTCCATCCTCTTCTCCACCTTCCTCCTCCTCTTCCAGGACACCATCAAGGCCCAAACGTTGCCTCCTAAGAGACCACGGCTGTGTGGAGACATGAAGATCAAAGATGCCAAGAAACCTTGTAAGTAGCCTCCGCCAGCTCTTCATACACTTCGACTCCGCTTTCCCCCAATGCTATGGAATCCTCTGGGAGTTGTAGTCTTGGAAGGTTTATTTATTTATTTATTTCCAGTACTAGCCGTCCCCTGCCATGCGTTGCTGTGGCCCACTCTGGTGGTCATGTGGGTTCTGTGTGGGAGGTTTGGCCCAATTCTATTGTTGGTGGGGTTCAGAATGCTCTGTGGGTGAACTACAAATCCCAGCAACTACAACTCCCAAATGTCAAGATTCTGTTTTCCCCAAACTCCACCAGTGTTCACATTTGGGCATATTGAGTATTCGTGTAGAGTTTGGTTCAGATCCATCATTGCTCTCTGGATTTAGGTGAACTACAACTCCGAAACCAAAGGACACTGCCCACCAAACCCTTCATTTTCTGTTGGTCATGGGAGAACTGTGTGCCAAGTTTGGTTCAATTCCATCGTTGGTGGGGTTCGGAGTGCTCTTTGATTGTAGGTGAACTATAAATCCCTTTTCTGTTTTTTTCCTTAATTGTTCAGAATGCTCTTTGATTATAGGTGAACTATAAATCCCAGCAATTACAACTCCCAAATGACAAAATCAATTTTTTGAGTGAAGGACATACATTGGGTTGTTAGGTGTCGTGTCCAAATTTGGTGTCAATTCAGTGGTTTTTGAGTTCTGTTAATACCACAAACGAACATTACATTTTTATTTATATAGATTATCAAAATGCTGTGGCCCACTCTGGTGGTCATGGGGTTCTGTGTGGGAGGTTTGGCCCAATTCTATCATTGGTGGGGTTCAGAATGCTCTGTGATTGTAGGTGAACTACAAATCCCAGCAACTACAACTCCCAAATGTCAAGATTCTGTTTCCCCCAAACTCCATCAGTGTTCAAATTTGGGCATATTGAATATTCGTGTAGAGCAGGCGTGGGCAAACTTTGGCCCTCCAGGTGTTTTGGACTTCAACTCCCACAATTCCTAACAGCCGGTAGGCTGTTAGGAATTGTGGGAGTTGGAGTCCAAAACACCTGGAGGGCCAAAGTTTGCCCATGCCTGGTGTAGAGTTTGGTCCAGATCCATCATTGTTCTCTGGACTACTGTAATGCACTCTACGTGGGGCTGCCCTTGGAACGGCCCGGAAATTTCAGTTGGTTCAACATGTGGCAGCCAGGCTGTTAACTGGTGCTCCTTACAGGGAGAGGTCAACCCTCCTGTTTAAGGAGTTCCATTGGCTGCCGTTCATTTTCAGGCCCAATTAAAGGTGCAGGTGCTTACCTACAAAGCCCTAAACGGTTTGGGACCCATCTACCTGCGTGACTGCATTTCTGTATACGAACCCACATGATCTCTTCGTTCATCTGGAGAGGCCCTACTCATGATCCCACCTGCATCGCAAGCGCGATTGGTAGGAACGAGGGACAGGGCCTTTTTGGTGGTGGCCCCACGACTCTGGAACTCCCTCCCCAAGGACATCAGGCAGGCCCCAACATTGGCAGTCTTTAGAAGGAGCTTGAAGACGTGGATGTTCCAGTGTGCCTTCCCAGAATAAGACTCCCAAGCAATATGTCCCAAATGCACTTTACGAGAGATTTAGAACTGTCTGCACGCCCACCTATCTCTAAAATATCCATCCTATTTCCCTTGGACATGCCCAGCATTTTAAATTTTAGTCCTTACATTTGACCCTGCCACAGGTTTTTAAATGCGTCGTGTCATTATTGTTTTGCTTTGTTATGAGTTATTTATTGTTGTATTGTTGTTATGTATTATGATGTATTTGGGCTCGGCCTCTTGTAAGCCGCACCGAGTCCTGCGGGAGATGGTAGTGGGGTATAAATAAAGGTTTATTATTATTACTATTATGTAGGTGAACTACAACTCTAAAACCACTGCCCACCAAACCCTTCCAGGATTTTCTGTTGGTCATGGGAGAACTGTGTGGCAAGTTCAGTTCAATTCCATCGTTGGTGGGGTTCAGAATGCTCTTTGATTGTAGGTGAACCATAAATCCCAACAACTACAACTCCTAAATGACAAAATCATTTTTTTGAGTGAAGGACATACATTGTGTTGTTAGGTGTCTTACGTCCAAATTTGGTGTCAATTCGTCCAGTGGTTTTTGAGTTCTGTTAATCCCACAAGCGAACATTACATTTTTATTTATATAGACTAGCCGCCCCCTGCCATGGGTTGCTGTGGCCCACGTGGGGCTTCTGTGTGGGAGGTTTGGCCCAATTCTATTGTTGGTGGGGTTCAGAATGCTCTGTGATTGTAGGTGAACTACATATCCCAGCAACTACAACTCCCAAATGTCAAGATTCAATTTCCCCCCAACTCCACCAGTGTTCACATTTGGACATATGGAATATTTGTGTAGAGTTTGCCACGACTTCAATTTCTTCCTAAAAAACAGGAGGGATGAAGCCGATCTTACCTTGTTGGGAAGCGAGTTCCACAGATGGGGGGCTACAGCTGAGAAGGCCCTGTCTCTCGTCCCCGCTAAACATATTTGCAACACTGGTGGGAGTGAGAGCAGGGCCTCTCCGGATGATCTTAAACTGTGAGGCGGGACGTAGAGGGAGATGCGTTCAGGTAAGTAAGTTGGGCCAGAACCGTATAGAGCTTTATAGGTCAAAACCAGCACTTTGAATTGAGTTCGGAAGTGAATTGGCAGCCAGTGGAGCTGACACAAGGGGGTGGTGTGCTCCCTATATGTCGCTCCAGTTAGTAATCTGGCTGCAGCCCTTGGACTAGTTGAAGTTTCCGAACAGTCTTCAAAGGGAGCCCCACGTAGAGTGCGTTGCAGTAATCTATTCGGGGATGTAACAAGAGCATGGACCACTGTTGCTAGATCAGACTTCTTGGTTCACCTTCTCAGTGAGCTGTGGCTCATTGAACTGAAACTCCCAGGGCTCCCTAGCATCGAGCCATGGGTTGCATCTACATGGTGTGTAGAAAAAATGCCATTTGGAACCACCTTTAATCGCCATGCCTCAAATGTTGTTTTATCCTTACAAAGTGTGCAATTTGTTTATTTAGTTTATGATGTTTTTTGTTGAATTTTATGTTAGTAATTTCTGTTGCTTTTAACACTCTACGCCGCTTTCAATCCTACCCATGGGAGAAAAACTTGAAAACTTTCCTATGTGGAATAACTTTTAAATAAGGTGACAGAAGCCTAGGACCTGCACTTTGTAATTATATTTTACCTTCCCGGGCATTTTAGAGCGCTTTTAATCATTATTTTATAATTTTATGTCCGATAAGGACTGAATTAGGATTATTTTAATGGGTTATTTATAGTGTTGTGCTTTATAGAATCATAGAGTTGGAAGAGACCTCATGGGCCATCCAGTCCAATCCCCTGCCAAGAAGCAGGAAAATCGCATTCAAAGCACCCCTGACAGATGGCCATCCAGCCTCTGCTTAAGAGCCTCCAAAGAAGGAGCCTCCACCACACTCCGGAGCAGAGAGTTCCATTGCTGAACAGCTCTCGCAGTCGGGAAGTTCTTCCTAATGTTCAGATGGAATCTCTTTGTTCCACGTCCTACTCTCCAGGGCAGCAGAAAACAAGCTTATCTAATGTTGTAAACTGCCTTAAATCCTTGGAGAAAGGTGATGCAGAAATGCCCACATAAATAAATAAATACATAAATAAAAGTGGGAAATAAATAATCCTGGGAGTTACAGTTATAAGCCACTCAGAGCCCTCTGAGTTGA
This sequence comes from Anolis sagrei ordinatus, assembly GCF_025583915.1. Lineage (NCBI taxonomy): Eukaryota > Metazoa > Chordata > Lepidosauria > Squamata > Anolidae > Anolis > Anolis sagrei. Next base: position 287,265,394 of record NW_026845477.1, on the reverse strand, counting down.
GAAAGGTGGGGTACAAATATGGTAAATAAACAAATTCCTAAGGAATTGTGGGAGTTGAAGTCCAAAACACCTGGAGGGCTGAAGTTTGCCCATACCCGGTGTAGATGCACCCTATCTTTCTTTTCCCCCTCCTATCATTCTTCCTATCTCAATCCTTTAGATTCCTTTTCTTCTGGTCCCAAAATGCTTGGGATCAGAAGGGCTTGGGATATTGGAATATCTACATAAACATCATGGCATGTGTCTTCCTGCAGAGCAGAAATATATTTACATTACATGTAATATTACTAATAATATTACATTATAATGGTATAGTGCAATATAGTCATATATAATACTGATATTGTACTATGCTAATAATATAATATACTGTATGAAAATATATATTGTAAGCCGCTCTGAATCCCCTTCGGGGTGAGAAGGGCGGCATATAAATGCCATACATAAATAAATGAATAAAAGGGGTTGGGTTGGATGTCCCTTGTGGTCTCTTCCAGCTCTATGATAATTTAATGAGATTTCTTGATGGGATCCAGGTTTAAACATGATATTGATTTATACATAATCTGAGGGTAATTTAATGCACAATATATTTTTAAAAATTTGAATGAGACAAGCTTTGTGTATATTGAACCATCAATGACACATTTGCTTTCCATCTCAGCCACCCAGATAGGTGATGGTTGATTTTGAAGCATTTTGGAATTCCAGCTAGGGGATGCTCAACTTGTTGACCTCCACATTGTTGTTCTTTTTAAGTACCTTGGCAGGTGATAAATATCATAAAAGTGTTTTGAATGAATAAATGTTGCCACCACCCAGTTTTCCCATTTGCTTTGCTTGATCAACAATTGCTTGATAGCTTCCACTTGTTTATAAAGCAGGGAATTGGGGCTTTAAACATGCTCATTTGATTGCTTTCCTTTGCACCCAGCAGATTTTGCAATTGACTGAATTATATGCTTGGAATGTGAGTTATAGGTCTTGCCTGAGGGGGAAGAAATTCTTTGTTCTCAAGAAACATAGGATGACAATAAGTGTTACTGTTTAGTTTGTCAGTACCACTTTAAACATTGAGCAGAAAAGATTTCAGTCTCACAAATATGAAAATAAATTGTGTCATGTTCAGTGCCTGCGGGCATTTCTTTTTCTAATGTGTTCATTCATGTATTTTGATGCTTATCTCTGTATGGGTAGAGCAAAAATGTTGGAAAGCAGCTTCCACTGGAGTAAATGTGTTTGCAATCATAAAAATATGCAACTGTAAAGATATTTCCACATTCTTCCCTTTAAAAAATTCTATAAAGTGTAAATTGCAACAGAGTGGTTTTATCACCCCCTCAGTGACTTTGGCATATGATTATATGTCAGAGTAAGATTGTGGAAGTTGGAAGAAGTTTGAATTGTACATCTAGGCTCTAGGGGCTTCATGTTGACCCTTAGAAAATGATAATATGAAATTTTCTCAATGACTTCACAATGAAAACTGAGACTAAGTTGGTCTTCAGTTAGTAATAAGGTAAAACATATTTGTCTATGTCAAGCCTGCACAACCAACCTGTGGCTTTCTAGGTGTTTTGGCCTCCAGTTCCCAGAAGCCCATGCCAACCTGTCCAGTGGTCAGGAATTCAGGGAGCTGAAGTCCAAAACACCTGGAGGGCTTGATCTATGTAATAGCTGTACAGTATGTAGGAGACATCGCTACTGGCATTTAACCTCATAAGCTTGCTCACTTGCATTCTTGGAAGGAAATTAAACTTTTCTCAAATAAATTATCAAAATAAAGTATACTTCCATTCAGTCCCCAAATTCAGGGGATTGGCTACTGTAAAAAATATTATCACAAATGAGAAATAACTTTGCAAAACACATACATATATGTGGCATATACTTCTCTCCATTTGGCCCTGGAGTGAAAATAGTCACAAGACTTTGAAATTTTAATGGAACAATATGCTAGAATGAGAATATCACATCAGGTGTCTCAACAGGAGTTGGTTTTCTGACTAAACGTAGTTCCATGTTTCGTCACATAAAAATCTCTTCTTTGTTTTCTCCCCAACTGGCTAATGCAATTTTCATGCAGTCATTTGCAAAATGTACTGCTTGTATAAATGTTACTTTTCAATTAAATGTCCAGAATATATTTTCAGTAGTTTAAGATGGAAGTTTTGAAAAGGTGAGAGATGGCTTTACAGTGTTCCACAAAGCAAAATCTGCTGTCACTCTTTTCTGTTATTCTACTACAACCGACAGACAGCATGCAAGCAATATGTATTGATATTTATTTATTTGAGAAATATATATCCTTTTTCTGAGCACAGATCCAAGGCGGTTACAACAGAACAAAAAAAAACCAGTATAAAAGTTAAAACAACCCATAAAATCATAAATATCGGGAAACAGTTAAAATCATATAAACGCTAAACCAAGATAAAACCCAAAATATATACTATCATTCATGTTCACATGTGAATATCAGCTAGTTTTAGTGAAGTATATAAATAAAGCCTTCTTGCTTTTTGAGTTTTACCCCTCAAAAATTACATTAGTATAATCAAAAGTTTCTGTCAGAATAAGAACAAATCATTTCATTTTGCTTTTTGAAAAGATCCCATACAGTTTTTTAGAATTTGTTTTTCAAACACATATGCCCAAACAACATAATTCTATTATGTCTGGTTAAATTCAGTTGGTTTAGTTCCTTAATAAGTGTTTGCTATGGTTATACCCAAACGCAATAATGTGAAGTCTTCGACAATACAGTGTGAAGTGGTCTTCTCTGTTACATAGAAAATGTGAATAAAGTTTGTAAAAGTTACCTAGATTTGTGTTAGATCTTGTCTCAAAGACATGCTGCCACTTAGCATTTGTCAACTATTCTCTTTGTATACATATTTATGAATGACCACCTCATGTGTATGGCATTCTTCAGGTTACCAGATTACAGCACATTCCTGTGAATACAGCTCTGGTGAAACTAAGCCTTGCCCTCCTGGAAAGTACACTTCACAGTCAAAATATTTCAGTGCCTAAAACATTTGCTGCCGTACCTGTCTAACTGCTGGTAGAAAATAATCAGTTCAAATACGAACAAGCAGAATTCTCCCTTTCAAGCCTCCAGCATAGCATGGCCAGAGGTTAGAAATTAAGAGAAGTATAACTCAAAACATTGGAGAAGACTTAAACCAACATATGCATTACCATAAAAGAGGGAACAGTTTTACATAAAATGTGTACATGGTAGTTGTGCAGGTGCCAGTTTAGAGATCACTAAAATGTTAATAGAGATACAGCACTTTTCACCATAATGGGGGAATATTTATCACTACATAAGCTTTGTGTCTGTTCAGTCTGTGGCCTACTTACTAACTGGGGATGTTCAACCTCAAGGCTCCTTTCTAAATTAAAAATATATATAAAGCAGACTTGGTCTGGGAAGAGAAGATTTCAGAAGAAACTTCTGTGTGAAAACTATTTCAGTCGGATTGTGTTTCCACAGGAGAAAAAAATCCTTACAGAGAATTTGGCATATTTGAAGAGGCATTCTAGTTCCATAATATTGTGAAATGAGCCCAGCTGGCTCTCTCCAGAAGTGCCTGCTAACTTCTACAAACACTAAGCTTTTTCTCTCTTGTAGAATTAATACCTAACTTTAGGTCAATACATGTGTTCATCTACTAGCTATTGCTGTCTTGTTGGCATAAATCGACAAGGGTCAGAGTTTACTGGATGCACTCAAATAGATTTATTGCTTAATTCTGAAGAGTTATAAACAAGAGGATTGCATTCTAGCATTCGATGGGAACAGAGATTACAACTTTACAATTGCAAGTCATGCAATAACGTGTACAGGTTGACCTAGAATATGTGGTCACTTCCAGCAGGAATTGAGAAAAAATTGTCCTCCAGGTGATGTTGGGCTATAACTCCCATTGTCCATCACTATGCTGGCTAGATTGATGAGAATTATAGTTCAACATCTAGAGGACCATTTATTCCCCACCCTTGATTTACAAATTCATTCTATAGGGACAGGAATTAAATGGCATACTTCTGCATTTTCCCCTAAGGACTGTTAAAACTGAAGTAATGAAATATTTTTTCAGTCTAATTAGCTTACTCTTAATCTGACATGCCTCAGAGGACTCATCAATGTACACCACAAGACTGAAATTGTAGGAGGGAGTGCAGTGTTGTGTTTCATCAGGGGGTTGCTTTTTTCTTTTATGTCAGTGGTATGGAATCAGCAAGAATTCAGCTTCTGTAGCTTCCACTTAAGAGCTTTTTGGGTGTTTGCTAATATCTTCCTTGATAGAACAACCAAGCATTTAAACTCAGGTATGATGCTCTTCTTAGAAGAGTTTTTTCTTCTTTTCTCAAATTTTAAAGAATGTTCTTGCCAAGGCGGCCCATCTTTAAAAGGGATGCAGGGTTGCTTCTGTTTACCTGTAGTAAAGTTGTGAGCAAATGCCCCTTTGTGCCTGCTAACAAATGGGGATGTATATTAATATTGAGCTTTTCCACATTTGTTATAAAATGTTTAACATTATGCAGTATTTGTAACCATTTCAACATAGTTTAAGGAAGTAATAATATATTGGTCAGTGTGACAGTACTGACTCTGTATTTTCATATGTAAATGATTCTTCTAATGGCAATTTTCTTTCTCACCAGCTTTCCCCTGGTTTGGCATGGACATTGGGGGAACCCTAGTGAAACTTGCATATTTCGAACCTATTGATATTACTGCAGAAGAAGAGCAGGAAGAGGTTGAAAGCCTGAAGAGTATTCGCAAATATCTGACCTCCAATGTAGCTTATGGGTCCACTGGTATTCGAGATGTTCACCTTGAACTCAAGGACTTGATACTCTTTGGCCGAAAGGGAAATTTGCACTTTATCCGATTCCCAACCCACGATTTGCCTACTTTTATTCAAATGGGAAGAAGTAAAAACTTCTCGACACTGCATACGGTGCTGTGTGCCACTGGCGGTGGTGCCTATAAGTTTGAAGAAGATTTTCGCACAGTAGGTAGTTGCGGTGCATCTTCTATAACACAGTATCTGTAGTCTGTTACAGTATATCACTGGTAGTATTGTTTGCAATAGATATCGCTATCACCCAAAAGAGTCAGATGTGGAACCTTTGCCTTTTTCTGAAAAATCTTTTCTTGTGTTGCCATGACTCTGAGCAGGAAATAGTACCCATCCAATCCTTTCCTGAATCTAGATCAGGAATTCAAAATGTTTTAGTTTTGGACTACAACTTTCGAGGCCTGGCTGGCTGAGGGAATCTAGGACTTGTAACTGCTCTGAGCCTTCAGTTTGTACCGGTACTGAGGGAAAAATGTGTTCCTGCCTTAAGAGACTTCAGAAATGTATTATAATATGGCGTAACCTTTCATTATCATTGTTTCTGAACAAAGGTGCAATGTTTCCAATTCCGACAGTGTAAACATTTGGTTTTTGATTTTTATATGATTTGGATGAAAGCTATTGGACATCAGGAACGAACTGGAGTCTGATTTGACTACAGATCAAGTGGCCCATTGTCTCAGCTTCCACATCTGCTATAAAAAACTCCTAATTTTTATTTTATTTAGCTTCTGGCATAGTCATTGCCACTTTTCAGATTAGTTTATGAGAAAATTTCACTTCAAAAGAAAAGAGTCTATGCTTTTGGAAGTCAAATTAAAGCCAGATTGAAGGGTTGGATTTTATATCTCATGTTCCATCCTAAAGTTGTTCAGTATCTGCCAGGTTTTGCTCATGGAATGTGTTATACTAACATATAAAGTATTTAATTTTCATTTTTGCATTTTCACAGATTGGAGATCTCCAGCTGCACAAACTGGATGAACTTGACTGCCTTGTCAAAGGCTTGTTGTATATAGATTCTGTCAGTTTTAATGGCCAAGCTGAGTGCTACTATTTTGAAAATGCATCAGAACCTGAAAGATGCCAAAAGATGCCTTTTAATTTGGATGATCCATATCCACTGTTGGTTGTAAATATTGGTTCGGGAGTCAGTATTTTAGCTGTCCATTCCAAAGACAACTATAAGAGAGTCACTGGAACAAGGTAATTAAGAGAATATCTAGCAAGTTAAGCCATTATTTTAAGATAATGGTTTTGTCGTGTTCGTAGGGCTTCTTTCAAGTACCTATCTCTTAATTATAGTTTGGAACTGACTTTCTGTTTTGTAGTGTAGTTGTTTCTTTTTCCGGTTTTTAAACTCAGTGGGAATCAGTAACCCCAATTTTCTTTTACAGGTTGTTTTATTACTGATTTGTACTAGAAAATTCATGTGGTAAAACACATGAAGTACAAAATCATGCTATGCCTGCTTGCAATTAATGCATTTCTGTAAAAATAATGCAGGCCACGAAGAACCTTTCTGATAGAGACTATGGCTGGAAATAAAACAGTATAATGTAGGCTGTGTCAGTAGGAACCACATCCATAAAGATGTATACATAAAGTGCTTTCAGATGAGACATCATAACATAATTACCCTGACTTAGGGAATTTAATTGGGGAAATGGAGACAGTTGATGTATTCTACTTGCACACTCACCATTATTTCCTTCTTCTTTCCTCAGAAAACTGTTAAGGGAGGAAATGTAGCTGCAGTTTATTCTGCTCACTAGTGTTAGGTAACTCCAGTCTAGAAATATAATCCTTTAATTGTTTTCAGTTGTTACTTGATCTTTTTGGGTCTCTTACATGATTTGGACAGATAAAACAACTTCATAGTTAGTTCATTAATATTGTTTAATTTTGTAAACACAATTTCCAAATCAGTCATCTTTTTCTCATACCAGTTTAGGTGGTGGGACCTTTCTTGGTTTGTGCAGTTTACTGACTGGATGTGAAAGCTTTGAAGAAGCCCTGGAAATGGCATCCAAAGGGGATAGCACCCACGCTGACAAGCTAGTCCGGGATATTTATGGGGGTGACTATGAACGGTTTGGTCTTCCAGGTTGGGCAGTGGCATCTAGGTAAGTACTGACAAGTAACAATCATATCATACTTACATGTGTCTCTACTTTTCAATAACCCACTTTTCAACAGTTTACTCTTCCAACAGTTTGAAAACATGCAGATGTGAGTAGATCAATAGGTACTGCTCCGGCGGGAAGGTAACGGCGCTCCATGCAGTTATGCTGGCCACATGACCTTGGAGGTGTCTACGGACAACGCCGGCTCTTTGGCTTAGAAATGGAGATGAGCATCAACCCCCAGAGTCAGACATGACTGGACTTAATGTCAGGGGACAACCTTTACCTTACCTTACTCTTCCAACTTTTTTCAATTATAACTAGAACTCATATATAGCCAACTTAAAATACAACCAAAATAAGACAAACCCAACTTGAAATTCAAGCCTAAGAGTGCTCTGCTGCTACCAGTTGTTAGCTTCCAAACCTGTTGAATAAGCAGCAGATACCTATACATCATATACACATATTATACTGCCTTTTTAAGATGGGTTCATATTTTTGCTTTAGGAATATTTAATAAAGAATTTTAAAAGGTGGTATAGATGTATATAGTGTTTCCCCAATATTCTAGCAGTCTACTTCTCTCTCTTTTTCCTCACTTCTGCCACTAAATTATTGTAACAAAGCGTTTCCTACTGTAACCAACTCTTTGTATTTCATTGTGCCATGGCATACATACTATTATTTCTTAAATATTGCACATCTGTATATTTATTTCAATAGAAATGCTTGGGTATGTTACATCCAAATTATGCATCAGTTAGCACTGATTTCTATAGTATGCCATGTTAATGTTTCTTAACAAGTATAGTTACAAAGATAAGTGTGGAGCTGTTTAGATTTATTTTCCAAAAAGCCTGATTAAGGGGAGCATGGGGCCTTCCATGTGTTTCTGGACTACAGTTCACGTCATTCCTAGCCCGGATAACCAATGGTGAGGAATGAGGGGAATGAAGTCCCAGCTACATCTGGAGTGACAGAAAGTCCCCATCTCTGGATTTACAGCTTTAGTGTTTTTATAGAGACATACCTGTCCCACTTGTTCATGAAGAGAAGTGTATCTAGTTTAAGAGACTGATCTAATATACACGTGTACAGTCAGCCATCCACTTCTGCAGATTCAGCCATGCACAGCTTGGAACATACTTTTAAAAATCTCAAAAGTAAGCATTTTATGTAAGGAACACCATTTTACTATTCCACTGTATATAATGGGATTTGAGGGTCCATAGATTTTGGTACCCCATGGAAATCCTGGAATCAGACCCCAGCAGCCAACAAAGGCTCACTGAATGCCTAATATTCATCACATACATTCTTTTCTGTAACAAATTTCACAGAGCTTGACCTTGAAAGCAAAATAGCTATGTGCATCTGGAGATTAACCTAGTCTCTTAAACTAGATTAAATTGCCCCCATGCACAATTGGGTTAGGTGGGTTAGGTGGCTTCTTCATGATTTAAACAACATATGGTAGATAAGGGGGGAAAAGATAAAATTGTAAGTTAATTTTGTCCAGAGTAGAATTGTACCTGAGCTGTAAAAGATTAACTAGGCATAAAGTTCTCAAAATATGGTAGCAAAACTTTCTCCAGTGCACTAGAACCAACTTCTAACATCCATCTCAGTTTATGGCTGTATTGTCTGATCTTTAAAAACAGAAACCAACTTATACGTTATGCCAAAGACACAGCAACAGTGGGGGGAATGAGGGAATAATAGTAATAATAATAAATGAAATCAGACAGCAGAATCTCCTGCTAATTTGGCTCATTTGCAAATCTGTGTTAATTTCATATAATGCTTTTTTTCAGTTTCTGTAATTATTATGAACAAAGCTTCAGGGGTGTCAAACTTACTTTCATCAAGGGCCACAACAGCCTTAAGATTGCCCTCAAAGGGCCATTGAATCTGTGGGTATTTTTTTCATAGTGGTCAGTGCTTATTGATTTTTACCCAATTTGGGTCTCCAGATGTTATTGGACAACAACTCTCACCACCTGTGATTTTCTGCCATTCAGACTGGGGATAATGGGAATTGCAACCTATAGCACTTGTGGTTCTGAGGTTGGGGAAAGGGTAAATGACATAATATCCACAACCCTTGGTATATAAATCTGAAGCCCACTATCCTGACTGACCAGAACAAACTGAAACCTTTCAGATGTTACTGCATCACAACTCCCATCAGCTCTAGTGATGATGTCGAATTTAGGAATTATAGTCCAGCACCTGAAATGCCACATAAAATGACATGGAGGGTCAGATTCAGCCCATGGGCCTTGAGTTTGACACATGTGCTCTATTGGATGAAAATAATATGCTTTTCTCCAAAACCATATAACATTAATCTCTCTCTTTCTCTAGTTTTGGGAACATGATCTACAAGGAAAGACGGGAATCAGTTAGTAAAGAGGACCTGGCTAGAGCAACATTGGTTACTATCACCAATAACATTGGATCTATAGCGCGCATGTGTGCTGTAAATGAGGTAAATTTAGTTGGTAGGGAGAAACAGAGACTTCAGTGTGTCTTTTCTGACCTAGATTGAGTAACGTTTACAAGGAATTCTTCATGCATCTTGTCAGATTTTTCCTTGGTGACGAATAGGTTCTTTCTCTCTGCCTGGAACCAACTGTCCTTCTTTCTCCCATTTATCTTGAAGTTCTCTCGTTGTATACTTGCACGTTAAGCTGATATGCACCAAGCTTCATTTCCAAAGCAACATTATAAATTAATGTAGCAAATTATTTTTATGACTTGACTCAGACCTACAGGGGATTTGCATAGGGAACAGGTACTTTTTGCTTCTGCTCTCCGGAGCATCCCATCTGTTTGGAATAAATCCCTGTATTTGGAAAAGTAGGGCTTCCCTACAATTAACTGGCTAACTGTTATGCCAAAAGGAGAAAGAAACATATACTCTTCTGGAATATTTCTCACTGCCTTCAGCTTCTTTACAGTGCTGCCTTGTTGCTTATGGATCAAGCAGCATTGTACAGGGCTATGAAGGCATTGAGTACTGCTTCATTGTAAGTAGCCGTTTCATTGCATTGTGTTACATTTCCTTGATCCCATTAAGAATTTATAGTATTTCCCTCTTTAGTAATAAACTCTTTGCCTGGAGGTATATATAGATACATCTGCTGGGCACAGCTCTTGTTTTAATGGCTGCTTTTTAAATATATTGTCAGCCTGCGGGCTTGACTTTTGCAGATTTTATTATTCACATATTTGATTAAAATACTATTTCTAGGAATCTCTAGGCCTTTCAGTATAGTCAGACTCTATGGTCAGCTTCTATTGGAAGTTGACTAGTCATGTTGAGCTCCTAGACATTCGTAGACAGGTGTTCTCAGTTTTTTTTTTTTTTTTAAAAGCATTTTTAAATTAATTGTTTTTTACTTTCATGAGGTCTTGTGCTCTAACCCCTTCGATTGTAGCGGGCTGACTATACCAGAGCATTCATTTGGTGGTTTGAACTTGCTTATAATTTGAATTTTGTCCCCCAATACCACCTCTCCCCATTTCCATTGGTATAGCTCCCCTGTTACAGCAAGGCAGCAAAGCATGGAGATCAGTAAAAATAGGCCGTGGGCACCACATTGATGCTAGATGTTTTAGATAATTAAGAAGGTGTCTAGAAAAATATTTAAATGTTTGTCAGGTGAACCTCGCTGTGAAAGGTATCTCATATGCAGAATACTTTTTGAGGTTACCACATACCTAAATCCAAAAGGATGATGAAAGAGGGAAAGTCTAGATGGTTAAGATAAAATCAGATGAAAGGAAGGGGAAAAAATAGTTCTTTGCCACATTTATACTGATTCCAAGTTGCATCCATCCCTGAACAGACTTCCTCTCTTGGGATGCTTTCCTGTGGGAAAACGATAGAAACAGTAAGAGCCTTTGGCAGTTCCCTTACCATTGTAATCTCTTCCATTCCCTTCTACAGAGAGTTGCTGGACTTTTGGGGACAAGAAGAATGGAGAAGGAAGGGGGGGTTGGCAAACTGTTTTTTCCCTTTCCTCCTAGGCTGTGTAAACCTTCCATGCCCTTAGGGGAAAAGATTCAAAGGACCCATCTACACTGTCATATAATGCAGATTGAACTACATTATATGCTCAGTAGACTCATGTAATGCAGATTGAACTGTGTTGAACTGAATTATGTGAGTCTGTGCTGCCATATAATCCAGTTCAATGCAGTTAATCTGCATTTTGAAACTGGATTATATGGCAGTGTAGATGGGGCCAAAGTGGGATTTACTTGTAAGCAAACATGCATAGGATCCCTCAATCGTAATTAGAAAATTATATCACTTTCTGTTACATCCTAGTGAGGAAACTTTTGTTTTTTTCCTTTAGAAAATAAACCGTGTCGTCTTTGTGGGTAACTTTTTACGTGTGAATACATTGTCAATGAAGCTTTTGGCATATGCGTTGGATTACTGGTCCAAAGGCCAGCTGAAGGCTTTGTTCCTAGAACACGAGGTATGTATGATCACTGCTATGGAGTAGAAAAGCCAGAATGTTAAGTTCCTCTTTTTATACTTTTTTCTTCTTAATGTGGAAAGAGAAAAGCTGTGTAGAGGATGTTTGTTTTTGAAATGTGGGAATAATTTAAAAAAATGCTGAATTTTGGGCAGTGTACCTTAATAATAAAGAAATAATTTTCATGCAAATGCAGTGGTTTATAGATTGTTTGCTGTTGATAGCCTTGAGTTCCTATATCAGGAGTAAGGTGGGATAAAAATAAAGTAAATCAATAAAAATAATATTTTTATGAGAAGAAGATTTATTTATTTATGCCAAGGGATATTGTAGAACCTGAAAGAATGAGAAAAAGAAGTTGGTAGCATAAGCTTCTGCAGACCTAATGTCGGTATCATCAGATTGGAAAAGGAACACAGAAGACACTATAAGGGGAAAGCTGATATTTTTTAAAAGCTACATAGCAGTACAAAAAAGTATAAGAACAATGGGAGTTTTCTTATTTATGTTCCTTTAATTCAGCTGTTGATGTATGATGACCCTGTTAATTTCATAGGGTTTTCTTAGGTAAGGAATAGTTTTGCCAGTTCCTCTCTCTCAAGTGCAGCCTATAGTACCTGATATTTTTAGTGATCTCCCATCCAACTTTCAATCAGAGCGAATCCTGCTTAGTTTTCAAGACCAGATGACATCTCTAACCTATGAATGTTTCATGTGGCTTAGAACATAAATTGTCCAAATTGTAGTCAATGCATTGGCCATGTTGTGAATATATATTTTTCCAGCTGAGCTGCTGAACTTGCTGACCGAAAGGTTGGTGGTTTGAATCCAGGGAGCAGGGTGAGCTCTGCTGTTAGCCCCAGCTTCTGCCAACCTAGCAGTCTGAAAACATGTAAATGCGAGTAGATCAATAGGGTAAGGGTTAGGTACCGCTTTGTTGGGAAGGTAACGGTGCTTCATCAAGTCATGCCAGCCACATTACCTTGGAGGCGTCAACTCTTTGGCTTAGAAATGGGGATGAGCATCACCCTCACAATTGGACACGACTAGACTTAATGTCAAGGGGAAACCTTCACATTTATATGAAAAAAGATAGCCTAAAGGCAACAGATCCCACCTGATCTTGGAACCAAGCAGGATCATCTTTTGTTGGGAGCTCACTAACAAATATCAGATGCTGCAGGCTACATTTGAGGGGGAGGAAAGCTATCTGAGTATTCACTCACTAAGAAAATCCTATGAAATTAATGGGGTCACCATAAGTCAACAGTTGAATTAAAAGCACATACACAAGAAAAGTTGCAAAAGATTGTGAAAAAAGGCTGAGTTTTATAATGAATTTAAAATTTATGTCGAAATTTCTTTTAAACACAGGGCTACTTTGGCGCAGTTGGTGCCCTCCTTGGATTGCCAAATTTCAGCTGAATCTCAAAGCATCGCAATACTGAACTATTCCTTACCTTTTTGGCATTATTACAACACTGTTTTTATATCAACTGGAACCAAAGGGGAAAAGGGCCTCAGTCTTTCTATACATGTCTTTAACTGTAAAAATGGTAAACTGTCTCATTAAGACCCCAAGGGTGAAACCTGGGAGTTTCTGTAGGAAGCGCCTTGTTACATGGTGTCCTCTAACACGGTTGTCAAACCCATGGTCTTCCAAATAATGTTGAACTTCAGCTCCCATCAGTCCTGCCCAGTGTCATAAGTGATCAGGTATGATGAAAGCTGTGTTCAGCAATGTGTGAGGTGCCCCAGGCTTCTCATCACCACTTTCAACAAATGTACATGTTCATTGTGCACCACAGCCTCTAAAATATGGATCTCAAAAGCAGACTTGGGGGATCAGCCTTCGCTGTCGAAAGCTCTGATTCAGTTCAAATACAATCTGATGCCATTAATTTTCCTTAAGGCTGCTTGGCTGCCTTTCCGTGCGCAAGACTAATCGCCTTTCTTTCTCAGTGTTCCTTTTGGCCATGATTCTCCATTATCTCTAAAAACTGACCATTGCCATTTCCAAGTGCCAGCTACTAAAAATAAAATTCCTCGAAGCAATAGAGTTTCTGAGGAAAGGAGATTTCAAAGTGTTGGAATACTGGAGCTAATTCAAACTTTTGAGTATTAGGTTTTGCAGAAAAAAATAATAAAAAAACACATCAACAAAAACTTGACATGATTGATTTAATGTGAACTAAGCAGCTGTGAATACACTTAAATAGAACTAATAATTGTGTGATTAGTCAGGTTTTATTATTCCTTGCTGATTAATCCTAATGATTAACTGGTACTGACTATACAGAAATAATTGTTAAAGGTTTTTAAGTAAAACCTTTAAGATTTTAAAAGGATGACTGTTCCTCAAAATCTATATGTGAAAACCACCCAAAAAGGGCCACTAATGTGACTGTTGTGAAATCAGTGTAACAAATAATTGAGTCACAGTGGTTCTTATAGGGGGAGCTTCCTGTGCAGTTTGTTTATCTGTCTATTTAAGAGCAATCAATGTTTGAACCGATGAACCTGGGGCAGATTTTGGCCTTCAAGCATTATGGCAGCTTTAGAGGCTGTACTGCAGAATCAAAAGGTTCAGTGTCCATTAGAGTCTGATCCCAAGTATCCTACATGCTGCAACAGTGTGGCCTTGAGATACAACTCCACACATTGGAGCTGCTCATGTGTTTGGACTGTCTGCTGTTTCAGATGTGATTGTAAACATTTACAACAGTGGTGTATTAAGCAGATTGCTGCAGCAAATAAAATCATCTCAGAAAAAGAAGTAAAATTTCTATGCACAGGGATGTATCACTGTATCCTGAAGGAATATGCAGTTATTCAATCCATGAATGATGTCTTCTATAGGGGAGTTGACTATTCTGACTAGACCTCATACAGCTCGAATAATGCTTGGTTTACTTGATCAATTTGATAATATTTTGGCACACCATTTTTACAGCAATATTGATATAGGCAGCATTTCTCCAGATACCTAACTTGCATTGGTCTTGGTTTTAAAAAAATCCAATTCCAACTACATTTTGATGTTTGTCAGTGCTTTTTAAAATCAGAACAGTGTGGATTTTGTTTGTGCCACTCTCCTAAAAGCTGTTTCCTCCTCCTTCCTCCTCTTAAGATTTGGAGAGAAGCTAGGGATTTCTATGTTCTTTTGATCCCTAATTGAGACAAATGTCCTGAAAAAAATAGTCTTAGCTCAGGGTCTCTACTTTTGACCATTTTGAGCCTGGGCTTTCAAACAGAGTGTGGCAATTAATCCATCATTGTATTAAATCAATGTTTTGCCTTTTAAAAAGCTTACAGCCATGTGTCTTAAAACATAGTTGAAGTTCTTCCCTTCATATGCTACCAGTAGTAATTTATACTCTTCAGTACATACCCTGGGCTGTATGAAAATAGTCTTGAGACAAATCTGCTGTGGATGCTCTTCAGACTATAAAGTGAGTAAAATGACAGCTTGGTGACTCCATCATTTTCGTATCTAGCCAAGACATCCTTCATAACAATGATGGTTTTGCTGTAGAAATAGGAAGATCATAAAAGTATGATCTCCCCTGTATGCTTTGCAACAGGCTTAAATAGCAAAATTACAGGTTTGAAATAAATCTCCTAAATCAGTGTGTCAGCAGCTTTCATACTGAACAACTTTGTAGCAGTACAAGAAAATGCTTCTGCCTTCTTGTAATTAAGATATTTAAGAGTATGTTTTTGTTGTTGTTTGACCTATCCTGTCAAAATGTAAAATTCTGTCATATTTCATGTAAGGGTGGAGTTGCCAGGGTCTGATTTAGCACTAATAGAACCATGTCTTGGGTGTTTTTTCCCTCTGGAAATATATGGATATCCAGAACTGCTGTCAACATACTTGGGAGAGGGAGGACTTACCAGTTGAGCAAGAAGAGGGATCTAGCCGTCCCCTTTAAGAAAAGGAGTTTAGGGTCTGAATGTAGTGACTCTTAAATCCAGTGGTCACATGAGTGCCTTAGAGTCTCCTCCTGCGAGTTTCAGCTATAGTTTGTTAAGAGCATTTCTGGCTTTGGATAATAACAGCCTTGAGTACTGAACAGTGTCAAATCTGTCTTTGGCACCTATAGATTAGTATCAATTGACCAAGCAGGCCCCCAAGTAGTCAGAATTTTAAAAATCTTTTTCATAAGTGTCAATGACCTAGCCCTCTGTACTTTTTTGTTAAAATAGAATGCACAGTGTATATATTTTTCCCTGAAAAGAGAGGACAGATTTGTGTTGGTTAACAAGGCAGTTTAATCTCTCAACCTGCCATGTCATTTTCGCAGTATGTTGTTGAGATGTCTACCCCTTTTCAATTTACCCATTCCATTAAAGATTGTTTGGATACAGACTTGTATCTGCAGCCTCTTTCCTCCTGAACCCTTGAGCTATGGAATCAATGGACCATACATTGCCTCCCATCCCAATCCTTAGTGTATTAAATACCATTCCATAAAAACAAATGAAGATAATGTAAGGACCAGATCATGTTGTCATTTGTGTTATGCTTTGAATTGGACCCATTGATACACTGCATTGCCTTTGTGCCTATCAAGCTGACTACGTGTAACCTCGTTAAATAAATATCAGTGATCAAGTGGAATAAGACTACCATGTTGGCTGCTTCAATAAGAAGCGAGAAACCTATTGTCCTTCACATTATAATGAACTACATCTTCCTTAATCATTGGCTGTGTGCACTGTGGCTGATGGGAACTAGACTCAAACAACATAAGGCTCATAGTTTCTCTCCAAGGCTTAATTTTTTTACTGGCAAGAATACAATCTGTTTTTCCAGGAATTCTGTGCACATATTTCCCTGTCTTTAAGCATATGAGAAAATAGGGCAGCCTCAAATATACACACAAAATTTGCTGAAGTTAAAACATTTTAAGTCAGTGGTTCTCAACCTGTGTGTCCCCAGGTGCTTTGGCTTACAACTCCCAGAATTCCCAACCAGTTTACTGTGATGATTTCTGGAAGTTGAAGGCCAAAACATCTGGGGACCTACAGGTTCAGAATCATTGTTTTTAGTGTTCTGACTAGCTGCTTATATAAAATACAGTCACACAGGGCTGCTGTAAGTTTTTCGGGCTGTATGGCCATGTTCCAGAAGCATTCTTTCCTGATGTTTCACCTGCAACTGTGGCAGGCATCCTCAGAGGTTGTGACGACCTTGCAGCTCCCTGCAGAATGCTTTCATGGCACAACGGGATGTGAAGTGTCATCACTTTGACCATGACGACATAAAAAGATGCTTGCTAAATTTTAATATGTGTCTGTTTCTACTGCAATGAGTGGAACTGTTGTCAGAGTAGGTTTGCATCTTTACAAGTGCTTGAACTGAGAGCATGCTTAAGGATCAGTAAATTGGACTCCTTTGATTCCTTAAATATTCATGCCTTGTCGCTTTGTAAACAGTGCATTTTAACACTCTGAAATAACTATGTTAAATTATGAAGATAAGTTAATATAGATCAAGAGTTGGCATGTTTGCCATTGAAATGAAAAAAATGATGTATGGTGTTTTTTTGAAGGTAGAGGATATAGGACTTGATGAATTGAATGATATTGCTTAATTAAAAGACTGGTGCCTCCTTTCAGTGTGAAAATAATCCTTGACCTTAACTGGGTTTTAGTTGAAGGGCCTAGAGTAGGCATGGGCAAATTTGGACCGTCCAGGTGTTTTGGACTTCAACTCCCACCATTCCTAATAGCCTCAGGCCCCTTCCTTTTCCCCCTCAGCCGCTTAAGTGGCTGAGGGGGAAAAGGAGAGGGCCAGAGGCTGTTAGGAATGGTGGGAGTTGAAGTCCAAAACACCTGGAGGGTCCAAGTTTGCCCATTCCTGGCCTAGAAATAAGAGAATTATGGTTCATACTTGTGTCCATCCAAGCACCTGTGACAATTGATATTTTAATTATTGGTATCAATTTATTTTTGACCTTTTGTAGATTAAATATCTTGCAAAAAGGATACACAATGCAGGTTTTTGGCTTTGGAGTAGAGGGACAAACAAGCTGTCTTAATTCAGAAGTGACATCTCTTTACGTTTTCTCAGCACCATAGACTCAATTATAGCGGAGGTCTCCTAATTTCAACCATTTGTTGTGTATTTTCCAAACGGTGTACTAAAAGGAATTGTTTAATACAAGAGATCAGCATGCCTGCAAACATCCTTCTGGGTTTACCTCTCCAGAGAGGGTGGGGTGTCAGGTGTTCTAAAAGCATGCACCTTGATAAATTGAGATCGTTTCAGTTTGACATGCACACAGCTTACCAGCTGTCACAAGATTTGTCAAATGGATGTCAGCCATTTTTGCTAGTCACAAAAGGATAGACCAGTGGTTCTCAATCTGTGGGTCCTCAGATGTTTTGGCCTTCAATTTCCAGAAATCCTAACAGCTGGAAAATTGGCTGGGATTTCTGGGAGTTGTAGGCCAAAGCACCTGGGGACCCACAGGTTGAGAATCACTGGTATAGACCTTGCAACAGTGTCTGGTCTTGCACTGTGTATAGGGAACAGTGACTTGAAAATGAACCATAGTTAGGCATGCACTTCTTATTTTAGAAAAATACCATGAAGTATCATGGTGTGCACCATTGCTTTGTGTGTTCATGCCATGTGGGGATTAAACCAGCAATTTAGTTTAATCTTTTCCCTGTTTATTATATTGGGATGGAGTAGACTGATTCAATTTTACAACAGTTTTCTCTTTCGACGATCATTACCTCAGTTTCATTGAAAGGCAGCTGATCAAAGCAGTAACCTGTTGGTGGACATACTGTGAAACCTAAGCATGGAGTATATAGGGCCCTTTAGATGTTGTTGAGCTCTAATCCCCACCTGTTTTAGCCAGAACAGCAGCTTCTGAGGAAGGAAGGGAAATCTAGTTCAACATCTCGAGAGCCATATATTCACCTGGCTTGTGCTAATAACCATTGTCTTGTATTTCCAGACCTTAACAAAAACAAAGATAGGTCTTGTGCATACTCTGTTTCAGCAAAGCTATTTGAGAGATCAAAAGTGTACCATATTTCTTCGATTCTAAGATGTTGTTGATTGTAAGACGCACACTAATTCAGTAACCCCCAACAGAAAAAAAGCTTTGGTTTTATATAGTTATATTTATATATGTACCTATAATCACCTGTGATCCTAAGACGCACATAATTTTTAGAGATATTTAATATGGGGGAAAGAGTACGTCTTAGAAAAGAGGAAATACAATGGTTATATTCAGCTATGTTTATGTAAATTAGTAAGTCGGAAGTCATATGTTATGATTTGATACTGGCTTAGTTCAATAAATCCTATTTAAAACCGGTCAGATTTCCCTCTATCTAGCCGCTTCTATTTGAATAAGAAGATAACATGGTCCTGGTCTTGTAACCACAGAAATAAAAGAGGGGGGTGCAAGCCAAAATCTTATTTTGTTAATTTGTTCAGTACTGAACCAAGCCTTCCTTTCTCAGGTGCCCTCCAGATGTGGGAATACTACAACTGCACCATGTAGAACAGTGAATCCCAAACTCACCCTCCAATTGTTTTGGACTTCAATTCCCAGAAGCCTCAGTTGTTTTGACAACAGAGATTCTGGGAGCTGAAGTGAAATCACCTGAAAAACAAGTTCCAGGTGATGTATTAAACCAGGGGTCCTCAAGAGTTTTTAAACAGAAAGCCAGGTCACAGTCCCTCAAACTGTTGAAGGGCTGGATTATAATTTGAAAAAAATACATGAATGAATTCCTATGCACACTGCACATACCTTATTTGTAGTGCAAAAAAAAAATCCACTTAAAAACAATACAGTAATTAAAATGAAGAACAATTTTAACAAATAAAAACTTATTAGTATTTCAATGGGAAGTGTGGGCCTGCTTTTGGCTGATTAGATAGGATTGTTGTTGCTGTGTGCTTTCAAGTTGTTTCAGACTTAGGTTGACCCTGAGCGAGAGCAGAGTAAATGACCTGTTTGAGGACCCTTGTATTAAAAAATAGTTTGAGTAGAACATTTTATGATTTCATGATGGAAACTGACCATTATATTGGTGTTATTCCTTAGACTTAAATCTAATGTCACCTAACGTCTTTTCACTTCTTTGACTCCAAATAGCCTTGGAGTTAAAACCTTTTAACCCAGTGGTTCTCAACCAGTGGATCCCCAGGTGTTTTGGCCCACAACTCCCAGACAGTTTACCAGCTGTTGGGATTTCTTGGAGTTGAAGGCCAAAACATCTGGGGACCCACAGGTTGAGAACCACTGCCTTACAGCTATATAAAACTAGCTCCGGAATCACAGGCTGGAACAATTAAGGTGTGAGTGGGAAGGGGAATTCACCTCCCAGAAAAGTTTTTGCTCTTCTACTAGTAAAAATCAAACCTTGAATCCTGCTCTGTAAAAGCAGTGCAGTGAAAGGTGCAGAAACGGTAAAGCAATCATAGCTTAATGCCTGATACAACTTCTTTGATAAACATTTTATCAGTTGTACTTATGCCTCAAAGTCTTATCTCAAGCTGTTATCCTTAGGCAACAATCTGTTGGAGACAAGAGTTTGTCATAAAATCATTATGAAATGGATTGCAACTAATATACATGTTACAAAATACATTACTTTGCAGAGTTCCAATTAAGAGTTATTCCTAGAATTGCATGTTGGTTGATGTCAGAATTGAGTAGTTTAATCCCATGCTGACTACATCCATTACAACGTTTGCTTTCATTTGTCTTGTAACTGCAGTTTTTAAAAATATCTAATGTATTTTGGATAAATCTTTTCATGATTGCCTGTCAAACGTGGACTCTTGTTCTTTTGGAATCAATATATCATTTCCATTAGGCATTGAGTGATTAAATATATTTAAGCAATAGTTACAACCTGCAGATCCAGTCATTATAAAAGGATTTTTTAGAAAACAAACAAGATTTTTGTAGATGGAGAAGATTCAATATTCTTTAATACTGTCGTTGATAGAAAATAGGGAAATACTTTGTTCACATTTTCCCCATTAATGACAAAGTTGACATTTTAACTAAATGTGGTTTTTAATTTTCTAAAAAGACCAAACTGTACTTGGAAAGTACTTCTGGAATCCATGGCAATCTCATATTCTGTAACTGTTGTGTGAATATAACATTTACTGTAACAGCCATTTTGGATAAATTGCCTTATTCTAATGCAGCGAACTTTACCATCTCAGCTGTTTTCCATTCTAACAATGAACGTGGTGTAAAAATGTATGTTTTGCAAGTTTTAACGCATAGTTGCTAAATTATTCAATGACCTTTGTAAATGGATTTAATTTATTTTTGTTATTGATGCGCTCCTGTATCATTTCCATTCAAACAAATGATGGAAGCCTTTACTGTAATCATTCCCATTAAAAACTGTATAAAAAAGATTCTCAACTGCTTGCATGAGTAAATGTGAAATTTTAATTTTTTGTTGTATGATAAGCTTTTATGTGTTTTCCTAGTTTTACAATGGTTCTGTATGAATGAACAGAACATTTGACTTTTTTCTAAAGAAACATCAACGGTTGGTTCTCCCTCCCGTGCTTTTTAATTCTGTAAACCATTGCAACCTGTCTTAATAAAGGGGTAAGAAACCTGTCTTCGATTTCTGTTTTTTTCCTTTTCAAAATTGGGATTTTGGCTTGTAAGGTTTCACAGTTATATGTTACAACTCCCATGATTCCATAGCATTGAACCATGGCAGTTGCAAGTGGTGTCAAACTGCATTAATTATGCAATGTAAATATGCCCCTTGTGGCGAAAAGCTTCTACAAATACTTTGTCAATACTTTGTCAAGGAGGCAGCAGAAGGAATTTCTGCCTTTTCTACAAGGCAGTGTCTTGCTTGTCATTAAGATGTATTAATAAATAGCAATAGGAGCCTCTTTCAGTCAGGACTGCTGACTGAAAGGTCAGTGGTTCGAATCTGGGGAGCGGGGTGAGCTCCTGTCTGTCAGCTCCATCTTCTCATGCAGGGATGAGAGAAGCCTCCCACAGGATGGTAAAACATCCGTGCCTCCTCTGGGCAACGTCCTTGCAGACAGCCATTTCTCTCACACCAGAAGTGATTTGTTTCTCAAGTTGCTTCTGACACACACACAAAAATAGTAATTCCACATTGCTCTTGAATGAGAATCACTTTCATCAAGATATTAGTCTGAAATTTCAGTATGTAAAGGGAATTTGTAATACCTCAGAGCAGAACTTTGCAAACTGTGTCAGGACATGTTCATGTGTTGGCTGCTGTATGTAGGTGTGTTGCACAAACGTCACAAGAAATGTGTGTCTATGTCAAATAAGCAAGAAATAATCTATTCTTAAAAATATAAATTAATGGTTTTCATAAGATATGTTATGTTCCCCCTTAACCCCAAGCATTTTATTACAATTTCTGCATGTGTCCTGATTTCTTGGCTTAACTTCTGGTTTGCTAGTCAAATTGAATTACTGAGTCAAGAAATGCATGTCTAAAAAAGTGTCACCAACATGGTATGTTTGGAAAAGCTCTGCCTTAAAGAATGAAAGATTGAAGTTGGCAGCAATAACTTTCATAGAGTAAGTCTACTTACTACTTTGTTCTCTCAGACTCTAAGGAACTACAAGACCCTTTTGCACACTTTTCTGAAATTCAAAAATATAGTTTGTTTTCTTAAATAATACCTGTATAAGAATGTCAATCACACCATGTGTTAACACTTCAATTGAATGCGCCATTTACGAGTCAGTATTTCAATGAGAGCCAGGCTTTCAAAATTGCAGCAGACGCAAGGTATGTAACCTTTGGAAGGTGATAAGTCAAAATTACAGCTGACTACAGTTGTTTTCCACTGTGGCTGAGTTGCACCTTTCTACTTTGCTATAGTATGCATTTCTTTAAAACAGCTAAGTTGATATAATATTGAGTAAAGGTGGAGAAGATGCAGATTCATATCCCTGCCCAGCCAAAGCTTGCTGAGTAGCTGAGCATCAAAATTTACCCTAATGGTAGCAGCCTTCGTCAGTATCATGCCCTCTCAGCATATTGGGACTACCATGGCTATAATCCTAATCGTGCATGTTGGGGGAAAATGGAAGCTGTAGTCCTACACAACTGGAGGATACCAGGTTGCAGAGGAATTTTGGAATATCTTGGGTAAGTCATTCTCTTATCATGCACAACAAAGTCATGCACAACAAAGCATTACAGGATTAGATTCTAAAAGGTGTTACTACTGTAAAAATACTAGATTGCATCTGTAGTTACAGGAATTGGAAAATACTATAAGAGCCATCCAATCCAACCCCCTGCCATGCAGGAAAATACAATCAAAGCACTCCCAACAAATGCCCATCCAGCCTCTGATTAAAAACCTCCAAAGGAGAAGGCTCCACCATACTTCCAGGCATCATAGTTCACTGCTGAACAGCTTTCCACCTGAACATGAGGAAGAACTTCCTAACTGTGAGAGCTGTTCAGCAGTGGAAGTCTCTGCCCCCGAATGTGGTGGAGGCTCCTTCTTTGGAGGCTTTTAAACAGAGCCCGGATGACCATTTGTGGGGGGTGCTCTGAATGCAATTTTCCTACTTCTTGGCAGGGGGTTCGACTGGATGGCCCAACTCTATGATTCTATTATTCTTACCACCAGGAAATTCTTCCTCATGTTCTGGTGGAATCTATTTTCCTGCAGTTTGAATCAACTGCTCTTTGTCCGAGTCTCCGAAGCATTAGAAAACAAGCTTCAATATAACTGCCTGAAATACAGTACTGTACATTTCTCCCTGTTAAAATTCATTTTGTAAATCTTGACCCAGCTCTCTAATCTGTTAAGGCCATTTTGGATTCCTGTCCTTTGGAACATTAGTTATCTCGCCTAATTTAGTATCATCTGCAAATTTGATCATCACGTCTGATTCACTACTAGACAGCACTCTATATTCCTAGCTCTCTTAATGATGGAATAACACAATATTTTCCTGAAAAACCTCCTTCGTGGCATTGTATTATCGCTCGTGTTCCTGTTTACTTCTGTGTTTGTTTGTTTTTAATAACAGTGATTCAGTATCTATGTAAAATTGAGGAAGAAGTGAAATACACACAGAGGGAACAATTAATAATATTTTAATTGTATCCATAAATAAGAACATTAAACACAATCTGGAACTACATAGCATTACAGTGGCTAAACTTAATAGAAATGTAAACTTCTAAAATTATTTCAGGTTATAACAACTCTAGATAACGCATTAAACTATGTAAAATACATTTCTATGTTTTTAATAGTGGTTTCAACATTCTCACAAAAAGAAAGTGCTTTTGAAGACAGTATTGCTATTATTTCAAAATGTCAGATTCATGTAAAAGAATAACATTCATAGCAAGCTTGGGTTTCTTTTTCTATATCTGGCTCAGATTAAGAAAGTGACTTGAGTATATGCATTTCTATGACATCTTAATAGTACTCACATACTGTGAGGAGCTTATTTTGTTACTGAAGTACACTGAGATTCTGTAATGTAGCACTGTACCTATGGACACACAGGAGACAAGAATGTCTCTCTCCCATGTGTGTAGTGTCTATATGCTTTTCAAAGGACAAGAACATTTATTTTGTGCAAAACACACACCCATTTTAGAGCAATCCTCAACATTAGCAGAAAAACCCGTTAAAAGGAATGCACTTGAAGTCAATTCCCAAAGTTTATCCAACTATATTGATTTAGTTTGCATATTTACAAAAGTGCATGATATAGGAGTCAAAAAATATTCCGTGGTAACCCTCAAAAGGTCTGGGTGGGCAGGACAGAAACACCAAACCCTTCTCCCTTTTAGGGCGCATCTATATTGTAGAATGAATGCAGTTTGATATCCTTTATCTGCCATGAATCAATTGTATGGAATGCTGGGAGTTATAATTTTTCAAAGTCTTCTCTGTCAAAGAGTGCTGGTGCCTCACCAAACTACAATTCCCAGGATCAAACCATGGCAGTTAAAGTGGTGTCAAACTGCATTCATTCAACAGCATCCATATGACCTTAGTCAAACTACAATTGAAGAGGGCATGGGACTCACCCCTCTAGCACTCAACTGAATGTCAGACGCACTCAACTAAATGTCAGTGAACAGCGGAAGAGCATGAAAAAGGACAATATTGAGAACTATGGGAAATTATGGATTACCAGTAGCTTGGAAGTACAAAAATTCTTTTCTTTCTTTCTCTTCTTTTTCCTATTATTTTTTTTATCATTATTTTAATTTTTTTGATGGTGTCTATTTGAAAATTTCAATAAAAATTATCTTAAAAAAAGAAAAGGATTCTAGAATGTGTGCTTCCTTTAGCCGTGTCCTGCTTTCAAATGAACAGCATGTGGAACAAGGAAAAAATCAGAAAGGCAAAATTTCAGTCTTCTGTTACAGTCACATACATCAGAGAAGCAGAATAAAACACCTGAAGGATAGGGGAAGTGGAGATGAATAGAGGAAAAAGTTGGCAGAATGCTGGATGGAGAGAGAGATGGCCACTCCTTGGATCAGGGGCTGTCAATCTCTGGAAAAATACATTTAGACAGAATCCAGTGTCTGATAGGCCTTACTCTGCGTAGAGAGATTTACAAGTCCAGTATTATTTGGCAGAAAAGGGATGAGGGAGCGGGGAGGTATCCATCCATTACCAATTCAGTTAGACCCATCTGATGTCCACATTGACAACAGCATGGCACACTTTTTATTTAAGCTATTGCCAGAGACTGAGGCTGGCGAAAAAGGATGTGACGAGGCACATTTTACCCGCTGAAGAAATTATCCCCCCACCCCAGCTATTAATTCAGACATCAACTTTATTGGTTACTTAACTTTTAAAATAATAATAAACATCAATTCACCAGAAATTACCAAAATTGACCGGAGCAGCTAATATTGAAATATAAGACTCCTCATTAAGACAAATATAAAAGCAACCCAGTGTATGTCTGTCAGAGAAACAGATACCTCTGCACACAATTCTAAGGAAACTAGTGAATAAATATAATTACATTTGTATTTACTTTACATCAAACAATTACATCATCTTATGTTTATAATGTTATATAATATCACATGCTTGCATTAATAATAAATACATTATAACCAGAAATCAGCACTGTTTATAAAGGACAATTGCCTAGATAATCCAGTCTTTATAGGCACAATCCAAAACAATAAAGGCTTTTAAAA
Organism: Anolis sagrei ordinatus; assembly: GCF_025583915.1. Taxonomy (NCBI): domain Eukaryota; kingdom Metazoa; phylum Chordata; class Lepidosauria; order Squamata; family Anolidae; genus Anolis; species Anolis sagrei. Next base: position 287,239,672 of record NW_026845477.1, on the reverse strand, counting down.
ATGTGATCAGTTGATTTAATGGCTTTTAAAAATCCTAATAAAATCAACTGGACTACATTATCAACTTACACTCATTGTGTATAAACATAAGTAGTATTTTAACTGTGCACAGAACTTCCAAGGCCAGAGACCTTAAAAAGCTTAGAAAAATAGTAAATGCAAAGTCCTGGAACACATCCTCTCTGGATACGGGAGTCGTACTGTATTTACTAAGGATACAAGAAACAGTGAGTAATAGCTGCCTCTGATCGAAACATACGCTGGAGGACTTAGGAAATATCTAGAGAAGACACCTCTGTGTGTGTCACTAAGATCCACCAATGCAACTCTATGGACAATATATTGATTTTTATAATGCTGTTTTAAATGTTTTAATTGTATATTGTAGATAGTTATGGCATCGAATTGCTGTCAGTTTGTAAGCCGCCTTGAGTCACCTTCATGCTTGAGAAAGGCGGGATAGAAATATCGCAAATAAATAAATAAATAAACAAACTTCGAGCTAAAGCATACCATAGAATCACCTGGAGGACCCAACACAATGATGATGAACCTTTCAGAGATGGAGTGCCTAAACCTGGGGGGGGGGGGCACTTGAGGGGAGGACAGCAAGCAAGCGGGGGCAGGCAGGTGAGTGAGCAAGCAGTGGGCAAGAAAGAGGGGGCGGAATGACAGGCCATGAAGCATGGGCTGAGAGTGGGCGCTGCGTGCCCCTTCTGGCATACGTACCATAGGTTTGCCACTACTAACCTAAAAAGTGGCTGAAGAGGACTTTTTTTCTGAGATGCGGATTGCTTATCTGCAACTATACTTCTTTGAGTGGTTATCTGTGAAACCACACAAATGGGTTATTTTGCACCTGCTTGGAAACTCTTACCATTTCTCTAAAGCCTTTTTTGCAGTAATCCCACCAATGGAAACACCTCTGGGCATATTGGATGGAAATATGAAAATACACATCCTTGAGCTCCAACGTAGCGAACCAGTTATATGTAAAGATGGTCTAGATCAGTGGTTCTCAACCTGGGGTCCCCAGATGTTTTTGGCCTACAACTCCCAGAAATCCCAGCCAGTTTAACAGCTGTTAGGATTTCTGGGAATTGAAGGCCAAAAACATCTGGGGACCCCAGGTTGAGAACCACTGGTCTAGATTGATTCCACATTGGGGTAAGTGTAGGCTGACAATGTTAGGATGATGTATGATCAGCGAAAAGGATGTTATGAAACATGGATGTCAAAAATCTTTGTAGTAGTCCTCATTTCTTCATCGTGGTCCCTGTGAAATCACACATATGGTATTTCCTGCACCTGTGCAGCCAGTTCAGAATCTTCTAGAGCTCTAGGATACATTTTGGCAGTAGCCCCACTCACTTTCCCAATAGAGTATATAGCCAGTGGGAGGGGCTACTGCCTTAGTTCCTTTAATCCGCCACTCTCGCAGCAGATAGGGAATCTTGCTCTCACTAGTTAGGATTGCTCTCACATTTTCTCTGAATCTGACATGGATTGTATCTGGACTGTTGACCTCTCTAATCCTAACACGAACTGCAGGCAAATTATTTGCCACTGCAGCCTCTATTCAGGTCACACATGGTTCCATTCAGCGGACATCTCTGAGGAGGACCATACCATCGCAGAAGAACTACCAATGGATAACAGTGGCCTTTTCAATCATGAGATTGACTCTGTCCTTAAACATTCAGGAGATAAGACAAACTGCTTATAAGTACGGCTATCAATCACAACCATCTTATCACCCAAAGCCACACTGGCAATTTTCAAGTTCGTCATCCTATCATTGACCCTATGGGGGAACACTGAATGAATTTCGCAATCTAGCGCAGTCCAAGTTTCAAACCCAGAAGTAGACCTTCCCATTTAAAGGTTGCCCAGCCAGTAAGGCAAAATAGCAAGGCAGCTCAAAATGGCACCTTCAGCCCATCGCTGCATCTCCCAGTTCAGGACACTAGTTCCTCTCCACCCATTGGTGAATGATGACAGTCTAACCCTGGATGCCACTTCTGGTGACTCAATAACTAACAGCCTTATTGGACATGTTCCCAAGCCCATGATTTTTGGTTCTCAACTTTCACCCTTTTTCATGGCTTGGTGTGAAATTACCTTGAACAGTTGGGTCCTTGAGATTGTGGAATTTGGTTATTTCACTAAATATTTTCAGATCCCTGTGGGTTGTCTCCATGTTACTCCAACATCTCCCCCCTTCTGGGAGGAAGTTTGTACTCTGTTGCATAAGGTTGTTATCCAACGTTTGCACCCCTCTATGCTTTGTTTTTTCTCACATTACTTTTAAGTTCCCAAGTGAGACAGGGGTAAACGGGCCCACCCTGGATTTGAGGGGCATTAACAAGTTTATTTGCCCCTGGAAATTCTGGGTGGTGTCCCTTTCCTCAATCCTTCTATTACTGAATAAATGTATTTGGTTTGCCACCATTGATTTGAAGGATGCTTACTTCCATATATCCACACAGAAGAATTATCAAAGATTCTTGTCATTTATGATTAGGGAACAAGCTTTTTGTTTCAATGTCCTCTCCTTCAGACTCCCCGCATCCCCTCAGGTCTTTACTAAAAGAATGGCCGCTGTGGTAGCATGCCTTTACATTAGAGGCTTTACAGTTTACCTATACACTGATGACTGGTTGTTGATGGCCAAGACCGCAACTAACCTCTCACATTTTTTCTACATTATCCTTTCTCTAGTCCTTAGGTCTGATAGTGAACTTGGAAGAGTCACATTTTGAACCGACATGTCGCATCCAATTTATTGGAGCTATCCTGGATTCCCAACTGCAGAAGGCGTTCCTCCTGGAGGACTGATTTTATGCCCTGAAGAATGCTTCCCTTCAAGCAAGTTCACAACCATATCTATCAGCCAGGCACATACAAGTTATCTTGGAACATATGGCTTCAAATACAGCAGTCACCTCGTATACCAGGCTCCTCCTTCAGCCTCTACAGTCGTGGTTCCTCAATACCTCCGACCTACTGCCAGGCAACCCCAACACTCGTTTGTCACTCCCATTGACATCCAGCACTCCTATGATGAACCAAGAGGTGGAATGTCTCTGTGGGATTGCTTTTAAAACCACCCAATCCTACCTGGCTTTTGATGACAGATTCTTCCCTGCGGGGATGCGGTGCCAATACCGACCACCTCACTGTCCAAGGAACCTGGTCAGAAGAGGAGTCTTCCAACCACATAAACTGCTTAGAACTCCTCATGGCCAAAAAGGCTCTGAGAGCCTTCAAACCCACACTGTCAGAACACGTAATGCAGATTATCAAGGACAACACCACTAACAAAGTATTACATAAACAAGCAAGGAGCAACACACTCTGCCCCATTTCTGTCACTCATACTCCTCCTGTGGGACTGGTGCATCACCAAGCAAATAAACCTAATGGTGATCCACCTTCCCGGAAAGACAATGTCTTAGCAGACCACCTAAGCAGAACATTGCTCACCATGAGTGATCACTCCACATTGAGAAATTGATTCCCCTCTTTGGCCATTGGGAAGTCCCAGAGGTGAACCAAATTTTCAAAGCAAAATTTCATTCAGAAACAGGCCTGGACTGCACGGGTCTCCTCTAAACACAGAAGGAACATAAGTGCAGCCATCTGCATCAGGCCATTGACCTCTGCACGACATGCATTTTGTGGCATCGTTGTGTATGCCACCGCTGCAAGGAGTAGAGAGAAAAACTAGCCTGTCTGTTGAGCGTGAGCAGAGTCTGAAGGACAGCCGAGTCATAGCTAGGAAATCGGTCAATCAATGAGTCAAGTCCATGGTAGTATCAAAAGGAGTAGTCAACAAATGTGTCCAAGTCCAAAAACCGTGAAGAATATGTGCTAGAGAGGTTCCTAAAACTGCTGCTTTTGCGGCAGACAAAAGGAGTTAAGACTTCAGCCCCGCCTTGGCAACACACACACACACACACACACACGGGAAAGTGGGCAAGGCTACCACCAAAATGTTTCATTTTATAACTTCTAGACGGTTCTGAACTTCTTTGCACATGCGCAAAAGACCCCTATGTGCGATTTCACAGAAACCATGATGAAGAAACACTAAAACAAGAACCCCATAATATACCACACCAAAATTTCTTCCCCATTTCTACATACAAAGACTAACTTCTATCTACCTCCTGAAGGAGTGATCAATCGCTCAGCGATCCATCACTCCTTGACAGCAGCATTGATCACAGTGCTGCTGTCATGGAAGAAGTAAAGGAATTGAGGTATTTGGTGGAAACCACCCACATCTGCAGCATGAAGAAGGGACAAGGTTACAACCAAAAAGGCATCAGAGAAGCTCTGCAAAGTTCTCAGTGGTGCTTTGTGCAGGTGCAAAATAGTAAAGACCACAAAGAACTGTGGGTAGTGGTCCCACAGATAAGGGTGTCGTATAGTACTTGAATTTAGCTCACAAAATCTCCCCAGTGAGACCAAAATCCCGCATTTTAGCAATTCTGAGCTTTAGTCCTACCTACAGTACCACTCCCACAGACTCTTTTCAAAGTACATAAACAATTTAAAAACATGATTATAGATTTTCAGCTGCAAACAACTTAAAACTACAAAAGGGCAACAGTTTGTTATGTCACTCTGGAGAGGAAAGATATTGATCTGGCAGTTGTACAATCACAGGCCTTTGCATGCAATTCTAATCTGACCTATTTCCTTATCTAAAAGAATAGGACAATTTATGCTCAAGAGCAGTATTTATCATCTTGATAGGGAAGTACACCTTTGAGGAAAGTGTAAACTTGCCTCTCTTATCCAGTGAAGGATATTCAGCAGTTAATAAAAGACACATTATGACCTCACATTTTAAAAGGTTTTGCTATTTTCTTGATAGAAATATATTTGGCAGTGGCTGAAAAAGTGCTCCATTTTGTACTTTCAACACATACACTACTCTAGAAGCTAAATACTCTTGCTCTAAGCTTGAAGGTATTTCTCTGTCAATCTGCAGAAATGACTGGTATAGTCCTCATATAATACATGATTCTCCTTTCAGCAAAGGGAGACACCACATCAAGACAAAGAGGAATATTATTTTTTTATATCATGACCCCAGGAAAAAAATATTCAGGATTTTTTGTCCCTCTTAGGCCAACAAAGCATTTAAAACCACTGGAAAAGCCTGTGAAAAGCATCATCCATCTGCTGGCATTCCTCATATGACTGTCACTGTCAAGCAAATAAAAAAAATATATTACATTAATTCTATGAGAACTGGGGACATTACTTGTCTGTTGGTTTAAATATTAAACAATTAGAGTTGCTTTAGCATTAAATAACACTCGAAATCCTCCTACTTTACTGACATGTTATTTGATATTTCCTACTGTTCGCTTCCTGCTTCTACCTTGGTGAATCTAGCTTCTCCAATTGCAAGGTCTTTCTTTATCAATGAGCCCTACATGATGCAAATTGAGGAGGGAATCTGCAATAATCCGCGCCGTCCTCTTCTGATAGCCTCCAGAGGTCACCATCAAGATTGGAATTCGGTGTCTCCAAGCAGCTCTGAATACGATTTCATCTCTTTCAATAATTCCCTGTAAATGTTCATTAAGGAAGAAGTCATAATGTGCATGTTGAAATTCACTGCCTGAAAAGAGATCTACTGAACTATTCCCAGAATCCCTGGTCATTGGCTACTATGGTTGGAGCTGTTGAGATAGTCCACCAAGATCTAGGGGTCTATACATTTGTAGGTTGTTTACATTTTTCTGCCAAAATGCATAGCAACCTAAACAACCTGGGTTGTACTTTTCATTTGATTCCACATCAACATCATCATCATCATCATCAACAAGTACCACCTGCCAGCAATAAAGAATTGGTGAGATCATAAACCCGCAAAGGTCGTGGAAAATGAACATGCAAAAATACTGTGGGACTTTCGAATCCAGACTGACAAAGTTTTGGAACACAATACACCAGACATCACGATTGTGGAAAAGAAAAAAGTCTGGGTTAGTGATGTCACCATACCGGGTGACAGTCGCCTTGAGGAAAAACAACAGGAAAAACTCAGCCGCTATCAAGACCTCAAAATCGAACTGCAAAGGCTCTGGCATAAACCAGTACAGGTGGTCCCAGTGGTCACTGGCGCACTGGGTGCCGTGCCAACGGTTCTTGTCTGGCGTTTGGAAACAAAAGGCCACCTCACTTGCATCTGCGCACATCATTCGAAAATACATCACACAGTCCTAGATGCTTGAGAAGTGTTCGACTTGTGATTTTTTGATATGAAATTCAGCATATAGATCTCATTTGCTGTGACATACTGTGCTTTTGTGTTAGTAAAATAAAATAATAATAATAATAATAATAATAATAATAATAATAATAATCTTTATTTATATCTCACCCCATCTTCCTGGAGGGACTCAGGATAGAACAGCCCTGAGTCACCTTCGGGCAGATATGGGCAGGATAGAAATAACATAAATAATAAATTAACATACAATCAAAGCACCCCTGACAGATGGCCATCCAGCCTCTGCTTAAAAACCTTCCAGGAAGCATATTCCACTGCCAAACACCTCTTATCATCAGAAAGTTCTTCCTAATGTTTAAGTGGGATTCTTTTTCTTGCAGTTTGAATCCACTGCTCAGTGTCCTAGTCTCTAGAACATCAGAAAACAAATGTGCCCCCTCCTCAAGGTGACATTCTTTCATATATTTAAACATGGTTGTCATGTCCCTTCTCAGCCTTTTTTTTCTCCAAGCAAAACATGCCCAGCTATTTAAGCGTCACAGGGCTTGGCTTTTGAACATTTTATCATTTTGGTCTCCCTTCTCTGGACACCTGCCATCTTGTCAATATTCCTGTAGAGCCCAGAAATGAACACATTGTCATTCCAGGTGAGGTCTGACCAAAGTCAAATGGAGTGGGACTAAGACATCTCTCTATCTAGACAGTAGACACCTATTCATTGGCTTTTTTAGCTGGCACATCACACTGTTGAGTCATGTTCAGCTTGTGGTCAACTAAGATTCATAGATCCCTCTCACATGGACCGTTTTCAAGCCAGGTGTCATCCATATTATATCTGTGCAGTTCATTTTTACTACCTAAGTCTAGTATCTTACATTTCTCCCTGCTGCAATTTATTTTGTTAGTTTTGGCCCAGCTCTCTATTCTGTTAAGGTCATGTTGAATTCTGAATGAGATTAACTTGTCCTGACATAGGTAGTATTTATCTTGGGAGAAAACAAAAACACCCGGTTGTTGGTATCAATAACGTGGAACAGGAAGTACAAAAAAGGAAAGTGGTCCAGCACTGGACATGAAACAGGGTTGACCAAGTACATCCAGAAGGAATAATGTGCTCACCTTGCAAGGTAACTCACTTCTATAGGAAAGCATTAATTGGCTATACAAACCTGAGGTGAAATAGCCAGGCCTCCCAAGGGGTCTCCATACAGAATATCAGTTCCAGCATTATAGATAATGATATCTGATTTCACTTCATTCAATGCACCTTCCACGTGCATTCTTACTTTCTGAAGATATTCTTCATCTTCCGTGCCCCAGTTCAATTCGACTTTACGCCTTATGGCTCCTGAAAAATTATCATAAAGCTAAATACTATGAAAGACCGAGAGGAAGGGAAGCAATGGTAAAAATTATTTCAGATATTTATTTTGCACTCCTTCAGACACTCAACTGGGAATTATCTCCATAGAATTCAGTGGAATTTATTTTATTTATTTCTGAGTAGACATCGCACTCTACAGTAAACAATATCTGAATGTATTGTCGAAGGCTTTCATGGCCGGCATCACTGGGTTGTTCTAAGTTTTTCGGGCTGTATGGCCACGTTCCAGAAGCATTATCTCCTGACGTTTCGTCTGCATCTAGGGCAAGCATCCTCAGAGTTTGTGAAACTAGGAAAATGGGGTTTATATATCTGTGGAATGTCCAAGTGGGTGAACGAACTCTTGTCTGTTGGAGGTAGGTGTAAATGTTTCAATTGGCCAACTTGATTAGCATTTAATGACCTAGCAGTTTCAAAGTGTACCTTCTTACTGCCTGGGGGAATCCTTTTTTGAAAGGTGATTAGGTGTCCCTGGTTGTTTCTTGTCTAGAGTTCCCCTGTATTGCGGGTTGCTTTTTATTTACTGTTATGATTTTAGAGTTTTTAAATACTGGTAGCCAGGTTTTGTTCACTTTCATGGTTTCTTCATTTTTGTTGAATTGTCCACATGCTTGTGGATTTCTGTGGCTTCTCTGTGGGATGCTGGGATACAATTTGGAAAATATCTGCATGCTGGGGTCTAATTTTGAAAAATAAACCAGAGCTTTCCAAACTGTGTCATGATGTTAGTATATCAGCTGCAGTGTGTATATGTGTCTCACAAAAGTAGCAAGACACCTCCGAGTCTATGTGAAACAAGCCCTGTCACATGTACAATTGGAGGACCTTTTCACAGAGACACCAGAGGCACTCTAAGTGGCCAGCTTCTTGTCAAAGGATATTTAGCATAATGCCAAGATTTTAAAACTTTGTATTGTTAAAGGCTTTCATGGCTGGAATCACTGGGTTGTTGTTGACTATGAACCAATCTGTAAACCAGAGGCAAGTGATTGTTGGAAGCCTGAGGGAATGTATTCACCTTCTTTGAGACCTTGGAGGACTGCTCCTGACAATAAAAGCCCCAAAACACATTTACAGGGTACTGCTACCATGTTGGGGGCTTCAAAAAAGTTTCTCTTGAGCATATATTGGCCTGGGCACAACATACTGTGGAAGTGAACAACTACTCCCTACTGAACATTTCAGAACACTCCAATGCAATGAAATTGTCCTCTGTGCCTGTTTGGATATTTTAAGCCAAAAATATTTGGGTAAAAAATAATCAGGGGTGGGTTTTTAGAGAAGCGGCCCTCCAATGTCCTCTGTGGGCACAAAGCGGGTTCCTAAGCCTGATAGTTTGCCCATCCTTAATTATAGGATTGAAGCCTCAGGTTATGATGAGGAAATAGAAACTCTTCTATTTGAAAATGTGTTTTAATTTTAATTTGAAAGTAGTTTTGGATACTCACGTTTAGCAAATCCATCTCCCGGATAAATAGAACTGTTATATACATCCATAATGTACACTCTTTTGTCGTCCATGAAGTCTCTTTCATGACCATTCCCCTATAAGAGTTACAACCAATTCACATAAAGCAAACTAAATGAATGATGAACACTAGTTAATGAAATTCAATTTTCTCCTATATTTTATCCCACTTACATAATATTTTATTGTGATATTAGTATACAAAGGGGTCTCATAGCACTTTAGAGACTGAGAGAATACAGTTGGTAGCATAAGCTTTCGTAGACTTGGGGTGCATCTTCATTGTAGAATTTATGCACTTTAACTGCCATGGCTCAACACCATGGGTGCTTGGGAGCTGTTGTTTTACAAGGCATTTAACCTTCACTGCCGAAGACTGCTGTTGTCTCACCAAACTACACATCCCAAGATTATGCATCATTGAGCCATGGCAGTTAAAAGTGATGTCAGACTGCATTAACTCTACAGTGCAGAAGCAGCAGAAATCTGCTTCTTCAGATGTAAGACGTAAATCTACCAACATCTTTCTTTCAGTCTCTTAATATACTATAAGATTACTTTGCATACTAGTAGTCTAAACAAACATGACTATGTCTTTAAGTTTACTGTGAGGTAAACAAGTATAAGACTGCAAGATGTAGTTCTGTGTGCAAAGGTGCACATTCGGCCATTAAAACCAAAACTCTTGGAGGTTGTAGATAAACTAAACAATACTTACACAATACTACTACTACTACTACTACTAATAATAATAATAATAATAATAATAATAATAATATCTCACCCTATCTCCCCGTAGGGACTCAGAGAGGTTAAAACATTTCTGCTACTGTCATAGTTAGGTCCAGTTAAAAAAATTCCATTTAAGTCCTCCATTCATTGGGTACATTTAGCCATTTTCAAAGGCCTGTTTCCATAGCCAGGTTTTCAATTCTTTCCTAAAGATCGATAGTGTGGGAGCCTGCTTAATTTCTCTGGAGAGAGCGTTCCAGAGCCGTGGGGCCACTACCAAGAAGCCCCTCTCCCTCATCCCCACCAACCATGCCTGTGATGGGGGTCTGACCGTGAGAAGGGCCTACCTGGACGATCTTAAGGTCTGAACAGGTTCATAGGGGGAAACACATCACATCACATAAATCCAGTAAGACAAATGAAAAAGAGGGTATGGATATTATTCCTCCTGTCTCCTCAGGATCTGTCTCTGAAACGATTATTCTGTGGTATCTTGAGTACATTTGTAGAACATATATTTTTATTTTAAAATAGACTAAAACAAAACTTTCTAATCAATGTTATCAGCTTCCTATGTAACATAGCTTCAAAGTGACATGACTCTTGCTTTGAACTCAAATTAAAAATTTAAGTTTGTTACTCACCTGATGTGCATCCAAATCGATTATAGTTGCTGTAGAAACACCTTCTATTCTTTCAAATAAAAACTGAAATACAGAAGCGATATAAAAGCAACAACTGGAAAATATTGTAAGACGAAACAAATGTACTCCCTAACAAATTTATTACAACTTAAAACTTGATAGATTTCATCCATATAATCAGATAACTGAAGTATCCTCAACTGATAGGAGAGGAATCAGGGACTAAAGTAGTGAGCTCGAATCCCACATCAGAATGACAATATCTTAAAAAAAACAAACCACCACTGGGGCAAAATTCTGATGATGTTTTTGTCTATTTGTCTATTACCTCCTTATTTAAAAAAAATTACTGTAAGAACAAAATAATCCTTTTTTAATATATACTGAAATTGGGGCACAGGGAAAAGGAAAAAAGAAAAATTGGATATAGTCCAAAAAGGAAAAGAAAAATTGGATTAGAGAATGTCACTTCTTATTGATCAGTGCATTATCATCAATATACTTGAAAAGACTCCTGTACAATCATTTCTAAATTTATCCTAGTGTGCCCTTTAAGAACATTGACTTCAAGCTATCTTTCAGAAAAAGAGACTTCAATCTGAATGCTCTTAATAAGATTTTATCAAGAGATTCAAATCTCTCTTCTGTGGACAAAGGCTTTTTATCGCTCTGCATGTGTTCCAGTTATCAAGTGTAGAGATGTATGTACATACCATTCCAGTTTTGCTTTATTAATGTTTATTTATTTATTTATTTACTTCTTTTGTATACCGCAAATATCAGCCTAAAAAGGCAACTCGAAGCGGTTTGCTAAGTATCCTAAATACAACAAATCTTGTCTGATCTTGGAAAATTAGCAGGGTCAGCCCTGGTTAGTTTTTTTTTCTTCTTGTGTCAGGTGTGACTTGAGAAACTGCAAATCGCTTCTGGTGTGAGAAAATTGACCATCTGCAAGGAGGTTGCACAGGGGACGCCCAGATGTTCTGATGTTTTACCATCCATGTGGGAGGCTTCTCTCATGTCCCCGCATGGGGATCTGGACCTGACAGAGGGAGCTCATCCAAGCTCCCTCCAGATTTGAATCTCCGACCTTTTGGTCTTCAGTCTTGCCTGCACAAGGGTTTAATCCACTGTGCCACTGGGGCCTCCTAGTTAGTAATATAACAGCAACAGCAACAACAACAACAACATTATTTTTGTATCCTGACACCATCTCCTGAAGGGACTCGAGGTGGCTTACATGGGGACTAGCACAGTCAGACAAAGATTAACACAATAAAAATTATACAAATATAAATATCATAAACGAACAGTCAACAATCAACCAATAGCCTAACATAGAGGCCATATACTGAACTATATAGGAGCCAATATCAGGTGGTGTAAGCTATATTTCATAGAATTAGGAACACCACCCCTGAGTACTTCTTCCATAAGAAAATCCTAAGAAATTCATGGGGTTTCTATAAATAGACAACTTGAAGGCACAGAAACACAAACTGCTATCACTGTACTTCCTGTATTTCAATTCACCCTGGATTTTTGCACAGTCCTCAAAACATGGAGATAAACAGTTCTAGCACCTGATGGACCACAACAGTTTGTACCACAAATCTTTGTTTATATTGCAAATAATAAAGCCACCTCTGAAAACTGTGTAATAAGGTGAGACATATAGTTTCATATTTACAAAGAAATTTCCACTACTGATTTCATGAGGATACATATATTTTGACAGTCGCTTTATCATTTATAAAAGCACAGACATTTTCAAAACACCTTCCTTGCTTGCATTTGGAAAAAAAATACAGAGTATGTTTTCAAATGTACTATACTGCAAAAATAAAACACGGTGATAAAAGCCAATTTCCATTTGTTCAATTAATCTATCTGTTTCAAATACTGTTCTGCACCCTTCTACCACATTTCACATTGTAAGGAAAAAAAGAAATAATGTTAACGCTATGGAAATTGCAACAGACATTTTGTGATTTGGGCACTGCCTGCAGGAGATTTTGACATTCCTACTAATGAAATCTACAAAAGTTAAATCCATGAAAATTGAGGGTTGACTGTATTTCATTTTCATGTATACTACTACCTGTTTGTGGTTGTAAATTATTATTATTATTATTATTATTATTATTATTATTATTATTATTTCACAATGGACTTTCCTTACCTTTATGGCCAATGTAATATCTGCATATGCACAAAATCCTCCACCTCGATCACCTGAGCAGTGATGAAAACCACCACCTTGGAAATAAAAAGTAAAGTAGAAGAATGTGCTGAACATGATGTTCTAGGTGTTAAGAAAAATGTGACAGCCTGTTTAATCGTGGGCCATAAAAGAGATTACTTAATTAGTCAAGTTCTAATAACTATTACACATGAAAAATGGTTGCTGACTTACAGGTGCTAGTGCAAGAAAACCAAGAGATGGATCCCAAGGAAGCAGGAGAGACAGGTGTTCTGGGAGACAGCCTCAAAAACAAGTTGTGGCAAAAGTGAAAAGAGAGAAATTGCCACCAGGAATTGATGGAATGATGAGACAGGCTGCTGGGAATAGTGTGAGTGGGATACTGGGGGACTGTGTAATTTTTTAAAAAGTGTAGTCTTAAATGTATTTAACATTTTTATGTTTTCTATATTCATATTTTAATGCTCTGTTTTAATTGTATTATGTCATGTATTGTTAGGCACCTTAAGTCCTTATAATTGGGAGAAAGGTGGGGTGAAAATAAAATACCTATATACTTGAGTATAAGCTGACCCGAATATAAACCGAGGCACCTAATTTTACCACAAAAAACTTGGAAAACTTATTGACTTGAGTACAAGCCAAGGGTGGGAAATGAAGCAGCTAGTGGTAAATTTCAAAATAAAAATAGATACCAATAGAATTACATTAATTGAGGCATCAGTAGGTTAAATGTTTTTTAATATTTACATAAAACTGTAATTTAAGATAAGACTGTCCAACTCTGATTAAACCATTATTCTTACCTTCTTCAATGTAAATGTGCTTTCCCATCCTTCCAATAATAATAGAGTAAAATAATGAATGTAATAATAATAGTGCAGAATTATAAATTTAATAATAGAGTAAAATAATAAATGTCATATTAATAATAGAGTAAACTAATAAATGTAATAAAAATAATAAATGTAAAAGAAATAATAATAACAGAGTAAAATAATAAATAACCTTGACTCAAGTATAAGCCGAGGGGGGCTTTTTCAGCCTAAAAAAAGGCTGAAAACTTGGCTTATACTCGAGTATATGTGGTAAATAAAAACAAATATTTCTGGGAACCAGGATACTTGTTATACAGCTGTAAGAATTAAAACAACAAGAGAAAAATATATGGAAATATGTGAATGAATGGAAATAAGGGCCTGGATAGCTATGACCAGGGGTCCTCAAACTAAGGCCAGGGGGCCAGATGCGGCCCTCCAAAGTCATTTACCCGGCCCTCACTCAGCGTCAACCTAATTCTGAAACAACGTGAAAGCGCACAATAACAACAACAATCCTATCTCATCACCCAAAAGTAGGACGACACTTCCCACTGAAATACTAATAAATTTATATTTGTTAAAATTGTTCTTCATTTTAATTATTGTATTGTTTGTAAGTGTCTTTTGCACTACAAATAAGATATGTGCAGTGTGCATAGGAATTCATTCATGTTTTCTTCAAATTATAATCCGGCCCTCCAACAGTTTGAGGGACTGTGACCTGGCCCTCTATTTAAAAAGTTTGAGGACCCCTGGCTTAGACAGTAAGAATTAACACAGATTAACGGAACTGATCATATGAAGACATCATATAATCAAGAGTAATGAATCATTTTTGCATCACAGTACTGTATTGGACATAAGAATACCTTCCAATTGGTATTTTAGTTAAGGTTAATAATCCAATTTTTATGTATTTCCAGGATGTATGCCCCACCTTTCTTCCAACTGAATCAACTGAGTTTATATAGTACAGGTATTGTTTTATCATTTACCTATTAAATCAATGGATCTACCTTACATAAGTTGAGCAGTAAGGCAAAAACTGTAGCAATTTAAGCAAAAGGTGATGAAGGCTGAAGGGAGGGGGGATACAGTTGTAAAAATCTAGCTACTTACCAACATTAATTGCCCATCCTCTCTCAATGGCCAGTTTCCCTGCCTTTAGAAATAATAATAACAATTACTGGATATTTACTAATTAGTTATGTGCAAAAAGAATAAAGGCATGCAAACTGAGCAACAGTTACAGCAACATTCAAAAAGCCCTCAAGGACATGTTTGTCATTAGCTTTACAGTAGCCCTTGAGGAGCCACAAAATTCAAAGGAAGATAAAAGAGAAATTGGTAAGCCACTTTCAACAGCAAGTTCTAGTCTGTATAGGAATCTCCTTAAGTGCAGCTAATGTGGTAGGATTTCTGACATGTTTAAAAACTAAAGCAATTTGAAAGAATTTGAGAAAAAAACATGTGAAAACAAACACCTTCCCTACCATTATTGTTCCTCCTGTTTGTGTTCTCAGAGGTCTGAGCACTTTCCTCTGTACAAAGAAATTGGGCATAAAAAGAACCGGTGGGATTTCGGTAATGGTAGCCACAACAAATGACCACTGGAAGGAAAAACAAGAATAAGGATTAACTCTTGGCAGCACAATGCTGTTAACATCTTCCCAAAATTATGCCCGACTGAGCTGAACAGAACTGATTCCCAGGTAAACGAGACCACAGCATGAACCATAGCTATGCATGTTTATTCAGAATTACCGTTGCTCTGGTCTGAATTGGGCTTACAAGAAACTGTGTTTGGGACATTCATATTATACATTGATATTATAGCAATGTGCAAAGCCAAAATATATCTTTCAACAAACTGTATAATTACAAAAAGCACCAATGACAACCTGTGAAAATGTTGGTGAGCAAACAAGTTGCATTTAATGATTACATACACAGAAGGCAGCTTGTACAACCAATTTTCTCCCTTGGAAGCATACAATACCCTGCCTTTCATTAATCTTCACTATAAGACTGAGATTCCTCCTGTAGGGCTGTGCCATATAAAACTCCTCAAAGCCCAATTTCAGATTATTTCCCTTTCATTTACAGAGGGCACCCAACTCTCTGCAGATTACATTATATGCTGTTGAATTCAGATTTCTGGTCTCACACACCCCACACCCCCATTTTATTGCTCTCTATTATTAATCTTGGGTTTTCATGCTGAAACGTCATCAGAATAAACACAACTTAGAAAAATGCCCCCAAAATCCAAAAGAATGACATCGTTATATATAGAGGCAAAAATACAGAGCAAGAATGGATAATGGTAATGAAATAAGTGCTTGATGTAGCTAATGCAGTAGAACAGCACAATTAAAATGACAATACAACAAATAACTAAGCTGCATTTTGTATTCATAGCACTCCCAAGTGTATAGCCAAAGCGCAAAATGATTTCTAGAATACCTCTTCAAAGCTTTCCAGTATGTGCTTCTGTAAGCAGTACAAAAAGAGTTGAAGAAAATAGATTCAAACATCTAGAATGACTGGCAACCAGAAATATTGTTTGTATCAGCTATTTACATTGTGAATTTTGAGCATGGCTTTCTGCCATTATTACAAAAGCTACTGTTTATATATGTTTTGAGATTATATACTAAACTGAAATGTATTGAAATCTTAAATAGGAAAATAAATGATCTTTTTAATGCCACGTGGCTTACTGCAGGAACAGGAGTTTTACTATTTTGTATTTTAAGTCCTAGTATGAAATTCTGCCCATACTTTTAATGGTTTTTGCCATAATTAAAAGAAAGACAACTGCATTCCATCATCAGTTCCAACAAGAAGTGACTCAGTTGCATAGACCAAGAAACGTATGCCAAGAATTATAGGGAAATCGTGTTTGAATTTGCAAAAATAAATGCAACCTGATGATGGGATTAGAAATGTCTTACGTCTGCTTTAATATAACAGCAGATATGCACAATTTAGTTGGCTGAAGCAACAGCAAGTCTCTATAAATATCTAGGAAGTTTAAAAATAGCCAAGTTCCTTCCTTATTTTCCTTATTCCTTCCACATCTTTCCATAAAATGAAAGACAACCTGCTCTAATCGTCTCTATTTATCTCAAGGTGTTATGGAAAAATAAGGAAGCAGCATTTTTAAAATAACACAGATCTCAATTCCAATGTCATAATAGTAATTTTAAAATTTTGAATTTGTTTTTTCAGGAAAAATACAGTATACGGCAGAAAATGGAAATATACACAGCACATATTTTCATATCAAGCGTAAACCTATTTGTAAAAATATAAGTGTTTTAGTGTTTACAAACAAAACTGTGAATGCATAACTTACTAAAGAGAAAGGGGAACCTGCTGCAACCTTTTCTAGCTCGAGTATCTGCCACGACAAAAAAAATCTGCCTATTTCTTTTTCCTAGCACATGATGTAAATGGACCTTAGTTTTGTTATTTGCAAGAGGAAAAATATGAAAACAGACATAAAATTGTGTAATAAAGATACTAACATGTATTATAACATGGCAACGAATGGCCTCTTGTAGCAGCAGTCTTAAGGACCAGAATAGTAGCATATCTAAACAAGGTTTAGCACTAAAATATTTAACACTTCAGTAATATGTTATCATTACAGCAAGCAAGATCTCTGTTGCTGCTCTTATGAAGATAACAATTGAAACCTTGTCTTGTGAGTTATTAGTTCCATCTTTTAAAAAACATTTCCACTATGTTTCCCATAATTTCTCCTTCGAAAAAATGATGTTCTCAACCACAGCCCCAAAGCTTGAGGGAAAATTATTTTACTGGCATTTTCCTTATGTTTATTTTTTATTTGTAGCACATGGAAAGAGAAATGCAATATAAGAATTATATTTCTTTCAAATACAAATAAAAGATGTACCACCTTTAATCGATTCAAGTACTGCCGTGTGTGAACAACCAAAAGGTCTTCTTCACTTGCTTCTTGTGCTCTTACAATTGAGTCATCTGTAATTAGTTTTGCTTCTGAATTAAAAAAGAGGGGGGTGACATGTCCATGACATAGAAATAAAATTCATCTTTTCATTTCAGTCAATATCAAAGTTCATCCTTTTCAAGGCAAGCATATAAGACTTTGAATTTTGCAAACATGGCTTTGATTTTTTTTTAAAACATAGCTGCTACTCTGTTTTAACAATCTGCTTTGGAAAGCTGTGTGGTGGCGGCGGTGAGGATGTGGAAAAATGGAGAAAGTAACTTCCCACTGCATGAATTGGATTCCACTTGCCTGCCACTGATTTTGACCCCATGATTTCAATCCAATTTGCTAGACTTGGCTAGCAAATGTTTACTGTTCTACAGAATAAGTCATTCTTTTCAAATGACCATCAGCTAGTTAAATACAGCAGATAGTGTGAATACTACTTTTATGAATACTACAATAGTGTGAATACTACTTTTATGAACCAAGAATATAAGTCTGGCATGCAAATACATGCCACAGTCTTTTTCAATTTCACATTTTAAAATTGTGCTTCTAAAAACAACTGTAAACCTACACATCAAGTAACGATGCATACAAATGACCCATACAATAAAAATACAAAATATGAAAGTAATCCTAACTGGTTTCTGATCAGTATCAAAGCTAACAAAACACTGTCATGCCGATGAAATTGTATCTTGTAATTTGACTTATAAAACATCAGGTTATAATTATTTTCACAAAATTGTAAGTCTCTCCCCCTTGCCACATTTACCTTTTAAGAAATTTATGACTTTCCCCCATTTTCCAGCATCAAATGGGTGTAGTTTCTCCAGTCCCATAAATGTAATGTTATAATCTGGAGAATACACAATAGGCCAACATGTTGGCGGGAAATTTTGATAGAGTTCTGTCCTGTGAGGCCTAAAAGGAAAAGAAGAGCAATTTCAATACTAAAATGAAGTCTAACGGGAACTCTGGATCTAAAATATCTATGGGCAAATACAATCCATCTAATGTATTTTTCCCCAAATTCTATAATGGTTATGAATTTGCTATGGCTAGGGACAGGGAATTAATGCCTCTTTATTAGCAGATCTCTATCTTCTCTACATATGTCATTCAATACATGCTGCACAAGAGAACCTAAAAGAATGGAAAGACCAAAAGTTCAGTTCTTGACACCACAATTCAAGAAGGATATTGACAAATAGCAATGTGTTCAGAGAAAGGTGATCAAAATGAAACCATGCCAAATCCTTGAGGACCTGAGTATGTTTAGCTTGGAGTGCCAACTACAGGCAGTCCCCAAGTTATGAACAAAATAGGTTCTGTAGCAAGCTATTTAACCTCACCAAACTGAAAGCCAAAACCAAAGTTACAACAACATCTGTTATAAAACTCCAATATCCTGATGACAACATCACCTGTGCGCATGCAGAAGACCTACATGCCACTCTAAACAGCTTTGCAGAAGCATACGAAAAGTTCGGCCTGTCATTGAACATTGAGAAAACCAAAGTGCTCTTCCAGCAGTCATCAGCCAATCCCTCTCCAATGCCAGAAATACAGCTTAATGGTGTAACATTGGAAAATGTGGATCATTTCTACTACCTTGGCAGCCACCTCTCCACAAAAGTCAACATTGACACTGAAATACCACACTGCCTAAGCTCTGCGAGTGCAGCATTTTTCTGAACGAAGCAGAGAGTCTTTGAGATCAGGGACATCCGTAGGGATACCAAGACGCTTGTTTATAAAGCTATTGTCCTCCCAACCCTGCTATATGCCTGCGAAACATAGACTATCTACAGACGTTACATGCAACTCCTGGAACAATTCCGTTAGCGTTGCCTCCAAAAAATCCTGCAAATATCTTGGGAAGAGTGGTGGACAAATGTCAGTGTGCTGGAAGAAGCAGAGACCACCACCATTGAAGTGATGGTCCTCCGCCATCAACTCCGCTTGACCGGCCATGTTTTCTGAATGCCCGACCACCGTCTCTCAAAGCAGTTGCTCTACTCCAACTCAAGAATGAAAAACAGAATGTTGGAGGACAGGAAAAGAGATTTAAAGATGGGCTCAAAGCCAACCTTAAAAACTCTGGCATAGACTCTGAGAATTGGGAAGCCCTGGCCTTTGAGTGCTCTAGTTGGAAGTCAGCTGTGACCAGCAATGCTGTAGAATTCGAAGAAGCACAAATGGAGGGCGAAAGAGAGAAACGTGCCAAGAGGAAGGCGTGACATGCCAACCCAGACCAGGACCACCTGGAAAACGATGCCCTCAATGCAGAAAACATGTAGGTCAAGAATAGGGTTCCACAGTCACCTACGGACCAACTGCCAGGACACCGAACTTGAGGACAACCTTACTCGGACAACGAGGGATCACCTAAATAAGTAAGATCATCATGCCATCTCTCTTTCTTCGAGGAAGCTTTTGGAACCTCATTGTAAACAGATCAACTCAGTATTGTGAATGAATATGGAACGGCTTATTTTATTTACTTATGCTATTTCTATCCCACCCATATCAGCCCGAAGGGCGGCTTAACGATGCAAATGGACATGGATTTAAACCCAGAAAGCATTGATTTCAATAGTTCTAAATTGTTTTTATATGAATTTTATTATGTGATTTAACCTGTTTTAAACTATGTATTTATGTGTATTCAACATCTAATTGTTGCCAGTCTGTATGCTGCCCTGATTCGCTTTCGGGCTGAAAATGGAGGGATAAAAGTGTGGCAAATAAATAAATAATTTTGTTGTTGTTGTTGTTTATTCATTCAGTCACTTCCGACTCTTCGTGATTTCATGGACCAGCCCACGCCAAAGCTCCCTGTCGGCCATCACTACCCCCAGCTCCTTCAAGGTCAATCCAGTCACTTCAAGGATGTCATCCATCCATCTTTCCCTTGGTTGGCCCCTCTTCCTTTTTCCTTCCATTTTCCCCAGCATCATTGTCTTCTCTAAGCTTTCCTTTCTTCTCATGATGTGGCCAAAGTACTTCATCTTTGCCTCTAATATCCTTCCCTCCAATGAGCAGTCGGGCACCATTTCCTGGAGTAAGGATTGGCTGGATCTTCTTGCGATCCAAGGCACTCTCAGAATTTTCCTCCAGCACCACAGTTCAAAAGCATCTATCTTCCTTCGCTCAGCCTTCCCTATGGTCCACTCTCACATCCGTAGGTGACTATGGGAAATACCATTGCTTTGACTATGCGGATCTTCATTGCCAGTGTGATGTCTGTACTCTTCACTATTTTATCGAGATTGGTCATTGTTCTCACACCAATGACTTAAATCAATAAATAGTTTTCTAAGATCTACAGAGACACTCGCTGAAACACCTCAGCAAGCGAGAGTCCAAAAGTGGCAGGCTCAAACCCAGAGCCTCAATCAATGGCTGATACCAAATGAGAGACTCCCCCCTGGGCACACAGAAAACTGGGTGACTTGGAAGGCGCTGAACAGACTACGCTCTGGCACCACGAGATGCAGAGCCAACCTTAAGAAATGGGGCTACAAAGTGGAATCCACAACATGCGAGTAAGAATGTAGTGGAGAAGAGCAAACTACAGAACACCTGCTGCAATGCAACCTGAGCCCTGCTACATGCACAATGGAGGACCTTCTTGCAGCAACACCAGAAGCACTCCAAGTGGCCAGATACTGGTCAAAGGACATTTAACCAACTACCAAGCTCGCAAACTCTGTGTCTTTTCTATGTTTGTTTGTTCTGTCAAAAATGTAATACAACTGTTCGGTTGCCTAACACAATAAATAAAGAAATATTGTTCTCCTCCCAAGAAGTGTCTTCTGATTTCCTGACTGCAGTCTGCGTCTGCAGTAATCTTTGCACCTAGAAATACAGTCTGTCACTGCCTCCATGTTTTCTCCTTCTATTTCCCAGTTGTCTATCAGTCCGGTTGCCATAATATTGTTTTTTTTGTGAGATGAATTTGAAAAAAAAAACCTTGGGTTTTTTATTGGGGAGCTCAATTTAAAAAAAAATACACTATTTCATGAATTTCACTAATAACACTGACCAAGACATATTTAAGTGCCTCAAGTGTTGAGCCCTTTTTCTGGGTATATTTGGTCTGTTGATGGTTAAGCTTTATTTATTTCTCGTGTCAGGGCAGCCAGTCAATTATATTACATTTCTAACAGAACAAAGCAAACAAACAGAGAAAATACAAAATGTGTGAGTTTGGTAGTTGATTAAATGTCCTTTGACCAGTATCTGGTCACTTGGAGTGCTTCTGGTGTTGCCGCAAGGAGGTCCTCCACTGTGCATGTGGCTGGGCTCAGGTTGCATTGCAGCAGGTGGTCAGTGGTTTGCGCTTCTCCACACTCACATGTCGAGGATTCCACTTTGTAGCCCCATTTCTGAAGGTTGGCTCTGCATCTTGTGGTGCCAGAACGCAGTCTGTTCAGCGCCTTCCAAGTTGCCTAGTCCTCTGTGTGCCCAGGGGGAGTTTCTCATCTGGTATCAGCCATTGGTTGAGGCTCTGGGTTTGAGCCTGCCACTTTTGGACTCTCGCTTGCTGAGGTGTTCCAGCAAGTGTCTCTGTAGATCTTAGAAAACTATGACTGGATTTAAGTCGTTGACGTGCTGGCTGATACCCAAACAAGGGATGAGCTGGAGATGTCTCTGCCTTGGTCCTTTCACTATTGGCTGCCACTTCCCGGCGGATGTCAGGTGGTGCGATACCGGCTAGGCAATGTAATTTCTCCTGTGGTGTAGGGCGCAGACACCCCATGATAATGCGGCATGTCTCATTAAGAGCCACATCCACTGTTTTAGTGTGGCGAGACGTGTTCCACACTGGGCATGCATACTCAGCAGCAGAGTAGCACAGCGCAAGGGCAGATGTCTTCACTGTATCTGGTTGTGATCCCCAGGTTGTGCCAGTCAGCTTTCGTATGATATTGTTTCTAGCACCCACTTTTTGCTTGATGTTCAGGCAGTGCTTCTTGTAGGTAAGAGCTGTGATTGTAGGTAAGAGCTGATGGTTAAGCTGTGTAATCACTTTCAATCCAGAAATAATACAAAAAATCCTATAAAAGCAGTATATATTTTAACTACCATGGGGTGCATCTAAAGTAGGCCTGGGCCAACTACGACAAAGGGAGGGGTCTTCTAGGCTAGGCCTGGGCCAGCTTGGGCCCTCCAGGTGTTTTGGACTCCAACTCCCACCATTCCTAACAGCCTCAGGTCCCTTCCTTTTCCCCCTCAGCCGCTAAACGGTAAACGGCTGAGGGGGAAAAGGAAGGGACCTGAGGCTGTTAGGAATGGTGGGAGTTGGAGTCCAAAACACCTGGAGGGCCCAAGCTGGCCCAGGCCTGCTTTAAAGGGCCCCCGTGAGCCGAGGCTGGGGATTGTGAGGTGGGAGCACCACAATGGCGGCCCTGTAAACACTTCTCCTCCTTTCCTCCGTTGACAGACTCCCCAAGAGGCCTATTTGGGCGGGAAGCCTTCAGAAGACGGGCTGAAGCAGAAAGACCTCCTCTCTCTGTATCCCCCTCTCTTTCTCCGCCTCCAGCCCAGGCCCCGGCCCGCCCTCCTCGGCTGAGAGCCTGACTCACATGGCGCCTCTCCACGGCGTCTAAGCCTCACATCTCACGAAGCTGCTTCCTCCTCAGGAAAAAGGCGGCTACGGCGCATGCGCGAGTTCTCCTGCGCATGCTCAGACCCGCCCGCCTTCCTTTTGACCACGCCCACTGCTCTGGGCAGAAAACAAGGAGAGAATGGGATGACGTAAAGGATCTGGAGGCAGATGGGATACACATATACACACTGTCCATAAAGTCTCTCTACCATTTAGACTTTGTGGACACCTTGTGTATGTGCATACAGGTGTAGATATTCATATAAAGCAGGCCTAGGCCACTCATAGAATCCTATAGTTGGAAGAGACCACCTGGGCCATCCAGTCCAACCCCATCCTGCCAAGAAGCAGGAAAATTGCATTCAAAGCACCCCTGACAGATGGCCATCCAGCCTCTGTTAAAAGCTTCCAAAGAAGGAGCCTCCACCACACTCCAGGGCAGAGAGTTCCACTGCTGAACGGCTCTCACAGTATATAGATTCAAATCTATAAGAAGAGACCTCATGGGTCATCCAGTCCAACCCCCCTGCCAAGAAGCAGGAAAATTGCATTCAAAGCACACCCGACAGATGGCCATCCAGCCTCTGTTTAAAAGCTTCCAAAGAAGGAGCCTCCACTACACTCCGGTGCAGAGAGTTCCACTGCTGAATGGCTCTCACAGTCAGGAAGAATATAGAGTTGGAAGAGACCTCATGGGCCATCCAGTCCAACCCCCTGCCAAGAAGCAGGAAAATTGCATTCAAAGCACCCCCGACAGATGGCCATCCAGCCTCTGTTTAAAAGCCTCCAAAGAAGGAGCCTCCACCACACTCCAGGGCAGAGAGTTCCACTGCTGAACAGCTCTCACAGTCAGGAAGTTCTTCCTGTCTGTGGCCCATCAGATGATGCTGGATTGAGCTCCTAGTCTCCAGGGCAGCAGAAAATAATAATAATAATAATAATAATAATGGGGTAATAATAATAATAACAACATCAACAACTCTGCAAGGAAGCAGATGAAACAATAGATCCCATCCTCAGCAGCTGCAAGAAGATCACACAGACAGACTACAAGCAGAAGCACAACACCGTTGCTCAGGTGATTCACTGGACTCAGACCGGCTAACAACAGAAAATCAATATACAAACTACAATAAAGGAGATTCCATCTGACCATGAGGAAGAACTTCCTGTGAGAGCTGTTCAACAGTGGAACTCTCTGCCCCAGAGTGTGGTGGAGGCTCCTACTTAGGAAGCTTTTAAACAGTGGCTGCATGGCCATCTGTCGGGGGTGCTTTGAATGCAATTTTCCTGCTTCTTGGCAGGGGGTTGGACTGGATGGCCCATGAGATCTCTTCCAACTCTATGATTCTGTAGGGGCAAAGAAACCAAAATATTTCCCAAAAGGCAGAAGCCCCCTTTCCTTTTTAAAAAAATAATTTTTATTGTTTCATAGTGTATGTAGAAAACAAAACAAATGAACAAAAGGAAAAAATAAACAAAGAAAACATATGCAAAAAATTTACAAAGGAGTCAATATTCAGTGCTCATTAAACATATGTACAATCAGATTTGGTTGTACAATTATTTATACCTTAGCATTACATAAACCTCTATCCCCCACCCGTGAACCCCACCCCCTGACCTCTGAAACCCCTGAAAACAGGATCGCATTACTAAACAACAACTACCCAAATATCTTCTTTCACTGAATCCCCTTTATGGCAATCTTCAAGTTTACCTTTGTCTTCTTTTCCAAATACCCAAGTGCCAGCCTCCATTTGTTTGCAAATTCTTCATTATTTCCTCCTCTGCTGCTATTTGTCAGCTTGGCCATTTGGATATAGTCTGCTAACTTGTCTCTCCAATCTTTAATAGATAACTCTTTTTCCCCTTTCCAAGTTTTGGCTATTATTAGTCTTACCGCAACAAAGCAATATTGACAAATTTCTTCATCTCCTGCACTGATACGCATTCTAAATAATCCTAAAAGGCACATTTCCGGGTTTTTCTTAACTTTTTTGTTAATCATATTGTTTGTTTCCTTCACCACTTTTTCCCAAAATTATTTAACTATATTACACATCCACCATACATGGAAAAATGAACCCTTCGCCTTCTTACATCTCTAGCAAGTTCCTTGTCCTGTTTTCTCTATTTTAGCCAATAATTCTGGAGTTATGTAGGTTCTATAAAACATTTTAAACATATTTTCTCTAATTGAGCTGGCCACTGAAAATTTAAACCCCTTTTTCCACAAATGTTCCCATTCTTCCAAATCAATATTTCTACCTAAATCTTTGGACCACGTAATCATAACAGTTTTTCTCTAGTTATCTATTAAATTGTATTCTAAAATATATTTATAGAGCCTGGATATGAGGCCTTTGTTGCCCTTCTCAAGGATAAGTTCTAACTCTGAATTTTTAGAGGCAATTCCTACCTTTACGTCCTTCCTAAACCTATCATGCAATTGAAAGAAGCAAAACCAATCTTTTATCCCCAATTCTTCTCTACCTTTAAGTGTCCATTGCCCTTTCTCTTTGACTAAATATTCTTCATAAGTTCTAGATTCAGTATGTGTGGCCGGTCTCTGTGCAGCTTCCAGTAGGCGCAGCCATAAGGGGATTTTTGGCTCTATCCCCTTCTTGTAACTTTTCCACATTGCTAAAAGGCTGGCTCTTATTATATGTCTATTTAATTCTTTATTCACCCTGTCCTTTTCATCCCATAGATAGGCATTCCATCCATATCTTAGATTATGACCTTCTAAATTAAGCAATTCCTTATTTTCCAGTCTGATCCAATCCTTTAGCCAAAAGGCAAAAGCTACATGTCACCAGTGCTGAACCTGACTCAGCACATAGAAGATGGTTTTGAAAGGCAGCAGATTACAGGAGCTGTCTTCATAGACCTGCCAGCGGCGTATTTTACTGTAAAATATCACCTTCTCCTGAGAAAAAAATTATAATATAACAAATGACTGCTACCTCACCCGTTTCATAGGAAATCTACAAAACAGGAGCTTTTTGTTGAATTCCAGGGCCAGAGAAGCAGATGGTGTAAACAGAAGAACAACCTGCCTCTGGGGAGCGTGCTCGCTCCATCAATACTTACCATTTACACAAATGATCACACACTTCCAGAAGGGACAGAGAGTTTAATCTATGCTGACGATCATACCATCATCACTCAAACAGAGAGCTTTTAAATTGTTGAACAGAAGCTCTCCAAATAAGCTCTCACTGCCTATTACAGGGAAAACCAACTGATTCCTAATCCATCTAAAACACAGACGTGTGCTTTTCATCTTAAGAACAGGCAAGCATCTCGAGGTCTGAGGATTACCTGGGAAGGTATCCCACTGGTGCACTGCAGCACATACAAATAACAACAACAAAACTTTATTTATATACTGCTCTATCTCCCCGAGGGGACTCATAGCGGTTTCCAAGTAACATCATCAATACATACAGAGTAAACAACATAAGCATAATATTAACAAAACAATATAAGCATAAAATTGTCACAGTAACACATATATATTAAACGTAATCCTACCTATTCAAGACAATTTAGAAGGCCGGGCCAAGGCTAGTGCAAGCTCAAAATTTCTAGGGTGTCCGGGAAATTAAGTACAGTGCTATAGCAGGCAACAACAATAACAGGTACGGTCTATGGCTGTTCATTTCCGGGGCCTATTAGAGGGAGTGACCTGGGTAATTGGTAGGAAGAATAAGGACATATTCAACAATGTCTGAGGCTGAGTTAGAACTAGTCATTCTCAAAGGCTTGTTGAAACCTGGGAGTCACTCTGGACCGTGTTTTGACCTACGAGAAGCACTGCTTGAACATCAAGGAAAAATTAGGTACTAGAAATAATGTCATACGAAAGCTGGCCGGCACAACCTGGGATCACAATCAGATAAAGTGAAGACATCTAAACCTTGTGCTTTGCTACTCTGCTTCCGAGTACACAGGCCATTGTGGGAGTTGGAGTCCAAAACACCTGGAGGGCCAAAGTTTGCCCATATTTGATGTAGATGCAACCTTAGTCTTTTTGGATAGAGACAGCTCACATGTGAGATAGCAGTGCCAAGTTGGTATATGATATGTGAGTCTGCTCTGAATTGGCAGTGACAGCTGGAACAATGTATGATATTTGCTATTTATTTACCACATTTACCACATTCCTAATCCATCTAAAACATAGACGTGTGCTTTTCATCTTAAGAAAAGACAAGCACCTCGAGCTCTGAGGATTACCTGGGAAGGAATCCCACTGGAGCATTGCAGCACACCCAAATACCTGGGAGTTACTCTGGATCGTGCTCTGACCTACAAGAAGCACTACTTGAATATCAAGCAAAAAGTGGGTGCTAGAAATAATATCATATGAAAGCTGACTGGCACAACCTGAAGAACACAACCAGACACATTGAAGCTAACTGCTCATGTGCTTTGCTATTCTGCTGCTGAGTATGTAAGCGCAGTGTGGAACACATCTCACCACACTAAAACAGTAGATGTGGCTCTTAATGAGACATGCCACATTGTCACAGGATGTCTACACCCTACACCACTGGAGAAATTATACTGCGTAGCCAGTATAGTACTACCTGACATCCGTCGGGAAGTAGTAGCCAACAATGAAAGGACCAAGGCAGTGACATCTCTGTCCAGGCCTGTAGCCAGGATTATGATTCAGGGGGAGCTGAGTTTGATTCGGGGGGGGGGGGGGCTTGAGGGGCTACATGCCTGTCTCCATCCCATCTCCTGTTCAGATATCAGCCAGCACACCAACACCTTAATTCAAGAAATAGCTCCCTGAGATCTACAGAGATACTCGCAGGAACACCTCAGCAAGCGAGAGTCCAAAAGTGGCAGGCTAAAACCTGAAACCTCAGACTGAGACTGGATGAGAGACTCCCTCCTGGACACACAGAAGACTGGGCAACTTGGAAGGTGCTGAACAGACTGCACTCTGGCACCACGAGATGCAGAGCCAACCTTAAGAAATGGGTCCACAAAGTGGAGTCCACGACATGAAAGTGCGGAGAAGAGCAAACCACAGACCACCTATTACATTGCAGTCTGAGCCCTGCTACATGCACAATGGAGGACCTTCTTATAGTGACACTCCAAGTGGCCAGCTACTGGCCAAAGAACATTTAGTACAAGTTTTAAACTTTGTGCTTCTAAATGCATTAGAAGTGTACCCTCGGTGTGCTTCTGATACGATGAATAAATCAATAGGGGAAAATCCAAGCAGATTTCCAAGGTCAACTGTCCATTTCAAAACAAACGTGGAGGGTAGCCTCCTATTCCCACCCCCAAAAGTGGGAGGGGAAAAGGCGTTCCTTTTGTATCATGCAAAAGTTTAGGCTCTCTCCTTTCCTTTTATGCGCTCCGATGAAAAGGGGAGACAAGCACTGTTTTGTTTTGTTTTGTTGCAGGTGGGAAACAGCCTGGGGAAATGCATGCAGCTCTCCAAGGTCAACTTCGCCTCGAAAGGAAACGCCACCCCCAAATTTGAGTAGGAAGGAAAGAGAGGGGAGCTGCAGGAAGGGAAAGGAATGGAGAGGTGTAGAGAGGAGGAGGAGGAGGCGCAGGGATGTGCTACAGAGGGACAGATTCTCCTAAAGCAAATGGGGACGTTCCTGCTTTGCGTTTTGCCCATCCACAGCATGCCAAGAGCAACCTGATGCTGTTGCTTCTGCCGCAGGGTTTCAGGGACGTGGGAGAAGCAGCCTCTGGTGGGCTGCCTTCCCTTTCCTGCTGGCAAAGGCAAGGGTGGATCCATGGCTGGCTTGCCACTCTCTGCCTCCGCCCCCAGGTCCTGCCCATTGGTTCCCTGGGTTGCAGCTTCCAGCCTCTTTTGCAAGGAGCCAGCCAAGGGACTGGGAGTTGTGACGCTCCAGAGCAGGATTGGCCATCCCAGGTGTCCAGAACAGAGCCCCCAGCAAAGTCCTGCCCACATTACTACTGACTAACAACTGTTCGTGTGAACACTCGCTGGTGCAAAAGGTTCCATCTTGGCTTTCTTCTGGGGCACAGCAGCTTGCATTGCTGTCTTCCTTCAGGATTGGCCCACAAGCCTTCTGGAGAAAGTTGGCCAATTTAGAGACCCCTGGAGAGCTGGATCTTGCATTGCTGCCTTCCTTCAGGATTGGGCCACAAGCCAGTTGTATTCCTGCCTTCCTTCAGGATTGGCCCACAAATCTTCTGGAGAAAGTTGGCCACTTTAGAGGAAGAGCTGGATCTTGCATTGCTGCCTTCCTTCAGGATTGGCCCACAAGCCTTCTGGAGAAAGTTGGCCACTTTGGAGACCACTGGAGAGCTGGATCTTGCATTGCTGCCTTCCCTCAGGATTGGCCCACAAGCCAATTGCATTGCTGCCTTCCTTCAGGATTGGCCCACAAGCCTTCTGGAGAAAGTTAGCCACTTTGGAGACCCCTGGAGAGCTGGATCTTGCATTTCTGCCTTCCCTCAGGATTGGCCCAAAAGCCTTCTGGAGAAAGTCAACCACTTTGGAGGCCCCTGGAGAACCGGAGGGGCCTCAGGCTAAGCTGGCCCAAGGCAGCAATGCCACACACCCCACGCCAGCGCTTGCAGCCCCGCGCACCAGTATGGTCCGAGACAGAAACGCGGGATTTCCTGGCCCTCTGGGGTGAGCTCCTGATCCTACGGTGGATTGAAAACCGCCCGCCCAACAGTGACATCTACGAAGACCTCTCGGCCCAAATGATGGCCCGAGGTCACGAGCGCAACGCCTCGCAATGTAGGAACAGAGCTCGGGATCTGAAGCGAAGCTACCGGAGGGCCAAGGATGCGCAAGTATGTGCCGGAGCAGAACCAGTGTCCTGTCGCTACTTCCGAGAGTTGGATCGGATGTTCGGAGGTGAAATGGATGGCGTGGCCAATCGAAGCCTGGGCAGCATGGACGGGTCCAGGCGCGTTGTCGTGAAGACCGAAGATGCTGAAGATATGGAGGCCCAAGTCTCTGAGGAAGAGGGCAACCAAATGACGCCACCAAACACGCTTTCGAGCATGGATGCTGACACTGACACAGAAACAGAACCCAACTTGGGTATCTCGCGAGAGCTGGTGGGCTCAGACCCGGATGTGATTGAAACCACAATTGGAGAGGAGTGCTCTGAAGAAAAAACAGTGCCTTTACGCAGACAACCAGTCGCTGGCCCCAGTGAAGATGGGCATCATGTTGCAACTGGTGAGCAAGTGTCCTGGTTGCCACAATGGCTTTCCTCTTGGAGTTTTCTTCCATTTGAGCTGAACCATCTGTTGGAACGCATTTTGAGATGTCAAGCATGGTAGATATTGGTTCTTCAGCAGGTCCAGGATGAATCATGTTGAGGCTCTAAACCAGTGGTTCTCTACCTGTGGGTCCCCAGATGCTTTGGCTTTCAACTCCCAGAAATCCTAACAGCTGGAAAATTGGCTGGGATTTCTGGGAGTTGTAGGCGAAAACACCTGGGAACTCAACAGGTTGAGAACCACTGCTCTAAACTAAATTTTAGAGGACCTTATAGGATCCCCCCCCCCACCCAATAATTATCAAAATTAAGACAGAAAATTAGAGAGAGATACAATAGAAGGTTTTTCAGTATGACAGCTTAAAAAATCAGTGCACATCTTGGCTTCATCAGTAAGATTATAGTATAGGAGATTAAGGGAAATAATAATATCACTTTAATCTACTTTGGTCAGACCTTGCTTGGAATACGGTGTCCAGTTCTGGGCACCACCATTCAAGAAGGATATTGACAAGCTGGCAAGTATCCAGAGAAGGGTGACCGAAATGATCAAAGTCCTGGAAGCCAAGCCCAGGGAAGAGCAGTTTAGGGATATGGCATGTTTTGCCTGGAGAAGAGGTGGTTACCTTAGGCCAGTGGTTCTCAACTTGTGGGTCCCCAGATGTTTTGGCCTTCAACTCCCAGAAATCCTAACAGCTGGTAAACGGGATTTCTGGGAGTTGTAGGCCAAAATACCTGGGGACCCACAGGTTGGGAACCACTGCCTTAGGCAATCCCTTGTAGCCCGAGGATGATGGTCCTCCAAGTGCAGTGTCTTGGTGGTGGGTTCGTAGGTGGCTGTGGAGATCCGCATGTTCTCCTGCAGTGAGGACATCGGTTTCCAGGTGGAAAGCGGTCCCGTGAGGGTTGGCTTGATGCGCCATCCTCTTGGCACGTTTCTCCCTTCTGCTCTTCATTTGTGCCTCTTTGAATTCTGCAGCACTGCTGGTCACAGCCAACCTCCAATTAGAGTACTCAAATGCCAGGACTTCCCAGTTTTCGGTGTCTATGCCACCATTTTTAAGGTTGGCTTTAAGCCCATCTTTAAATCTCTTTTCCTGTCCGCCAACATTACGTTTCCCGGTTAAGAAGGAATATGATAGCTTTGTTTAAATGTTTGAAAGGCTGTCATATGGAAGATGGAGCAAACTTGTTTTCTGCTGCTGAAGGACACATAGCAAAGGATTCAAACTTCAGGAAAACCGAAACATTAGGAAGAACTTCCTACCAGTAACATTGTTTCAGAGTGTGGTGGAGTTTCTTCTCCAGAGATTTTTAAATGGAGACTGAATGGCCATCTATTGGGTGTGCTTTGATTGGGTGTTCCTGAATGGCAGAATAGGTTTGGAATGGATGGCACTTGTGGCTTTTTCCACCTCTATGATTCTGTTTGGTGACTCTTTGCTTTGTATGTGTCCTCACAGTCATGTCATTTTTGTTAAGTGTTGAAATCCCTCATAATCTGAAGCCCTGAAGTATAGCTAAATGGACCAGTACAAACAGAGATAGCTTGCTTAGTGAGTGTTTAAATCCAGCCCTGTGCTTGGATCATAATGGGAGCTGTGGATTTCTGCCCTTTTGGCAGTCCAATTTAGGTCTCCCTTGGGGCACAGTTGTGGACTTGGATTTGTTTTCAAAAGAGGAATCTGGATAAAATTGAATGCTTTGGATGCTCAGTTTGCCAGGAGAGTTATATGGTGCTGTGTGCCTGACTCCAACCAATTTCAGTTCAAAAATGAGTAGGAGGGAGGTGTTAAGTGAGAAATGGACAGGCCTGGGTAGCACTGTGTGGGTGGGCTACACAGATTTTTATCTCAGCAGCCAATCAGAATTTTTGCCCCATATTTTTGGTCCCCCCTTAATAAGACTATTGGACTGTTTCAGGGGGCAGAGAAAAGAGAGGAGGGGCAAGGATGGCAGGAGAAAAGGACTTAAAGTGCTAAAGAAGGATGGGGAAGGTTGTGGGAGAGAAAAGTACAGGAGATGTAAACAGAACAGCTGTACTAATACCAAAGAGCTGAATCATACTTCAATTTAAGTCATTGGCAAACTATTTATGTTCCATGTATTGTGGAAGGCTTTCATGGTCGGAATCACTGGGTTGTTGTGAGTTTTCTTGGCAGTATGGCCATGTTCCAGAAGCATTCTCACCTGACGTTTCACCTGCATCTATGGCAGGCCTCCTCAAAGGTTGTGAGGTCCTCACAACCTCTGAGGATGCTTGCCATAGATGCAGGGGAAACGTCAGGAGAGAATGCTTCTGGAACATGGCAATACAGCCCGGAAAACTCACAACAACCCACTATCTACGCTCCTATTTTATTTACATTTCTAGTTCTCTTGCAACACATTTGTTTCCAGGGTTGTTGTAGTTCCAGAATGGTAAGGATTTATAAAACTTCCGGACATTCAGAGTAAAATCTCAACACCTTATTAGAGCTGAGAAAAGTTGCTCTTTTGGCCACTTTGGCTGGAGATTCTAGGTATTGTACTCCAAAAAGGGACTTTCTTCAAAGTCTGTATGTTGTAATCACATTTTGTGGTTTTATATATTCCCTCCTTACATTGGTCAATATGACAGGACATTTATATGACAGCAATAAACAGCTGTTACTACTGTCTTTTCCTCCATATTACTGGAGGTGTTAATATTATTGTGCTTACTTCATCACACTAGAGAATCAATCTACTTAAAATCCGTTTTCTGCCTCCTGGGGAATTCTGGGGTTTGTAGTTTAGGGAGGCTGTTAAAGGCCCCTCCCTAAACTACAAATCCCAGAATTCTGCAGGAGGCAGAAATCGGATTTTAAGTGGATTCATTCTCTAGTGTGATGAGGTCCATAAATAGGCTATCAAATGCACTGAACAAGTTTAGGAATAATATGCTATTACATGGTAATGTTTTGTCTCAAAGTTACATATATACATATACATGTTTTCTTTGCATCTGCAATTGCTAATGGTATCTTGCAGAAAAAAATCCTTCTACATTGCTTGTGATGGATTGGCCCTTCCATTTTAAATGGGAGAAACAATTATGTTTTTCCCTATTCTTGAGGCATAAAACCTAAAAGGATGGAAGAACATTTTATTTATTTCGTGTCAAGTGCATTGCATAAATAAATTAGTATAAAAATAATAAAATAGATGGAACACAAGTGGCTAAATAATTTTAGACCAAAAACGGGTAACAGCGACCACATTGTCTGTAGCTTTAAACAATTCTTCCTCTGTGCATGAGGCAGGGCATTGTGGGCATGCATACAGGTGCTGAGTTGTTTGGTCTGCTTCACAGTCACACAAAGTAGACGATTTTTCTAGGTAGTGCCATTTTGCCAGGTTGTCTTTTGATCTGCCCACTCTGCTTCTAAATCTGTTCAGGGACACTTCATGTTTTTTGTCGCTCTACTCCAGTGGTTCCCAACCTTAGCCTTCAACTCATAGAAAACCTAACACTGGTAAACTGACTGGGATTTCTGGGAGTTGTAGGCCAAAACACCCGAGCACCCACAGATTGAGAACCACTGCTTTGCTCAGAGCTAAGTTACTGTACTCACATTGACCCATGAATGTTTGGATTGCTACAGGAAGTGAGAGAAATCTACCCCTCAGAAGGGAAATGCACTCCTAAAAGAGTTATCATAAGGAAAGGGGGTTGCCACTGAAGCTTTCTCACCAATCCTTGTTTCCACAACAAGCCAAATTTTTCAAAGTCCAATTATCACAGGGACAGAAAGTGAGGTAAATCTTCTGAACAGGGCACAGACAGCAAAACAAACACCACAGGGGGGTTGACCCATTCATTTGCTATTTTTGCCTGGTGTAACACCTTAAAAATGTACTTGTTCCAACTTACAAACAAATTCAACTTAAGAACAAACCTAAAGAACCTATCTTGTTCAAAATTTGAGGACTACCTGTACTCCAAAATCCAAAATTGTTCACATTGGTGGCTAAAATAGTAGCACCTTTGCTTCAATATACATACATTTTGTTTCATGCACAAAAGTATTAAAATATGTATAAAACTGCATGCAGGCTATGTTTGCAGTGTGTAGATGAAACATAAATGAATTTTCTTTTTAGACTTGAGTCACATTTCAAAGATATTGCATTATTTACACATATAATAAGGTAAAGGTTTCCCCTGACATTAAGTCTAGTCGAGTTCAACTCTGGGGACTGATGCTCATCTCCATTTCTAAGCCAAACAGCCAGTGTTGTCTGTAGACGCCTCCAAGGTCATGTGGCTGGCATGACTGCACGGAGCACCATTACCTTCCCACCGGAGCGGTACCTATTGATCTACTCACATTTGCATGTTTTTGAATTGCTAGGTTGGCAGGAGCCTGGCTAACAACGGGAACTCACCCTGCTCCCCAGATTCGAACTGCTGACCTTTGGGTCAGCAAGTTCAGCAACTCAGCAGCTTAACCCGCTGTGCCACTAGGGGGCTTAATGTACACATATACAAATACAGATATTCCAAAATCCAAAACACTTCTGGTCCCAGGCATTTTGGATAAGGGAAACAACCTGTACAATTTCTGCTACTCTTTGTTTGCTTATCCTTGTAGCTTTGTCCACTGGTTGGAGAATTGAATTTGGTTTTTAAAAATTACATATTTTGGATCCCTAACCAGATCTGTTTGCCTTTGCAGGCCGGGGTAGACGGGAGAATAGCCTCGGGCGTCCTCTGACGACAGCAGAGAGAATGGCATCCATGCGGGAGAGGAAGCGGCGGTCACATGAAGAAATGATGCATGAGATCATGACGGACTACAGGAGGACCTGGGAAACCATGGAGGCACTTCACGAAAGAGGCGAAGTTAGTGCTGGGGAGTTTCGAGAAGCAATGCTGAGGGAAATGCTTCTGGATCGAGAAGCTCGGACCCGAGAAGCCCAGCTCGATCGGGAATCCCGGGCCCGGGAGGCCCAGTTGGACCGAGAGGCGAGGGCCAGGGACAGCCAACTGGAGAGGGAGATCAGGATTAAGGAGCTCAACATGATCGAAGCGGAGTTGCAGCGCACCAGGGATCTCCTCCATCCCATGGTTGACGCTGTGGTTTCCGTTGCTGAGATCTTGCGTACAACGGGCAATAAACTACGACAGTCTTGTCAACCGAACCAAAGTGAAGAAGGTCCCTTTTTGGAATTGGGAGAGAACAAATAGTTCCTCACCCCGTGTTTTCTTTGGGCAATAGTTTATAGTGACTGTGTTGGACAAAATACAGGGAGGACAAGTTGGGAGATGGTGAGAAGATGACACCTTCAAGTGTATGAAACTCTAAACGATGCTGGTTACATTTGGAAGGAATTATCTCCTCTCTTGTAACAAGTGCAGCTGCTCCAGTTCATTATAATTTAAGAAAAATAATGTAATACTAGATTATTTGAGGGGGGGACCCCAAAAGGAGCTTGTCAATCCAAATTTTCTCTTTTCTAATGTTGACCAGTGCCAAAAGCTAAATGGCTTGAGTATCTGGCAACATTTCCGAGAGCATTCTCCCACAAACTAGTGCTTGAAGAACTTACCTTTTTGGATTCCAACCCCCAGGATCCCCCACCTAACGTGATGAGTAGCGATGCTGCCTGGAGGGGATTCTAGGGGTCTGAATACAGGAAAAAGGCTTTCCCAAACTCTGTCAGTAACACAATTTCTAGTACAAAATTTATTTGAAATTGAGAATTGGTTCTGTAACTGTGCATTATTTCCCATCACAGGTGTATTATTTCCATTCCAAATCTTCATAAGCAAGATTACATTCTTTTATCATGTGGAGACGAACTATAGTGCAGAACTCCTGACATTATCCCCTGTTTGAACCCTTCTGAGAGAGGAGATTCCATCTGAACATGAGGAAGAACTTCCTGACTGGGAGAGCCGTTCAGCAGTGGAAATCTCTGCCCCGAAGTGTGGTGGAGGTTCCTTCTTTGGAAGCTTTTAAACAGAGGCTGGATGGCCATCTGTCAAGGGTGCTTTAAATGCAATATTCCTGCTTCTTGGCAGGGGGTTGGACTGGATGGCCCATTAGTCTCTTCCAACTCTATGAATCTATGATTCCATGATTTTGAGAGCTACTGTGGTGGGTATGGTTTTTTGATAATGAAAAACTGATGAAATTTAAAATGGATTGGTATGAAACTGTTTAGATGTGGAAACTGGGAATGAGGCACTGGGTTGTGTATAAATATAGAACTTTCTCCAGAAACCAAGGGCTTATATAGCAACTGAATTTTTTTAAGCTCATTGGATTTGGATCAGTACTGGCAGAACTGTCCAATAATTTAGCTCTTACAAAGATATTAAATCAGATTGGGTTTCGAATGAATTCAGTTACAGAATGGAACTTGTTCCATAAAGTTTTTTTTAATGTGAATAAAGTTTTATGAGAAAACCTTTGTGTGAATGATGTTTTTTCCACTTTGCAATACTTTAATTATTCATAGCTTAATTACTATGACCAGGGGTGCATCTACACCAGGTATGGATAAACCCAGACCTGGGGGCTGGATGCGGCCTGTTGGGCTCTTTTCTCAGGCCCTCCTCTCTCACACCATCCTATCC
Source organism: Anolis sagrei ordinatus (assembly GCF_025583915.1). NCBI lineage: Eukaryota > Metazoa > Chordata > Lepidosauria > Squamata > Anolidae > Anolis > Anolis sagrei. Next base: position 287,202,699 of record NW_026845477.1, on the reverse strand, counting down.
TTCCTTCCTCCTTCCTCTTTCTCATTCCTTCCTTTTCTCTTTCTTTCCTCCGTCTCTCCCTCTTTCTCCTTCCTTTCCACCCTTTCATACTTTCTCATTCCTTCCCTCTTCCACCCTCCTTCCTTCCCTTACACCCTTTCATCCTTCCCTTTCTCCCTCTTTCCTTCCCTCCCTTTCATCCTTCCTTTTCTCTTCCCTTCCCTTTTCATCTTTCCCTCCTTCCATCACTTTTATCTTTCCTTCCTTGTTACCTCCCTCTTTTCCCTTCTACCTTTCTTTCCTCCCTCCCTCCCTCCCTCCTTCCCTTCCACTCTTTTGTCCTTCTTTCCTTCCCTCTCCCCCTTCCTTCTTTCCCTTTTTCTTTCCTTCATTCTTTCTCTTATCCTTCCCTTCATTCATCTTTCCCTTCCTTCCTTCCTTCCAGTTCTCCGTTCCATCCTTTTCTTCTTCCCTTTCTTCCTTCTTTCCTTCCTTCCATCCTTCCCTTCTTCCCTTTTGTCCTTTCTTCCTTCTCTGTCCTCCTTATCTTACTCCCTTCCTTCTCTTTTTCCTTCCTTCCTTCCTTCCTTCCTTCCTTCCTTCCTTCCTTCCTTCCTTCCTTCCTTCCTTCCTTCCTTCCTTCCTTCCTTCCTTCCTTCCTTCCTTCCTTCCTTCCTTCCTTCCTTCCTTCCTTCTAGTCCTCCTAGCAGGGAGTGCAAGCACGCAATCCTCAAGTTAGAAAGTTTGCCCATGCCTGATCTACACTGTATAGTTAGTACAGTTTGACTTTAACTGCCATGACTCAATGCTGTAGAATGCTATGGCACAAGCACTCAGTGGCTGAGAAGACTAAAGACTTCGTGAACTATAGCTCCCATTGTTCCATAGCATTGGGCCATGGTGGTTAAAGTGCTTTCAAACTGCATCTATGGTGTCAATGTATAGGCTACTCTAATTTACAGTATATCATGGGTGTTTTTTTAAAGAAGTGCTTGCCTCAAAGAAGTGAGTCAATCTACATGCTGCAGCACACATATTTCCAATGTTATAACTGGGAGGACAGAGACTGGTCTCATATGGGAAGATAATAGCAACTGCATTCACAATGAGGCATTATAGGATTTCTAAAAAAAATCCTAGGGCTTGGGTTGTTGGCAGATACCAGTTTAGATCAATGCCAGAAAAGTAAAACAAAGAATTTAGTGGCACAGACAAAATTATTTAACCTAAGGTTTTGTAGATTGCTGCCTACTTTGTCAAACGCCTGAGGATTGTCTTAGCTGACTGTTATTTTTCTATGTGGGAGGGAGATGTGTAGGAAGATCAGAAGTAGGCAAAGTGTACTTCATGTCAGGCTCACTTTTTTTGGCCTTTTGGCACGACACTCTGAAAATGCAGGTCTCTCTTTTATTCAATACTGAAGGCATTGACATTTGAAGCTATTTGTTTTTTTGCTTTTCAGCATCTGATATGGGGAGTCATATAGAATTGGCACCACAATTCTTACTGTAGGAAATATCTAAGAAAATATATAACTTTTTGAGTCTAATACAAAATAAAGCTTGTTAATTCCTATGAAGCTTTATTTGGCATAAGATTTTGTGGATGACAGCTCCATGTAATTTTATGCAAAGAGTGCAGCTTCAGTTGGCAGAACTTTAGACACGCTGGGTAGGGAATGTGAGTGAACAGAAATGCAAAAATTACAAGCATTGATGGTTATCTCAACTACAGTCATTTACCAAGCAGTCTTCCAGAGATGCCAAGGATAACCTGGCACAGATAAACAGATTAACACATGGAAAGCGATGAAAAGTCTTTGCCCAATCCAATTACAGGGTAGATTTAATCTCTAGATTAGGGAGTCCTTCAGATATTGTTGGCCTGTAACTCCCAGCATTCTTGAGCACTGGCTATGCTGATGAAAGATGCAGTCCATCTTCTATATCCTAGAGATCAAGGGTGGACAATTGTTAGGGGCCAGAAAAGCCATAGATTTAGAGGACCACATTCTCTTTGACCACAGACCAATATACAGTGCTATTAAGTACTTTATAAGGTTGGATAACATATTTCAGCTAGTGGCTATTTGCACTACATTAAAGCAATGTAGAATCTCAACAAAGTCTCAAATGCTGGTGGGATTGAGGGAGGGTTGATTTTGTCATTTGGGAGTTGTAGTTGCTGGGATTTATAGTTAACCTACAATCAGAGAGCATTCTGAACTCCACCAATGATGGAATTGAACTAAACTTGGCACACAGAACTTCCACAAACAACAGAAAATACTGGAAGGGTTTGATGGGTATTCATCTTGAATTGTGGAATTGTAGTTCATCTACAGCCAGAGAGCACTGTGGACTCAAACAATGATGGATCTGGACCAAACTTGGCACAGATCCACAACATGCCGAAATGTGAACACTGGTGGAGTTTGGGGGAAATAGCCCTTGATATTTGGGAGTTGTAGTTTCTGGGATTTATAGTTCACCTACAATCAGAGAGCATTCTGAACTCCACCAATGATGGAATTGAACCAAACTTGACAAACAGAACTCCCACGAACAACAGAAAATACTGGAAGGGTTTGGTGGGCATTGACCTTGTTTTGGAGTTGTAGTTCACCTATATCCAGAGAGCACTGCGGGCTCAAGCAATGATAGATCTGGACCAAACTTGGCATGGATCCTCAATAAGCTGAAATGTGAACACTGGTGGGATTGGGGTAGGAGGTTGATTTCATCATTTGGGAGTTGTAGTTGCTGGGCTGTATAGTTAACCTAAAATCAGAGAGCATTCTGTACTCCACCAATGATGGAATTGAACCAAACTTGGCACACAGAACTCCCATGACCAACAGAAAATACTGGAAGGGTTTGATGGGCATTGACCTTGTTTTGGAGTTATAGTTCACCTACATCCAGATAGCACTGTGGGCGCAAGCAATGATGGATCTGGACCAAACTTGGCACAGATCCTCAATATGCCCAAATGTGAACACTGGTAAGAGTTTGGGGAAATAGACCTTGACATTTGGGAGTTTTAGTTTCTGGGATATATAGTTCACCTATTTAATATTTATTTATTTATTTACTGCATTTGTATATTGCCTTTCTCAGCCCGGAGGCGACTCAAGGCAGTTCACAGTCGGCAGCGATTCGATGCCTTAGCAATTATAAAAATACAATTAAAAACAATTAAAACATTTAAAATGTGATATAAAAATACAACCTGTCAAAACAAAATCATCAGCGTCTCCTGACTAAAAATAAAGGTTGTCCCCTGACATTAAGTCCAGTCATGTCTGACTCTGGGGTGTGGTGCTCATCTCCATCTCTAAGCCGAAGAGCCGGCGTTGTCCATAGATACCTCCAAGGTCATGTGGCCGGCATGACTGCATGGAGTGCTGTTACCTTATTTATTTATAGCTTTTATATTCCGCTCTTCTCACCCCGAAGGGGACTCAGGGCGGATTACAGCGTACACATATATATGGCAAACATTCAATGCCAATTTTGACATACAACATATACAGACATAGACAGAGGCTATTTAACTTTTTCTGGCCGCCAGGGGAGCTGTGGCTTTCATCGTCCATCTGCGACACTGATGAAGTACTTCCGCATTCCCCGCATGCTTTTTGTTGGAGTGCTTGCTGGAGTCTTTTTTTTAATGGCCTCATAAATTAGTTAATTTAGCCTCCCCACACTTTAAGGTGGTACCTAATTTTCCTACTTGACAGATGCAACTGTCTTTCGGGTTGCAAAGGTCGACAACAGGCTACACAATTGGTTGGAAACCCACTCCAACCCGGGCTGGCTTCGAACTCATGACCTTTTGGTCAGAGTGATCCTAATGCAGCTGACACTCAGCCAGCTGCGCCAAAATCCTGGTGCACCTGCGCCACCTTTCCGCCGGAGCGGTACCTATAGAACTACTCACATTTGCATGTTTTCAAACTGCTAGGTTGGCAGAAGCTAGGGCTAACAGCGGAAGCTCATGCTGCTCCCCGGAATCGAACCTGCGACCTTTCGGTCAAGCAGCTCAGCGCTTCAACGCACTGCGCCACCAGGGACTCTTCCTGACTAAAATCATTGTCCAATTGCATCGTCAGTTTTTCCATATTTTCATTTTCGCCTAATTATGCTACATTAGTGAAAGCTTGCTCGAAGAGCCAGGTCTTAACCTTTTTTCCAGAAAGTCAGAAGGGAGGGGACTGATCTTATATTATTATTATTTATTATTATTTACCTTACTTATATACCGCTGTTCTCAGCCCGAAGGCGACTCACAGAGGTTCACAACAAATACGAACAGCAAAAATTCAGTGCTACAGTATAGAAACAGTTAACAACCTAACACATTACACATTACACATTACACGACCCATTCACTGTCGTCTCGTCATCAAAAACATGTTCCAGATTCGTCATCCATTGTTCCATTCCAGTGTTCATTAACCAATCATTGCACTAATTATTCGAACGCCTGCTCAAACAGCCAGGTCTTCACTTTTTTGCGGAATACCATTAGAGATGGTGCTAGTCTAATGTCCATAGGAAGGGCGTTCCACAGCCGAGGAGCCACCACCGAGAAGGCCCTATCTCTCGTCCCCGCCAGCCGAGCTTGAGAAGCAGGCGGGATCGAGAGCAGGGTCTCCCAGGAAGATCTCAAAGTCCTGGTGGGTTCATAGGCAGAGATGCGGTCGGATAGGTAGCTTGGGCCGAACCGTTTAGGGCTTTAAAGGCCAACGCCAGCACTTTGAATTGAGCCCGGTAGCAGATCGATAGCCAGTGGAGTTGGCGCAACGGGGGGTTGTATGCTCCCTGCGCTCCGCTCCTGTTAAAATCATGGCTGCTGAGCGTTGGACTAGTTGGAGCTTCTGAGCTGCCTTCAAAGGCAACCCCACATAGAGAGTGTTGCAGTAGTCTAAACGGGATGTAACCAGAGCGTGGACTACCGTGGCCAGGTTTTCACAGCCAGGGGGCCACCACTGAGAAGGCCCTGTCTCTCGTCCCCGCCAAGCGCATCTGCGAGGAAGGTGGGATTGAGAGCAGGGCCTCCCTAGAAGATCTTAAGGTCCTAGATGGTCCATAAGGAGAGATACATCCATATAGGTAAGCCGGACTAGAACCTACAATCAAAGATTTCAAAATCCAATAATCACAGGGATAGAAAGTGAGGTGAAATCTTCTGAACAGGGGCACAGACAGCAAAACAAACCCCACAAGGGTGTTAACCCTTTCCTATGCTATCCAAAAGGCAGACATCCTATCCACAAGCCTTGTCTCTAAATCCAAACCCTTCTCTCCTGACTAAACAGAACAAATTACATCCTCCCAGGTGTTACTGGATCCCAACTTCCTGACAAAAGTGGTCGGGATGATGGTTTCATGTGACTTCCTTGAAACAACTGGATGTTCAATTCCCAAGGCTGTCTTTCCCGCCCCTATCTTTTGCGTCACTTCCGGGTAGAGCCCCCATCATGGTCTTCCCTCTGAGTCACTGCATTTCCCTTCCTTCCTGCTGCCCGAACCCTCCTACTTAGTTCCACATAACATTGATCCCAAGAGGACAAATAGGACAGAGAGAATCTCAGCCATCATTGGATCCCTTGGCTTTTGGGGATAAATGGATATCCTACCTTATGGATAAACTGGCCCTCTCCCTCAGTATTAATCCTAACCATATAAAGCCCATCAAGCCCACAGGCAATAGTCTTGATTAGTTTTGAGACTCAGTAACATTGAAATGGCTCCTGGCATATGTTTTTGGTCTATGTGATTTTAAGTGATATGTTTTAATTATGTGATTTTAAAGTACCATGTTGTTTTATTTTTTATGTACTCAAGTCATTGAATTGTGCCTTTGTTGTGAGTCGCCCTGAGTCCCCTTCGGAGTGAAAAGGGTGGGATATAAATGTATTTGGGTTGCTGTAAGTTTTTCAGTAAATAGTAAAGAGTAGAGACATCAGACTGGCAACAAAGATCCGCCTAGTCAAAGCCATGGTATTCCCTGTAGTAACCTACGGATGTGAGAGCTGGACCTTAGGGAAGGCTGAGCGAAGGAAGATCGATGCTTTTGAGCTGTGGTGTTGGAGGAAAGTTCTGAGAGTGCCTTGGACTGCGAGAAGATCCAACCAGTCCATCCTCCAGGAAATAAAGCCCGGCTGCTCATTGGAGGGAAGGATACTAGAGACAAAGTTGAAGTATTTTGGCCACATCATGAGGAGACAGCAAAGCCCAGAGAAGACAATTATGCTGGGGAAAGTGAAAGGCAAAAGGAAGAGGGGCCGACCAAGGGCAAGATGGATGGATGGTATCCTTGAAGTGACTGGACTGACCTTGAAGGAGCTGGGGGTGGTAGCGGCCGTTACGGAGCTCTGGCGTGGGCTGGTCCATGAGGTCACGAAGAGTCGGAGACGACTGAATGAATGAACAACAACAACAACAAGTTTTTCAGGCTGTATGGCCATGTTTCAGAAGCATTCTCTCCTGATGTTTCACCTGCATCTATAGCAGGCATCCTCAAAGGACCTCATAACGTCTGAGGATGCCTGCAGGCGAAAGGTCAGGAGAGAATGCTTCTGGAACACGGCCATACAGCCCGAAAAACTTACAGCAACCCAATGATTCCGGCCATGAAAGCCTTCGACACCACATTGTGGTATTTATTGTATTAGAAGCGAACTAAGGGTATGTTGTTCATTCGTTCAGTCGTTTCCGACTCTTCATGACTTCATGGACCAGTCCACGGCAGAGCTCCCTGTCGGTGGTCACCACCCCCAGCTCCTTCAAGGTCGAGCCAGTCACTTCAAGGATACCATCCATCCATTTTGCCCTTGGTTGGCCCCTCTTCCCTTTTCCTTCCATTTTCCCTAGTATAATTGTCTTCTCTAAACTTTCCTTTCTTCTCATGATGTGGCCAAAGTACTTCATCTTGGCCTCTACTATTCTTCCCTCCAATGAGCAGGGTATAGTTGTTTTAAAAACATGGCATTGTATTAAATGTTCTTTGAACAGAAGCTGGCCACTTGGAGTGCCTCTGGTGTTGCTGTAAGGTCCTCCACTGTGCATGTGGCAGGGGTCAGACTGCATTGTAGTAGATGGTCTGTGGTTTGTTCTTCTCCACACTCGCATGTCATGGACTCCACTTTGTGGTCCCGTTTTTTAAAGGTTGGCTCTGCATTTCGTGGTGCCAGAGCGTAGTCCATTCAGTGCCTTCCAAGTTGCCCAGTCTTCTGTGTGCCTAGGAGGCATCAGCCATGGATTGAGGTTCCATGCTTTAGCCTGCCACTTTTGGACTCTCGCTTGCTGAACCATTTCTGCGAGTATCTCTGTAGATCTTAGAAAACTATTTCTTGATTTAAGACATTGGCATGCTAGGCTGAACTTGTTTACCCCCTCGATGGACTGTCACCTTGTCGTGGTGAGGGGGCTTGCGCGTTCCGATGAACCTGTAGGCACAACAACTGGAGTCGTGCACTCCCAGGAGTGGCTGCGGGGGAGGTTCCAGACCAAGCACAGTCCGAAGACCCAAAGACCTCAACGGCGGAGCAGGCGGAGGATAACATGGCACATGTTACAACGGCTGCGAAGGCGGAAGAAGGCTGCAACAGACTGAGAAGCCACGGTCATTGTGTTAAACTACATCACCAGTGGAACCTCACTCTGTAAAGTCTGTGTGTTGATCAGTTGTGCACTGACCTCCACACATTAAAAAAACCCACGCACAGGCGTCTTCCAAAGAAAATAAAAACAAACCAACCAAAGTCCCATGGCGATCAGCGAGTGGCGACGGGGGCAGGACTGTGAAATCTGGAAGCCCCTAGTCACAGACTGGCACATGGGCGGTGGGTACGGACTCAGTTGTTCTACCTCAAGGTCCGAGGCAGTTGAGTAGTTCGGCAGCTGTATCCGCGACTGAGCAGCCCTTTTGAGGACCCACTCTGCTCACCCCACATGGGGAGGGGGCTAGAAAAGGTGCCCTAAACATAGTCTGCCTCACTTATCCCTGACTGGACTGCCGCGTCCAGTGGGGTCACCACCCTGCGGCCAAAAAAGAAAAATGAACTTCGGTACGTGGAACGTACGGACTCTGATGGACAACAGTGGCAGTGAACGCCCCGAACGCAGAACTGCCATCATTGCAAGGGAGCTGGGACGCTTCAACATCGACATAGCAGCCCTTCAGGAGACCCGGAGAGCAGGAGAGGGACAGCTGAAGGAAGAAAAAGGAGGCTACACCTTCTTCTGGAAGGGACTGCCCGAAAAAGACCAAAGAATGCACGGAGTTGGCTTCGCCATCAGAAATGATCTGATGAAACATCTGTCCGAAGCACCCACTGGCATCAACGAACGACTCTCAACCCTCCGAATCGATCTTGCCAAAAACCAACGGGCAACCATCATAAGTGCCTATGCACCAACACTAGATGCTGACGAAGACATCAAGGAGAAATTCTACTGTCAGCTGGACACCGTCCTATCGGGGATACCTAAGGAGGACAAAATCATCCTCCTGGGGGACTTCAATGCAAGAGTCGGGCGAGACTTCGACCTGTGGCCAGGGACCATAGGAAAAGACGGGGTTGGAAACAGCAACTCAAATGGCATCCTGCTTCTCACCAAATGTGCGGAGCACAACCTTGTCATCACCAACACGCTCTTCCGCCAGAAAAACAAGTTCAAGACATCATGGAAGCACCCCCGGTCAAAGCATTGGCACCTCTTAGACTATGTAATCACACGCGCCAGAGACCGCCGTGACGTGCTCCTCACAAGAGCCATGACAGGTGCTGACGACTGCTGGACTGACCACAGGCTAATTCGATCCTCGATGGCTATCAAGATCCTTCCCAAGCGCAGACTCCAAGGAAGGAAGACAAGGCGCAAAATGAACACCCAAGCCCTTCAGAAGCCCTCCAGACAAGCCCATCTCCAAACAGCACTCAAGGACCATCTACCCACAGTACACCCCGAAAATGTTGAGGAACATTGGAACAAACTGAAGACCTCCATCATCCAAGCCTGCGAAGAAACTATTGGATACCAAGCCAAGAAACATCAAGACTGGTTTGATGAAAATGACATCGAGATCCAACAGCTAATTGACAAGAAAAGGAAAGCCTTCCAAGCATGGCAGAGAGACATCAACTGTGCTGCTAAGAAAAAGATCTATGCCAGTGCAAAAGCTGAGGTCCAAAGAAGGACAAGAGAGCTCAAGAACATCTGGTGGACAAAGAAGGCCGAAGAAATCCAACACCTGGCAGATACCCATAATGCTCAGGGACTTTTCAAAGCCACAAAGGTCATCTACGGACCAAGAAACCATGGCATACAGCCTCTACGCTCATCAGATGGAACCAAACTCCTGAAGGACCAAAACTCAATTGCACTATACGTTGGAAAGAACACTACCAAAGCCTCCTGAACCGCAGCTCCAATGTGGCCGAAGAGGTCCTCTCACAAATCCCGCAACAACAAACCAGGGATGAGCTTGCAGCACTGCCCAGTTTGGAAGAAGTCAGCAATGCCATCAGCCAACAGAAGAATAACAAAGCCAGTGGACCAGACAGGATCCCTGCTGAAATCTTTAAAAAGGGAGGACCTGAGCTGACATACCAACCCCACCAGCTCATAGAAAAAGTGTGGGTGACCGAGAAAATCCCAGCAGACTTCAAGGATGCCACCATCATCACCCTCTTCAAAAAAGGGGAAAGAACAGACTGCGGAAACTATCGAGGTATCTCCCTTCTAACCTCTGCTGGGAAAATCCTCGCAAGAATCCTTGCAAACCGCCTTCTGCCCCTCTCAGAAGACACCCTCCCAGAATCCCAGAACAGCTTCCGCCCCTCCAGAGGAACCATGGACATGATCTTCACTGCACGACAGCTCCAAGAAAAATGCAGGGAACAAAATCAACCTCTGTACATGGCATTCATTGACCTTGCAAAGGCATTCGACACAGTGAATCGCAGCGCTCTCTGGACCATCCTCCAAAAAATCGGGTGCCCTAAACAAATTTGTGAACATCCTGCGGCTCCTCCATGATGACATGATGGCAACAGTCTTGGACAGCAGTGGCTCCCAAAGTGACCCATTTAAAGTGGAATCCGGTGTCAAACAGGGATGTGTTATTGCCCCAACTCTATTCTCCATCTTCATCGCTATGATACTTCACCTTGTTGATGGGAAGCTTCCCACCGGAGTGGAAATCATCTATCGGACAGATGGCAAGCTATTCAACCTCAGCAGACTGAAAGCCAAAACCAAGGTTACAACAACATCTGTTATAGAACTCCAGTATGCTGATGACAATGTCATCTGTGCGCATTCGGAAGAAGATCTACAAGCCACTCTAAACACCTTCGCAGAAGCATACGAGAAGCTCGGCCTGTCATTGAACATTGAGAAAACCAAGGTGCTGTTCCAGCAGTCACCAGCCAATCCCTCTCCAATGCCAGAGATACAGCTTAATGGTGTAACATTAGAAAATGTTGATCATTTCCACTACCTTGGCAGCCACCTCTCCACCAAAGTCAACATCGACGCCGAAATACAACACCGCCTGAGCTCTGCAAGTGCAGCATTTTCCAGAATGAAGCAGAGAGTGTTTGAGGACCGGGACATCCGTAGGGAGACCAAAGTGCTTGTCTATAAAGCTATTGTCCTCCCAACCCTGCTCTATGCCTGTGAGACGTGGACTGTCTACAGACGTCACATGCAGCTCCTGGAACGTTTCCATCAGCGCTGCCTCCGGAAAATCCTGCAAATCTCTGGGAAGACAAGCGGACAAACGTCAGTGTGCTGGAAGAAGCAAAGACCACCAGCATTGAAGCGATGGTCCTCCCATCAACTCCGCTGGACCGGCCACGTTGTCCGGATGCCTGACCACCGTCTCCCAAAGCAGTTGCTCTACTCTGAACTTAAGAACGGAAAACAGAACATTGGTGGACAGGAAAAGAGATTAAAAGATGGGCTCAAAGCCAACCTTAAAAACTCTGGCATAGACACTGAGAACTGGGAAGCCCTGGCCCTTGAGCGCTCCAGCTGGAGGTCAGCTGTGACCAGCAGTGCTGCAGAATTTGAGGAGGCACGAGTGGAGGGTGAAAGAGTGAAACGTGCCAGGAGGAAGGCGCGTCAAGCCAACCCCGACCGGGACCACCTTCCACCTGGAAACCAATGCCCTCACTGCGGAAGAAGATGCAGAGCAAGAATAGGGCTCCACAGCCACCTACGGACCCACAAGAACACTGGAAGACCATCTTACTCGCCCAACGAGGGATCGCCTAAGTAAGTAAGTTGTGGTGACCCCCAACCATCAATTTATTTTCATTGCTACTTCACAACTATAATTTCCTTCCCGATGGATATCAGGTGGTGCAATACTGGCTAAACAGTATATTTTATCCAGTGGTGTGGGACGTAGACATCCTGTGATAATGCAGCATGTCTCATTAAGAGCCACATCCACTGTTTTAGTGTGGTGAGATGTCTTCCACACGACATGCATACCCAGCAGAAGAGTAGCAGAGCACAAGGGCCAATGTCTTCACTTCTGGTTGTGATCCCCAGGTTGTGCCAGTCAGCTTTCGTATTATAGTTTCTAGCACCCACTTTTTGCTTGATATTCAAGCAGTGCTTCTTGTAGGTCACACAGTCCAGGGTAACTTCCAGGTAGTTGGGTATGATGCAATGCTCCAGTGGGATTCCTTCCTAGGTAATCCTCAGAGCTCAAGATACTTGTCTGTTCTTAAGGTGAAAAGCACACATCTGTGTTTTAGATGGATTAGGAATGTGGTAAATAAATAGAAAATATCATACACTGTTCCCGCTGTCATTCCCAATTCAGAGCAGACTCACATACCATATACCAACTTGGTACTGCTATCTCACATGTGAGCTGTCTCTATCAGAAAAGACTAAGGTTGCATCTACATCAAATATGGGCAAAACATTGGCCCTCCAGGTGTTTTGGACTCCAACTCCCACAATTCCTAACAGCTTACCAGCTGTTAGGAATTGTGGAAGTCCAAAAACACCTGGCGGGCTGAAGTTTGCCCAGGCCTGGTGCAGATGCACAGTTTGACTAACAGAATCCACTGGGAAAAATTGTGGAGGCTCGTTTACATATGGACTGACATTTGATGTGGTGCGGAAAAATCCAAGTTTACAACTAATATCAGTATTACCTTACAAAAAACTTCATTGGTCATTGCACAAACTCCATTTATTGCAAGCAGGCGTGTCATTACAAGAATTGTCAACACACAAAGGTACAGTCTACTTATTATAATAATCCAATTTAGGGATTACAGTACTGTAATATATAGTAACATACACAGCAATATTCAGTATACTAGTGTTGTTTTCAGTTACGTTGTTCTCAGTAAAGCTGTTTTAAGAAATCATAATTTGATTAAAGTGTGTATTTCTTGCCTTCCAGCCCCTTATAGGTCCCTTGGAGCAGCTCATAACATTTGTTAACGCAATATATTGTTCACAAAATGACAAGTTAGGTTCAGACTTGGTCACATTTAGACCATGCCTCCCAGCTAATTGATGTCTCACTAATTTCAGTGAGTTTACTCTAGGCATGATTAAACCGTATCCAACCAAATACGCTTTGGACTGAAAAACCAGAAACCAGTTTTTTAAAAAAAACAAACATTCAGAATAAGGTGATACGATTGTAACATAAAGGGAAGAAATGTTGACTTTGTTTCCAAACAATACTAAATCCTAGGTTCTTGTGGGTTTTTTCAGGCTATAGGGCCATGTTCTAGAGGCATTTTCTCCTGACGTTTCGCCTGCATCTATGGCAAGCATCCTTAGAGGTAGTGAGGTCTGTTGGAAATAGGACAATGGGTTTATATATCTGTGGAATGACGGGTGGGGCAAAGAGCTCTTCTCTGCTGGAGCTAGGTGTGAATGTTTCAACTGACCACCTTCATTAGCATTTGAAGGCCTGGTTGAGCCTGGGGGAATCTTTTGTTGAGAGGTGTTAAGATGTGCCTGGTTGTTTCCTCTCTGCTGTTTTGCTGTTGTAATTTTAGAGTTTTTTTAATACTGGTAGCCAGATTTTGTTCATTTTCATGGTTTCCTCCTTTCTGTTGAAATTGTCCACATGCTTGTGGATTTCAATGGCTTCTCTGTGTAGTCCGACATGGTTGGTTGTGAGAGTGGTCCAGCATTTCTGTGTTCTCAAATAATATGATGTGTCCAGGTTGGTTCATCAGGTGCTCTGCTATGGCTGACTTCTCTGGTAGAAGTAGTCTGCAGTGCCTTTCATGTTCCTTGATTCATGTTTGGGTGCTGCGTTTGGTGGTCCCTATGTAGACTTGTCCACAGCTGCATGGTATACGGTAGACTCCTGCAGAGGTGAGAGGATCCCTCTTGTCCTTTGCTGAACGTAGCATTTGTTGGATTTTCTTGGTGGATCTGTAGATTGTTTGTATCTGAGGATGCTTGCCATAGAGGCAGGCGAAACGTCAGGAGAAAATGCTTCTAGAACATGGCCATATAGCCCGAAAAAAAACCCACAGCTTTCATGGCTGGAACCTAGTGATTCCAGCCATGAAAGCCTTCGACAATACAATACTAAATCCATCTGAATAAATTTTAAAGGGATTAAAAAAAACATGCTTAGGGTATGTACTTATTTGCCATCAAATGTAATTTGCCAAGCACAGTGCTGGACTGATTTGATACATTTTGATAGTTTTGATCTGTACGTAATTTTCTACTAGCCAACAATCTAATGCCACCTATAACTCATTTTCCAATTTGGGGGGGATTTGACTACCTTTTGGAAACAAACTCCATAAACATATCAAACCAAAGAGGTAACAATAATGGTTTTCCTCACACAAAATGCAGTGTGCAGGAAGTTTCACAACAATTGAAAAGACACTGTCCTGGATCATGGCAACAGGATAGAAAAGGCCTCTCAAGATGATGGCAGAGGACAGGTAGAATTAAACAAGAGCAAACCATCCTCCAGATACCTGGATTCTGAAAGCATTTAGGTAATAACCAGCACTTTAAATTATTATCAAAGTGCTAACAATTGCAGGCTGAATTAACCTGGAGTTATACGTCCTTTTAAAAGCAGGTCCCAAACATAACCTCAGCAGCTGAAGGTTTTGGATGTTCTTTGAGGGCGGCCCCAGACAGAATGTACTGTTTCAAAAAGATGGGCCCAATTTGAAATTACTGTATCTCTGCAACTACTAACTGCCCATGAATTAAACCCTGACCACTTGAAAGGACGGGACAAAATTTCAAAGGATTATTGCTAGATGCTTCTCGGCACACAAGCAATCCCCAGCTCCAGTCATTTGCAAGGTGGAGACCCCACAACAGAAGGCCTAATAAGTCTCCATTTGAAGAGATTTTATTTGTTTCTGATTCAAAATGGTTAGTGAAACTTGCTAACTCGTTAACCTGTGTCTAATTTTTTGTGAAATTGTTAACATGTCGCTATCATGAAATATACTGCTTTGAAACTGGGTCCATCATTTTGAAACATCCTGTATTACAGTAAACTAATTTGGGGAATTTGTATCAGGGGCAGGAATCATGTAGCCCTCCAGATGTTGCTGGTGGGCTACATTCAAACTTAGCCAACCCAGCCAATGGTGAGAAATACTGGAAATTGCAGTCCAACATCAGGAGGGCAGCATGATTCCCATCTTAATCAACCAAATACTAAGCCACTTTGCACAGCTGCCTCCAGGTGTTCATTTAAATGTATGAACAGGCAGCAGACTAGTATCTTCCACCTGTACTCTGATACCAGCAATATGTAGAATACTGTAAGACTATGCACAATTTGAATGGTACTGGCAGCACGTTCCCTCTCTGCACATTAAACAGCCGCAGGCAAATTAACGAGGACTAGAATAAATTCTCATCAGTCCCAGAACAACCCAAACTCCTGAGCTCAAAGTGAAAGCTCTCATACTTAAGTTTTCTCCTGCAATCCCTCTAAAAATGGTAAGAGAAATTGATGCCATTTTGAGAGGGCAACATATGGGGGTTGTATAATATACAGGGGGGTTAATGATGATTGGGGTAATGTTTGCTTTTCAGACATGTGGGACTTTCCGCATGGTTTAGGAGCAAAAGCTTCCTGAAATCATGCTATTTTTAAGTGGATCACAAAACTGGGTCACTTTATGTCCAACCCTGCATTACATCTATGCCTGGGGAAAGTTTTGCACAGATGTCTATAGACTCTGCATGAAATAAGAATATTCTAAAGTGGGAGCAACTATTAAGAGTTAGGGGGACAAACTGCATTCAGAAGGCATCAGAGGACTATCTCTCCAATACAATACACTGTAATAGTAATTAACTTAATTTTGTCCCAAAAGTGCCCTTTATCCCTGGGATTGTAGAGAAATTTCACCATGGATTTGCCTTCCTGGATATTTTAGGCCAAGGAGAGGTCTTTTTCTAACAATAAGTGAAGTCAATTTCTGGTTCAATTCCTATGGGAAAATGGCTTCCACTGGATACAAAACAATCCAAGAACTCCCTTGACTGCAACTGAGAAGAAGCCCTCTGGGGACCAAACTTTGCACCCCAGTTGTAAGGATTAGTGTAATAGTTTAATAGGTTTCTTGTGTACTTTCCTAGTACTCAAGAAAGCACTACATCTTAAACTTGTAGGTCCTGACCTCAATGTTGGGAATCACAAAAATTGGCAATGGTAAAAGGTTTCTGAACATCATCCATTCAGATAAATCTGTTAGTAACGATGTGCACTGTTTACAGCAGGCTCTACAGAAGATGCTTCAGCTGTACTCCACAAAAGGAAAATCAGCTTCCTTAGAAAGCCTTGAAAATACTGATTACAAGTAAATGTGTGATATTAAACCTGTTTTATATACCTATACACCTAGGATCATGTAAAAATTATTGAGTGCAAAAGAAGTGGAAAAAAATTAAGAGGCCCAACTCTTTTTAAAGTTCATCTACATTTCAATTTCTTATTTGATTTATTTTTTTTTAATTGTTTCATTTTTTTTCTTTTTGAGTGCCATTTTGAGATGTTGTTTTAAACAGGCTGCTAATAACTTAATAAAAAGTAATTAAAAATAAATACATTCAGTGCAAAGGTGTTTATTCCTCATAAAAATCAAAAATATTGTTACTTCTGTATTGGTATTTTTGCAATAAGCATGTTCAGACTTGCTGTATGCTTGAATTCACCTTTTCTGCCTGGATTTTTTGGAGTGGCAGTGAACAGCCATACTCTGTTACAGTTCACCAAAACTGAAAACGTCTTTTAAAAATTCTAAAACAGTGATTTCCAATCTCTGGTTCTCCAGGCATTTTGGACTTCACCTTTCAGAAACGTCAGCTGCCTTGCCTAATGATCAGAGATTCTAGAAGCTGAAATTCGAAAACAACTGGAGGACCAGAGTTTGGGAAACATTGTTCTAAAAACGTGTACTGCCTTAAGAAAGCACTTGTTGAGAAAAACCAGCATAGAAATGTGCTGTTATCTGCATGTTATTATTAAAGGAACAATGGGATGATGCTTCTGTCAATTAAAATTAGTTCCCTGTATAAAATGATTTTTACTGAGTCAGGCTTTTAATCAGAGGCTGGATAACCAGCTGTCAGGAGTGCTCTGATGGTGTATTCCTGCATGGCAGAGGGGGCTGGACTGGGTGGCCCTGTGGATTCTTCCAACTCCATGATTCTAGGGTTTTAGCCCACTGTGAACCCTCTGGTGTGAAATGAGGTGTGACTTCTGATTGAAGCTTTTCCCACAGTTGGAGCATTTATAAGGTTTCTCCCCTGTATGAAGCCGTTGATGGATCACAAGCCCAGAGTTGAAGCTGAAGCTCTTGCCACAGTCTTTGCACGTATAGGGCTTCCTTCCTGTGTGAATACCTTGGTGGGAGATGAGGTGCGACCGCTGATTGAAGCTCTTCCCACAGTCAGAGCATTTATAGGGCTTCTCTCCTGTGTGGATCCGCTGGTGTATAACAAGACCAGAGTTGTAGCTGAAACTCTTCCCGCAGTCAAGGCATTTAAAGGACTTCTCTCCCACGTGCGTCCTCTGGTGGGAAAGCAGGTGGGACTTCTGACTGAAGCTTTTTTCACAGTCGCTGCATCTGTATGGCTTCTCCCCTGTGTGAATCCGCTGGTGGATGATGAGCCCCGAGTTGTAACTGAAACTTTTCCCACAGTCAAAGCACTTAAAGGGCTTTTCCCCGGTGTGAGTTCCACGGTGAGAGGTCAGGTGTGATCGCTGGTTGAAGCTCTTCTCGCAATCAGGGCATTTATATGGCTTCTCTCCTGTGTGGATTCGTTGATGCACCATAAGTCCCGAGTGGTTACGGAAGGTTTTATTACAGATGATGCACAAGTATGGTTTCTCTCCGAAATGGATGATCTGAGGTTTACCAAGGCCAGTGCTCTGACAGAAGGCATCCTCCTCCTTGATACGGGAGATCTTACTTCCTCCAATGTGAATCAACTGCTGGATAACAATTTGGCCAACACTGTTTAAACTGGACCCTTTGCATTCAGTGGCTCTCTCTAGCCTTCCATCAGAAGCAGTTTCATTTTGCTTCTTTGAAGATTCCTGATTATTAAAGTCTCTTCCATGTTTGAGGCTTTGGGAAACTCTTTCTTCCAATCCTCCTGTCAACTCCATATTCATTTCCACATGCTCTGGCTCCTCTTTTACACATATCTGGTCCCAGGTCTTATTCGCCATCCGATCACCTGTGCAAACAAAAGTAACTGATTAATTAATATTTGGGTTAATCAATATTCTCCTCCTTCTGCAAGAACTAAAACCCAGAAAACTTCTCAAAAGAGATTTTTAAAACTTCTTAAAACAGATTATAACAATTACATGTTTAAAAACCAGACTGAATTAAAAACAGCTTTATTTCTTTCTTTCATGTCAAAATTATTGCATAAATAAGTATAAAACTGATAAAACAGAGGGAGCACAAGCAGCCAGTAATTTAAAAACAGATAAACTACAAGCACGCTAATTTTAAAATAAGAATAAAAATTAATAAGGCAATATTCAGATGTGTTCTGTATTTTCAGATTATTATTTTAATTTTTTAAATTTTGGAATACTTACATATATTGAATGAGATAACTTTAGGGAGAGATACAGGATGAAAATGCCTTATCCAAATGCTTGGGATCAGAAGTGTTTTGGATTTCTGGTTCTATATTTGTTTTGGATTTTAGAATACCTATATTTGCATGTACATATATCATGAGCTATCTTGGAGATGAGGCACATGTCTAAACATTGCTTTCATTTGTTTCACACGCAGCTTATATACATAGCTGTAAGGTAATCTTATGCACAGTATCCAATCACGATGTGCACAAAACAAAATTTGTGGACATTAGATCACCAGAAAGTAAAGGTTTCATTATCTCAGCCACCCATGCAGATTTCCTGAGAAGGGATGCTCAATGGGTGTGTGCTCTAACCTTTGCAGGCAATGCATTGCTGAAAGCAATATGTAGGAAGATCTTTCTCTGCTTGTCTAAATTTGCAGTTTAGGGAAATATACTTATTATTATTATTATTATTATTATTATTATTATTATTATCTTTATTTGTACCCCGCTAACATCTCCCGAAGGACTCGATGTGGCTTACATAGGCCAAGGCCTCAATAAAACAATAGCATAAGAAATACACAACTTAAAGCAAATCAAAACAATAAAGAAATAACAGAGACAATAAAAACAATACATCATAACACAATAAAACTAGGGCCGGGCCAAATGTAATGGGTACAGATTAAAAAGTGCTGAGTGTGACAGGTGGTATGTCGGATTTTAGGCTAAATGGAATGTGCAGGCAATCTTAAAACTCTGATAAAGTGCTTCTGGGACAAATTGGTGGAGTTTTCCTATTCTGGAAAGGCACATCGGAACAGCCAGGTCTTCAAGTTCTTCCTAAAGACTGCCTACGAAGGGGCTTGTCTGATGTCTTTGGGGAGGGTGTTCCAAAGTCGGGGGGGCTATCACAGAAAAGGCCCTGTCCCGCGTCCCCACCAAACGCGCCTGCGACGCAGGTGGAATCGCGAGCAGGGCATCTCCGGATGAGCGTAAGAGAACGCGTGAGTTCATAAACGGAGATGCGGTCATGCAGGTAGGCAGGTCCCAAACAGTTTAGGGCTTTGTAGGTAAGCACCTGCACCTTAAATTGGGCTCGGAAAATAAACGGCAGCCAGTGGAGCTCCTTGAACGGGGGGGGGGGGGGGGGGGGTGACCTCTCTCTGTAAGGAGCGCCAGTTAACATCCTGGCCGCCGCCCGTTGGACCAGTTGAAATTTCCGAACCGTTTTCAAGGGCAGCCCCATGTAGAGCGCATTACAGTAGTCCAATCTACTGTAGCTTTGTCCACTCTGTGGCTTCACCGAACTACAAGTTCTAGAAGTGCACCTATGCTGTAGAATTAATGCAGTTTGGCACCACTTTAACTGTCATGGCTCAATGCTATGGAATTGTGGGGTTTGTAATTTGGTGTGGCATCTGAACTCTTTGGGGAGAGAAGGCAAAAGGCCTTGCAAAACTACAAATCCGAGGATGTCACAGCATTGAACCATGGCAGTTCAAGCAACACCAAACTGCATTAATTCTACAATATATATCAGGTCTGGGCAAACTTGGACCCTCCAGGTGTTTTGGACTCCAACTCCCACCATTCCTAACAGCCTCAGGCCCCTTCCTTTTCCCCCTCAGCCGCTTAAGCGGCTGAGGGGGAAAAGGAAAGGCCTGAGGCTGTTAGGAATGGTGGGAGTTGGAGTCCAAAACAGGGTGGTGGGAGTTGGAGTCCAAAACACCTGCAGGGCCCAGGTTTGGAGATTAATCCTGTTTATGCCAGTTTTCAAAAGCCCACAATAAACTAGACTATAAATAAGGCCTTTAGCTAATTGTAGGCTCCGCCCACATGCCCATCCTTGCCAGCCTCCCAAACCCTGGGCCTAACCTTCCCTCCAGAGAGACTGGCTTCCCTTACCCGCAGGGTTTCAAGCTGCCTTGACTCAGCAGTAGTTCTCACTCCGGTCGGGCCCGGAAGGAGCTGGCCTCGCGCCTGGCCCCGCCCACTGGCCGACTGCCCGGTTTTCTCTCTCTCTCTCTCTCTCTCTCTCTCTCTCTCTCTCTCTCTCTCTCACTATGGCGGCCACAGGAAGTCCCGCCTTCTCCAACCCTTTGTTCTCTTTCCGGAAGCCGATCCAGTCCATGGCGCCCTCTGTTGGGAGGAGGCCGCTGAGGACAGGAAGTCCGGAAGAGAAGCTTCCCTTTTGCTCTGCCGAAGGGGCTGATAGGAGAAAAGGAAGAGGAGGGAGGAGGAGGTGGAGAAGGAAGAAGAAGAAGAAGAACGGGAAGGAGGAGAAAGGAGAAGAAAGGGAGGGGGAAGAAGAAGAGGAGGAAGAGCAGGAATGGGAGGGAAGAAGGCAGAGGAGAAACAGGAAGAGGAAGAAAAGGAAGAGCAGGAATGGGAAGAAGGAGGAAGAAGGAAACAAAGAAGAAGATGAATAAGGAGGAGAAACAGGAAGAAGAAGAGGAGGAGGAAGAGTAGGAATGGGAAGGAGGAAGACGGAAACAAGGAAGAGGAGAAACAGGAAGAAGAAGAGTAGGAATGGGAAGGAGGAAGACGGAAACAAGGAAGAGGAGAAACAGGAAGAAGAAGAGCAGGAATGGGGAGGAGGAGGAAGAATGAAACAATGAAGAAGATGAGAAACAGGAAGAAGAGGAGGAAGAGCAGGAATAGGAAGGGGGAGGAAGAAGAAAGCAAGGAAGAAGATGAATAAGGAGGAGGAAGAAGAGGAGGAAGAGCAGGAATAGGAAGTAAGAGGAGGAAGAAGAGGAAGAGCAGGAATAGGAAGCAGGAGGAAGAGGGAAACAAGGAAGAAGAAGAGGAATAGCAGGAATGGGAAGGAGGAGGAAGAAGGAAACAAGTAAGAGGAATAAGGAGAAAGAGAAAGAAGAGGAAGAGCAGGAATAGGAAGTAGGAGGAAGGAGAAGACAAGGAAGAAGAGAAACAGGGAGAGGAAGAGCAGGAATAGGAAGGAGGAGGAGGAAGAAAACAAGGAAGAAGAGGAGAAACAGGAAAAAAAAAGGAAGAGCAGGAATGGGAAGGGGGAGGATACCGCATTGAATTTTTGCCTTGCTTGTTCGCCTTGTTTTTGCTTGATTGTTGTAAACCGCTATGAGTCGCCTTAGGGCTGAGAATGGCGGTATACAAGTGAAGTAAATAAATAAATAAACAAGAAAAAAGATGAATAAAGAGGAGAAACAGGAAGAAGAAGAGGAGATGGAGGAGGAAGAGGTCCTAGAGAAGAAGAAGAACAACAAATATCAGATATGCCCAAATTTGAATGTTGGGGGGGGGGGGTTGATTTTGTCATTTGGAAGTTGTAGTTGCTAGGATTTATAGTTAACCTACAATCATAGAGCATTCTGAACTCCTCCAACGATGAAATTGAACCAAACTGGGCACACAGAACTCCCATGACCAACAAAAATACTGGAAGGATTTGGAGTTGTAGTTCACCTTATGCCAGAGAGCACTGTGGACTCAAACAATGATGGATCTTGACCAAACTTGGCAGAAATACTCAATATGCCGAAATATGAACAGTGGTAGAGTATGGGAAAAATAGGCCTTGACACTCGGAGTTATAGTTGCTGGGTGTGAAAGGTAGGCTGCCAGCCTGTGCAGATATCAACCAATATTTTTGATATCCCACTGCTAAATATAAAGGATGTTTAATTCTGCTGCTGCCTTTTCTGTTGCTTATTTAAGTTGAGGCTTAGAGATGAGAGTAACATTCTGCTTAAGGCGAAACAGTAACTGTTTGTTTATTTGTATCCTTTGAGTTACATAAGCGTGGTGGTTTCAAGAGTATATACAGTACAGATGCTTGGTGGTTACAGTGGTGTTATTATTCACTTACGAAGAAGTTACAAAACAAAGTTTCTGTGTGACTTCCGTTCAAGCATTTCTTCTGCCTTTCCTTCCTAAAAGGCTTTTATAATAACTCCTAAAAACTGATTTCTAAAGAAAGAAAACCTACAATCTTTAACCGGATGTAGAGATCCTGACCATTCTGCCCTTTAAAATCTCTCTACTACTAACTATCCTCTCTGAATGTTCAGGTGGCCTCCTCTAACTGCCATTCTTGACTCCGCCCATCTCTCATGCTTTAGCACCTGCTTATTTGCATCTGGCCAATCAGGCCGCTCCCATGCAAATAGTTCCTCCTTCGGCTTTGCTGCACGATGAGAGCCACAAAATGGCTGCCTAACATCCTGGTTTTACAAAATGGCTGCTCACATTTTATTTTATTTATTTCAAACATTTGTACCACACCCTTCTCAACCCCCCGGGGAGGGAGGACTCAGGGCGTCTTCCATTTGGCAAAAATTCAATGCCACATAATAAAATACAAACAATAATTATAATTAAAAACATTAAAACACTATATTGTATATACGCGAGTATAAGCCTGAGTTTTTACTGTTGTATTTGTATGCTGTTGTTTTGTTGGTGGCCTTGGCCTTTGTAAGCCGCATCGAGTCCTTCGGGAGATTTTAGCGGGGTATAAATAAAGTTAATAATAATAATACTCAGTGACACCTGAAGTTTCTCCCACATTCGAGACATGGGGTTTCTCTCCATTGTGTATCCACTTGTGCAGAAGGAGGTTGGAGCTCTGAAAGAAGCACTTCCCACAGTCAGAGCATTGGTAGGTTTTTTTTCTCCTGTGTGCTTGGTCTGGTGCCAGATCACAGCTATAATGGAAATGTTTGCACTCCAAGCACTTATAGAGTTTCTCCCTTGTGTGGATTGTCAGGTGGGTGATTTAAGCTTTCCCCACAGGTCAAACAATTGTAGGGCCTTTCTATTGTGTTGATCCTCTGATAAGCAATGAAGTGCAAACTCTTGCTAAAGTTTTCCCACACTCTGAACATTTGTAGGGTTTCTCCTTTGTGTGGATTCTGGTGGGCATTGAACGATAAGGTTCTGCTACGGTCAGGGAAAGCAAAATGATTTTTATATCCCTTTTCTTTGTTAAACTAGCTGCTGGTTTTTATTGCAGCTGGCTCAATAAGTGGTAGGTTCTGCCTCCTGAATTTAAGGAGTTTATTCTTTTTGTCTTTCTGATCCTTGCAGGTTTTTAAAAGTCTCTTTTACCTCCTAGCTGTAGGAACCCCTGGTGGTACAGTGGGTTAAACCCCTGTGCCGGAAGGACCGAAGACAGGTTGTAGGTTTGAATCTGGGGAGAGCATGGATGAGCTCCCTCTATCAGCTCTAGCTCCTCATGCGGGGACATGAGAGAAGCCTCCCACAAGGATGGTAAAACATCAAAATATCCGGGCGTCTCCTGGGCAACGTCTTTGCAGACGGCCAATTCTCTCATACCAGAAGTGACTTTCAGTTTCTCAAGTTGTTCCTGACACAACCAAACAAACAAACAAACAAAAAACCTTGAAACGGGCCTTTGGGATATTCTTGCTGTTGCCTTATGCTGTTCAGCAATTCCCACAGCTCCTCTTGGCAGCTCCTCTCACTCCCTAATTTCCCACAGACATGTAGAGAAGCAACATGCAACTAGATAAAAACTGGCCTGTGATTTCCAGCCCAGGGTCAGAGACACATGAAGGGAAGCATTGTTATACGCTCCTGCTGTTAAAAAGATGTAAGAGCCAACAAGAATCCATATTTGCTAATTAAGACCAATGAGATGATTGATTTTTAAACACCAAACAAACTGTGCCTTCTACTTTCATAAATATCAATGAAATCTAAAGTTTAGGTATAGCAAAAGCCTTTTGATTGTGTTGTATATGTGCGTTTTTGCCGTCTTGTTATGGTCATGCAAAAGTATGTTGCAGATCCAACTTATCTGGTGTCCTTCCTCATCTTCGTACTGGGAAGTGGGCTCCTGTGTTTCGGATTTGGATTTGAAAGGAGTATTTTTGCATCGTTACCCCTTTGTGGGGACCCACAAGTTGAGATCCAGTGGTCTGGAGTTTCCTAGGGAGAACGTTTGCTAATAATTACAACTATACAAGTCAGTCGCAAATGTTTAGTACTCACTGTGCTAGATGACATAGCTGAGGAACTTTCAGGTGAGTAGGAGTGCTAAAATTTATGTTATTTGTTTCTTTAGAATTCAATACGATAAAAAGATACACATATCGAATAAACAATTAATAGGTTGTTGTAGGTTTTTCGGGCTGTATGGCCATGTTCTAGAAGCATTCTCTCCTGACATTTCACTGCATCTATGGCAGGGATCCTCAGAGGTTGTGAGGTCATAGATGCAGGCGAAAAGTCAGGAGAGAATGCTTCTAGAACATGGCCATACAGCCCGAAAAACTTGCAACAGCCCAGTGATTCTGGCCATGAAAGCCTTTGACAATACATTAAACAATTAATAGAGTGAAATGGACTCTAAAGTACTTTGGAAAAGAAATAACAATGATTTCTGTCAAGATTAAGACCTCTGCTCTTGAAGAGTTTTGACAAAGTCCATTACTGAAATCTAAAGAAGGCAATAAGACTTCAAGAATCTACACTATTACAGCCCCAAGATCCACCAAACAGAGCCTAGTGTAAAATATATTTGTTTACAATTAATTCTTAGGCCATGCATTTGTCTGGTCTGAAGGGAGCACATAATCCTTAATTACATATCCAGCTCTGGTTAGCCCCACCCTCTTAATTACAGCAGCATTTTCTTAGAATTTACAGGCTTACCTAGAAGAAAAGTTATGCATAATGTTTGTTCTGAGAAACCTTTTAATGCACCAGCTATTTTTGCAAGCACATCTGAATACAGCTAGTGCCTTCTCCAATAATGTCAATCTCGGACAGTTATAGCTGGGTTATGATGATGAGAGAGGAAAAGATGAGGGTGGAGGAGGAGAAAGAAGACATTAAGGAGGGAGGGGGGAGATCTAGCTAAAACGGATCCATCTGGTGCTATCTAAAAGCAAAAAGTGGATCCAGCTGGTGAAGTGAGAGCTACCACACCTTCCGGTTATCAAAGTTGGTCAATATGTTTCCTTCTGGGCAAATACTGTCATCTATTTACATGTGCAAATAGACTTTGCTTTCTTTTTGAGTCATAGAGGGTAGGATGGATTGTACCATCTGCAATGATTCATGGTCTGCTTTTTAATTATTAGGGATCTGAGTTGATTTTACAGTCTCTAAAACAGGTTTGCAGGCAGAAAGCATATTAAGTCAATACACATCAAGTCACCTTTCACGCTACAGAATGTTAGCAATATGATTCTGCTTTAACAAACATGGTTCCAAGCATTTAGAATTCTGTGCAATGTGCTTCTCCAAACTATAAACACCAAGTGCAATCATTGCACTATAATTATGGAGGGAACATGGTTTTAAAAAGGGAATTTTCAGATATATTCCCAATGCCCATATGTCATGATTTACTGCCATATTGGCCTATTTCTGCAGTAGGCCTATGTTCACAGAAAATGCTGATTGTTTGAGAAATCAGTGCTCCAAAGTAGAAATTACTATTCAAGGATAACAACATATCTGGACAAAACCACTTAGCTGTTGGCTAGTTAGAACCCCCAAGTTTCCCAGTCGCTCTGAAGCCATATTTGCAACAGACTAACAGATAAGATACAGTCATTGTCAGAGAACAATGGGCTATAGTTGTTATAGTTGTGCCATTGTTAGGATCCCACGTGTGCTATGTCAATCAAAATCATAAACAACTAATGAACAACTGCATAGCTAGCTTAGACCAATGAAATGATTTGTCTTTGAGAACCAATGAAAATATATATTCCATTTACTATAAATGCTCTGCAGCCCCATTGGGGGTTGCGACAAACCCTTTGATTGCATCCCTATATGCTTGTTTGTCGTTATTGCTATGGCCACGCAATAATACATAGCTTTTTGCAGTTTAAAGGATTCAACTTTCGTGGTGTCCATCCTTGCCCTCCCTATTGGAAAGGGGGCTTCTGCCTTTTGGGAAATATTTTGGTTTCGTTGCCCCTACAATTAGATAGCACGAAAGGGCTCCAAAAGTCAGACACTAAACAAGAACAAGTAGCCACAGATTTTAGGTTTATCTTTGCAGCTATGCACCTTGAAAGGCCAAATACTGCCAAATACTAAACCTTTGAATATAAGCCATGTAATCGTATTGAGGATGTCTGCACCTCTCTAGTACCAAAATCCAAATATCTGGATGCATTTTTCTGAACTATAAGGCTAACAGGGAGTAAATAAGCAATCCAAATAAAGGGACTATTTTACACAATGGAAAGATAAGCAGAAAGGCCTCATAACATTGATCTGGATCTAAACTAGCATAAGGAAATATAATTTAATGGGGAAATAACTGAAATGGGTATGCTGAAATCATAGGTTTCAGCATATCTATTGCATCCTACAATATTTACTCAAGTGTAACGCACCATCAATTGTAATGTGCATCTTCAAGATTGCAAAAAAAAAAAAGTGTTGTCGAATGTAACGCACAGCTTCCCCTTACCTGCCAGCCATTCTGCTGCTTGTGTTGGGATAGTCAACATGCAAGGGGAAGCCATGCCCCTCTGTCTAACCTGATGAAGGGACAGAAGCTTCCCAAATAAGTCCTTGTTCACAAGGACTTACAAACCGAGGGGGAGGTTTTGAAGACCTTACTTGGGAAGCTGTGCTCTCCATTGAGGCTGATGAGTTCGGCAACCTCAGCCTAATGGGCACAGGTGGGTTTACGAGTATGATTCTAATGTGCTATCGAAGCTAATGAGCACCTCACTTTTAGCGGTGTAATTTAGCCAAAAAAGGTAAGCAATACATTCGAGTAATATGGCATTTCCTTTGCTAGCTAAAAATTCAATTGCATCTTCTTTATTTCTCATGCCTTAATGCAGATACAGGCAGTCCCCAAGTTACAAACATCTGATTTACAAATGAATAATAATAATAATAATAATAATAATAATAACTTTATTTTTATACCCCACCGACCATCTCCCCTAGGGGACTCTGGGCAGTTTACAAGGACAAACCCAAAATTACAATTAAAACACAGAAATAAAACACAATTTAAAAAATCATATAAAGGCAAGCAACACAATTATAAATCACATAAAAACAGTATGGCTGGGAAAGACAGCATAAATGAGATACAAGTGCAAAAAAAGTGCAACAGGCTAATGGATTGGGCGGGAAATACTGTCGTCAAACATGTTGAGGTAGACCATTTGAGGGTCGAGTCAAGTGCAGAGCTCAATAGGGACATCCAGGTTTTTAGTTGACTCCAAAAGGAGGACAAGGTGGGAGCCTGTCTGATCTCCCTACGGAGGGAGTTCCAGAGCCAGGGGGCCACCACCGAGAAAGCTCTCTCCCTCATCCCCGCCAACAGTGCTTGAGATGGTGTGGGGAGAGAGAGACAAGACAACAGGAAGTGAAAGAAATCTACCCTTTGGAAGGGAAATTCGCTTTGGGAAGTCAGACTTGGCCATGGTGGTTACATTCCGAATAGACTACTGCAACACACTTTACATGGGGTTGCCTTTGAAGACTGTTCAGAAGCTCCAAATGGTCCAGCTGATGGCAACCAGATTGCTCACTGGAGTGGCGTACAGGGAGCATATGCGTTGTATGCGTACAGGAAGCATACAACTCAAATTATGTCAGCTCCACTGGCTGCCAGTCTGCTACCGAGCACAATTCAAAGTGCTGGCTTTAGCCTATAAAACCCGAAACGGTTCCAGGTATCTATACATCTAAGTACATGGCCATTGCTCCTTGGTTGTTGTTTTTTGTTCAGTCACTTCCGACTCTGTGACTTCATGGACTAACAATACAGTTAGGTTCTTGGACAGTTTTCTTGGACAGTTTTCTCTAGAATAGTCAGGTTATTATCTCCAGTACTTGAACCCCTGCCCATAGGAGTATCTCCTCGCACAACATAACCCAAGTTTCAAGCCGTCCTGATCATATTTGTGAGATACTTAGCAAACACTTTCCTGCCAACTGCTGAGTGTTGCAACCTATCCTTTGCTACAAGTCCATGAAACTGCAGTCTGTGACCCTAGTAACCAAATCGTTCCGGGCAGCACCATTTGTGGAGTCAGTTGTTCACCTCCACTATTTTTGGCTTCCTTCCTGGGCTTCGTCCTACAACTTGAAGGAGAAATGAAATGACAACTTACATATCAGGGTCTTTCAGCTTTGTACACAGATCCCTTTAATCCCTTGTGAGATCCTGATGACTATGCCTTGCAGTGTCATTAGTATCAGGTGGACCAAAAGGAAGAGTAACATTCAGCAGGTCTGAAGCCCCTTGTCAGCCCTTTACACATTATAGAGTTTTGCCCTAGGGAGACTGTACACCTCTTAACTAATTATGTCAGGTCCACAAACCATTGCTTCTGTTCTCCTTAGCAGAGAGTCATCTGCACATCTCCTTGGAGGTTTTCCAAAGGCCATTCATGTGCCAAACCTTCCAAGGTCATCTGAACATTTTCTCGACTAATGCTGTAGCTTTTACTGCTCTTTTTCATCACGTTGATGAAGCAGTAATGAAATGGGTACCTTTTTACACATGTGGTGGTTGTGTCCTATAGTTAAGAGTGTAAGTTACTTTTTGAAAACGAAAACATAGGCCTTGACCATAAAAAGCTACAGGATAACACAAAAGAAACCTAAGAAACCCTAGAACTGATATAATGGTACTTGCAGCAATTTTGTAAGGAGCCCCCGAAGGCACAATAGGTTAAACCCTTTTTTGGTTGGGGGGTCACCACAACAGGCAGTTCAAAGTCGGGGAGTGGGGTGAGCTCCCATCTGTCAGCTTTTCTTCATCACGTTGATGAAACAGTAATGCAGGGACATAAGAGAAGCTTCCCACAGGATGGTAAAACATCTGGGCGTCCCCTGAGCAACGTTCCTGCAGACGGCCAATTCCCTCACACCAGAACCAACTTGAGAAATGTTCCTGACATGACAAATGCACTTTTGTGACTGCACTCATAGAAAAGAGCAAATGATATGAATGGACTTGATTTCAGAACTCTCTGAAATGCCAGGAATTGAAGCACCATCTCATCTCTTGCAAATTCAGCATCTTCTGCAGAATTTGGGTATCTTGACCTCTTCTGTACTTACTTTCAAATAATTTCTTTGCCTTGAGATTTTGGAGACTCTTGGGACTGGGATGGCACCTTTCCCACTATTCAAGAACCATATAATCTGTGCCTTAAGGCCACCTACCTGCCTTTCTTTGTCACTATTTTCCACATACTGTTTATGCAACATAAACAGGTGGTTTTTCTTTTTCAGAAATCTTAACAGTCACCCTTCTCTCTCTTGAAAAAAGAAGGTGTAATATCTAACCATACAAGTGTTTCCATGCCAAAGAGTTGCATAGTTCATGTTAAAATCAGAGAACATGAGCAAAAAAAAAAAAAAAAAAAAAAAAAAAAAAAAAAAAAAAAAAAAAAAAAACACAAAGAAAGTCAGTCTTTCAGCATTGTTTTATTGATTTGCATGATATTGAAAAGGGAAAAGTCTCTACTATCTCTGGTCATCCTTGACAAACAAAAATCAACAGCTTCCATATGATGCAAGGTTCTTCCATTTACATCTTTCAGCAAGTTTTAATTTTTGCACATATGAGCTCTTTCCCCCCTCATAGCATTCTTTCTCCACTCCATTCCATCTCCACTCTTAAGCTAGGCTAAATGTGCATTTCCCTGTCCTATTAGGTTTCATGAGCCACCTTGAATAGGGTAAGGGAAGGGAAAACAAGTTTTCTTGGTACCCTGGACTGCCAAAGTAAAACACACACACACAAATATAAATAAATGGGCCTAAGAACAAATTAGGCCTGAGCTCTTTTTAAAAGCCAAAGTTACTAAACAGAGACTCACATACTTTGGATCTATCATAAAAAGATGTGAGCTTTTAAACAGAGGCTGGATGGCCATCTGTCGGGGGTGCTTTTAATGCAATTTTTCTGCTTCTTGACAGGGGGTTGGACTGGATGGTCCATGAGGTCTCTTCCAACTCTATGATTCTATGACTCACTAGAACAGATAATAACACTTGGCAAAGTATACGGCAATAGGAAAAGAGAAAGACCATATGAAACGTGGATGGACTCCATTGCCCTCAGTCAGAAAGACCTGAACAGGGCTGTTGAGGACTGGATGTCTGTCATTCATAGGATCATCAGAAATCAAGACTGACTCAACAACAGATCACAACAGCATTGTGGAATATTTTTCTTAGAATGATGGAACAAAATGTTATTAAAATGCCACCATTTTAATTGCTTTGCAATTTCAACAAAAGGAGGAAACAATGAAAATGAACAAAATCGCTACCAGTATTTTAAAAACTCAAAAATCAGGATAGTAAATAAAAAACACCACTCTGAAAACAGGGGAATTCGAGACATGAACAATCAGAGCCAGCTAATACCTCCCAACAAAGGATTCCCCCAGGCAGGAATCAGCCAGGCCTTGAAGCTGCAAGGCTTTGCAATTCTAATCAAGGTGATTAATTGCAAGATTCACACTTGCCTCCAACAAAGAAGAGTTCTTTCTCCCACCCTGGACCTTCAACAGATACATAAAGCTCCCTTGTCTGGTTTCCAATATACCTCACAACCTCTGAGGATGCCTGCCACAGATGAAGGCGAAAGGTCAGGAGAGAATTTATTTATTTATTTACTTTATTTGTATACTGCTCTTCTCTGCCTTTAGGCGACTGGAACATGGCCATACAGCCCGGAAAACTCACAGCAACCCAGTGATTCCAGCCATGAAAGCCTTCGACAACACATTCCATTTTCTGTTCTTGAGTTGAAAGTATAGTAACTGCTTTGGGAGATGGTGATCAGGCATTCAGACAACATGGCCAGTCCATGAAACTACTACACCACACCGGCTCTCTGAAATGTAGAGATGTACAAC
Organism: Anolis sagrei ordinatus; assembly: GCF_025583915.1. Classification (NCBI taxonomy): domain Eukaryota; kingdom Metazoa; phylum Chordata; class Lepidosauria; order Squamata; family Anolidae; genus Anolis; species Anolis sagrei. The sequence goes on along the minus strand of NW_026845477.1, from coordinate 287,171,723 downwards.
ATCTCATATTTGCTTGTCTAACCAGAGCTGATTTTGCTTAGCTTCCAAGATCAAGCAAGATCTGGTGCCTTTCAGAGTTGTTTTAAAACAGCTTCCAGGAGCAAAATACATGGTCTGTGGCCTATATAATTTGGAATAAGTGCTGTAAACGGATGGCAAAATTGAATTATATTGATAGTTTCAATTATTTTTAAGCTGTTTGTATATTGGTACAGTGCAGACGTATCTCAAAACACAATTTGTTATATTTTTCAGATTCTGAATTTCTGTTGTAGCCTATTTGGAGATTTAATTGTATTTTTTCCCCATAAGAACAGTTGGGCAGCAGTCTAAACAGAACCAAGTATAGCACCAAGAAGAATATATATTCAAAATGGAATCTGGCATACAATGAAATCACTTTACACATTATTGAAAGCTAACTTAAATTCTCTTAAGGGAAAAAGACAGTATTTTTAAAAATCAGATGTCATTCATTGTGCAGTCCACTGATGTGAAGTTCAAGACTACTTAAAAAAAGGATTAATACATGATTCAGCAATAAAAAGTAATAATATAAAACACTTTTCCTATGTCCAGATTCCCCTCTCTAGCACGGCTGCTCTGATATATCTTAAGACTTACACACAGGCAGAAGGTAACCCAGTGGTAAAATCGAAACTCGTAATCTGTGACAGCAAGTTCTGAGGGAAAGCATTGAAGTGGTTGGACCTAAAATTTGAGGGATTATTTCATTTGGAATAAAGATGTTCAACGATCCACGTTTTGGATTGAGTTCTCAAGAATGCATAATTCATAATGAAGTGAGAGCAGAGCTTGAAACTTTCCCAACCAAGTGGAGCAAGCATGTTTTTCTTTAAACCATATGGCTTCTAAACTAGGACACAGGTTTCAAACAAACCTCTGGAAAGTGCTAAAGACAGACGCCTGCAAAAGCTGTACTGTTTGGAGAGCTCCATCTCCTACACATTTCTCTTTTGCATTTTTCCTCCTTTGACATGATTTCTTGGAATCTCTTCAATCTTGTTCCTATTTTTTCCTGAAATTCAAGAGCCTTCTTTCTTCTAAAACTTGCACCACTTTTGTCACCTGTAGCATCAGAAGAATAGCCACAAATTACTGAAATTGCAATTTGTAGGAAACAGTATTAACGCTAAGTTTTGTAAACATGCATGCAGTTGCCAAATATGAAATGTCAATAATCACTAAAATCTTTATTGAGATTTACTTCCCTGCTCAGGTTCAAAATAAAAATATAAAATGTCTTTCCTTTAGATTTACTATATCTGTGCACTTTGATGAAATGAAACTACTATTGTTTCAGTCCTCTACACAGTCACTTAAGAATAAATCTCAGTGAATTCAAAGACATACTTTTGAACAGGTACCGTATTTTCTGGCGTATAAGACTACTAGAAAATCTTCTCAAAAGTCAGGGGTCGTCTTATACGCGGGGGGTCGTCTTATACACAGGAATATTCTTATGCTTTGGGAGTAGTCTTAGACACCGGGAGCTGAACCTTCCAATCCGGATTGGAGAATCTGTGGTTGCTGCATATTGTGGGGGATCTTAAAAAAGGCAGTGGCCATGTCCCTCCTGTATGCAGCGACTGTATGAAAGCATTGTGGGCGACGCTGTACATGTACGGTAGAAGAAAATCCATTCATCAGGATTCGTGGACTTAATGCAGCCCCGATGGTGAGGTGAAGGGGCGCCTCACCAGGAAGGTGTAGGTGAAGGGCGGAGCAAGTTTCAGGTGTCTGGGATGCCCAGGGTATGGAAAAAAGAGATAGAGTGGCTCTGTGAGTAAAGACTTCTGTCCTCATCATTCTTGTCTACATACTGATTGGAAAGGACCATATGTTTCTCACTTCTGTTGTATAGAATTATGGCATAACCAAGTGGATTTCTACACATTTTTGGCTTTATAGATTCCTTTTCAGAATAATCCTATGACTCTGAAATCAAGATCCCAATGGCCAATGGTAAAGGAAGAAATCCTATTCTGAAGTCTGAGATAAGGCTGAGACCTCAAAAGGGGAAACCCTTCCTGAGTGGTTCCCTCTATGAAGTTGGGAGTTCAGCTAAAGAGAGAAGGGGGAAAAGAGGTGTATACCTTTGTAAAGCACTGGCCTCACTTTTTATCAATTTTTGCCCAATATAATTTTCCGTCTTCTGTCATTTCCAAGGCCCAAAGACAATTAGTATCCTATGAAGCAAAAAGACATTTATAGCACAGATGCAACAAGAATCAAGAATATGTAGCTTAATAATAATACTAATGAAGAAAATGATGATGATGATTTACCCGCCTCTCCTTTTACCTTGAGGCAGGATACAACAGGATTAAAACAGAGAGATAAAACAAAACTCTGTTAAAATACTATTACAATACATTTAACAAATACTACCCTCCAATTAGCAATGATCCAGGTGATCCAATAATCTTGGCTCCTTGGAAGATACTCAACTACTTTAGGAAGGAAATATTCTTATTTTCTACCATGCATGGCTGCATAAAATTGTGTCTGCTTCTATACAAATTTGTCTAAAGTCAGGGCTGGAAACACACAATACATGGGCTACAGACAGTCATCTACTTCTTATGTGTCCTTTCCCACTGCAGACACCAATGGAGGGAAAAACCTTGTAAAACGCCAAATCCCATAACTCCACAGCACTGAACCAGAGCAGTTAAAGTGGTGCCAAACTGCATTACTTCTACAGTGAAAATGCACACTGTGCTGTCTGAATTGGAACAGCAAATAGTGTGTTCCTTATCCAAGTGAGCAGGAACTGGGTCTGAAAGTACTCACATGAATCATCAAATCCCATAGGAGCCCCCGGTGGCGCAGTGGGCTAAATCCTTATGCTGGCAGGACTGCTGACCAATAGGTCAGTGGTTCAAATCAAGAGAGATCAGGTTGAGCTCCTCTGTCAGCTCCAGCTCCCCATGCGGGGACATGAGGGAAGCCTCCCACAAGGATGGTAAAACATCAAACTTCCAGGCATCCACTGGGCAACGTCCTTGCAGATGGCCAATTCGCTCACACCAGAAGCGACTTGCAATTTCTCAAGTCACTCTTGACACACAAAAAAAAATCAAACCCCATGTTTTCCCCCTTGCCTTGTGCTAGCAATAAAATACAAGAACTACAAACAAAATAACTTGGAACCTCTTCTTGTCACCTCAGCTGTTTGCCTCCTTCTGCTGAACATCAGGGCCAGTGCTGTCTTTCCCTGGATTTTTTAAGGTTTCCCCAAGCACTGGCTAATTCCTTTCAGTTCTATCCTGAGTCAACCAAAAAGCCTAAATTACTTACTATTTGTGGTAAATCACAGCTAAGTGTTTTCGGAAGCTCAGTTACATCTCCGATGCTCCCTTCGGCACCCAGCTGGAGTTGCGGTAGGACCGCAAGAAACACACGGCTCGGCTTGGCAGTTGTCTTGCTGGGATGCAGCCGCAGGTGTTTAATGAAAGTCACCTGTTGGCGAAAACTTTTGCCACAATCAAGACATTTGAAGCGTTTCTCTTCAGAGTGAATCTTCTGGTGGTTCTGCAGGTCTTCCTTCTCCCGGAAGCTCTTCTGACAGGTGCCACACTTAAAGGACTTCTCTTGCACGTGGGTCAGTTCGTGCGAGATGAGGTAGGGCTCACAATGGAAAGCCATCCCACATACGAAGCACACGTGCCTTTTCTGCGGGTGGAAGGGTGCCTTGACTCCCGCGTCTCCAGTCATTCCCGGCTGCTTCCAACTGGAGCTTTGGGAATTAAGGCCATAGAGTCTTCTGGATAATGTCTGGCACGATTTTGCAGGGCCCAGATTCCCCTCCTCTTTGTGATCTGAGCCAGGATGTCATCATAAGACAACAGAGAAAGAAGCAGATGGAGTGATCCAAGTGATGACACGTTTAACTAAGTATATGACAATCATGAATGGGCACAGTTGTGGAGACCATGTGTTTTTATGACAAAGCTTGGAAAAGTTAATTTTGAGGAATGAAACACCTAATGTACTCTAGCCAGCACAACCAATCACCAAAAAAGTAACACTCTGGGGGAAGTAAGCAATTCTGTCTCCTGCGTTGAGACTTTTGGTGCTAATACAACTCCTATATCCGGCATGGGCAAACTTTGGTCCTCCTGGTGTTTTGTACTTCAACTCTGCTAGGCTGTTAGGAATTGTGTGAATTGAAGTCCAAAACACCGGGAGGGCTGAAGTTTGCACATGCCTGTCCTATATCCATTGGGGGGGGGGGGGGTACATTGTTGGAATTATCATGGAAACATGAAGCCGCAGATAACATCAAATCCTCTAGGCATTTCTAGTGAACCATAATAGAGTCAATATCTGGTGGAAGTATACCATAGAATTGTACTGCAGGACCTAGAAACTGCCAAGAGAATATTTTTCATGGATGCAGGTAAATGAAATTGCAGGAAAAATCCCACACATAAGGGTGCCATATTTATAACTAGCATGTTCTTCATATGCTATATGGAGCATATCCATGAAATTTATAGCATTATGGTTAAAGTTTTGGACAGTAATTGAGAACATCTAGGTTTTGATGTCCCCTGAATCATAAAATGTAATGAGTGACAGTGACACACTTCCAGTCTAATCTTCTACATAGGGATGTTGTCCTTAGGATACAATTTGATGGAAGCATACCATGAATGTTGAGCATGCTGGAAGAAAAGTAGGATATACACTTAAACAAAAGGTAGTATCTCATTAAAAGGAAGTTCTCTATTTTGGGCTAAACATATTTTGATTTCACAAAGGGAAAAACTATAGTATGTAAAAGGTACACCATCCAAACTCTGCACCCAACATCCTAGAATGTGCATTTGTTGTGTTTCTTCCAAGTTTTTCCAACATAGGTTACTTTGAGTCTGGAGAGAAGAAACGGGATATAAATACTATCCCAATACTACTACTAGTAAGACTAATCTGTCAGGAGGCCATATTTCTTCAGGGGGGGGGGTGCATTTTCCTCTGAGGTGGAGAGAATGTGACTTGCCCAAGTAAGATTAGAATGCCAAGTGGGATTAAAATTATGGCCTCCACAGAGTTGCAGCCCAACACTCAAACCGCAACACCATGCTGGATGCATGTAAATTAAAATATTGGGAGTTCTCTTTAAAAATAGGAGTGTATGGTTGATCATTGACAGGGGAGAAACAAGGAGAAAATACAATCCAGTGAAAGATTCCAATCACCCCTTAGTTTTTAAGATAAACACAAACTTTTGGAGTGCCTTTAATAGCCTGCTTTTCCACTAGAAACCAAACAGAGAAAACTTTCTGCCTTCTGTATCCAACCACCCTCTTCTTGCTCCAGTTCCCTCCTCGTTCCATCCTTGCTTTTCTCCCAGACCCGGCAATGGTTGGTCTCTCACCTGCACAGATGCTTCCTGAACATGCTGTTTCTTCCAAACTGTGATGATCAGGGCACAAAGGATTTGGGCTGTAGAGTATGTTGGGATTAGGAATAATAAATCCTGTTTCAAAGTGTAGGTGTGGGGAGAGGGAAAAGGAGAGAAGGACCAAGGTGAGATGAGTAACTCAAGATTGGCTGCATCTTTGTTCAACTCTGCTCCACTTATCTTCCAGTCAAGGACTGGTTTTTCACATTTTCTATTTTTCAGATCAATTTCCTCTAAGTAGCCCTTCCCCAGTATGTGATACTCATGGGCCAAACATACACCATTACGCACCTAAATTTATGAAGCCAAGCTAAGTCCATTTCCAGCAGTCCTGTTCCAAGATATTGCTTTGTCCTGTTCTGTTCCACAACTATGAAGTTTATGGAAAAAACTATCTATACATTGGGGAACAAATATATATGGCCACAGAAAACTTTTTCCTATGCTGTAAACTGAACAATTGGGATGAGGATTCAAGGTCAGCTAAGGTTAATACAATTTGTTGTCCAAGGCTTTCATGGCCAGAATCACTGGGATGCTGTGAGTTTTCTGGGCTATAAAGCCATGTTCCAGAAGCATTCTCTCCTGACGTTTCACCCAGATCTATGGCAGGCATTCTCAGAGGTTGTGAAGTATGTTGTTTATTCGTTCAGTCACTTGATTCTTTGTGACCTCATGGACCAAGCCATGCCAGAGCTCCCAGTTGGCCATGGTCACCCCCATCTCCTTCAAAGTCAAGCCAACCACTTCAAGGATACTATCCTTCCATCTTGCCCTTGTGAGGTATATGGAAACTAAGCAAGAGAGGTTTATATGTCTGTGGAAGATCCAGGGTGGGAGAAAAAAACTCTTGACTGCTGGAGGCAAGTGTGAATGCTGCAAATAATCACCATGATTAGCATTGCAAAGCCTTGCAGCTTCAAGGCCTGGCTGATTCCTGCCTGAGGGCATCCTTTGTTGGGAGGTGTTATCTGGCCCTGATTGTTTCATGTCTGGAATTCCCCTGGTTTCAGAGTGTTATTCTTTATTTCTCCCATCATGGACCTTCCAGAGATATATAAACTCCACTTTCCTAGTTTCCAACAGACCTCGCAACGTCTGAAGATGCCTGCCATAGATGTTGGCCAAACGTCAGGACAGAATGCTTCTGGAACATGGCTATACAGCCTGGAAAACTCATAGCAACCCAGTTAATATGTCTCTCAACCAAAAAACACCCATGACTCATACCTAACCATAACTTGGAAATATATTATACATATTTGACTGTAGCTCCCAGAATCCCCCAGCTAATATGGCCAGTGGCTACGTCAGCTGGAGGATTCTGGGAGTGGCTGTCCAAAGAAGTTGTTATTTAGGTAAGGGAGATTGGTATGACTCCACCATATTCTGAGGCAGAGTATCCCTTCCTGACTATTAGAGCTGTTCAACGGGCGAATACTTTGCCTCAGAATATGGTGGAATCTCTTTCTCGGGAGGTTTTTAAACAGAGGCTGGATGCTTATCTGGAGTGCTTTGATTGTGCCTTCCAGCACAACAGAATGGGGTTGGATGGGATGGCCCTTGGGGTCTCTTCCTACTCTATTATAGTAAGGTTTTGCCTTTGATTCATTTAATATATGCTAGGCCTGGATAAATTGTTTATGAGAATAAGCCTTAAACACAACAGCTAAAGAAATTCTTCTTTCTGTTCAATAAGTAATGTAAAATTCCTCACTATTTTGCAGTCTTCTGTGCCGAATAAGTTGAAAGCTGCAATTGAAGCATTTCCCGCATTCAGGGCATTCGTATGGTCCTTCCGTAGTGACATGTACATGAAGATTGTTGCCCTCCACAGGTTTCCCGCAGTCAGCACAAATGCAGGGCTCTTCAATGACACACTGAGCCTTCGAAACAGACTTGCAGCTGGCTTTCCCCCCACATTTCTGGCAGCTTTCGGGTATCCCTTTCTCGTGGCACCGAAAATGCTTCACAAGGCCGGTCCTATAGCGAAAGGTTTTTGAGCATTCGCTACATTGATAGGGTCTCTCCCCTGTATGGATTCTGCGATGTGTAGTGACATCTGTGCTTTGTCGGAAGTTTTTCCCACACTCAGGACATTTGTAGGGTTTCTCTCCAGTGTGCAGCCGCCTATGGCGGGCGAGATGTGAACTGCGGTTGAAATTCTTCCCACATTCAGGACACGGGTACTGCTTCCTGAGCCCATGGAAACTAGGTTCTGAAGAGACCTCCATGAAAAAGCTCTTCTCCCAGGTGGAATATTTATCTGAATTTCTGCCACTGATAGGTTTTTTGTAGAAGTATAAAAAATAAATACTTCAAAAGAATACTCTTTTTGAAAGTACTGCACTACTATCATAAGCCTTCTGCATAAATGTCATGATAGAAAACATGGGTGCTTCAAAAAGGCACCATCTAAGACAGACGATTTGTTTGGTGAGAAAAGTGGTATATAAATGCTGTAAATAAAAATAAAAGAATAAATTTCACCGGGAGGTCCAATTTGATAGCTGGATAGTTTCCATGTTGTAATCAAACCTGTGTGGACACCAAAGGTCATCTAGCAAAGTCACAAACCCAAGTCCATGAAAGCTCTGGTTCAGTGTAATGTGGGAGGTCAAGAGCGTGGGAGAACTAGTTGCAGCTGTTGTCATCCAAGGAGAAATCCCAAAACTTCCGCACTCTTAAAAAGTATTTTCATGAGAAAGAAAAGTACAGCAAATATATAACATAAGTTTTTGTGCTTGTACTCTTGTGTTTCTCTGTTTGTTCCTGGAAATTAGTGTTTCAAACAATGGCTTCAAACTACAGGAAAGGAGATTCCCCCTGAACATGAGGAAGAACTTCCTGACTGTGAGAGCTGTTTAGCAGTGGAACTCTCTGCCCTGCGGTATGGTGGAGACTCCTTCTTTGGAGGCTTTTAAGCAGAGGCTGGATGGTAATCTGTTGGGGGTGCTTTGAATACGATTTTCCTGCTTTTTGGCAGGGGGCTGGACTGGATGGCCCACGAAGTCTCTTCCAACTCTAGGATTCTATGAAACGAACTTCCACTTGGCTGCTGTGTTTAATTTCTTAATTCTTCACCTCCTTTACACCTTTGCAACCAGAACTGGGAAATGCATTTTCCTGGTTTATTCTGTGTGAATACATCCTTGTGATTCTTTCAATCTCATTATAAACTGGAATGAAAACGGCATACGTTATAAATAACCATCTTAGGTCCCATGTTACTCATACAAACAGTGTCAAATAATGAATACCCCTTAAAATGTATTCTTAAGAACAGACTTATGCTACAAGACCCCTTAGGTTTTACATACAATCTGTTGCTGTTGTTGTGTGTAAGCGTGTGCCTTTCCATTGCCTGTCGACTTACAGTGACCCGATGAATCTCACAGCTTTTTCTCAGACAAGAAATAGTATTACTACGGTAGGTCCTTTCACTGTAATACAGCCTACAGTACCTGGAATTCACTCAGAGTCTCCCATAGAAGTAGTAACTAGGCTTAACCCTCCTTAGCTTGCAAGATCAGATATGATCTGGTACCTGCAGTAAAAAAAAAATCTTACCAAAGAAGTTGTGTTTTTCAGTTCCTGTAACTTTCCAGAATGTATCAAGTTTTAGGCAGAAATGAAGCAAAGGACTCAAATCGGAGAAATAAAATGCCTCAAATGAAACTGAAAATAGATCTGAAACTACTGTATTTCTTTGACTGTAAGATGCCATCAAATGTAAGATGCACACAAATTTCAGTACCACTAACAGGTAAAAAGCGCTCCCTCTCTCTTTATATAGATAGATACAATAGTTAGATGCACGTGCAATTCTAAGACGCACTCTTAAAGATGTTTTTATGGAGAATCAAATAAATATGGTACTTTCAATGTTGATCTTTTTATAAATGTATGTATATTCATCTGTCTGTCTCTGCCCATTTCAAGGGTAGTTAACATTTGTGGTATAGTAAAAATACATTATCTTACTTCATTTCATTAGTAACCAGTTGAAATTTCTTAATAAATGTTTAACTCAGTATTTATTTATTTTATTTATTTACAGTATTTATATCCCACCCTTCTCACCCTGCAGGGGACTCAGGCCAGATTACAATGTACATATACATGGCAAACATTCAATGCCATAGACACACAACATATATAGACAGAAACACAGAGGCTATTTAACATTCCAGCTTCATGAGGGTATGGCCACCAGGGGAGCTGTCGCTTCACCGTACATTTGTGACACTGATGGAGTACTTCCTCGTTCTTTTGCTTGTTTGCGGGAGATTTTATGGCGTCGTAAATTAGTTAAATTAGCCTTCCTGCATAAGCGTTACCTAAATTTCCTACTTGACAGATGCAACTGTCTTTTGGGCTACAAAGGTCGACAGCAAGCTACACAATGGTCAGAAGCTCACTCCGACCCGGGCTGGCTTCGAACTCATGGCCTTTTCGATCAGTAAAGATCTAAATATGGCTGACTCCCAGCCAGCTGCACCACAGTTTCTATCGCTCCTACAACTCTCTCTGGAGTTTCACTGCTCCACAATGGCCACAGTAAAGTCAGTGTCCTGGGAGGCTGAAATATCATCATTATGATTTCTACATCCAGTAATTTTTAATGTCAAATCTGTAACTATTTATTATTTTCTGTAGGAATTGGCTAGTTCGCTTTTGTAAAGAATGCATAAAGTAGTTTCTTCTGCATTTAATTCACCATGGGCCTCCTTATCTAAAGTCCCACTCCCAAATGTTTGTATTAGATCAGTGGTTCTCAATCTGTGGATTCCCCCAGGGGTTTTGGCCTACAGCTCCCAGAAATCCCTACTGGTTTACCAGCTGTTAGGATTTCTGGGAGTTAAAGGCCAAAACATTTGGGGACCCACAGGTTGAGAACCACTGTATTAGATAAACCCCAAATTCTATGTAATCAGAAGTTTTAATATCCATATGTGGTTTACATATCCCAGAATTTCTATATAATACTCTATGAAATTACCTTTAAGTGGAGGTTCCAGGACTCTAATGGATATTAATCTTCCGAGGCACCAAAAATCTGGAGGTTGACATATCTCCTTTCTGTTCTGTCTATCTGTATTGTCTATCCAAAACGGCATTGAATGTTTGCCGTGTATGTGTACTGTTATCCACCCTGAGTCCCCTTGGGTAGATAGGGCAGAATATAAATAAAGTGTTGTTATTATTATTATTAAATTGTTAATTCTTAAAAGTTTCACAGGACTTTGCAACTTTGGCAAAAATTGATATCGCTTTTGACATCACCAATCACTCTGCAAAGATGCTGCAGGAAAGAATGAACAAATTCCTATAAAGAATTTTCTAATGTAAAAACAAACAAAACAAAACTACAAGTTGTAATCACTCAAAAGGGGCTGGTCTTAGCACAGCAGGCTAAACCGCTGTGCTGCAGAAAAATCGAAAGGTCAGTAGCTTGAGCCCGGGTTGGGGTGAGAACCCACCATTAGTCCCAGTTCACCTGCCCACCTACCAGGTTGAAAGTAGAAATGCGACTAGATAAATAGGTAATGCATTTATCAGGGAGGTAATAAAGGCACCCTTAAAGACATCTATTGGAGGAAAGCTCTCGGCATAGAAGACGGAGCAACAGCACACCCCGGTGGCCAGAGTCGAGCACAGTCTCCAAGATGCCAGAAATAAAATGGGAAAAACTGCCTTGACCTCTGTTTGTGTTGTCTGTCCTTATTAAACAGCATTGAAAGTTTGCCATATGTATGTTCTGTAAGCTGCTCTGAATCCCCTTTGGGGTAAGAAGGGTGGGGTATAAACACCATAAATAAATAAATAAATAAAATTATTTGGAGCTTGGTAAGGCATTAGGCTCCAACACTGTGTTTCAAGTACATTGACTAGAGAAGTGAAGTTGGAAGTCCTTAAACTACAAATTGATATACCTGTACGGTATATTGTGGGTCCTCAGTATCCTTGGGGGTTTGAATCCACTGGGAGGAGGGCATGAAACACATGCCCTCCTCCCATAGATACCAAAATCTGTGGATGCTCAAGTCCCATTATATAATGATAGGATAGTAAAATAGCATCACTTACTATAAAATAGTATAAAAATCAAATGAAAATGGGAGAGAGCCTGAGAATTTATGAAATGGTAGGGGGCAGAGCTATAACAGGATATGCCTATACATCAGCAAAAAACTCACTAAAGAGCAAAAATAAAAAAAATGTTGTTTGGAAGTTTTTTTTTGATCTGTGAATGATTTAATCAGTGGATACAGAGCCCATGGATAAGAGGGATGACTGTACATTCATACCTTTGGTTTTGGTGGATCTATAGTTAACCACAGATCAACTTTTGAACAAGCAGAGATACCCAATCATCCCTCAAATGGGAAGGGATAAGTCTGAAAAAGCATTGGACACACTAGAATTGCAACAGGAATTGCCAAGTTGCCTGGCTTCCTGCTGATTCATGGTGTTTTAATTTTTTCCCCACAAGTAATCTTTAGTTTTTGTTTTCTATTTTAGTGTCTGAGCTTCTTATCTTTATTTGGATTTAAGTTACTTTTGAAATTGAAAAATCGAATAAAAATGATTTTAAAAGAAGGAAAAATGAATGACGAGGAAACTGTCACAGAGGAGACTGAAGATATTTTAGGCACAGGATTACTTCTCAGTTTTAAGAGATTACAGAAACAGGTCCACAGTCATGAAAGAAGGAGTCACTTCCCACAAATATTTCTCCACCCTCTTCCTTCAGGGCAAGGATGGTCTCGCGACTTGTTTCATAGCCCTACTTTTGTATAGACCCTGTATCCAGAGATATGGTGTGGATATGCAAAGCTGTAACCAGCAAACCCCACTGAAATGAAGGACTTCCAGTTCTATAGAGCTATGCCAGAGGATCTAGAAAATGCCTAGAGATGACATTTATTTATTTATTTATTTACTTTGCTTATATACCGCTGTATCTCAAGCCCGAAGGCGACTCACGGCGGTTCACAAACAGTAAAAACAGTAGAAACAGCAGTGGTTCCATACAACATATAACAATTGACTTAACACATTATCCATAAATTACCAATAAGCAGTTACAATGCACAATTATTACAAAAAACAACCGTACCCAATCTTCTCATCATGCAAGCGTAGTCCAGGTTCGTCGTCCATTGTTCCATTCCTATGTTCCATTACCAGATTGCACTAAATTACTCAAACGCCTGCACAAACATCCAGGTCTTCACCTTTTTGCGGAATACCATTAGAGATGGTGCTAGTCTAATGTCCGTAGAAAGGGCGTTCCACAGCCGAGGAGCCACCACCGAGAAGGCCCTATCTCTCGTCCCCGCCAGCCGAGCTTGAGAAGCAGGCGGGATCGAGAGCAGGGTCTCCCCGGAAGATCTCAAAGTCCTGGTGGGTTCATAGGCAGAGATGCGGTCGGATAGGTAGCTTGGGCTGGAACCGTTTAGGGCTTTAAAGGCCAACGCCAGCACTTTGAATTCAGCCCGGTAGCAGATCGGTAGCCAGTGGAGTTGGCGCAACAGGGGGGTTGTATGCTCCCTGCGCTCCGCTCCTGTTAAAATCATGGCTGCCGAGCGTTGGACTAGTTGGAGCTTCCGAGCTGTCTTCAAAGGCAACCCCAAGTAGAGAGCGTTGCAGTAGTCTAAACGGGATGTAACCAGAGCGTGGACTACCGTGGCCAAGTCAGACTTCCCAAGGTACGGGCGCAGCTGGCGCACAAGCTTTAGCTGTGCAAATGCTCCCCTGGTCACCGCCGAAACCTGGGTTCCAGGCTCAGCGATGAGTCCAGGGTCACACCCAAGCTGCGAACCTGCATCTTCAGGGGGAGTGCGGCCCCATCCAACACAGGCTGTAACCCTATGCCCTGTTCGGCCTTGCGACTGACCAGGAGTACCTCTGTCTTGTCTGGATTCAATTTCAATTTGTTCACCCTCATCCAGACCGTCACAGCGGCCAAGCACCGGTTCAGGACCTGGACAGCCTCCTTAGTAGCAGGTGGAAAGGAGTGACAGAGTTGGACATCATCCGCATACAGATGACACCGTACCCCGAAACTCCGGATGATCTCCCCCAGCGGCTTCATGTAGATGTTAAACAACATGGGAGACAATATTGAGCCCTGAGGAACCCCACAAGACAATGGTTGTGGGGTTGAACAGGTGTCCCCCAACAACACCTTCTGAGATCGACCCTCTAGGAATGACCGGAGCCACTGCAAAACATTACCTCCAAGACCCATCCCCGCGAGGCGTCTCAGAAGGATACCGTGGTGGACGGTCTCGAAGGCCGCTGAGAGGTCCAGCAGCACCAACAGGGACACACTCCCCCTGTCGAGCTCCCGGCGCAGATCATCCACTAAGGCGACCAAAGGCCTCTTTGCCTAAAGCCAGACTGTGCCGGGTCTAGATAATCCGTGTCTACCAAGAATACCTGGAGTTGTGAGGCCACCACACGTTCCAAGACTTTGCCCAAGAAGGGGAGATTGGAAACTGGCCAATAGTTGTCGAATTTAGTGGGGTCCAGTGATGGTTTTTTCAACAGCGGTTTTATTATAGCTTGTTTTAAGCTCGCTGGAATCTTGCCTTCCCGAAGGGAAGCATTAACCACCACCTTAACCCACTCAGCCAATCCTCCTCTGGCCTCCTTTAGAAGCCAGGATGGGCAGTGGTCCAGGATGCATGTGGTTGGCCTCATTCCTCCAAGTATCTTGTCCACATCCTCGGGTTTCACCAATTGAAATGAATCCATCAAAACTGGACAAGCAGGTGCTCGTGTTACATCCTCAGAGACTGCCATTAACATGGTATCCAGACCAGAACGGATCAAAGCGACTTTGTCTCCAAAGAACTGAGCAAAAGCTTCACAGCGAGAAGTCGAATCGTCAGGGTTCCCACCTTGAGCGGTGGGAATTAAAAGGCCTCTGACAATTCAGAACAGCTCAGCCGGACGGTTCTTTGCAGACGCAATAGTGGCCGCAAAGAAGGCCTTCTTTGCGGCTTTTATTGCCATGGCATATGACCTTAAAAAGGACACAAACCGTGTTCGATTTGGCTCGCTCGGATCCGAACGCCACACACTCTCTAGTTCCCTCTTCCTTTGCTTCATCGCTGCCAGCTCCTTGGTGAACCAGGGAGCTGGTTTAGCTCGGCTACTTGAGAGGGGACTTCCGGAGCGATCGTGTCAATTGCCCTAGTCATCTCCCCATTCCAGAGAGCGACCAGGGCCTCGACAGGATCACCTACCGAGGCGGCGGGAAACTCCCCAAGAGCCATCAGGAATCCATCCGGATCCATAAGCCTCCTGGGGCGGACCAACTTAATGGGTCCTCCACCTCTGCAGAGGTTAGGGGGCGCAGTGAGCCTAAATCTGACCAGGAAGTGGTCGGTCCATGGCAACAGAGAGCTGGTCAGCTCCTCGACCCCACCACCTTCCTCCCATCCCTGGCAGAAAACCAAGTCCAATGTATGTCCTGCACTATGAGTGGGGCCAGATACTTGCTGGGACAGCCCCATGGTTGCCATGGCAGACATGAAGTCCTGAGCCGCTCCTGAAAGGGCCGCCTCGGCATGGACATTGAAGTCCCCCAGCACAAGGAGCCGCTGGGATTCCAATGCCAGGCCTGAGACCACCCCTGCTAGCTCAGGTAAGGAGACTGTAGTGCAGCGAGGTGGGCGGTACACTAACAGAATCCCTATTCTGTCCCGGTCACCCAACCTCAAGTGGACACATTCAAAATTTGTTGACTGCGGGATGGGGCCCCTGGTCAGAGGGATGGAATCTCTATAGACCACTGCAACCCCGCCTCCCCGCCCTCCGGATCTCGGCTGGTGCTGCACGGAAAAACCTGGCGGGCAAAGCTGGGTCAAATTCACACCTCCAGTCTCGTCCAGCCAGGTCTCCGTGATGCACGCCAGATCTGCCCGTTCATCCAGGATTAAATCTTGGATGAAAGTTGTTTTCCATTGACAGATCTGGCATTCAACAGCACCACCTTCAATCCAGAGGTACCGCCATCCTGGTTACACCAGTTTACCATATCAGGAGACCGGTTTGGAATTACTAATGTTGTTACACGATCCCTAGGCCGAATTAATGGTCTCCTTTTCCCGCATCTCCCCTTCCCCACCACCACTTCTATGGGGGCCCCTCGGCTGGCGCAACACCCCCCCTCCATGCCGCATTCCATATCCAGAATCTCAATATGTATTTCATTGTTGGCAATTTGCTTTGTTGGGATCTCAACTTGCCATGGTCTTCTGTTCCCTTTATCTCCCCCCACCCGTGTTCTATCATTTCCCAAGATCTCCAGCTCGCTTTGTCCCCTGCCCCTTTCACAATTAACTAACAATAAGAATAGTAAATTCTAAGACAAGATGGAAGTGCCTTCTGTTCCCTTATGTCTTTGCTCTGGCTAGAGCAGCCCTTGGAGCCAGAAGGGGGCGAGGCCTCTAGTGATGATACAGACAGAAGACAAGATGGAGTCTCTTCTGTGCCCTTCTGTCTTGTTGGACATGGATAATAAAACCATGTTTTGTTGGACATGGATAATAAAACCATGAAGCTAGTTGTAATGATTTTCTGCCAAAGGATATAGAACAGTTTATGCTGATTTTTTTCCACATAGATTTGAAAAACTGGAGGTGAAGGAGAGAGGACCAGGATTAAGTCGTAATATCATTTTCAAAATTGAGTTGGGGATGAGTTAATCTAGTTAACTGACCTTGTTACAATGAACAAAGCCCAAGATACTCAACACCCAATCATATGCATCAAGATTCAGAGTTGAGGCTGCTATGGCTGCCTTACTAGATGTTCTCCATCTTAACACAGACTGGGGTCATGATTAAGGGGGGGTGGGGGGACCAGGATATAAATAAATGCGATAAAAATAAATAATATATTAGCATTCTTATTTAACTATTGGTGTAATAATAATATATTATAATATATTTATATTTATATTATTATATTAAACAACAACAGGCTGCCCCAACTTAGCTTCCAAGATTAGACAGGATATGTTATCTTGAGGGTCCTTTGGCCTTGTCAAAATAATATAAAAATAATAAATAATGCATTAACATACTATATAACTATTGGTATGATAATAATATATTATAGTATAATTATTAATTATAATATTATATTAAAACTGCAACAGCAGTAGCAGCAGCAACAGGTTACCCCAACTTTGCTTCCAAGATCAGACAGGATATGCTATCTTTACGATCCTTTGGCCTTATCAAAATGATATAGGTGCTTCAAGGTGCTGGTTTTGACCTACAAAACCCTTTATGGTTCTGGTCCAGTGTATCTGTCCGAACGTATCTCCCTCTACGTCCCACCCTGGAATTTGAGATCATCTGGGGTGGCCCTGCTCTCGACCCCCACCGCTATCACAGGTGGCCCCTCACCTGTGAAACTCACTCCCGGGGGAAATCAGGGCATCAACATCCCTCCTCGCTTTCAGGAGGAAGGTAAAGACGTGGTTGTGGGACCAGGCCTTTGGGCAACCAGACAATTAGATAAGGAAACCAGCTGGATAGGACTGAAAGGACTGACAATTGTGGAATTGGAATTTAAACTATGAGATTGGGAAATGCTGACCGTCAATGAGGTTTGTATTGGTTTTATTGCTTTTATGGTTGTTTTTGCCTATAATAATTATTGTTTTCTGTTAATTGTTGTTATTGCTAGAATTGCTGTTTGTGTTAACTGATGTTATTGTCTTTTGCTGTTATGTGATGCGGGCATTGAATTGTGCCTTGCTTTTGTAAGCCGCCCTGAGTCCCCCCGGGGTGAGAAGGGCGGGGTAGAAGCAACCGAAAAAATAAATAAATATAATAATAATAAACAATATATCAACATACTATATAACTATTTTGTATAATAATAATAATAATAATAATAATAATAATAATAATAATAATAATAGTATATGTTGTAGTGTAATTATTATATTATTATATTTAAACTTCAACAATAATCTCCCCCGACAGAGAATCCAAGATTAGACAGAATACGGTACCTTTAGGGTCATTTGGCCTTATAAAAATAATATAATAATAAACAATATATCAACATACTATATAACTATTGGTGTAATAGTACTAATATATTACAGCATAATTATTATTATATTATTATATTAAAACTACAGCAGCGGCAACAACAGGCTGTCCCAACTTAGCTTCAAAGATCAGACAGGATATTAGGGCCCTTTATCAAAAAATATAATAATAAATAATAAATCAACATACTATATAACTATTGGTGTATTAATAATAATAATAAATTATATTATATTTAAACTACTACAACAGGAAAAACAATAACAGGCTGCCTCAACTTAGCTTCCAAGATCAGACTGGATGTGTTACCCTTAGGTATATAACTACTGGTATAATAATATATTATAGTGTCAATATTATTTATTATATTATTATATTAAAATTACAGGATATTTTACCTTTAGGTATATAACCATTGGTATAATAATAATAATAATAATAATAATAAAGTGCAATTATTATTTATTGTATTATTATATTAAAACGACAGCAACAGCAGGCTGTCTCAACTTTAAGCTTCCAAGATCAGACACAGAATCTTTTACCTTTAGGTATATCACCATTGGTATAATAATAATAATAATAATAATAATAATAATAATAATAATAACAATAAAGTGCAATTATTATTTATTGTATTATTATATTAAAACGACAGCAACAGCAGGCTGTCTCAACTTTAAGCTTCCATGATCAGACACAGAATCTTTTACCTTTTGGTATATCACCATTGGTATAATAATAATAATAATAATAATAATAATAATAATAATAATAATAATGTGCAATTATTATTTATTGTATTATTATATTAAAACGACAGCAACAACAGGCTGTCTCAACTTTAAGCTTCCAAGATCAGACAGGATATGTTACCTTTAGCCTTATCAAAATGATCAGACAGGATATTAGGGTCCTTTGGCTCTATAATAATAACGTATTTCATACCTGCTTTTTCTCACCGTTTGATTTCACATAACATAATGTTTTTGGATGGGGAAAACATATTGCCCAGGATAACCTTTATGGATCTGGGGAGGGGCATCTACACTGGACAATTAACGCAGTTTGATCCCATTTGAACTCAATGCTCTGGAATCCAAGGAGTTGGGAGTTTTACAAAGCCTTTGGTCTTCTCTGCCAGAGCCCTAGCGACTCTCCCAATTACAAATTCCGAAAAATGAGCCATGTCAGTTCCAAGTGGTTTCAAACTGCGTTAAATGTACAGTATAGATGGACCCAGGAAGTAGAGGAAAGGGCTTCCGGCCCGCCCAGGATCTAGTAATGGCAGCGTTCATTTCCCCTCCTCTAGGGGCGCATCTATACTGGATAATTAACGCAGTTCAGAGTGTAGATCAGGCCTAGGCAAACTTGGGCCTTCCAGGTGTTTTGGACTTCAACTCCCACCATTCCTAACAGCCTCAGGCCCTTTCCTTTCCCCGCTCAGCCGCTTAAGCGGCTGAGCGGGGAAAGGAAGGGGCCTGAGGCTGTTAGGAATGGTGGAAGTTGAAGTCCAAAACACCTGGAAGGCCCAAGTTTGCCTAGGCCTGGCTCCCTTCTTCCCAGGCAGGCAATCCTCGCCTCTTCTTACCTTCTCCTTCTCCCTTTGTGCGTGAAGGCTTCACAGGAAGCAAGGCTCAAGGGCTTCCTTCTCCTCCCCTGCAAGAGGTCACGTGAGGAGGAAAAGGAAGGGCGGGGTCTCCTAGTTGTTGCTATTGCGATGGCTGCTGCTGGGCTGCACTGCCCCTCCTGGCAGGAGAAGCGGCCCGGGTTCTGCAAAAGGGCGCCTCTAGCGGATCCGGAGCCACTCCAGGAGGAAGGAGGAGCCCAGCAAAAGGGGGCGGGCCCAATAAGAGCTGGATCCAGCCCTTGAGCCCTTCTTCGCAGACCTAAACTCATGCAGCAAGAAGAGTTAGGCCTTGCATCTGCTTTTTTTTTTTTCCAAATTGGAATGTCACATCCTGATCTTGCAAAATCAGCATTTCAAAGCTTGACCCTGAATATCACTGCACTGCATGCAAAAGCGAGCCGAGGTTGAAAGCCTGTTTATCTTCTCTGTACATGCTTTTAGACTTGATATAATTTTATTTTAGGTTCTGTGTTAAATTTGATGTTGTATATATTGGTTTTTGGCACATGTGGGTTATTATGGTATATGTATTGTCGAAGGCTTTCATGGCCGGAATCACTGGGTTGTTCCAGTTGTTTTGTGGTAAAATTAGGTGCCTCAGCTTATATTCGGGTCAGCTTATACTCGAATATATAGGTAAGCACTGCACAATTAAACAGGAAATAACACTTTCAAACCAGGAACAGATTTTTTTTTTCCAAATTTTGTTACCTAATGTAATCTATAAAAGCACATGTTGAAATTAAATAGGTTTAAAGTGTCCAGGTAACGGTGCTCCATGCAGTCATACTGGCCACATGACCTTGGAGGTGTCTACGGACAACACTGACTCTTTGGCTTAGAAATTGAGATGAGCACCACACCCCAGAGTTGGACACGACTGGACTTAATGTCAGGGGACAACCTTTACCTAAAGTGTCACTAGATTCTTATGTCTTGTGTTGGAACAGAGATCTACAGCTGCCCTTTCCACAAAAGCCTTTAGTGATGGCATAGATAATGGGCTGTAGCGTATTTTCCCTAAATGTCCTAGAGAAAGCCTCTTAAAAGAATTATGACTGTTGGCCATGGCAGAATCCTTAAGCTCTGTATCCTTAAGCTCTGGGCAGGTGTGAAGCTGCTCAAATACTCCAAAGCCCCATCTTCACTGCCATATAATGTGGTTTGAAACTGCATTATATGGTCTGTGTAGGCTCATATAATGCAGTTCAATGCAGTTAAATTGCACAGTATGAATTTGCACTACTAGAAAAAAGACACCTGGAAGTACAGGCCTTCAACACCAAATAATACAGCAAGAGAGAAAATGATAGAAGTTTGCTTAATACAAATTCTTTTTACTAAGCAGCACACAATTAAAGTTCCTGAAAATGTTACTGAGTATGCATATTCTTACCACTTCCATAATTCAGTTGAAACATCCTGTTTACCATTCCATGAACGAACCAAAATCAATTCACATCATCCCTGTTCTGTCACAAGAAAGGCAAGGATCAAGGAAATGACAGCAGGGTACACCAAATTGGCTCAGAGTTTAAGCTCACAAACATTTTTCCCCCTAATGTTTATTTTTTTATTGAGCATTTTGTTAGCCCATGTGCAAGTTGTAATAGTACATTGAATTTTTGCAGCATGTATGTACTTAACATAAGCAGTCCAGCAGCTAACAAGAAAAGGAACCAAACATCAACAAAGAGAAAGAAAATACTGATGAGGGTAAACAAATTGAAATTGAATCTAGTCAAGACAGAGGTACTCCTGGTCAGTGTGTTGGGCAAGTGGGCTTATTAACAAAAGACCCTTCCCATGAATGTGTAGCAGAGTAACTCATTCAGCATCGGTGTGACCCAACACCAGTAGCCCAAAGTGATAAAAAAAACAAAAACACAGACCCATGTTATCTCTGCCATAGGAGACTTTTCTTTATAGCAAAATAATATGGTTGCACTATTTACAAAAACAAGGTTTCCATAATATGAATAAAGTTCTTTATATTTCCTTCTTTGCTTCCACGCTGGGCTTCTTTCTGATGCAGATAAACAGTTTGCTCTCACAGAGCCTCTTCTCACACTGAAGTTTCACAGGAGCTTCATACAGTAGCTTTTTGCACACAGCAACCTTCACACACGGTGGTCTTCAATCTGGGGCTTCTTCTCACCGAAGCTTCTCACATCAGACCTTCTCAAACCGAGGCCTTCTAACACTGAGCCCTACATCACGCTGAAACATCATTGTCTTCTCCCTTCAAACGAGTGCATTGTTCCAAGACATGAACATTAGCCAGTTTACCAGCCAATAATATGCCCCATACGAAACATCAAAAATAACCCAAAATCTAAGCCATAAATGACATTGACAAATTGCAGCTGTGTGGAGGAGGCACAGGAGGCTGGAACAGGAAATCAACTTCAGCCACCTCTAAGAGCTAGAGAGCGCAACTGTATTTGTTGATGTGGTTGTATTGTTCTACATATGCTGTTTAATCCAGTGGAACAAAAAGAACTACTTAGAAAGTCAGCTGTGGGTTGATCTTAAGAAATAAGGGGAAGATCACACTGCACCCCTTCCTAGATTTGGAGGACCCGAAGATGGTAGTACATGCACTGGTAACCTCAAGGTTGGAGCTCTTCAATGTGCTCTACATTGGACTACCTTTGTACCAAGTTCGGAAACTCCAGCTGGTTCAAAATACGACATCCAGATTCGTTACAGGAACATCTAGGAGTGAACATTTTACACCTATCCTAAAGTCACTCCATTGGCTGGCAATTAGTTTCCAGGCAACTTACAAAGTGTTGGTTTTGACCTTTACAGCCCTACATGGTTTGGGTCAAAATTACATAAAGGATCACACAATCTGTCCAGAATACTGAGGTCCCCTGGAAGGTGTCTGCTCCATTCTACCAGAACCCAACTGGCCACCATCACCCAGAGGACCTTTTCATTGGCTGCCCCAAGAAGAGCTCTGACAGCTAAATGAGCTGTTGGAATTGAAAAACCATCTACAGACCTGTCTGTTCCGGCAGGCCTACTGAGACAGTTCTTAAACATGAATTTTAACTTAATCCCTGTCTTGTATATTTTAATACGTATTTTATAGAAATATGTCTTAATATGCATATTTTATAGAAATAGATTTTATATGTGTATTTGTGGTATTTTTATAATATCAACGTGCTTTAATTATTTTGTAACCTGCCTAGAGCCACGAGGAGAGATGGATAAGAAATAAAATTATTATTATTATTATTATTATTATTATTATTTTATTGACAGAAAAACACAGTATGTCACAGCAAATGAGAGCTATATGCTGGATTTTGTATCACAAAATCACAAATCGAACACTTCCCAAGCATCTAGGACTGTGTGATGTATTTTCAGATTATGATGATTATGATGATGATGTTGATGATTAGTAGTATTATTATTATTACCTTGTGTGATTTTGGAAGCTAACAGCATTATGCCGGGTTAGCACTTGGATAGGATATCACCAGGGAGTCCTTGGGATCTCCAAGTAGGTCTGAAAACGAAAAGTGACACTTTAGAACCAGATTAATGGCCCTTCTCAGCTTCCTATTTTCTTGGGTGACTTATCTTTAATGTTTCTGGGACCAACATTCGTCCAAGGATCATCATTTTGAATAGCACTGTTTGAAAGGACAGAGAGGCACATTTTCTTATACACAATTGTCATCTGCGCTTATCTTTCATTGAGGAAAAAATAACTAGTTAGTCCCCCACATGGTCACAGTTTCTTTCTAATGGCAACAAGTGGTGTGATGTGGCCTGAAGCTTACTTTGTAGTGGCTTTTGAACCCCCGATTTTCATTTCCTCAAATGCCTGGACTGGAAATCAGCTTTGGCACATTATCTTCTCCTTCCCTCAAATGACAGTGGTTTGTTTAGAAAGCCTGTCTGGATAAAGGAACTGGGAATGCTACTGTTTCCTTCCTTCAAATGAATCAGCTCTTTCAAAAATAAGACAACTTCTCAGCCAAGAATATGACTCACGCTCATGCCAACCATCAAACATAATATAAACAGAACTGAAACAAAAAAAAAGTCAACATTTAAACCATGAGCTGCATTGTCAAATTGCAGCCATAGGGAGGAGGTACAGGGGGCTGGGGTTGGAAAACATCACCAGCCCCATCTGATGAGACAGAAAGCACAACTGTACTTGTTGATGTGGTTGCATTGCTCAGCATCTGTTGTTTAACACGGTGGAACAAAAACACCACATAGAAAGTCAGCTGTGGATTGGTTTTAAGAAATAAGGGCAAGGTCACACTGTACTTACTTTGTTGGTGGAACACCATCGTTCCATCTAAATATGAGAATGTCCTGCAGATATTTCCTGATCATTCTTTTCTATGGAGCCAGAGCAGGTAAGTGAATTCTTGAATTCTAGAGGGCCATATAGGATGTTAAACACCATCAGATAAGAGAGCCAAAATGCAGCCAGACTTGAAAACTGGTTGGTATTTGTAGCAGAAAAGCAGCTGTGTAATCTTGTGGTCCAGACCATGGACTGCTCCTTAGTATTAATCTTATGTGTATTTGAACTGGAAGGCAATTGCTAAAATGACTGCTTTATGCCTCAGGAGATAATTTTTGTCTAACTAGGGCTGCATCCACACTGTAGAATGAATGGAGTTTGTCACCATTACCATGGCACAGTGTTATGGAATCCTGTGAGTTGTAGTTTCACGAGGTCTTGAGAATATAAACCAAAATTATCAATTTATTTTTTACATAGATAATTTGGGGGGGGGGGGTTCAGGAAATTAGACTATCATTTGTATAAAGGACAAATTTAAAGGCTCAAAAAGTTTACAGTATCACAAGGCTTTTTATTGTTAGAGACATTGATGGTTTAGGACAGGGGTGTCAAACTCACTTTCATCGAGGGACATATCAGCCTTATGGTTGCCTTCAAAAGGCCATTGAATCCATGCACGGAGAATCCATGGATACAGAGAGCCAACTATTGATCTTTTTTCTTTTACTTAGAGGTCTGTGCTCTTTACACAGTTTGGGTCCCCAAATGTTATCCGCCATGTGGATTGGGGATAATGGAAATTACAACCCAATAGCACTTGTGGTTCTGAGGTTGGGGGAAAGTTAAATGACAATGTAAAGTCAGACATCACATCTACAAGCCTTGTATCTAAACTCAAGTCCCATTCTCCTGGCTAAACAGAACGATCTGAAGCCTTGCAGATGTTACAGTATTACACTCCCATCTAGTCATGATGTTTAATGATGAAGAATACGGGAGTTGTAGTCCAGCATTAAATGACATAGTGGACCTTAAGTGTGACACATGTAGTTTAGGACACTGTTCCCCAAATTCTGGCCCTCCGGGTGCTTTGGACTTTAACCCAATGATTGGACAATGATCAGGGATTCTGGAAGCAGAAGCCCAAAACACTGGAAGACCAGAGTTTGGTAGAAAACAAAAGATTTATAAAATTTGAAGAGAAACCAGAAACTCCCAAGTATTTTGCAGCAGCAACAATAGCTGCTAAATGCCCCCATTTCATTAGAAGAAATTCTAGATGTAATTACAAAAACAAAGATAAATAAAGTTCCAGGTACTGATGGTTTATTGGCAATATATTATTGTTTCAAAAATGGTTATATTCCACTGAAACAAACATGTAATTTGATCCTAAAATGAAAAAAAAACAACCAGAAGCATGGGAGAAGGCAACAATAACATTAATACCAAAGAAAATCAAGATCTGACAAGTGAACAATTATAGGTCTATCTCACTTTTAAATAGTGATTATAAATAATTTAGCTCAATCTTAGCAGAAATACTCAAAAGGGTCCTCCAAGAATGAACCCAAAATGGCTTTCTATCTAAAAGACAATTGTGAAATAGCACATAAGAAGTTATATTCATTCTAGTATTGTAGAGCATCACAATGAAAACCAAGTAATGTTAGTATTTCTGGATGCTGAAAATGCCTTTGATAAATTGAACTGGGAATTTTTCATATATCTACTAGAAAAGATGGAGTTTGGGACCAATAATATATATAATCAATTTACAACAATCAACATGTAAAAAACCTAGTAAATGGAGACTTAACATGTTAATGCCTCATGGAGGTTGCCCACTCTTCCCACTACTGTTCATTCTCTCAGTGGAAATATTAATGTGGAACATTAGAGAACGTGAATGCTTCAAAATACTACAATACAAGATCAAACCTATAAAACATGCAGATGACCTGATAATAGTCTTGGAAGAGTCCTTGACCGGTATAGAACCATTATTGGGAATGTTACAAGAATATGGAGAAGTGGCAGGATTCAAAATTAACAAGCCAAAAACAAAGATAATAAAACCAGAGTTTGCAAAACATGAAATCTGAATATTCTGATTTCCTCTACTGCAAAATACATAACGATGAAATCTTAACATCTTTTCCTTTCTCTGTGTGTCCATCCAGCCTTCTTTCATCTCCCAGCAGGACTCTGGCCTTTTCGAATGCTGCAGACCATATCATTCCAAAATACGAGTGCCACTGAAATAATGGGAACAATTGCTTTCCTGGGAGACGTGGAGACCCATTTGCTTGACACCCACACTTGGAAGATTAAATTCCTCCAACCATGGGCCAAAAGTGCCTTTGCGCCTTTAAAATGGGAAATACTGGAACAGTTCTTCAGAGTTTCCTTTATAGACTTCAAGAAATTCATCAACAACATAGTTGCAGCTTCAAATTACAGCTGTGAGTACAAGAGTTATGACTAGTCCTGTTCTTCAGGATGTGCTGCCAGCCTTCTCTTGACGAAAGGATATGTGCCTTCGTCATGAGTTGGGAATTCATGGTATGTAGGCCATTTGGGTGCTTCCAACTCTTTCTATGGCCCTGACTGTCATTCATTGCAAAAGAATATGGATGGAGCCTCCCTTATCTGTGATTATGGAATAAAAAAATGCTTCAAAATATGAAATTATTCACATACAGGTTGAGATAGTAACAGTTTTGCCTTGTTTCATGCACAATAGTATTAACAATCTTGTGTATTAAATTACCTTCAGGGTATACCTATGAGATGTATGTGAAACATAAGAGAATTTCATTTAGATCTGGGTCTCATTTCTAAAACGACATCCAAAACACTTCTAATCATAAGCATTTCAGAGAAAGGGTACTCAACCTATAATATTTTTGGTTCAAAGCACAGAGAATTGGCTGCTCCTAGAAGCCTCCAAAAGGGCAATTCTGTCCAAAACCAAAAAAGTAACCTTGTTTTATGGAATGTTTCCTTTTAAACTTTATCTGAATCTCCGATTCTTTTGGATATTATGATAAAATCATTCTAAAATAGAATAGAGTATCCCATAATGTATTTTGGCCCTCAGACCTACAACTGGGTCACAATCCTCAGCCTTTGACTATCATATGAGAGAAGCTTTTAATTTTTGCAGTCTTCCTTCCACATTTGTGCTTTTGACTTTGCAGATTTGAACGTTCACAGATTTGACTACAATGTTATTTAGTAATATGTAGATCCTTCAGTGTGATTCTGTAGTCAATCTCTTGTGGTCATGCTGGAGGACCTAGAGGTTTCTAGGGAGAACATGTCTCTAGGGATCTTTAGATCAGCTTCCAGTTGGGATTCAACCAGAACATCACGCTGAAAGACAGATTTTCCTAGAGAGGTGTTCTCTCAAGTAAAGAAATAGCAATGTCTTTCTTCACAATTTTTTACTTCAGTGGGAGTCCTGTGCCCCTAACCTTAGTGAAATAGAGGAGTGACTGTACTGTCTGACTCCACCATTCTCCACCACCACCAGCACATTATATTTTATTTCCAGTTTGTTTCTGGCTGTGCAGCCAACAGAGTTTCAAAGTGGGACAGAAGAGGGAGGAGAAAAGGGGAGGAGATCCATGCGTTTTTTACTGTCAACATGACCTGTCCTGGTTGGGGATTTATAGGTTTGTTGCCCAAAAATATTTGTCCCAAGCTTTGAGGAAATCATTCAAAGGCATGAATGTGGACATTCTCCATAGAGGCCATATTGCACGTCAGTGTCTTGGGATGAAATATCTGAAAAGCTGCCTTTGGTATATATTCCATGTGTGGAATGTGTCTCACAGAAATAATCCTTAAGCTTTGTCCTTCTCTCCCAAAATATCTGAAGGGAATATTAACCATTCCTACTATAGAGAAAGATTCCTATCTCGTTCTTCCCATTATTTTCCCTTGTTTCCCATTAACTGATTGTTTCCACATTTTAACCTTCAGATCCCGTTGTTATACAGTCCTTCCTTTTTTGTGAGATTGGGACCAATGGGACAAAGAGAGGTTTTTATCAAGGTGCTGCAAATGGATATGATGTTCTTGGATACAGTATTGACAATGCAACTTGGATTGTCCAAAAAGACAATAAGCTTGCTGTTGCCGTTCAAGATTTCCTCAATAGGGACAAGGGCACAACTGCAAACATGCGCAGCCTGCTATTGAATGAGTGTATTGACATTCTTGAGAGCTCTCTCAAGACTGGAAATGAAACTCTGCATAGGCAAGGTAAGACTGGATTATAGCATTTTATAAATGTTCTTACGTAATTCTAAAGGTGCCAGATCCCTTTGGATCTTGGAAGCTAATGAGAGCTGGCCCTGGTTAATACTGGGATGGGGGGCCACCAACAAATAGTAGGGGCTGTAGGATCTATTACTGTGGATGGAACTACCAAAAACCACCTGTGAGAATTCTTTGCCTTAGAAAAAGCTTTTACATTCTTACAATCACAGTAAGTTGAAATGGAGCTTGAAGGCATAGGAGCTCATATAGTGTTGTTGAATAAAGAATATAGTGGTCTTTGGAGATTATATTTCCAAGGAAGAGTTTCAAACGATGACCCTAGTGGTTGTGTGAACAATGTTATATTCCAGAAGGATAAGCCCAGAATTTAATGTGCCATGAATCCCAAAAACCTCTCTGAACTCTTCTGTTTTCCAGAGAAACCTGTTGCTGTGGTCTTTGCCCAGGAGCCTCTTGCAACCACTGACTCCCTCCTACTAGTTTGCCGAGTGACGGGTTTCTATCCCCACCTGATCAACGTCTCCTGGCTTCAGGACCAAGTGGCCTTGACCAGCTCAAGGATCAATTCCACCACCATCTTGCCTAACTATGACCTGACCTACCAGATCAGGAGTTCTCTGGCTGTTAAGTCAACGGAGACTTCACACAGTTATGTTTGCAAGATACAACACAGCAGCTTTGATGGGAAAAGTCTTGTCATCCCGTGGGGTGAGTTCTCTGACACAGTTTGGGTCCCAAATGTTATCCGCCATAAAAGACTCAATACCCCAGGGATATTAAATCGACCCGCTCCCCCCTGACTTTCAAAAAAATAATAATAATAAAGACCTGGCTCTTTGAACAAGCTTTTGAGAATGCAGCGGAATAAATAACACGGAACTATGAATGATGAACATGGAATAGCCAGACGATGTTACAAGATGACACCGATTATTACAACTTCAAAATTCAAGGTCAACGCCCACCAAACCCTTCCAGTATTTTCTGTTGGTCATGGGAGTTCTGTGTGCCAAGTTTGGTTCAATTCCATTATTGGTGGAATCCCAGCAACTACAACACCCAAATTACAAAATCAGTCTCCCCAACCCCACCAGTATTCAAATTTGGGCGTATCGGGTATTTGTGCCAAATTTGGTCCAATGAATGAAAATGCATCCTGAATTTCAGATATTTACATTACGGTTCATAACAGTAACAAAATTACAGTTATGAAGTAGCAAGGAAAATAATGTTATGATTGGGGGTCAGCACAACATGAGGAACTGTTTTAAGGAGCTGCCGCATTAGGAAGGTTGAGAAACACTAAGTTTAAGCAGCAATGCTGGAGAGTGCTTGAAGACCCTTAGCTAAAGAAACTTAAATACAAGATTGGAAACTTGACTAGGCTTTTCTGTTGCTTTTCCTTGTGGAATCACGTTTGTTTTTTTCTGTTTGTTTCTTTCCACATTCTCCAGAAGGGAAGCACAGATATAGAGTAACTGTAGCAATAGTCTTGCTCATGGCTTCAACACTCGCTGTAGTTGCTGGGGTGTTACTCTATCTGCAGAAGAAACATCGGTGAGTAGTACAGTGTTGGCATTATGGATTTGACAGGCCTTTGGTCTGATCCAGAATGGTTTTTCCTTATATTCTGAACAAAATGGGGACTCTTTCCACTTTCTACCCACTAAAAAAAAAATACGGGATTGAGATAAACCCAGTGCTAACATTCACCTGCAGGGAGTTGGAACTGCCAATTTGATGACTTATGGATTTGATTAGCATGGTCTCTCAAGGCATCTCTAGGTTTTCTAGTGCAACTCTGTGTTCACCCTCTGATGGACAGTGACAATAAAATCGCACTGGGACACATAGGACGTTATCACAAAGGGAAAAAAACCATCTCTGACATTTTGCATATATGTCCCTATGGGTATGATCATATGACTCACTGTCCCTTTTGTCTGCAACCTATAGGGTTTGGAAAGGCATTACATTTTTAGAGATCGTAACCTTTTGGAAAACCAGAATCTCTGTAACGTTTTGCAGAAAAATGGCATTCTCAACCATTTGAAAATCATAACCTCTTCCAGAGAGGAGCCAAAAACTCATTTGACTAAAATCTTCTCTTCAGTGGTATATATCCACATGTACTTATGCAAGGCAATTTGGTTTTCAGCTGTTAGACTGATTACCTAGTTATCTCTGATCTGTTAGGGACAGAGATTATGCCAATGCACAAAATATAGTAGTTCTTTAGAAGTGTTCTTTTCAGTGCCCCAAAACATCTACTCTCCCATAAAATAACTTGTTACTATATCATGCATTCCATTGCATCCTTTGGTACTGAGGATATGAGTGTTCAATGGAAGATGAATGTTCTTGTGTTCATGCTCAGATTATGCCAGTCATTATGACTAGTCTGTAGTCTGCATGCTGTAAAATGTTTCCCAGAATATAGTACATTAAACAGTGGTCATTTGAACAGTGAATATGGCAAGGGTTATCTAGAGGTGGACACTGATGTATCTGCTGCGTATTTTATCGCTCCTAGCCTATAGAGATCCATTTATCTGCAGCCTGAAAATAGTTTTTAAAACCCCAAAAGTTAATTTTGCCATTTTGGATGCAATTTTCTGTTCTCATTCCAGACAAAATGAAGAGATCAGCCAAGCAATCTCAAAAACTGTAAGTCAGTAACAGGGGATGACAAAGAATCAGAAAGTGATGTCGAACATGAATTTGGGGGGCCCTGCCTAGGCAGAGACTGGCCAAACCCAAAAAGAGGATCCGGAATACCTGGCGAGACAGCAAGCACCAAAGAAGATTTTTCCCTAATTTTTCCCAAAATAAAGTCTCACCAAGTTGAAGGAAAGCCACCAAGATGTTTATTTCATTCCAGCTGGAACGGATGACGACCACAATAATCTGCCCAGGAGCTGACATTATTCACTGGGCAGAAAAACACAATATTTATAGCCTTCAGATTCAAAAGTTCCCATGCCCCCCCCACCCCCCTGAGCTGGCTTTGTTATGATTGGCTGTGACGTGAGCAAACCAGGAGGAGATCCAATGAGGGCCCTGGCCTTGCTTTTGGCTGCCCAACCAATGAGGTGGAAGGGAGGCGGGTAACAGGGAAACAATGAAGAAATGTCTAGCTGACTGGATTAAGAATGGCCGGTGTTTGTCAAATGACCCAGCGATAGCTTCAGGCTCTCAAGCCCGGACTGAGTTATTGTTCTGTTTCTTGAATTAACATTTTTGTCTGTCCCCAAGAGGCCAGGTCCTTTGTTTTTACTATCCTGTGATATGGAGTTCATTGATGAAAAAGAGATGAGTTTTGGAGATCCAGGTGTGGCACAGCAGGGAGGCAGTGACAAATTCCCAGTTCCTTGCAGATGAGGAAATGTCCTTTGTGTTGGGTCTATAGATTCCATTAATCTGGAAGGCCTAGCTATAAGCCCTCCGAGGTCCAGATAGATAGAGTCATCTATCTATTGTCCATGCAAATGGATCTGGTTGAGTCCTTTGTTAGGGGATTATTAGCTCAGGAAGTTTGGAAACTCAAAGAGCCATGAGTTGCTGGTTCATGAAAAGGTTGTTTACCTATAGACATACATACATATAGGGAATGAGGAATGGGGCAAGGGAGCATATACAGAGTTCATAGGAAAAGGGGAACTCATGCAGGGTCTAAGGGGAAGTCATGTCAGCCCCCTCAAAGTCCATAAAAGTTCATAAAGTTTGGCAAGAGTTTATAGAAGTTCCTATAAAGTTCATGAAAGTTCATAAGAACTCATAAGAGTTCATGGGGGAGGGGTGCATGGAAGCTCAGGGGAGCACTGAGTAGTCAGAGTCCATTCATAAAAACAGGAGGAGAGATAGGGGATTATGGGATCAATTCAGCCTTGTGTCCTTGGCAAAACTATTGATTTCCTGATTTTGAACCATCTTTTACAAAGCCCAGGAATATATATATTCCTGGGCTAGTCTATTTGAATATATTGTTTCTGTGGAGTACCATCATTTGACCCTCCTCAAACACTTTTGATTTCATTTGATTTTGGAAGCTAACATCACCAGGCCTGGTTATCAATTAGATCAGTGTTTCTCAGCCTTTCTCATGCCATTACCCCTTAATACAGTTCCTCCTGTTGTGGTGACCCCCAACAATAACATTATTTTAGTTGCTACTTCATAACTGTAATTTTGCTACTGTTATGAATCGTAATG
The DNA here is from genome assembly GCF_025583915.1 of Anolis sagrei ordinatus. Lineage (NCBI taxonomy): Eukaryota > Metazoa > Chordata > Lepidosauria > Squamata > Anolidae > Anolis > Anolis sagrei. The sequence goes on along the minus strand of NW_026845477.1, from coordinate 287,139,780 downwards.
CAAATATTTGATATGCAGGATGTATTTTCATTCACTGGACCACATTTGGCACAAATACCCGATAGACCCAAATTTGAATACTGGTGGGGTTGGGGAGGGGATTGATGTCATTTGGGAGTTGTAGTTGCTGGGATGTATAATTCACCTACAATCAAAGAGCATTCTGAACTCCACCAAGGATAGAATTGAACCAAACTTGGCACACAGAACTCCCATGACCAACAGAAAATACTGAAAGGGTTTGGTGGACATTTACCTTGTGTTTGGGAGTTGTAGTTCCCCTCCATCCGGAGAGCACTGTGGACTCAAACAATGATAGATCTGGACCAAACTTGGCATGGATACTCAATATGCCCAAATGTGAACACTGGTGGAGTTTGAGGAAAATAGACCTTGACATTTGGGAGTTGGTAGTTGCTGGGATTTATAGTTCACCTACAATCAAAGCATTCTGAACTCCACCAACGATGGAATTGAACTAAACTTGGCACTCAGAAATACTGTGACCAATAGAAAATGCTGGAAAGGTTTTATGGGCGTTGTTCTTGATTTTTGGAGTTGTAGTTCACCTACATCCAGAGAGCACTGCAGACTCAAACAATGATGGATCTGGGCCTAACTTGGCACGAATACTCAATATGCCCAAATGTGAACACTGGTGGAGTTTGGGGGAAATAGACCTTGCCATCTGGGAGTTGTGGTTGCTGGGATATATAGTTTACCTAGAGTCAAAAAGCATCCCGAACCCCATCAACAATAGTATTGGGCCAAACTTCCCACACAGAACCCCTGTGACCAACAGAAAATACTGTTTTCTGATGGTCTCTGGTGACCCCTCTGACACCCCCTGGCGACCCCCCCAGGGGTCCCGACCCCCAGGTTGAGAAACGCTGACTTAGATGGAATATCACCAGGGAAAGATCTGGGAATTCTAGGTATGTTTGGAAATGAATTCTTTCTGAAAGCCTGAATAATGTGCCAAAGGTGATTCTCACTTCCTTCTCCATGCAGAGTTTTGAAACATAGAAGTCATTTGAGGGAATGAAAATATAGGGTTTCAAAGTCACCACAAACCAAGTATTGAGAGATCTTATACCACATGTTGCCATTATAAGGAAGCTGTGACCTTCAAAATAATAATAAAAAATTCTAATAAATATATAGTAATAATAAATATATAGTAATAATAAATATATAGCAATAACAAATATATAGTTTGGCACATCATCTTCTCCTTCCCTCAAATGATAATCCCAGCTGGCCATGGGTGTCTCGGACCTTTAATGAGTTGTTTCAAAACTCTGCCCAGGAAAAGGAACTGGGAGTCAACGTAGGGCACATTATCTGCCTCACAGGAAGAGCTAGAGAGCACAACAGTTCTTGCTGATGTGGTTGCCTTGTCTCTACTTCTGTTGTTTTGTTCAAGGAAACAAGAGAAACTGCTTAGAAAGTAAGCGGTGGAAAATACATTTATCACCCTTCCACCGTTGAGTCATTTGGTTCTATAATTTGCGCAAGATTGGCTGCTGTTCAAAGATTGGTCCTAAGAAACAAGAGCAAAGTCACACTGTTTACTCTGCTTGCGACACACTATCTTTCCATCTGTATTTGAGGATGTCCTGCAGGTGTTTCCTGATTATCCTTTTTTGTGGAGTCAGAGCAGGTAAGTGAATTCTTTAACGCTAAAGAAGCATGTTAAAAACCATCCAAGAAGAGAGTAAAAGTGTTGAGTATTGCTTGGCTTTCCCCATAGAATAGTGTCTGAATAATATTGCGACCCAAAACATGAATGGATCTTTAGCATGAATCCTCATTTTATTCCAAAGGCAAAATATTTTAACTTGCAGATTATTATTGGCATGACTGTTTTATGCAGCAGGTGAAATTTGGTCCAATTAGAGGTGTGTCTGTAGGATTTATGTAGTTTGACTCAACTAATTGCAATGGCTCAATGCTGTGGAACAAGTATGGGTAAACTTGGGCCCTCCAGGTGTTTTGGACTTCATCTCCCACATTTCCTAATAGCCTCGGGCTCCTTCCTTTTTGCCCTCAGCCACTTAAGCTTAAACCAATGAAGGCTGTCACTTGACTCTGGCTTTCCACCCAAAATGAAAAGGTATCATTAAGATGCTTGAACCCTATTATGAATGCAATGACTTGATTCATCTGAACATTAGGAAGAACTTCCTGACTGTGAGAGCTGTTCAGCAGTGGAACTCTCTGCCCCAGAGTGTGGAAGAGGCTCCTTCTTTGGAGGCTTTTAAGCAGAGGCTGGACGGCCATCTGTCGGGGGTGCTCTGAATGCAATTTTCCTGCTTCTTGGTAGGGGGTTGGACTGGATGGCCCACGAGATCCCTTCCAACTCTTTGATTCTACTGCATGATTCAGACGCTTGTGTAGATTTAAAACAGCAGGTAAATTTTGCTCCATGCCAAGAAGATGCTTTATCTCCTGGTGTTTCCTGGTGTTTTATTTTGAATCTGAGGCTGGATCCACAGTGCCCTAAAATTCAGTTCCAGAATGTGGGTTAACGGCATCGATCAGGATTATACAGCAGTGTAGACTGGTATAATCCAGTTCAATACAGTTAATACACATTCTGAAACTGGATTACAGGGCAGTGTAGATCCAGCCTGAAACACACAGGAGTACAGTATGCTTTTTTGTTAGATGGTTGGCAACTTGAAAGCAAATAGAAGTGGAATAACATGTTTTGCTTCTCACTACGCTTCTAGACTCGGCTGATATTTTGCAATGGTGCTACTTCATTCATAGAATTTTCATGTTATATGTATCTGTGTATGTATTTGTGTGTGTGTGTAGGTCCAGTTGGAATCTTCGTAATTCAGAATAAATTCGGAAAAATTACCTTTTTGAAGTGATTTTAAACTTTTTTAGGAAACTGGAAGTCCCTTTGCCCTTCTGAAGCTAGTATTGCCATTTTTCTTCCAACTCAGGAAGTGAGTCGGAAATTATTCTGGTCCCTGGCCTCGGCTCAAGCCAAAAAAGCCAGATTTAAACCGGGGAAGGCTGAATTTCCTCCCTTTGCTTTCCCGGCTTCTGCCTCAAGACAGAGAAGACACTTTAAAACAATTAATTAAATTATTCGGAAGTCTCGGAAGTTTAGAAAAGTTTTGAACATTTTTTTCTGTGAAAATCAGAATTGATTTAGAATCGAACCACCGGCACCCCCTCCATTTTTTTTTGGATCAAACAAGCCATACACACACACACACACACACACACACACACACACACACACACATACATATACACACACACCAAAGGAAAAAATCCATTATGGAATAAAAGAGGGACAACTTATACAATTACACAATATCCCAGAGTACTTGTAAGATATCAGTACAAACACAAAACAATCTATGCGTAATGTCAAAGTGTATTATCAAGAAAACATATAATATTCTATTTACCAAAATCCCCAGTACAAAGCTCAATTCAGTGGTACACAGAAATCAAAAGGAGCAACCGCTCTCAAACGTAACAGTTCTGGGTTTGGATAGGGATTCCACTGTGTATAGGCTTCAGGGATACATTCAATGCAAAAAGTCATATAAACAAAGTAAGTATAGAGTCATGAGGCTATATGTAAGCTGAAGACAATAATGAAGATGAAGCGTCACTCTCAAAACAATCTTCATGGAAAAGATCCAACTCAAGTCCAGTGAAAAATGGAGCACTGCTTCTCAAAATAAGTCTTCAAAGAAAAGTCCCAATGGCATTCTACAGGGGTGCCCGGGTATTTTTGTACCCTGTTTCGGGGAAAGCAATCCCCTTCCTCAGGAGTTGATAAATTCAGCAACTCTAGACTCTTATCTATAACAAAACATAACATCACATAGAGTAACAAGTATTTTCCAGCACAATTACAGTAGTGAAGATAATGGATACATCAAACATATAACATATACTCACATCATGCCAGGTAGCTAATACAAAAAGTGACTCTGCTAGAAGTAAATTCACACTGCGAGTAATTCTGAAGGGTCATCCACAGGTTTATAAAGAGTAATCAGAAACTTAAAGGAAACAGCTCAAATTAAGTGACTCGTTAAGTCCTTGAGGGGAAAGGGTTTTCAACTTAAAGATCCAGAACATTTCCCTTTGGGATAATATTTCTTCCAAATTCATATGGGGTTTTGGTGTGATGCATTCCAGAGCACAAAATTTGAGGGAATTGGATGAATGTTTGTGTTGTGTAAAGTGTGAATATAGGAGGGACTCCATAGATAAACATTTTATTCTAGATTTATGTTCAGAAATTCTAATTCTCAGAGGTCTTGTTGTTTTTCCAATATACCATAAACCACAGTCACATGTTAGAAGGTAGATAAGATTACTGCTGTTACAATTGGAAAAATGTTTGAGCGTGGTGTCCACTTTGTTCCTATAGTTGTGTACCTCCTTAGTTTTCCATGATTGCGGACAACATTTACAGCGTCCACAAGGGTAATGGCCTCTCAAAGTGCTTTTAGGTGTAGTAGTAGATGTGGTTAAATCTGTATGGATTAACAAGTCTCTTATATTTTTAGTACGCCTATTACCGAAAATGGGTGGTTTTTGGCAACCTGGAATATCTTGAAGAAGATGCCAGTGCTTTTTGATGATTCGGGTAATCTGTTTGGAATAGTGCGATAGTTCTTGTGTCCAAATAATTTGATTTTTTGTGGGTTTGGGGCATTCTTTCAGTAAGGTAGCCCTATCTATTTTATCAGCTTTGGTTAATGCTTTTCTTACTACATGTTTGGGGTAGCCTCTATTTCTGAACTCATGGCTTAAAGTGACACTTTCCTGAATAAACTGTTCCTTGGTGCTTGAGTTCCGTTTAAGTCTGAGGAGCTGTGAAAATGGAAGATTGGTTTTTAAACTAAAGTGGTGGAAGCTGTTGTAATGAAGATAAGAATTTTTATCTGTGGGTTTTCTAAAGTTCTTGACTAAAAGTTTATTGTGATCTTTATAGACTGTAACATCCAGAAAATTAATATGTGACAGGTTGAAATGACTGGTGAACTTAATAGACGTATGTATGGTGTTGATCCAATTAGAGAAACCTACTGTGGCCTCGGTTGATTTAAATACCATGAATATGTCATCAATAAATCGTCCATAATATATAATATTGGTGTGATACATATTTAAAGATGGATTTAATAATACAGTGTTCTCTAAATTTGCCATAAATAAATTGGCAATTGAGGGGGCCAATGGACTGCCCATTGCCACACCAAAGACCTGAAAGTAAAATTGATTTTGAAAACGGAAATAATTTTTCTCTAAAACTATATCCAACAGGTCCATAAGGAAATGTGTGGGTGGATGTAACTTGGTTCTGTTATGGAGGACATTCTCTATGGTGGTACGATAGTATGTAGTATGTAGTATGTACATACTACAGTAGTATGATAGCAAATGGCATTGCATACAAAACAGTGCTATACAAACAACTTATAATTTTACAAAAAAATGAAAATTGAAAATAAGAGGCATAATTAATCATTTTCTTTGCCATATGCCCTATGGGAATATCATAAACTCCCATTTAGGATTCTCTTTTTTTTTTTGTCCTTACAACTGCCCTTCAACTAGACATGCCAGATAGAATGGGATATGTCTGAATATTCCTGCTCATATACAAAGACATAAAATGTATTAATCTATTTAAGCATAAAATGATACAACAGATATCTGGCCCCACCCATTGTGCTGGACACACATTGGACTTGGTTTTCTGTCAGGGATGGGAGCAG
>NW_026845477.1:286982880-287133188 GCF_025583915.1 Anolis sagrei ordinatus | reverse complement strand
AATAGAATATTATATGTTTTCTTGATAATACACTTTGACATTACGCATAGATTGTTTTGTGTTTGTACTGACAACTTATACAATGTCTTTTGGCTGGCAGCATTATGAGCTTTTGTGGCAACACAAAATCCCCAGTCAAGCAATGAGACTCTTACCTACTGTGGTGAATGTGGAAGAATACAAGGGCACATTGCAGGTGCAGGTGCAAGAAAGCGTTTGCTTTCTAACACACATCCATCCCTCAGACTGCCTCTGGTTTCCAGCAGCTTTCTTTCAGGTTCAAGTCAACCGACAAAAGCAATACAATGCCTGGAAATGTCTCATTTCTGTCTTTATGTATGTCCAAGCCCAGAGCTTTCCAAATAAAAATAAAATATATTTTTGAGATATTCATTCTTTCGAGATATAGTAATTCAGTTTTCCTAGCAAACTAGAGATTAAACCAACTCCTCACAAGCAATGTCTTTTTGACGGCATTCCTCCCTGACTATGTTCTTAACTTCATTCCAGAGATTTTTCCAGCTCTTGGTCAATTAATCTCAATAATGCAAATCTATTTTTGCATTATATTTAAATTATATGGGGATGTTTTCCAGATTGCGTTTTGGCATGAGGATTAGTTTAATATTCCTCTTTAATTTTACTCTCATTTTTTATATTAGCCTCTTGTGGCTTGTGCCACAGTTTTCCCAGAAAACAGATCTTCTCCACCTTTATTTACTATTTATTTACAGTATTTATATATCGCTTTTCTCACCCCTGAGTCCCCTGGTGGACTCAAAGTTGTTTACACCGAAATAATGGCAAAATTCAACGCCTTATATACATAAACCAAATCATAGATCAACACCATATAGTAAAAGTAAAGGTTTTTCCCTGACATGAAATCCAGTCGTGTTCGACTCTGGGGTGTGGTGCTCATCTCCATTTCTAAGCCGAAGTGCCGGCGTTGACCATAGACACCTCAAAGGTCATGTGGCCAGCATGACTGCATGGAGCACCCTTACCTTCCCGCCGGAGCAGTACCTATTGATCTACTCACATTTGCATGTTTTCAAACTGCTAGGTTGGCAGAAGCTGGGGCTGACAGCGGAAGCTCACGCCGCTCCCCTTTCAGTCAACAAGTTTAACCCACCAACATTCAGTTATATATTATATTAATATTATATTACATATTGTATTGTATATTATATATTATTTGTACATATATTGTCAAAGGCTTTCATGGCTAGAATCACTGGGTTGTTGTAGGTTTTTTCGGGCTATATGGCCATGGTCTAGAGGCATTCTCTCCTGACGTTTCGCCTGCATCTATGGCAAGCATCCTCAGAGATAGTGAGGTCTGTTGGAACTAGGAAAAAAGATTTATATATCTGTGGAATGACCACGGTGGGACAAAGTCCTCTTGTCTGCTGGAGCTAGGGGTCAATGTTTCAACTGACCACCTTGATTAGCATATAATAGCCTGACAGTGCCTGGAACAAACTTTTGTTGAGAAGTGATTGGATGTCCTTGTTTGTTTCCTCTCTGTTGTTGTGCTGTTGTAATTTTAGAGTTTTTTTTAATACTGGTGCTGAACAAGATCTGGCTACCAGTATTAAAAAACTCTAAAATTACAACAGCACAACAACAGAGAGGAAACAAACAAGGACAACGAATCACCTCTCAACAAAGGTTTGCTCCAGGCACTGTCAGGCTATTATATGCTAATCAAGGTGGTCAGTTGAAACATTCACACCTAGCTCCAGCAGGCAAGAGTCCTTTGTCCCACCGTGGTCATTCCACAGATATATAAACCCTTTTTCCTAGTTCCAACAGATCTCACTACCTCTGAGGATGCTTGCCATAGATGTAGGCGAAACGTCAGGAGAGAATGCCTCTAGACCATGGCCGTATAGCCCGAAAAAACCTACAACAACGCATATGTACATATAACTTGTAAGCTGCTCTGAGTCCCCTTCAGGATGAGAAGGGTGGGACATAAATGTCGTAAATAAATAAATATTATTACAGGTTTTACAGTTAATTTTAAAAAATTCCAATTGATGTACTTCTGTGTGACAATAAAAAAGACTTCTTTTAAAACCATCTGAGCTATATTTAGGTTTTAAATATTTGGACATAATATCAATCCAAACATTTAGACCAAATCTTGTGGCACAATTTAGTCCGATAACTTAAAACAAAGTTTATTAAAATTGGCCACTTTAAGACTAACAACATTAAGAATAACTGCATCCATCAGAATGCACAGTTCTTCCAAATTTCCCATCCTTGTTTCAACATAGTATTTCTGGTATGTCCTTATTCCTGCCAAGATTCACAATGATCCAAAAGACATTTTGGAGGAAAGTAATGGGAATTCCATGAGATGATGCAGGGCAGGACAGAGGCAAGCTCCCAAGGCAAAATGGTCGAACGCAACCCGGAAGTCTCATCTCAACTCTTCTCACATGCTCTCTAAGGGGCAGCTGACTCCGCCCAGGATTTAGCTTCCCTGACGACGCGCATGCGCAATCGTCGGATCACGTTTCGGCCTTTCCCGGGGCCTCCTCCCCCCCGCACCCCGCCCCTTTCGCGCTCACAGTGACGTCACTCCCAGTCTCTTCTGTAATTGGCTGCCGCCGCCTATTTAAAGGGACAGCGCTTCCAGAGCTTCAAGAATGAAGGATGCCATTTTGAGACTTTGTAAACAAAGATCCGCCTAGTCAAAGCCATGGTATTCCCTGTAGTAACCTACGGATGTGAGAGCTGGACCTTAGGGAAGGCTGAGCGAAGGAAGATCGATGCTTTTGAGCTGTGGTGTTGGAGGAAAGTTCTGAGAGTGCCTTGGACTGCGAGAAGATCCAACCAGTCCATCCTCCAGGAAATAAAGCCCGACTGCTCACTGGAGGGAAAGATACTAGAGACAAAGTTGAAGTACTTTGGCCACGTCATGAGGAGACAGGAAAGCCTAGAGAAGACAATTATGCTGGGGAAAGTGGAAGGCAAAAGGAAGAGGGGCCGACCAAGGGCAAGATGGATGGATGGCATCCTTGAAGTGACTGGACTGACCTTGAGGGAGCTGGGGGTGGTAACGGCCGACAGGGAGCTCTGGCGTAGGCTGGTCCATGAGGTCACGAAGAGTCGGAGACGACTGAACGAATGAACAACAACAACAAAAGACATGGAAGATGCAGGGCTTCTCCCTATGGTCATTCACCAGCTAGCACACTTTAAAAAAGCTGCTTGAGCAACTGTAGGAAATGCCAGGCTGAATATTTTATGCAAAAGGAGATAGTTGATAATATTTGATAGTTGATAATATTATAATGTAATACAATATGCTACTACTACTAACAAAATACACCCAAATACCTGGGAGTCACTCTGGACCATGCTCTGACTACAAGAAGCACTGCCTGAACATCAAGCAAAAAGTGGGTGCTAGAAACAATATCATACGAAAGCTGGCACAACCTGGGGATCACAACCAGACACAGTGAAGACATCTGCCCTTGCACTGTGCTACTCTGCTGCTGAATACGCATGCCCAGTGTGGAACACATCTCCCCACGCTAAAACAGTAGATGTGGCTCTTAATGAGACATGCCGCATTATCACAGGGTGTCTGCGCCCCACACCACTGGAGAAATTACACTGCTTAGCCGGTATCACACCACCTGACATCTGCCGGGAAGTAGCAGCCAATAGTGAAAGGACCAAGGCAGCGACATATCCAGCTCATCCCTTGTTTGGGTATCAGCCAGCACGTCAACGACTTAAATCAAAACATAGTTTTCTTAGATCTACAGAGACACTCGCTGGAACACCTCAGCAAGCGAGAGTCCAAAAGTGGCAGGCCCAAACCCAGCACCTCAACCCATGGGTGATACCAGATGAGAGACTCCTCCCTGGGCACACAGAAGACTGGGCGACTTGGAAGGCGCTGAACAGACTGCGCTCTGGCACCATGAGATGCAGAGCCAATCTTAAGAAATGGGGCTACAGGGTGGAATCCACGACATGTGAGTGTGGAGAAGTGCAAACCACAGACCACCTGCTGCAATGCAACCTGAGCCCTGCCACATGCACCATGGAGGACCTTCTTGCAGCAACACCAGAGGCACTCCAAGTGGCCAGATACTGGTCAAAGGACATTTAACCAAATACCAAGTTTGCAAAATCTGTGTTTGTTTTTTGTTGTTGTTTTAATCTGTGTGTTTGTTTTGTCCTGTTAGAAATGTAATACAATGGTATGGTTGCTTATGACACGATAAATAAATAAAATAAATACTAACAAAATTATATTATAATTATATATTTTATATTAAATGTAAATTACTAATACTATTACAGTATAATGTTATATAATATTAATGTTGTGCTATGATAATAATATAATATATTGTATTTACTTTTTACTTGTAAGCCGCTCTGAGTCCCCTTCGAGGTGAGAAGGGCGGCATATAAATGTTGTAAATAAAAATCTATATAAATAAAAATGAAATGTTTGTTTGTGGGATTAACAGAACTCAAACACCACTTGACGAATATACACCAAATTTGGACACAAGACACCTATTTATTTATCGTGTCATCAGCAACCATTGTATTACAATTCTAACAGAGCAAAACAAACACAGAGATTAAAAAGAAAAAGAAAAAAAAGAAAGAAAAAAACCACACAGATTTTGTAAATTTGGTATTTGGTTAAATGTCCTTTGACCAGTATCTGGCCACTTGGAGTGCCTCTGGTGTTGCCGCAAGAAGGTCCTCCATCGTGCATGTGGCAGGGCTCAGGGTGCATTGCAGCAGGTGGTCAGTGGTTTGCTCTTCTCCTCACTCGCATGCCGTGGATTCCACCCTGTAGCCCCATTTCTTAAGATTGGCTCTGCATCTCGTGGTGCCAGAGCGCAATCTGTTCAGCGCCTTCCAAGTCGCCCAGTCTTCTGAGTGCCCAGGGGGAGTCTCTCATCTGGTATCACCCATGAATTGAGGTGCTGGGTTTGGGCCTGCCACTTTTGGACTCTCGCTTGCTGGGGTGTTCCAGCGAGTGTCTCTGTAGATCTTAGAAAACTATTTCTTGATTTAAGTTGTTGACATGCTGGCTGATACCCAAACAAGGGATGGGCTGGAGATGTCTCTGCCTTGGTCCTTTCACTATTGGCTGCTACTTCCCGGCGGATGTCAGGTGGTGCAATACCGGCTAACAGTGTAATTTCTCCAGTGGTGTAGGGCGCAGACACCCCGTGATAATGCGGCATGTCTCATTAAGAGCCACATCCACTGTTTTAGCGTAGTGAGATGTGTTCCACACTGGGCATGCATACTCAGCAGCAGAGTAGCATAGCACAAGGGATGTTGTCTTCACTGTGTCTGGTTGTGATCCCCAGGTTGTGCCAGTCAGCTTTCGTATGATATTGTTTCTAGCACCCACTTTTTGCTTGATATTCAGGCAGTGCTTCTTGTAGGTCAGAGCACGGTCCAAAGTGACTCCCAGGTATTTGGGTGTGCTGCAATGCTCCAGTGGGATTCCTTCCCAGGTAATCCTCAGAGCTCGGGAAGCTTGTCTGTTCTTAAGGTGAAAGGCGCATGTCTGTGTTTTAGATGGATTAGGGATCAGTTGGTTTTCCCTGTAATAGGCAGTAAGAGCACCTAGAGCTTCGGAGAGCTTCTGTTCTACCATCTCAAAGCTCCCTGCTTGAGCGGTAATGGCACGATCATCAGCATAGATGAAACTCTCTGTCCTTCTGGCAAAAAAAATAATGTTTTGTCATTTGGGAGTTGTAGCTTCTGTGATTTATAGTTCACCTACAAACAGCATTCTGAACCCCACCAATGATGGAATTGAACCAAACTTAGCACACAGTTCTCCCATGACCAACAGAAAATACTGAAAGGTTTGGTGGGCAGTGTCCTTTGGTTTTGGAGTTGTAGTTCACCTACATCCAGAGATCACTGTGGACTCAAACAATGATGGATCTGGACCAAACTTGGCACGAAATACTCAATATGCCCAAATGTGAACACTGGTGGAGTTTGGGGAAAATAGACCTTGACATTTGGGAGTTGTAGTTGCTGGGATTTATAGTTCACCTACAATCAAAGAGCATTCTGAACTCTACCAATGATAGAATTGGGCCAAACTTCCCACACAGAACCCTCATGACCAACAGAAAATACTGTGTTTTCTAATGATCTTTGGTGACCCCTCTGACACCCCCTTGTGCCCACCACCAGGGGTCCTGACCCCCAGGTTGAGAAACAGTGATATAGGAGATTACAATACCTGCAAGTATATCAATATCCCTAAATCAACACACTTACCTGTGTTACAATTAATTTAATACATGGTTAAAATATATGATCTGAGTATATCTAGTTATTTTTAATTATTTATTAATTTAAGACGCAGGGGCTATGCATTAATCTTCCCTTGACCCTCTTGTCTTTTCCTCCAGTCTCCATTCCTCTCCCAGTGGGCCCTCATGCCCTCCAAATATTTCAGACGGTAGCCTTCTACAGTGCTGATGTTGTCGATATATACAACGTGGGTGTTTTTCTCGGAGATGTGCAGGCCATTGTGTTTGACAGCCAAACCTGGAAGATCAGATTCCTTCAACCTTGGGCCAGAAGTTGCCTCATGTCACAGGAATGGGAACTGCTGGAGAAGATTTTCAAATACTATTTCACAGGCTTCAAACAAACTGTCAACAAGCTTGTTCTGGATTTACATAGAAGCTGTAAGTATACAATTCATTTCTGGCTCATCAAGATCATCGTTTTCCAAAATCATCGCCTCTACAGCCTCATCCAGTCACCATTTCCAATTTCCAAAATAATCCTTACTTGTCAACTAAGGTGGACAAATGTGCAGTCAGACTCCCCAGATTTGCGGAGCTGAGTTTTGATTATTCACAGACTTGTTTAAAATATTATTTCTAGGAATATCTTATAGATTACTGCAATGTGTTATATGTGGGGTTGCCTTTGAAGACTGTTTGGAAGCTTCAATTGGTGCAATGGGTAGCATCCAGGTTACTCACCAGAGTGGGGTACAGGGAACACACAACTCCCCTGTTGTGTCAGCTCCACCGGCTGCCAGTCTTCTACCGAACACAATTCAAAGTGCTGGCTTTAATATTTATTTCTGGTATTTCTACCCTGTTCCTTCTCAACCGCCAAAGGGGGACTCAGGACGGCTTACATTTGGCAGCAGTTCTATGCCACTACATATAACAAGCAATATAATAACAATTAAAACAATAAATAGAACATTCATTAAAAACAATAAAACAGTATTAACAGCCATGACATCATTTCAGTCGAATTCCATATTCAAAGTGCTATTTATGCCTGCTGTTCAAAAGCCTGGTCCCAAAACTACGACTTCAATTTCTTCCTAAAAGACAGGAGGGATGAAGCCAATCTTACCTCTGGGGAAGCGGGTTCCACAGGCAGGGTGCCACAGCTGAGAAGCCCCTGTCTCTCGTCCATGTCAGCCGTATTTGTGATGCTGGCGGGAGCGAGAGCAGGGCCTCCCCGGATGATCTTAAACTGCGAGGCGGGACATAGAGGGAGATGAGTTCAGACAAGTAAGCTGGGCTAGAAGAACCGTATAGGGCTTTATTGGTCAGCACTTTGAATTGAGTTCAAATGTGGACCAGCAGCCAGTGGAGCTGGCACAACAAGGGGGTGGTATGCTCCCTGTATGTCGCTCCAGTTAGTAATCTGGCTGCTGCCCGTTGGACTAGTTGTAGTTTCCGAACAGTCTTCAAAGGCAGCCCCATGTAGAGTGTGTTGCAGTAATTTGTTCAGGATGTAACAAGAGCGTGGAACACCGTAGCTAGATCAGACTTCCCAAGGTACGGGTGCAGCTGGCGCACAAGTTTTAACTGTGTGAATGCTCCCCTGGCCACTGCTGAAACCTGGGATTCCAGGCTCAGCGATGAATCCAGGATCACTCCCAGACTGCAAACCTGCGTCTTCGGGGGGGGGGGGGGGGGGGGGGGGGGTGTGTACCACATCCATCACAGGCTGTAACCCTATGCCCTCTTAAGCCTTTATCTCTTTTCTAAGGAGAATCTATCTCAAGGCATCTCTAGGTCCTCTAGTGTGTTGGAAAATCAATGCTTTCATCACCCAATTTTGCTAAATCTGGAAGAGAGAGATCCCACCCTCATGTGTTAGGCCACTGCTTCTTAAATTTTGAGTTCCCATTCCAAATGGGGTCCCCTTAGCTCTGTGTTGGTGCCCTGAAAAATTTGGAAATAGTAAAAAGTTTCTGAACACCACCCAAACATGTACTTGAATCTGTTAGCAACAACTTGCAGTGTTTACAATGGAATGCTTCAGTTATATTTCATAAAAAGGAAAATCAGCCTTAGAAAGCCTTGCAAATACTGGTTTATTATCAGTAAATGTTTAGTTTTTATACCTTTTTAATATGATCTAGTTTGTGTAAACATTTATCAGGTGGAAAGGGGTCACAAGTGGGGAAAAAAGTCAGAAGCCCTAAGTTTGGTAACATTAGGATTAAATTTGATGAATTAACAATTTAGCAGACGAGATTTAATTGCTTTTTGCAAAATTCTGCATTTCAGTGGTTTGTGTGATCAAAGACAAAATGGTGAAAGCAGTGTTCTTTTCATTTAAATGCCTTATTCAACCTTTGAAGAAGAGTTTCTAATATTTTATAGGGGTCCTACAAAAGGAAGAAAATGATAAGCAATAGTATCATGGAGAAAAAGGAATGGACATTTAAGGAATCCCAAAGGTCAAGTGCAAAGCTTCCCAAACTGTGTATCATGTCATGTTAAGTGTGTTGGCTGCAGTGCGTAGGTGTGTCATCCAAACATAATGAGAAATGACAAAAATCTTGGAAATCCGTTATTATCTTACAAATGATATATTTTAAATGAGCTGTGTTGTGTTCCCATATATTTTGTTATGACAATTTATGTAGAAGTCTGTATCTCTTATAAGGAGTTGGTTCAACTTACGGGCTGCTGGTAAAACTGAATTATTGTGTCACAACATGATACATGTCTCAAAAGTGTGTCACCAACATGAAATGCTTGGAAAACTCTGATATAGAGGGAACCCAACTACAGTCCTCAAGCTTCAGGTTCTTCTCTGATACTGTAGCACCAGAAATCCCTTACATGAAGTCCCTTATTATATTATTTTGCCTCTCAAATAACTTGGAATGTTCTCATATTTTAACATCCAGATCCTCTTGTTGTGCAGTCATTGGTCTTCTGTGAAATTGAGTCTGATGAAACAAAGAGGTGCTTTTATGATGGTGCTGTAGATGGGGAAGGCATTGTTGTATTCAGTGCCAATAATGCCACCTGGGTTGCCCAAATGGATGACGAATGGATTCTCTACATTCAAGACTTCCTCAACAAGGACAAGGGCACATCAACAATTCTTCAAAGACTGTTGTTAAACACATTCGTAAAAGCTGTCAAGATTGCCCTTCTGACTGGAAATGTGACTGTGTACAAACAAGGTAAGCTTAGAACGCAATACAATAAGATCCCGCGTATCCACGACGACGCATTCCCATCTGGACCATCTGAAACCACAGATGTGACCTAATACCATTAAATCACCTGCTTCCAGAATACTATATCATTGCACTGTAGGACCTAGATAATCCCAGATAGATAGCATCTTTAGGAATTTGTGACTCCATGGTAACTTCTGGGCAAAGCATATCATAGAATTGTCTGGAGGACCTAGAAAATTCCTAGAAAGACCATTTCCTCCAGCTGTGGGTAAGTGACATCACAGATCTAAGTTCCATAGTATTGTATTTTGTAAGACTTTAGTTGTAACGGACAGTATTGTAATATGAACTTGCTTTGGAAGGTGAAGCAATGGGTTCAATTTATACTGTGTGCTATTGTTCCACTGCTGCTGAACTTGCTGACCGAAAGGTTGGCGGTTTGAGTCCAGGAAGTGGGGTGAGCTCCTGCTATTAGCCCCAGCTTCTGCCAACCTAGCAGTTTGAAAACATGCAAATGTGAGTAGATCAATAGGTACCTCTTCTGCGGAAGGTAATGGTGCTCCATGCAGTCATGCCATCCACATGATCTTTGAGGCGTCTATGGACAACGCAGGCTCTTTGGCTTAGAAATGGAGATGAGCAGTACCCCCCAGAGTTGGACATGACTACACTTAATGTCAGGGGAAACCTTTACCTATTGTTCCACTTTACTGCCATGGCTCCATCCTATGGAATCTGGGAATTTTTGTTTGGTGAGACATCAGGACTCTGGCTGAGAATTCAAAATGCTCCCCTTGAACTACTAATCTTAGGATTCCATGGTATAGAACCTTGTGGTATAATTCTTTAGTTTGAATGTGTCCTGGAGAATGAACCTATCATGAAATCTGTTTATTTACAATATTCAGACCAGGAATTAAAAAATATGTGCAGTGGGTCATGGAGACATGTACTAAGCCAGGGGTGTCAGACTCATTTTCATCGAGGGCCACATCAGCCTTATGTTGCTTTTAAAAGGCTGTTGAATCTGTGGGCAAAGAACAGGTGAAAACAGACGGTCAACTATATTTTCTTTACATAGGTTGGTGCTCTTTAGTTTTTAATCAATTTGGGTTCCCAGATGTTACTGAACGACAGCTCCCATTACTTTTGATTATCTGCCATGAGGACTGGGGACTGCAACCCAAGAGCACTTATGGCTCTGAGGTCAGGGAAAAGTTAAAGGACATTTTCAAGTCAGACATCCCAGCCACAAGCATTGCATCTGAATTCAATTCCCTGACCAAACAGAACAAACTGTCACCTTCCAGATGTTACTGTATCCCATCTCACATCAGCTCTAGTCATGTCGTCTAATGATGAGGAACAACCTGGCAAAATGGCACTACCTAAAATAATCCCACACCTTGTGTGACTGTGGAGCAGAACAGACAACTCTGCACCTGTATGCTTGTCCACTATGCCCTGCCTCATGTACAGAGGAAGAATTGTTGGAGGCTACAATTTTGGTCAAAAGATATTTAGCTGCCTGTGCTCCTTCTATTTTATCGGTTTTATACTAATTTATGCAAAGCTTTTGATACAAAATAAAATAAAATGATGAGGAACACAGGAGTTTGTAGTCCAGAATCTGGGGAGCCACATTAAATGTCATGGCAGGCCAGATTCAGCCTGCAGGCCTTGAGTTTGACACATGTGTGCTAAGCAATAGCCAGTGCAGTCCTCCTTCAGATTGCCATCTTTTCCCCCCTTGTACATGCAATAACCCTGCATCAGACAGAAGTTCAACAGGTACGTTGATTTTAGCATCCAGTCACTAGTCTGGCTTAGGGCTGGCTGTGTAAACTTGGGTGGCACTGATCCAGAGTTTCCCATTCCAAACCAGCACACTGTTTGGGGCATGTATAGATGGTCCCTTTATGCGCTATGAACCTCAAGGGTACTTGAGAGTACTTTTATAATCTCTCTGAACTCCCTTTGATTGCCAGATAAACCTGTTGCTGTGGTCTTTGCCCAGGAGCCTCCTGAAACCACTGACTCCCTCCTATTGGTTTGCCGAGTGACAGGTTTTTATCCACACCTCATCAACGTCTCCTGGCTTCAGGATGAAGTAGCCTTGCCCAGCTCAAGGATCAACTCCACCACCATCTTGCCTAACTACGACCTGACCTACCAAATCAGGAGTTCTCTGGCAATTAAGTCAACGGAGACTTCGCACAGTTATGCTTGCAGGATACAGCACAGCAGCCTTGATGGGAAAAGTCTCATCATCCCATGGGGTGAGTATTTTGATGCGGAAATGCATTGTGTGTGTCTGTTAGGGAAGTGATGAAATTCCTCATTTAATCCTTGATACAAATATGAGTAAGGAAAGAATGTCACCACTGAGAATCCTCTGAAGATGCCAGGAAAACGCCAGGGGAAAATGCTGCTAAAACACGGCCATAAAGCCTGGAAACAACACAAAATCCCAATCCTGGTCTTGTTTCATTCTGATTATCCTGGACAAAATTTGTTGCTGGAATTAGCATGTTTCAGAAACATAAAGCAGCAAAATTTTAAATATACTACACACTGCTGCTTCTTGTTGAACCCTGTGAACAACACCAATTTGTATTGATTGCAGCAGCAACTCTTTTCCCACCCTTTATTTATTTATTATTGATTTATTTCAAACATTTGTACCTTGTCCTTCTCAACCTCTGAGGGGAGGGACTCAGGGCAGCTTACAATCGTCAGCAATTCGATGCCAACATATACACCATAACAATATAACACAGATTCAACAATAATTAAAACATTAAATTAGAAAATAGCAATTTAAAACATTTAAGTCATTATGATTACATAAACAATATAACTGCATCCAAGTTCAATTGAGAGATCCAGTCCAAAGCCTATGCATTATTAATTCAAATATAATGTTGCAATTGCAGTTAGGCCTGCTGCCCAAATGCCTGGTCCCAAAACCATGTTTTGAGCTTTTTCCTGAAGGAAAGGAGAGATGGAGCCGATCTGATTTCCCTGGGGAGTGTGTTCCACAGACGGGGACCACAACCGAGAAGGCCCTATCTCTTGTCTCCGCCAGTCGCCTTTGTGAAGGTGGGACTGAGAGCAGGGCCTCCCCGGGTGATTTTAAACTCCAAGGTAGATCGTAGAGGGAGATACATTTGGACAAGTAAGCAGGCCCAGAACCATAAAGGGCTTTATAGGCCAATTGTGCTCGGAACTGGACTGGCAGCCAGTGGAACTGACACAACGGGGTGGGGTGGGGGGTGCGCTCTCTGTATGCCACTCCGGTGAGTAACCCGACTGCCACTGGTTGGACAAGTTGGAGTTTCCAAACAGTCTTCAAAGGCAACCCCACGTAGAGTTCGTTGCAGTAATCCATTCGGGATGTAACAATAGCGTTACCAATGTCCTCCTAATGTTTCGACCTCTAATTCCCAACTTGGCTGCATCAGGTGTTTACAAGCGCAGTTAATAGTCTTGGGAATCTGTCATTTTATTGTTGTTTAGAACACCCAAAAGGTTCTCTTAATCCATTCTTATTGTGGAAATCAAAAGTTCTAAAAACGAATCACGCAAACCTATAATTGGTAACCTCTTGCTGGAGAAGCCATTGTATGGATCATGTAGCAGTCTTCTAAACCCATTGCTCTTCTGACATCTTGGACTACAAATCTCACCTACTCCAGCCAATAAATCTAATTTTGAGAGTTCTAGTCAATCTTTTCAAGAGTATGCCAGATCAGGAAATGCTGAAGTGATATAATAGTAACTTAGTAGCACCATCTGCCATTACAGAGAATTTCAAAAGTTCTTGCTGAAGAACAACAACTTAAATTTTGATCACAAGGCTGACGGCGCACAGTCCCCTTGCTGCTCTATTTCAATGTTTTCTTCTGCTTGTATCTCTGTATTCTCCAGGAAAATCCAGCAAAGCCACTGCAGTAGTCATCGGCCTTATACTTGCTTTATTGGCGGCTATTGCAGCTGCAGTCTATTGTCGTTGGAAGAAACGTCAGTAAGTTAATATCGTACTTTTAATATTCTGATGATTAATGGAGAGCAAAACACAAGGCAAGTTGTGTAGGTTTGAAACCTTATGAGATTTCCTGAGCTGGGTGTTCTGCGGATAGGAAGAACCAGGGACGGTTCAACCTCAGCACCACATCAGTCAGCAATGGAAAATCTTCGGACAGCTAGATATTTTAGACTACAACTCTTGCAACCTTTCCATTGGTTGTGCTGATGGGGCAGATGGGAGTTGTGGGACATTTAAAACTTTCATGCCTTGCTACCTACACCGCCAAATTGAGTGAGTGTTCAGAAAAGTCACTTTGTTTTAGCAACTGGTGCTGAGCCTGAATTGAAACCTAGCCAAAACATCAGAATAATATGTTCTTCCATGATGAAAGTTCAACTTGTCTCTACTCTGAATAACCAGTTCCTGAGAATCCATCATTTAAGCACAACTGAAGACTTCAAGCCCATAACTTGGCTATTTTACAGATACAGGGACCATGAAACTTTGATTCTCAGTGGGTCACAGATCAAACAGGTTTAGTCTCCACCCATCTTAATGTGATAGTCAAGGGGCACATATCAGAAGCACAGTTGTAAAGTATTTAAAAAACACAAAGTTTTAAAAAGTTGGCATTATACTAAATGTCCTGTGACCAGTAGCTGGCCACTTGGAGTGCCTCTGGTGTTGCTATAAGGTCCTCCATTATGCATGTGGCAGGGCTTAGACTGCATTGTAGTAGGTGGTCTGTGGTTTGCTCTTCTCCACACTTGCATGTCATGGACTCCACTTTGTGGCCCCATTTCTTAAGGTTGGCTCTGCATCTCGTGGTGCCAGAGCACAGTCTGTTTAGTGCCTTCCAAGTCTTCTGTGTGCCCAGAGGGGAGTCTCTCATTTGGTATCAGCGATGGCTTGAGGTTCCAGGTTTTAGCCTGCCACTTTTGGATTCTTACTTACTGAAGTTTTCCTGTGAGTATCTCTGTAGATCTTAGAAAACTATTTCTTGATTTAAGGCGTTGACTTGCTGGCTGATTTCCACTCTGAGTCGTCTCTGGGCTGAGAGTGGCGGTATATAAATATGGCAAATAAATACATAAATAAACATGGGATGGGCCAGAGATGTCACTGCCTTGGTCTTTTCATTATTGGCTGCTACTTCCCGGCAGATGTCAGGATATAATTTCTCCAGTGGTGTAGGGTGTAGACATCCTGTGATAATGTGGCATGTCTCATTAAGACCCACATCCACTGTTTTCGTGTGGTGAGATGTGTTCCACACTGGGCAAGCGTACACAGCAGCAGAGTAGCAAAGGGCAGATGTCTTCATTGCATCTGGTTGTGATCCCCAGGTTTTGCCAGTCAGTTTTCGTATGATATTGTTTCTAGCACCCACTATTTGCTTGAGATTCAAGCAGTGCTTCTTGTAGGTCACAGCATGGTCCAGGGTAATTCCCAGGTATTTGGGTGTGCTCCAGTGCTCCAGTGGGATTTCTTCCCATGTATTCCTCAGAGCCCGAGATACGTGTCTGGTCTTAAGATGAAAAGCACACGTCTGTGTTTTAGATGGATTAGAAATCAGCTGGTTTTCCCTGTAATAGGCAGTGAGAGCACCTAAAGTTTCAGAGAGCTTCTGTTCAACCATTTCAAAGCTCCCTGCTTGGACGGTGATGGCATGATCGTCAGCATAGATGAAGCTCTCCGTCCCTTCTGGCAGTGGCTGATCATTTGTGTAAATGTTAAACATTGATGGAGCGAGCATGCTCCCCTGAGGCAGGCCCTTCTTCTGTTTTGTCAAATGTCATTTTCACCGTGAAATGTTATGCTTGGCCAGGGTTTAGTACATTTGCATTTCTCCAACTTCTGTGAAAATCATGCAGCCCTACAGATAGTGTCCTAAACTAGCAGAGCCATTTTGCTGGTATTCTATAGCCAAGGAATAATCTTGAGTGTACTTTCCAAAGAATAAATCAATAAAAGGAGCATTGTATAAAATATTTTCTTGATTCCATTGCAGTATGCATCTGTTCTTCAAGAACAGTTCAAGAATAGTTCATTCATTGGGTCCCCGGTCGTGCAGGTTAAATTGCTGAGCTGCTGAACCTGCTGACTGAAAGGTTGGCGGCTCAAATCCAGGGAGCTCTCCTGCTGTTAGGCCCAGCTTCTGCCAACCTAGCAGTTTGAAAACATGTAAATGTAAGTAGATTAATAGGTACTGCTTCTGCGGGAAGGTAATGGCGCTCCATGCAGTCATGCTGGCCACATGACCTTCAAGGTTCCCATAAGTCGGAAATGACTTGAAGGAACATAACAAGAAGCAAGCTCATCGCATCTATGGAGTGCAGCATTCTTTGAGGAGAGACAGCAGCCTATGAGATAGATGTAGCTGAGCGTGGAAGTTGGCTGAAACTTTGCCAGTATGACCAGTCATCTCAGCACACGAGATTGCATGAATAAATAACACAATTTTCTTCTCTCATTCCAGACATTATGAAGACATAAGCCAAGCACAGCGGCCAATCTGACAACCAATGTGGCAGCACATAAGGCAGCTCCATATATTTCTGGCCAAGCTGTTAACTGTATTTGTTAAATTAAATGTTAGAACTAACATTGCCAGAAATGTACTATCAAAGCTACTGATGTGTAACCAAGAGTAATAAATCTGTAACTGATTCGTAGTTACAACAGACTAAGTATGCATGATCATGACATTTCTGCCATAATCATGAAGGTCCTCCTGTCCGGCTTTACCAGGAAGTAGCCATTGAGAGCGATAGATATCTGTTGTCCAACAGTTGAAGATATTCCTCCCAAGTTCTGCTAGGAATTCCCTGGGGAAGACGAAATTGCACCAGGGATCTTGCGTCTTACTTGCTATGTTGGGAGAGTGTTGGAGACAGAGAGATGGAAAGGTCTGTCTGCTACATCTCTGGTGACAGAACAGATCACCATTGCTCAGCGCAAGTGTTTGGAAGTGGAATATACGGCCTGGAAGTCTGGTGAAATCTCCTCTGGAGGGTTTTAAACAGAGTCTGGATGGCTATTAGTTAGGAGTGCTTTGATTGTGTTACTTCATGGCGGAATGGGATTAGAGTGGATGGCCCTTGTGATATCTTCCAAATCTGTGATTCTATAACTCTGTAATTACAGCCTGGTAAAGGAATTGTCAAGACTTTGGTATTGCAGATAATTTTAACAATATTTCAAAGTAGCTTGTTCATTTTTCATCTGTGCTTACCAACCAGATCATTTGAATGAAATGTTTGTAATTTTATTATATAATTCCATTGTGCTTTGTTTAGTTTTTTTATAAAATAAAGTGGTATAAAATTCTTCTCAGTTGCATATGTATCTTCATTCTCCTGTCTCCTTTCTACACAAGATGACCTGGAATCCAACCTTGTATTCGGAAGTGAGTGGGAATGTTCCAAGAGCATTGCTCCATTAAGGGATGAGTAGGAAATGAAAAGATGGAAAGTGCCATTCCCAGTTCTGCCAATTAAATCCATGTTTCCAAATGTAGATATAAATCTGAAGTGTCCTATCTTGACGACAGTTTAATGGACCCTCTTGTCGGCGAAGAAGAGAACAAGGAAATGGGCCATAACAAATTAAGGGTTAAAGAGTTCTTAGCCTCATACCATCCTTAAGTAATCACTCCTTATCAGATGAAATTAGTCTTTTGGAATAATTTTATTGGTTCCACAGTTCTTTTCTACGTACAAAGGACTTTTAAACATTCTGGTGCCAGTTATCCTCATGACAATCCTATACTAACATTTATGGCATAAACAAATTGAGGCTTACACTCTCTCCATATGGGAGATTCTGCAAAAACATTGTCTACTTTTAATTTTTTCTGAAATGCTACCAAATGAAGTCATTTTAACTACAGGGCATTTCAAAATGATGGGCCCAATGTCAAAGGAGTATATTTCACAGTGGTGACATGTCACAATTACACAAAAAGTTACAAATGGTTTAATGAGTTATGAAGTTTTATTAACCATCTTGAGCCAGATATAAAGATATTTTTTCAGAATTTCTCATTAGGCCTTACATTGCAGGATTGCCATCTTGTGAATAACAGGTGCACTTGGAGAGGCATCTAGCTGCAATAATTTGAAACGCTATAATAACACTTTATTTCTATTCCGTCCTGTCTCCTCAAGGGGACTCAGGTCGGATCACAGTACACACACATGGCAAACATTCAATTTGGACAGACAGGACAGAACAGGCAGAAAGGAGGTATGTTGTGTCAATATCTAGCTTTCAGAGCCTTTGGAGGTTGTGCTCAAATCCAGCCACAGGGGGTGCTGTCGCTCCATTCTCTATGACAAAGAGCCATTAGGACTTCCTCCTTTCTTTGGGTTGCCAGCATATTCTGGTCTTTTTTCTTTTATGGTGTCAGAAAATACCTCCCCCACTTTTTTTTAGCAGTACCTAATTTCTTTACTTACAGCTTTAAGCTGTTTTCGAACTGCTTAGGTAAACAGTGAGCTGGGCTAACAGTCAGGTACTCACCCCGACCTGGGCTTCAAACTGGCAACCTTTTGTCCTCCTCAACTCTATGCCTCCTTTCAAGGAGTAAGACTTTCATTCGTGGGTGGGTCATGGTTGTAAATATAGCAATTTCAAATTGAATCCAACTTTTTGAAAAATTCAGCATTCCTTTTACAAGCCCAAATATATAACTTTGTACAGGAAGGAAATAAGTGCAGCAGGGCTCCACTGATTTTATATCCTAGACCACTTTCTTAATGCCATAAACTAAACAATGACAAATTACGACTCATCAATTTCTAAAGCACACTACTTTGTTTCAGACCAATCACTCTATACATTTTTTTTGGCGAGTATGAAGTCTCTGGTGAGAAATGAGAGGTGACTTTTGACTGAAGCATCTCCCACACTCAAGGCAAATGTACGGCTTCTCTCCTGTGTGGGTTCTGATATGCTGGGTAAGGATTGAGCTCACCCTAAAGCTTCGCTCACATTTAGGGCATTTATAAGGTTTTTCTCCAGTGTGGATCCTTTGGTGTTTACTAAGGGTGGAGAGGATGGTAAAACCTTTCCCACAATCCAAACACTGAAATGGCCTCTCTCCAGTGTGGATTCGTTGGTGCACATTTAGGTGTGAGCTCCGATTGAAACTTTTCCCACATTTTGTACACAAGAAGGGCTTCTCAGCAGTATGGACTCGCTGATGTTCGATAAGGCTTGAACTCACCGTAAAACTTTTCCCACAGTCAGGGCATTCATAAGGTTTCTCTCCCGTGTGGCTTCTCTGATGAGTAACAAAATTTGAGCTCTGACTAAAGCTCTTCCCACAGTCACGGCACACATAGGGTTTCTCCCCAGTGTGAACTCGATGGTGTTTAATCAGGTCTGCTTTATAACTAAAACTCTTCTCACAGTCAGGGCATTTATAGGGTTTTTCTTCCATGTGGATTTTTCGATGCCTACTAAGGGTCGAGCTGGCACCATATCTTTTCCCACAATCAGAACACTTGTAAGGTTTTTCTCCAGTGTGGATCCTCTGGTGAGTACTGAAGTTCTTGCTGTGAGTGAAACATTTCCCACACTCCAGGCATTTATATAGCCCATTAGTTAGACTGCTTTGCTGGTGTTGAAAGATATCTGGGCTTCCCAAAACACTTTCAACAGGACTGGAACACTGAAAGAAATTTTCTCCCATGCTGTGTCTCTTTTGAGCTTCCTCACCAATCACCAATTTGCTCCAAACAATAAAAACGAGTTAATATTCACTCCCCTGCAAGCTCATTGGTGTAGAGTAAAAACAAAATTTAATACAAAAGTGGTTTCAAATGTTTTATAATATAATTTAATGGTCTGAAAAGTAATTTGACAGTGCCTGTGTGATTACTGACATTCCCTAATTTGAATTTCTTTTCTTTGATTAGCCTCATGATTTTTATTTTATTACAGGCCATTCAATCTCATTTTTCTCATTCTCTGAATGTAGAAGGGTAAGCACTAATGAGAAAAAGAGGTCCATGTTTTCCTCTCCATTGTCCTGCAGAAAACAAAGAAACACAATTTAGACACAAATCATTCTGCAAGGATTGTGAAAGTCTATAGGACTGGGGGGCGGGGGGGGGGGAGCCATTAGTGCCTGACTTTCCGCACCTTGGTGCCTTTTAGATGGCCTGGATTATACTTTCTACTATTCCTCACCATAAGCCATGGCAGCTGGAGTTGATGGGAATGGTAACCCTACAATCTGGAAAGCTGTAAGATAAACTGCAATTGTATACATGTTGTATCAGAATTAACTTGAGTCCCCCTAAATACCCTATATATGGTGCATTCATGTATAAGTCTAGAATTTTTTATCCATGAGTTTGTATCTTAACTCATATCAAAAGAGGAACTGTTCCTTTCTAAGCAGAGTGGCAAAGGATGAGAGTTTAGTTCATCTCATAGTAGCAGCCAGGGACAGGTGACTTGAGGAAGTGCTGGTGCTTTCTCGTTTCTGTAGAACAATCCTTGATTTATCCATGAGCATACCAAAATCTATGTTGGCCCCCAAACTTGCCTTGCACTTATGTATGTTCAGTGATACCTTGAATCAAGAGTTTAATTCATTCCATAACAGAGCTCTTAACTCAAATCGCGCTTCTCTTAAAGTGAATTTTCCCACTGAAATGCAATTAATCTATTTTGGCCCTTCAAAACTACACCAATTGTTTTTGTTACGTGTTTTATAAATAACAAGTGATATATGGTAAAACCTGCACATTCACATGGAAAAATAAGAAAAAAAAGATCAACTTTAAAATGGTAGAAGCACAAATTTGTGATAAGGAAGCACAAAGAGGTAGAAACATAATTTTTCTTCATACAATATTCATTCCAGCCTCTTCCCTCTCTTGCTCCCCCCCCCTCTCTTCATGAAGCCAAACACACCAAGAATAAAAACCACACGCAATCAACTAACCCAAAATTCCTTAAAATGGATAAGAGCAAAGTGGACAGCAATCTCCCAAAGCGGACAAGAGCACAAGGAATGGATGCTGCTCCCTTGAAACCCTAAAGCCCTGTACTCTCATGTTACTGTTCCCTCTGGTGCTAGCTCTTAACTCAAAATGGTGCTTGCGTGTCAAAGCGAAACCTGGGCCGAGCAATGGCTCTTAACTCAAAATACTCTTAAGTTGGGATGCTCTTATATTGACATTCCAATGTATAAGTATATACAGTAGTCTTTAATAGTAGTAGTGGTAAAGAGAAACAGAGCTGCCCGCTATTAGCACCCAGTCCCCTTGGTTTATGGCTCCCTAGAGATTTCCATGAAGGAAACATGGCTAGTAACAAAAAAGATTAAACATCCCTGTTTTTGCAGAAAGTAGTTTTTTCCTCTTTGTAGCCCTAGGCCTGTGAAATGCTTCCACACAGAATATTATTAGAAAACACAGAAATTCTGATCCACTTTGTTAGATTACAATGAGAAGTCATTGAATTGTCGAAGGCTTTCATGGCTGGAATCACTAGGTTCCTGTGGGTTTTTTCGGGCTATAGAGCCATGTTCCAGAGCCACTTCTCCTGACGTTTCGCCTGCATCTATGGCAAGCATCCTCAGAGGTGTGAGGATGCTTGCCATAGATGCAGGCGAAACGTCAGGAGAAGTGCCTCTGGAACATGGCTCTATAGCCCGAAAAAACCCACAGGAACCTAGAAGTCATTGAAATTCACAAGCATATGGACAATTTGAATAGAAAGGAAGAAACCATAAAAATGAACAAAATCTGGCTACCAGGATCGAAAAACACCACAATCAAGACAGTGACTAATGAACACAACCCAGACACAGGAGGCCTCCAGGGAGCAAGCAAATGTGGGCTGGTGAATATCACTCACACAAAAGATGTCTCCAGGCAATAAACAATACAAAGGCAACAAAGGCCAATGTACTCCCAAGCAGATGTCCTCATTATTAACTATGCAATCTTCTTAGCTAGTCACATGCTATGGATGGATCCCACTCAAACACTTGCAAATCAAGCTTGCTAAATGGACCCTTTACACTTGGTTAACAGAGAGTGGTTCTTTCTTCCACCCTGCACATTCCACAGGTATATGTATTCCACTTGCTTTACTACCATGAGATCCTCTGAAGATGTCAGCCACAGATGCAGGCGAAAGATCAGGAAAAATGCTGCCAAAACAGCCATACAGCTCGGAAACCACACAACACCCTTCATTGGATGTAGTTCATCTGGCCATTGAGACTTGCATTTAAATGTAGTAGCTGGGTATTCCTGTACTCTCTTTTTACCTATTCTGTGCTTCATGTCTCCTACTGAATCATCCGCTTCATTTCCCCCAAGTTCAGCATTGTTTTCCTTTTGAGAGAAGACCAAGGCAAAGCAGATATTGAGTAGCTCTTCCTTTTCTTTGCTCCATTAGATTTTTGGCATTTCCTTGTTCCTCCTTTTGCTATGGACATAACCAAAAAAGCTGTTTTTATTATTTGTAACCTCTCTAGCGAGTGTAGGCTAATTCAGAACTTTAGCTTTTCTGACTTTTATTTGCATAAATTTCCCTTAGATTATTTCCTACTTTTGCCATATTTTATATCACAAATTCCCATCTAGAGATCCTGCTACTCTCCCCTGATTACTGTTGTTAGGATCAGACCAAAAAATAGCTGATCCTCTTATTGCCTTTTTCAGTTTTTGTCTGCAAGGCAAGTAAAAAATGGGTTGCATCTTAAATTCTTGGCAGTTTGCCTTCCAACAAATATAGGTTTCAGTGATGCTGTTAATATATTTGCTTTTCTCTGTCAAGAGTTTGAGTTCATCTTGCTTATTCCCATGCTCTTTGCATTAGTACAGAAACATAGGCCATTCTCCTCTGCCCCATTTAAAAAAAAATTCTGTCGAGTTCTTGTACTTTTTACCCAGTTGTCTCTATAACAGTTGGGTTATTATTTTCAGAATTTGACAAACGCTGCCTTCAAAAATGCTGTCTCCTTCTAAATAACTCAATTAAAAATAATCCTGTTCAGGTCTGAGAGACTTTGAACAGAAACATTCCTGCCAACTGCTGTGAGAAGTCCATCTTTGTGAAACCATATATCATGGTCTTAGAAGCCAAATCATTTCCAGTGGCACAATCTGTGAAGCTGGTTGATCATGTACATTACTCTTTTTCCCCTTCCTGGGCCATATCCTTCAATAGGAAGATGAGATGAAATGACAATCAGTGAATCTAAATCCCTGAGCTCCTTACCAGAGCCTCATAATTCCTTGTGATCTTCCAAAAGCTCTGCCTTGCAGTATCATTAGTTCCCATGCAAACTAAAAGGAAAAGGTAATGGTCAGTGGGCTTGATTGACTTTATCATATCATTAATATTGACTCCAGGGAGAGCACACATCTCAAAATATCCCAGAAGCCACTGCTTTTCCTCCCTTCAGCAGAAAATCTCCTATCATTGCCTTTACATCTCCTCTGCAGATTGACATATGTGCTGAATATTCTAAGGTGATCTGCATCTTCTCTGAGGACTGATGCTGTTGCCCTCAAATGTCCCCTCTCGTTGTGTAGAGCCAGGCCAACTCCTTGGTTCACTGAGGATTTGGCTGGGATGAAGCGCACGAGAATGAGTCTAGAGAGCATCTGGAGGAAATCTCGGGGTGTCTCTGACCGAGAGCCTCTGTTAGGGCCTATTCTACGGCTTTGCGGGCAGCCAGGAAGATCTTCTCGATTGCCCGCATAGTGTCTGCATCTAATAGACCTTCGGAGTTGTTTCGGGTTGTCAGAGAGCTCCTCCACCCTCCCGAGGTGTGTGTGTGTGTGTGTGGGGGGGGTCCTCGATGACTCAGCAACTCAGTGCTGCAAGTTCGTGCACCATTTTGCAGATAAAGTCACTCGGATTTGCCTCGAGCTGGACTCCAGTTTAAATGCAATGTCAGAGGAGGTGACCGAGGCATCTGTCTGTCCTATCTTATGGGATTCTTTCCGGCTTGTTCGTCCTGATGACGTGGACGCGGTCTTTGGGGCTCTGAGGGCAATCACATCGGCTCTGGATCCCTGCCCTTCCTGGATAATTAAAGTAGTCCAAGGGGGGTTACTAGATTGGTTTGTGCCGATTATTAATGCTTCATTGGCTCAAGGGAAATTTCCATCTGTTCTGAAGCAGGCAGTGGTGAGACCAGTCCTGAAGAAGACCTCCCTTGACACTACGGTCTTGAATAACTACAGGCCAATCTCTAACCTCCCCTTTCTGGGCAAGGTGCTGGAGCGGGTGGTTGCTTCGCAGCTCCAGGGATTTCTGGAGGACACTGATCTAGATCAGTCGCAGTCTGGGTTTAGGCCTGGTCACGGTACTGAGACAGCTTTAGTCGCCTTGGTGGATGACCTCCGCAGGGAACTAGACAAGGGGAGTGTGACCCTGCTGGTTCTCTTGGACATCTCAGCAGCTTTCGATACCATCGACCATGGTATCCTTCTGGGCTGGCTCTCTGGGATGGGTCTTGGGAGCATGGCTTTGTTGTGGCTCCGGTCCTTCCTGGAGGGTTGTTCCCAGATGGTGAAGCTGGGCAACGCCTACTTGGACCCCTGGCCTTTGACTTGTGGGGTCCCGCAAGGTTCCATTCTATCCCCCATGCTTTTTAATATCTACATGAAACCGCTGGGAGAGGTCATCCAGAGTTTTGGTGCCATCTCTATGTGGATGATGCCCAACTCTACTACTCCTTTCCACCTAATTCCAAGGAAGCCCCTCTGGTGCTGGACAAGTGTCTGACTGCTGTGACTGTCTGGACGCAGACGAATAAGCTGAGGATCAATCCTGACAAGACAGAGGTCCTCCTGGTCAATCGAAGACTGGATCGAGGTATAAGGTGGCACCCTGTGCTTGACGGGGTTGCACTCCCCCTGAAATTGCAGGTCCGCAACTTGGGTGTCCTCCTAGATTCAGCGCTGTCCTATCTCCCAGTTTTTAAATTTTTTAGCCTTGAATGTGGCCCTGCCAAGTGAAATTCTCTTCTCCAGGCTAAACATACCCAGCTTCTTCAACTGCTCCTCGTTGGGCTTGCTTTCAAAACCTATGACCATTTTAGTTGCCCTCCTCTGTTCCAGCTTGTCAATATCCCTCTTGAATTTTGGTGCGTAGAACTGGTCACACTGCTGTTCCAGGTGAAGCCTGACCAAAGCAAAATACTGTGGGATTATGACTTCCATTGATCCAGCTCCGATTGATGCAGACTACATTTGCATAGGCTTTTTTAGGTGTCGCACTTATTTTTAGGATCACTTATTTAGGCGATCCCTTGTTGTCCAAGTATGATGGCCTTCCAAGTGCAGTGTCTTGGCGGTGGATACATAGGTGACCGTGGAATCCTATTCTTGACCCACATGTTCTTCCACAGTGAAGACATCAGTTTCCAATTCTGGTCAGGGTTGGCTTGACGCACCTTCCTCATGGCACGTTTCACCCTTTCGCCCTTCATTCATGCCTCTTCAAATTCCACAGCACTGCTGGTCACAGCTGACTTCCAGTTTGAGTGCTCGAGGGCCAAGGCTTCCCAGTACTTGGTGTCTATGCCATAGTTTTTAACTTTCAGCTTGTGGTCCACTGAGGTCCTTTCCAAGCAGCCCTTTATCCCAGAATCTGATTCCCAGTTTTCTGCTTTAAACTGGATTATAAGCTAGCCATCTGTCAGGGGTGCTTTGAATGTGATTTTCCTGCTTCTTGGCAGGGGGTTGGACTGGATGGCCCGTGAGGCCTCTTCCAACTCTATGTTTCTATGATATGAGTCTGCACTGCCAGATAATCTGGGATAAACAAAAAACCTGGGATCAGATCCTGGAATAAAGGGCCTGTCTGTAAAGGCCCTCAGACTCCTAGATACCTTTCACAGGTGTTACTTTTAGGCCAGGTGTTACCCATCCTATATCTGTACATTTCTCCTTGTTGAGAAATGTACAGATGTTGAAATCCTTGTTGAAATCCATTTTGTTGGTTTTAGTCCAGCTTCTTGATCTGTTATGGTTATTTTGATTCTGATCCTGTTCTTTGGTTATCTCTCCCAACTTGGTGCCATCTGCAAACCTGATAAGAATGCTTTCTATCCCATCATCCAAGGGCCCTTCCATACAGCCATATAACCGAGAATATCAAGGTAAAAAATCCCACAATGTCTGCTTTGAATTGGGTTATCCAAGTCCAGGCAGCCCAATATTCAGTTCAAAGCAGATAATGTGGTATTTAATTCAGCTGTGTGGAAGGGGCCTAAGTCATTGGTAAACATGTTGAAGGGCACTAGGGTTTCTGCATATTTCCAATTGCATTTTTTTAAAGTTGTGACATGCCTTTGGGTGCTCAATTGTGGTTTTAAAATTGGTACAAAAATAAGGACAATAATAATGGTAATAAGCATGATGATAATAATAATAATAACAACAGATAACAATAATAATAACGAACAACTGTAGCTCTGCTCAGCAAAAAGTCATAATCATAGAATCACAGAATGATTGAGTTGGAAGAGACTTCGTGGGCCATCCAGTCCAACCCCATTCCGCCATGAAGCAGGAAAATCGACTTCAAAGCACCCCCAATAGATGGCCACCCAGCCTCTGCTTAAAAGCCTCCAAAGAAGGAGCCTCCACCACTCTCTGCGGCAGAGAGTTCCACTGCTGAACTGCTCTCACAGTCAGGAACTTCTTCCTTATGTTCAGCTGGAATTTTCTTTCCTGTAGTTTGAAGCCATTGTTCTGCGTCCTAGTCTCCAGGGCAGCAGAAAACAAGCTTGCTCTCTCCTTCCTGTGACTTTCCCTCACATATTTATACATGGCCCTCATCATGTCTCCTCCCAGCCTTCTCTTCTTCAGGCTAAACATGCCCAGCTCTTTAAGCCTCTCCTCATAGGGCTTGTTCTCAAGACCCTTGACATATTTCAATGATCACATGCACTCCTGGATAAAAAACCTCTTGCAACCCTCTCCCAATCCATAGATTCCTTTGAGGCGACACAACTCTTAGGCTGAGTGAGGCCTATGGAGAGGCCTAGTCTCCTGGTCTCCTCCCTTCAAAGGCAAATTGCTCAGAGGGAGCATCAAGCAGAGCCAGCCTCCTCTTCCCTTGAGTTTCCCACAAAAGTGTCTCATCTCTCCCCTTAAACTTCCCGCAAGAAAAGCCCTGCAGAACCCACCCTTGACAAATACTGCCTCACCTTGGCCAGGATCACCAGGAAGACCCGCCCCCTCCAGCTCAGGGCAAAACGGAAGTACGTCACCCCGAGCCCCGTATCCGGAAGTAGGAAGAATGCCGCAGTAGCCTTTGCTTTCCAAGCCTTGAGTTCAAAAGCGGTCTTGCAGCGCCACCTACCGACCACAATCGGCAATGCGGAATGATCACTTTCAAAGCTACAGCAGTGAGTCTCCAAGGGTTTCTTTGGACTTCAGCTACCAGAAGCTTCACCTTGGAGAGCCAATAGTCAGGAATTCCGGGAGGTGAAGTTGTCGAAGGCTTTCATGGCCGGAATCATTGGGTTGCTGTGAGTTTTTTCGGGCTGTATGGGCATTTTTCAGTAGCATTCTCTCCTGACGTTTGGCCTGCATCTGTGGCTGGCATCTGCAGAGGTTCTGTTGGCAGTGAAGCAAATGGGGTGTGTGTGTATCTATCTATCTATCTATCTATCTATCTATCTATCATCATCATCTATCTGTGGATGTCCAGGAGGGGCCAGGTTTGCCCATCTAAATAAAAATGTAATGTAAAGAGATGTAAAGAGATCCTCCCAGCAAGAGATTTTCCCAGGCTCAGGCAGGCCTTCAAATGCTAATGAAGGTGATCAGTTGAAACATTCACACCTAGCTGCAGCAGGGAAGAGCTCCTTGCCCCACCCCAGCCATTCCACAGATATATAAACCCATTGTCCTAATTCCAACAGACCTCACAACCTCTGAGGATGCTTGCCATAGATGCAGGCGAAACGTCAGGAGAAATGCCTCTAGAACATGGCTCTATAGCCCGAAAAAACTCACAAGAACCTAGTGATTCCAGCCATGAAAGCCTTCGGCAATACAATGCAATGTTAGTTTGTGGGATTAACATAACTCCAAAATCACTGAATGAATTGACACCAAATTTGGACACAATACACCTATCAGGCCAATAGTGACCATCATTCATAAATTCCTCACCAAAAACAGCGGAAAGGACTTAAGACCCCCAAAAAGTTAAATGACAATACAGCACATGCGCAAAAGCAACAGCTCCCAGCATCCTAGACTAGGCCCTTTAGAGGAGGAGGATGCTCCAAATGCACTGCTTCCACTCAGCCATGAGTGATCTTGGGCAAGTCACACTCTCACCTTTTGGGGGGAAGGCAAAGACAATCTCTGCCTGAACAAATCCTGCCAAGAAAACACCATGATAGGCTCACCATAAGTCAGAAAAAGAAAAGGCAGAGGAATGAGAGACCAAATTGCCAATATCCGCTGGATAATGGAGAAAGGCAGGGAGTTTCAGAAAAACATCTATTTCTGTTTCATTGACTATTCTAAAGCCTTTGACTGTGTGGATCATAATAAATTGTGGCAAGTTCTTGGTGGGATGGGCATACCAAGCCACCTTGTCTCTCTCCTGAGGAATCTGTACAAGGACCAAGTAGCAACAGTCAGAACTGGCCACGGAACAACAGACTGGTTCAAGATTGGGAAAGGCGTACGGCAAGGCTGCATACTCTCACCCAACCTTTTTAACTTGTATGCAGAACACATCATGCGATGTGCGGGGCTTGATGAATGCAAAGCTGGGGTGAAAATTGCTGGAAGAAACATTAACAACCTCAGATATGCAGATGACACCACTCTGATGGCCGAAAGTGAGGAGGAGCTGAGGAGCCTTCTAATCAAGGTGAAAGAAGAAAGCGCAAAAGCCGGGTTGCAGCTAAACATCAAAAAAACCAAGATTATGGCAACAAGAATGATTGACAACTGGGAAATAGAGGGAGAAAATGTGGAGGCCGTGACAGACTTTGTATTTCTAGGCGCAAAGATTACTGCAGATGCAGACTGTGGCAAGGAAATCAGAAGACACTTACTTCTTGGGAGGAGAGCAATGTCCAATCTCGATAAAATAGTAAAGAGTAGAGACATCAGACTGGCAACAAAGATCCGCCTAGTCAAAGCCATGGTATTCCCTGTAGTAACCTACGGATGTGAGAGCTGGACCTTAGGGAAGGCTGAGCGAAGGAAGATCGATGCTTTTGAACTGTGGTGCTGGAGGAAAGTTCTGAGAGTGCCTTGGACTGCGAGAAGATCCAACCAGTCCATCCTCCAGGAAATAAAGCCCGACTGCTCACTGGAGGGAAGGATACTAGAGACAAAGTTGAAGTACTTTGGCCACATCATGAGAAGACAGGAAAGCCTAGAGAAGACAATGATGCTGGGGAAAGTGGAAGGCAAAAGGAAGAGGGGCCGACCAAGGGCAAGATGGATGGATGGCATCCTTGAAGCGACTGGACTGACCTTGAAGGAGCTGGGGGTGGTGACGGCCGACAGGGAGCTCTGGCGTGGGCTGGTCCATGAGGTCACGAAGAGTTGGAGACGACTGAACGAATGAACAACAACATTGTGTCAGCTTTTCCAGTTGTTCTCTTCAATCCTGCTGTCACCTGGAATTGCAACATTATTAACATTCTTATATCATTATATATTATTAATTATTATATTATTATTTTATATATTATTATTATTTATTATTAACATTGTTAACATTATATTATTATATTATATTATATTATATTATATTATATTATATTATATTATATTATATTATATTATATTTATTATATCATTCCTCTGACTATTTCCCCATGTCCTCCAGGCAGCCTTGTTCCCTGTCCCTGGGAGGAGGGAGGCCTGAGGCCTTCTTCTTTCCCAAGCAGGGCGCCGCAGTGCTGCTGCAGCAAGGCCCTCCTCCTCCTTCCTCCCTTCTTTCCTGGCGCCGCCCTCCGCCTCCATCAACGGGGAGGCCGCCCTCCTCTCTCGCCTTCGCCCCTCCAGCAAAGGCTCCCATTGCAGCCCAAGCAGCGGCGGAGGAAAGAAGCCCTTCTCGTTGCCTTCCCTCCACTCTTCCTTCGTTGTTCCTTGGGGAGGAAGAAGGCCTTGGGACCTCCATTTCCTCCTCGCCTGGGCCCCATTAAGGTGAGAGCGGGCCCTGCTGGGATCCATTCACTTCCTCTCCTGCTCTGTTGATCTATGGCGGCCTCAGGGCTTTCTTAGGCCAGGAGTGTCACGAAAAGCCCATTCTTGTTGATTGTATGGAGACTCAATACTATTATTTTCTTAGGCAAGGAAAGGAAGGCACAGGGGTGGTTTTTGAGCAGTTGCTTCTCAGAAATCTAGTCTCTTGACCATTCAAAGAGACTTAATGGACACCCAGTATTGCAGGCCTGGGCAAACTTGGGACCTCCAGGTGTTTTGGACTTCAACTCCCACAATTCCTAACAGCCGGTAGGAATTGTGGAAGTTGAAGTCCATGGGCAAACTTGGGCCCTCCAGGTGTTTTGGACTTCAACTCCCACAATTCCTAACAGCCTATTGTGGGAGTTGAAGTCCAACACACCTGGAGGGCCCAAGTTTGCCCATTCCTACTGTATAGCATGGTATTTGTTATCGGTCTCCCATCCAAGAGCTAGCCTTACTTAGCTTCCCAGATCAGACATATCTAGTTGTGTGGCTTCATGATATTTTTGTCTTATGGCAACCCCATGGTTTTCACAGGGCTTTATTATGTAATGCCAGCTCCTTTTTCAGGAATATAGCCTACAGCACTTGATTATTTGTTTATTGCATTTATATACTGCTTTTCTCACTCCTGGGGGGACTCAAAGCGGGTTCACAACATAATCAATGGCAAAATGGTGGTCTCCCATCCAAGGATTAATCAGGTTTGGCCCTGCTTAGCTTCCAAGATCAGACGATATCTGGGTCTTCCATCCAAGGATTAATCAGGTTTGGCCCTGCTTGGCTTCCAAGATCAGACAATATCTGGATCCCTTCGTGTTGTGTGCTTTCCTGTTGTTTCTGTCTTACGGTGACCCCATGCCTTTAATAAGATTTTGTTGTGTAATGAATACTATGCATTGGTTTTAGGAACTCTGTCCTCAAACTTATAGTATACTCCTTCGTGTTCTCCCTTCAAAGGATCTACTGCTCTTAGATTTGTTGTGGTTGTTGTTGTTGTGTGACCTCCTGTTGTTCACTGCCCCCTTGGCTCCAGTAGGCTTTTGTTACAATCAATATTGTGAGAAAGTCCTTACTCTGACGTATAGTATACAGCACTTGATACTCCTTTGTGGCCTCCCCTCCAAGGACTAATCAGAGTTGACCCTGCATAGCTTCCAATAACAGATAGGATTGGCTGCTCTTATAATAATATAATAATAACAACTTTATTTTTACACCCCACCAACTATCTCCCCTAGGGGATTCGGGGCGGCTTAGGGTTGTTGTTGTTTTTGTTGTTGTTGTTGTGGTGGTGTGCCTTCCTGTTGTTTCTGTCTTATGGTGACCCCATACCTTTAATAGTATTTTATTGTGTAATGAATATCGTTAGATGATTTTAGGAGTTTCTGACATATAGTACTTGATACTCCTTCGTGACCTCCCCTCCACAGACTAATCAGGGTTGGCCATGCTTAGCTTCCAAGATCAGACAAGATCTGCTGCTCCTAGGATTGTTGTTGTGCCTTCCAGTTGTTTCTGTCATATGGCGACCCTGGCATTAATATTTTTGTTATGCAATGAATGCTCAGAGGTGGATTGGCCATTTCCTTCCTCTGAAATATAGCCTACAGCAGCTGATTTTCCTTGGTGATTTCCCATCTAAGTACTAACCAGAACTGACCCTGCTTAGCTGTCTAAATCAGACAGGATCAGATTCCATAGACTTCAGGGTGGGGTGTAGAAGTCAGAGGGGTAAGCAAAATAAATGAATATGCAACCTAGGTGACAGTAGGGGATAATGGTTTATGAGAATATATATGGCAGGGAGATGGATACACAAAGATTTCTCTCCTCCTCAGCTGAGGTTGGGGATGTGATTATTCCTTAGTGGAACTCGGTCTGGATCTACACTGCCATATAATCCAATTCAATGCACTTAATCTACATTTAGAAACTAGATTATATGGCAGTGTAGATGGGACTTCCCTCTCTGCTCTCATGCTATCAATAGGGAAAAACTATAGAATCCTAGAGTTGGAAAACAAGAGCCATCAAATCCAACCCCTGCCATGGAGGAAAACACAATCAAAGCAGTTGAGTTTGATTTATGGTGTGCATGTGGTGGCAAAATACCATAAAAGGCACTCGATCCTTCTGATTTTGGGTGATAAGTAAGATCCTGCTGGTTACTATTTCAGTGGCTAACACATACTGGATGTTGTACAGGGTTTTTTTGGAGGAAGGAACTGGCAAAAACACCTCTGAGTATTCTTTACCTAGGAAAACATTAGGAAATTCATAGAATTGCCATAAATGGACAAAAGACTACTATAAAGTGGTATGTGTTTTATTCTTTTTTATTCTTTTGGGAGCATCTGCACTGTAGAATTAATGTAATTTGATTTCTGTGGCCCGATGCTATGTAATCCAGCCAGGGGTTTGCAGTGAGGCCCCAGCTCTGTTTGGCAGAGAAGGCTAAAGACTTTGCAGTCGTGGCAGTTAAAGCCGCGCCAAACTACATGAAGTCTACAGTTTAGATGTACCATATGTTTGAAACATATATTCAGTGCCGTTAACTATTTTTCATCATGTTTTTAAGGATGATGGCATTTAGTCCTTTTTAACTTTCGTAAATCAATGTTTTATCTGTAATATTTCTTATTGTTTGTAAACTGTTTAGAATCCTAATTTGGGGAACAGTTGGGATATTAAGCCAATTACACTCTTTACTTTTTTATGACAAAATTCAATAAAAATAATTTTCAAATAAATATTTGTTTATTTCAAGTATATTTCAAGCTACAGTATCCCTTATCCAAACTGCCTGGAACCAGGAATGTTTTGGATTTCAGACTGTAATGGCTATTATCCCTCATTGCAGATGGGATTCGAATTGCAA
Organism: Anolis sagrei ordinatus; assembly: GCF_025583915.1. NCBI lineage: Eukaryota > Metazoa > Chordata > Lepidosauria > Squamata > Anolidae > Anolis > Anolis sagrei. The sequence continues at coordinate 287,100,558 of NW_026845477.1, read as the reverse complement.
TGGCGTCGACAGGGATACATATTCCCATCTCTGCCTTAGTGTGTGACAACCTGTCGGATCTAGTAGAGACGCTGGCTGGATTACCTCACACATATGGGCTGCTTCCATTGTATGAGAGATGCTACCTTACGCCTAATATGTAGCATATTACCTACATGTCCCACAGTGATTTGAGTTTGTCTACTACACTGCATTTGGGAAAGCTTGCTCAAAAAGCCAGGTTTTACCTTTTTATTATTGAATGTTAGGAGGGTGGGGGCCGATCTGATATTCCTAGGTAGGGCGTTCCATAGCCGAGGGGCCACCACTGAGAAGGCCCTATCCCTTGTTCCTGCCAACCAAGTCTGTGAAGAAGGTGGGACCAAGAGCAGGGCTGCCCCAGAAGATCTTAGGGTACTAGATGGTTCATAAGGGCAGATACGTTCAGATTACAGTTCTTAATGTAAGAGTGAGAAATCACAAGGTTAGACTAATACCTGTTATATAATTTCCAGGCGGTCTTTTTTCCTATGAAGAGATGGCAAAATTTCATTCTAGCTTCCTGTGACTCCATCCTGTTGTTTGAGGGCCACATTGCTTCTGCAGGTATGCTTTCTTTTTGTATCTCTTTGGGGAGGTAAAAATGAGGGGTACAAGGGGGAGAGGGGTTTTTGTTCTATTATTTCTACCTATGGAAAGTTAGATCTTGGCTAGATAATCTTTACAGAATTGTTGTCGTTACTGTATGCCTCTGAGTTGTTTCTGAATTGTGACAACCCTAAGATCAACTTAGCTTTTTGTCTTTGTTGCAAGTTTTGTTCAGAGGGACTTTGCCATGGCCTTCCTCTGAGACTGAGAGTGTGTGATTTGCCTGTGGCCACTCAGTGGGTTTCTGTGACTGAGTGGGGATTCGAGTCTTGGTTTCCAGAATCCTCACACAGTGCTTGAACCACTCTTACTTTTTCTTGAATTTGTTATTTGAACTGTCATGGCTTTCTGAAAGATCCCGGTGATTTGTAGGCAGCACTTTGAATAGTAAATTGTATTTATCATTACACTTTCACAAGATCATATATTGAAATTGAAAGGAGAGGAAAGCTAGAAGCATTGCCAGTTCAGTATATATAAGTGTATAGCTATTAATCTCCAAAAGAAACACCTCAAAATTAGTGGTGGACAGGTCAGGGTGTCAGCTTGCTCAATGGCAAGTGGGCCTCCGTAAACATAGACCAGTGGTTCCCAACCTAATTTTGAGCAGGGACCACTTTGACCGGGGATCACTCTCCAACATTAGTACCAAAAGAGTTACAAATCAGTTTTTGGTCAACTTCAGATTCAGTTAGGGGTGCTGATTCATAAAATTGCATTGGATAGACCACATCAGCTCTAGTTTCTGATACAGAACATATGCCATGGTCAGCAACAGAAAAGGAGTAGCAAGCGGCACGAAAGGAGTGAAAATAAAATAAAATAAATAAATAAAAAGGAAGGAGGCTCGCCGATCAGATTTTCATCCTCACAGCCCACAGGTTAAGAACCACTGACACAGACAGTCCACATTAGATAGTCCACCTTTTATTTCTATTTTTTTAAAAAAAACCAGTTGTAACAATTTGTATTTATACTTAGTATCAACTATATATTGACAGTAATATATGCAAACTGTAATTACTGAAATTACACACTTATCTTACAATAATTTTAATTGCATCTTTTTCCACGAACGTATTTTTTTAAACAAAATTCATTTATTTCTTATAAAAATTAAATGATAACCTTATAGTTGTGTGTGGTGTCCCTTTGTTTTCTGGCAACCAATATTTTTAGATGCAGTCCACCACTGTTTACGAAACATATATAATGAAATATAACACAAAATTAAATGCTGTAGTATTTTAAAATTATAAATAACCAAGCTACTGCAACAATTTATTTATTTTTATTTATTTATTTGCTTCATTTATCTGCCATTTTTCTTGCCTCTGAAGGAACTCAAAGCAGTGTACAACAAGTAATGGCAAGATTCAATGCTAACATATATACGAAACCAAACCATTATAACTAAAATGATAACATATATCTATAAATTCAACCTTAAAATCATATTAAACATAGAACATAAACAGACATTTAGAATTAACATCTTAATATAGCATTAACATCACAAAATCCAGAATTGTAATTCGTTAATCATTTAAAAGTATTTCTAGAAGTTTACAGTTGCCCATGAGCCTCACTAGAGATTTTTTAATCCTCTATGAAAAGGCAGAAATGTTTTTACTGCCAGATATTTCATAGCATTTTTATTTGTCTATAAGATGCCAGGTCATTAAGTGAACTCTGTAACTTTCTTGCCAAAATACTTTGAACTAGGTAGCCTAAAATGACGTGAATTGAGTAGCATATAATCAGAAACCCAATCAGGAATGTGGCAGCGAAAACACGTAGGGGCAAAAGGACAGCAGCAGCCCTGGGAAAAAAGAGTGCCATCCTATCCCATCCATGCCGGAAATAGGAACAGTGATAAATCCTATTGTTTAAGCCCCTTCCTGATAATGATAGCAAGATAATGACTGGTGTTGTGGATTGTGGGTTGGACCTCTTTTAAGAAATAAAGATATTGTTTTTCTAAGATGCAGGTGGCGTTTGAGGAGGTGGTTGTATTTTTCACCGAGCAAGAGTGGGCCTTGCTGAACGCAAATAGAAGAGCCCTCTACTGGGATGTCATGCAGGAAAACTACGAGAACGTGATTTCGCTGGGTAAGCATTCTCCACAATTCAAGAGAGATATTGACAAGCTGGAATGTGTCCAGAGGAGGGCGACTAAAATGATCAAGGGTCTGGAGAACAAGCCCTATGAGGAGCGGCTTAAGGAGCTTGGCATGTTTAGCCTGAAGAAGAGAAGGCTGAGAGGGGATATGATGGCCATGTATAAATATGTGAGAGGAAGCCACAGGGAGGAGGGAGCAAGCTTGTTTTCTGCTTCCCTGGAGACTAGGACGCGGAACAATGGCTTCAAACTACAAGAGAGGAGATTCCATCTGAACATGAGGAAGAACTTCCTGACTGTGAGAGCCATTCAGCAGTGGAACTCTCTGCCCCGGAGTTTGGTGGAGGCTCCTTCTTTGGAAGCTTTTAAGCAGAGGCTGGATGGCCATCTGTCAGGGGTGATTTGAATGCAATATTCCTGCTTCTTGGCAGGGGGTTGGACTGGATGGCCCTTGAGGTCTCTTCCAACTCTTTGATTCTATGATTCCTTGGGGTTGCTTCCAATGGGACTCAAAGTTTAGGCTTTGCAGAAGCAGCCGAGCTCCTTTAAAATCAGAAGTGGGAATCATGCATTTCTACATATGTTGTTGGACTGCAACTCCCATCATTACTCATTGCTTGCTTTTCCAGTCCCTGAAGAGTATGGAATCTCTTCATCACATGCTTGGTGAATGTTCCAGGAGCTGATAGAATTATTGGTAGATGCAAATCACCACAACATCTGAAAGGCACACAAGCCTAATCTCTGTTTAAACAAATCAGGGGAACCCGTCCATTTTTGGGTTTTAAAAAAGCAGGACTCTTTCTCGCTCTGTGACTATGTTTATACCAGACGCCTTCAAACTGCAGCCCTCCAGTTGTTTGGGCCTCCAACTCCCAGAATTCCTGACCAGTGAACAAGCTGGCTAGGACTTTTGGGAGTTGGTTGTCCAAACAGCTGAAGGGACGCAATTTGAATATGTGTGGTCTATACCGTAGAATTAATGCAGTTTGACAGCACTTTAACTGCCATGACTTAGTTGTATGGAATCTTGGAAGTTGTGATTTGTTGATTCACTAGCATGCTTTGACAGAGAAAGCAAAAGAGCTCATAAAACGACAACTTCCATGATTCCATAGCACTGAGTTATGACAGTTATAGTGCTGTCCACTTGGATAAATTCTGCAATGTAGATGTTTCCTGAATATGCAGAGGTGTATGTTATTTTTGTTTCCTGTCTGTAGGTTCAGAAGAGATAGGAAACAGTGGGCATGAGCCAATTAACATTGTGCAATTTTATGTCACACTTGTGAGAATATATAAATAGTAATTCTAGTGGTGATAATTTGTGAAGGGAAAGAACGAAAACTGTAGAAATTTTATCTGTGTTCCAAGGATATATCCTATGGATAGTGTTCTGAGTGATTTGTGTACATTAGCAAAGATTTCTGGCTGGCATATATTTTATAACAGCAACTGCCAAGTATCATGGATTTTTTTTCTTGAGCTCTGAAATTGGGGGGACAGCTGGACATTCTTTGACGGCTCTGTAGGAAAGCCTTGAGCTCAGTAATATGTGGAGTGTATGGTCTGCATACTGGCTCAATTTCTGACAATTCCAGATAGATCTGGGGAAGACTCATACTAAAAATTTTGGAGAGCTTCTGACAATCAGTGTAAACAATTGTGGTTGTTAGTGCCATCAATTCAGCTTCAGCTTATGATGGCTCTATGAATGAAGAAACTCTAAGGTGCAGTCCTACTCAAAAAGCACAGGGCCTTGACTTCCTTTATTGAATCAAATCTATCTGTAATGTAGTCTTTCTCTTTCACTAATACCTCCTAATTTACTGACCATTGTCATCTTTTTCAGTTATTCATGTTGTCTCATGATGTGTCTAACCTATGATAGGTAAACTAGGTTTAGTCATTTTGACTTCTAGTGAGAATTTCAACCTAATTTGTTCTCATTTATTTGTCTTTTGGGTTTCATAATATCTATATGATGTTTCAAATTCTTTGCTTTGTTATTTCTGTCAGCTTTCTTCATTTTTTACATATGTACATGCTAATTGGAAATACTGACCTTTGTGTTCAGTGATAAACAATGTTCTGGGCCCATGTTATCCTCTGAGTTTGGTTCTAGGACACCTCATGGATACCAAAATTTGTGGATGCTCCAGGCCTATTATATACAATTGAGTAGTTAAATATTGAGCCTTATACAAAATGGCAAAATATAACAAAAAGAGCCAATGAAATTCTAGAATGCATCAATAGTATAATATCTGACTGAAATCATAGTCCCACTTTATTCTGTTTGATCAGTTCTCTCTCTTTGAAAATGATGTACATTTCTGGCCACCTCAATTTAAGAAGGATATTGACAAGCTGGAACATATCTAGAGTAGGGCAGTCAGAATGATAAAAGGCATGGAAACCAAGTGCTGGTAGGAGTGGCTTATGGGCTGTGTATGTTTACCATATAGAAGAGAAGGATGGGAGGAGTTCCATCAAATATTTGACTAAATGTCATATTAAGGAGCCAGCTCGTTTTCAGATCCTCCACAGATTAGGGGACAGAGCAGTGGATTCAAAGTACAGTAAAAGAGATTTCACCTAAACCTTAATATTCCCCCAGAAACAGCAAGAATATCTCTCTGGGCAGTTAAACCAGGAAATCCCAATTGGATATCCCCCCTCCCCCTGTGAGGGTCTGCCTCCATGGGTGAACCAAGAATGGGCAACTTGGAAGTCCCTGAACAGACTCAGAAGTGGAACAGGCAGATCAAAAGACAACCTGGCAAAATGGCACTACCTAGAAGAATCCCCCACCTTGTGAGACTGTGGAGCAGAACAGACAATTCTGCATCCATATGCTTGTCCGCAGTGTCCTGCCTCATGTACCAAGGAGGAATTGTTGGAGGCTACAGACAATGTGGTTGCTGCTGCCTGTTATCGGTCAAAAGATATTTAGCCACTTGTGCTCCTTCTGTTTTTATCAGTTTTGTACTAATTTATGCAATGTTTTTGATATGAAATAAATAAATAGCCTAGGCCTTAGGAAGAACTTCCTAACAATTAAAGCTTCTTTGACAGTGGAATATGTTGCCTTGGGGTATGATGGAGTCTGGATGACCATCTGTTGTGAATGATTTGATTGTATCTTCCTGCTATGAGAGAGTTGGGCTGGATGGCCCTTGAAGTCTCTACCAACTCTGAATCTAAGGTTCTCAGAGTCTTAAGAGAGTTCCTAAATGATGGTCTCCTGCTGATCAGAGAATGACTTGCTCAACTTCAACAGCATGGGCTCATCATTTGTCCTGAAACAATCACTGGATATGCATAATAACCAGGCACTGTGCAAGTTGCAAGGGGAAGGAAATGTTTCCAGTGTCTAATTGATCATATAACTGCTGCTAACATTAATCAGGTTTCCCACTTCACTCTGAATAGGTTTTCCAGTGACCCAGCCAAGCACAACTCCTGATCTGGAACAAGATGAAGAATTGTGGGGATTGCAATTCCAGGGACATCAAGAACAAGGAACCTTTACAGATCCCTTTGGAGGTGAGGAAAAGCATTAAAAAGCTTGGGAAAGTGATGCTGACTGTCTTTACTGCAGCCTTCATGTTCTTCCTTTAGAGTTCTCTCTTGCATAAGAAAAGATCTAGAATGTATCAGTAAATGTTTTTTTCCCCTGATTAACAGAAATGTAGTATGTTCATTCCTCCCCATCACCTAGACTTGCAGGAGGCAGTTCCAGAATAGAGGGCTCCATTTCTTCTTTTGGTTCTCCAAAATAATTGGGACAGGAGAACCAACAGTTTCAGCAACTCACACGTTGGGAAATCCAGGACAGTTCTAGGAAGTTGAGCCAAGTTAATAACACCCCCACCTTTTCCTGCGTGCTTCAGATCTCCCCATTTCACCTTTCCTGGAGATCTGCATTGCCACTTGGAGCTGGTGTAGATTAAAGTGCTGATGGTCTCTGGTACTTCTGATTTTCGTTCTGCCCTTGCGTCCAGTTGGCCATACATTTCACTATTGGTTGTGCTGCCTCTACAACAGACTTTCTTGGATCACTTCTCCCTCTGAACCATACTGGGCATGTATATTTGAGTGGAGGACACCCTTTTTGGGGAAGACTGTGTTCACTTATCTCCACTCCCTTTAGAATTTTTAATCCTTTCCTATCTTCTTCATGACCCCATGGCTGTGTCTGCCATGTTTTAATTCCGCCACTTGCCCCATCTTTGGATTGTATGTTGTTTGATTCTCTCAGTTTACAGCTCACAACTTCTTGTGGAATTCATTACCATGTCATGTGATGATGGCTGCATACTTTAGTAGTTTTGGAAAAGACGGATTCGATACATTTGTAAATCACAGTGGCTACTCACCATAACAACTAATAACTGGAGCTTTTTAATATTTGGATGTGTTCACAGCCAGCTGTAGAACTGACACGATGTAGGAGATCTTGCCATCCAGTATTTCCCATTTTTATTTCAAAGCTGGTTGTTAATCTGACTGGGGAAGAGATGCAGGAGAAAAAAAAATTAACTCCAGCCATGGGGAGCAGTTGACTGGCAAAGTGCTGCTAGATTTACTGTTCTTCCTGATGCCATTGGGACTCGCTGTCCAGCTACATACTTTTCCCTGATTTACTAATAAGTAAATCAAGTTCCAAGTTGTCACACCAACAGATATCCATGTTTTAAAGTCTTCATATACCCTGATAAGAATACAAGCCAGGCAAAGGTCTGGAAGTAAGCAGGCACAACTCATGACTAGTTATTTTGGGAGGTGATAAAAGTGCAACAGCTTTACATTTGTGAAGCAGTGTAATAAAGAAGCGCAAACACAGTTTATTAGTATGGCGAGTTGTGGTTTCTAGTTACTTTTCAGAGTCATCTTGACATTAATGTTTATGTTATTTTCCTGTCAATCAAGAGCAGTAGAAAAGTAATGATCAGTGCAACAAAGAACTGATTTTCAGTGGTATGAGCAACACCATTACATTCTCTTTTAATTACTATTAAGAAGTAACATAATACACAACTTTTTAAAAGTTCTTGAGTCTCTAGCCCAGTATTTCTCAACCTGGGGGTCGGGACCCCTGGGGGGGGGGGGATCACCAGAGACAATCAGAAAACACATATTTCTAATGGTCTTAGGAACTCCTTTGACAGAGAAGACTGAGGATCTCTCCACCTGCCTGCTCTTCCCTTCCTTTTTGGTGTTAGTGAACTGCAACTCCCAGAGTTCAAAAACACCCCCCACCCCACCAGTATTCAATGTTGGCCATGTAGGTAGTGTGCCAAGTTTGGTGCAGATCGATTGTGGGCTGCGTTCAGGGTGCTCTTGTAGGTTAACTATCAATCCCAGCTCCCAAATGTCAAGGTCTATATTCTCCTAACTCCACCAGTGTTCACATTTGAGCATATTGAGTATTTGTGCCAAGTTGTCCAGATCCATCATTGTTTGAGTCCACAATGCTCTCTGGATGTAAGTGAACTACAAGTCCAAAACAAAAGATCAATGCCCACAAAACCCTTCCAGTATTTTCTGTTGGTCATGGGAGTTCTGTGTACCAAATTTGGTTCAATTCCATCATTGATGGAGTTCAGAATGCTCTTTGATTGTAGGTTAGCTATAAATCCCAGTAACTACAACTCCCAAATGACAAGTTGGAAGCCTAGTTTGGCACATCAGTCAGTGTGTTTCCTCAGTCAGTTTTTGGCATATATTGTGTCCAGAGCCCCAAATCAAAGCACAGCTTTAAAATTAAGGAAATAAAGTTCTTCTTGTGTCCTTCCAGTTATAAAAGATTGACTTTTATAACTGGAAGGACACAAGAAGAACATGCAATTTTTAGAATTTAGATCGGTTATCCTCAAACTGTGGCCCTCCCGCTGTTTGGTCCTCAAACCCCCAGAAGTCCTACACAGCCTGTTCAGTAGCTAGGAATTCTGGGAGTTGGAGGCCCAAACAGCTGGAGGGCCGCAGATTGAGGATGCCTGATTTAGATGCTTCTTATTATTGTGATTTCCCTCACAGAACAATGACTCATGTATGTAGGTATATATGCATTCATATTCTCTCTCTATTTCTTTCTGTACCAGTTGATGAAGCTCCAGAACAAAATAAGAGCTTTAATAAAGAAAGGCTCTTAAATGACGACAAATCTAGACAGACTCTTCACTTGAGTGATTTTGAAGAATTAACTAGAACCATGATGCCTGTAGAACATATACTAAAGAAGCAACACATATGTCCCTACTGTGATAAGAAATTTTGCCGCCGTTCCGATCTTGTTCGGCACCAAAAACTCCATACAGGAGACAGGCCTTTTGTCTGCAATCAGTGTGGGAAAGGCTTTGTCCAGAGCAGCCATCTCATTGCGCACGAGAAGAGCCACACCAGAGCGAAGAACTTCATCTGCTCAGACTGTGGGAGGAGCTTCAACCAAATCTTAAACTTCACTAGGCACCAGAGAACCCACTCTAAGGAGCCCCCTTTCAGTTGTTCTGAATGTGGGAAGACCTTCAGCCGCAGCTCAAACCTGATTATGCATCAAAGGACGCATACCGGAGAGCGACCTTACAAGTGCTTTGACTGTGGGACCAGCTTCAGCCGGAGTTCGACTCTGGTTACGCACCAGAGAACTCACACAGGGGAGAAGCCCTTTAAATGCCAGGACTGCTGGAAAAGCTTCGGAAGGCGCTCAACTCTGATTATGCACCAGAGAACTCACACAGGGGAGAAGCCATACAAATGCCCTGACTGCCCGGAAACGTTTAGCGTGAAATCCGGCCTTCTTAGCCATCAGAGGGTCCATATGACCGAGAGACCCTATTTGTGCCTAATATGTGGGAAACACTTTTGTCGGAGTGCGGACCTCATTATTCACCAGAGGATTCACACAGGGGAAAAACCCTATCAGTGCAATGACTGCGGCAAGAAGTTCAATACGAACTCTCACCTCGTGACGCATCAGAGGATTCACACTGGGGAGAAGCCATACAAGTGCCCTGAGTGTGGGAAAAGTTTCTCTTACAGCTCTGTCCTTGTTGGCCACCAGAGACTTCACACTGGAGAGAAACCTTATGCTTGTCCGAAATGCGGGAAGACCTTCCGTAACAACTCCCACCTTATCACTCATGAGAGAGTGCACTCAGGAGAGAAACCCTATCAATGCCTCGAGTGCGGGAAGAGTTTTAGCGTAAGTTCAAATCTTACCAAGCATCGGAAACTCCATGAGAAGGAGATGTCTTTTAAGCAGGAAGAGTTGTGTCATCAGGAAAGTTACTAAGCAGCGTATTATATTGTGGAAGTGTTGGTACAAACGCTGCCCTAGAGAATAGGCAAAATAGGAATGGTCGTGGAGTAGTAAGGAACGTATACTATGTAGAGTGATTTAGTTACAGGATCAGTTAGATGAGTTGAAATATTCTAAAGCAGAGCTTTCCAAACATTACATGCTGGTGATACTTTTTAGACATGCATCATTTTGCAATACAGTAATTCAGTTTTACTGGCAAACCGGAGGATAAATCAACCTTTATAAGAGATACATAAATTGTATGTAATTGTAATTTATAAGAGATACACAAATCTAAGAGACACAACGTATCTCATTAAAACCTTTCATTTATATATATTAAAAAATATATGATTTGCAAGATACTAACATATTTTTTTCAAGATTTTTTTTCATCCCTTGTTGCATTTAAGTGGCACACCTACATACTGGGGTTCTCAAACATTTTTAACCATGGAGCCTTTTTTGAAGGAAAAGTTTATCATGGAGCCCCAAGAAATGTTTATATATTATGTATAATGTATATATATATCAGACATGGGCCGGGCCAGTGGCAGATGGATGGAGAGTATTAATTCACACAGTAATAATAATAATAATAATAATAATAATAATAATAATAATAATAATAATATAATAGCAATAGAAACCCCAGAGACCATCCAGTCCAACTCCCTTTTATCATGCAGAAAAAACACAATCAAATAACCCCGAACAGGTGGCCATCCAGCCATTGTAATAATAATAATAATAATAATAATAATAATAATAATAATAATAATAATAACGACGACAATAATAATAGCAGAAACGTCAGAGGCCATCCAGTCTAACTCCCCTCTGCCATACAGTAAAAATACGATCAAAGTACCCTCTCAGTGGTAGGAGGGTAATAGGGTTTTAGAAGCAAAGAACACGGGGGAAGAGTGAGTATGGGTGGCAAGAAAAAGGATCTGGGCAGCAGGGGAGGTGAGGAAGAAAGGGTATCACCAATAGAGCTCCTTACAATCACCTAAAGAGCCCTTCAAAATCACTCACAGAGCCCCAAGGGCTCCATGGAGCACAGTGTGAGAACCCCTGTACTAAAGTGTCGTGATACTTAGTTTGGAAAGCTCTGTTCTAAAGTATGACCCTTGTATCCACAGAGGGATAAGTTCCTGAACTGAATATGGAAACAGGAACCCATGGATGATTTCAAAGATTATTGAAATGAATGGCTTCTGCCAGTGGTTACTATAGAGGTGTGCTTGCCCTAGTAAATTCCTGGGAATTTTGGGAATTTTCTAGGTCTCCCATTATGATTCTGCTGTAACTTCTGGCAGACGTCTTGTCTTGGATGCATGCGAGTAGGTGAAATGTGGCCAACAATCCTGTGGGGTCATACTATATTAACTAATGATTCATTGGAAGCTTTCATAATGAGCTACCCATTGAGATTTTAAGCTAAAGAAAAGCATAATTGATATATTTTCAGTATAATACTAACATACTTTGATTCACATATTTGTTAGTTTAGACAGTGATGGATATAACATTTTTTCAGGGCCTTGGGATATTTAAAATTGCAGACTGGGCCTCTGCGTTTCCTTGGTTCCAGCACGTGCATGGATCGTTACATCTGTTTCTGCAAAAGTTTTTTTTTCTCCCCTCTGGAAGATAGAGAAGATGCTTTCAAAGTTGCTTTGTCTTTCAGGTTGTGAGCCACATTCTACTCATTTACTCAAAAATAAACCACATCAAGCTCGATGGTACTTCTGAGCAGACGGCTATATGATTGTACGCTTCATTGTTTTATCAGACTAGAGAGTGACTGCTATCAGGGATAGGAGGTCTTCAGAAGTGGGGCTGGGGGAGAGAGGTCAGATTCCCTTTCAAAATTATTTCTATATCTCTTCCACAAGCCCTATGAGGAGCAGCTTGAAGAGCTGGGCATGTTTAACCTTCTAAAGAGATAAATATGTGAGGGGAAATCATAGGGTGGTGGGAGCAGGCTTGTTTTCTGCTGCCCTGGAGATTAGGACGTGGAACAATGGCTTCAAACTACAGGAAAGGAGATTCAACCTGAACATTAGGAAGAACTTCCTGAGAGAGCCGTTAAGCAGAGGAACTCTCTGCCCCAGAGTGTGGTGGAGGCTCTTTCTTTGGAGGCTTTTAAGCAGAGGCTGGGTGGCCATCTGTTGGTAGTGCTTTGAATGCGATTTTCCTGCTTCTTGGCAGAATGAGGTTGGACTGGATGGCCCATGAGGTCTCTTCCAACTCTATGAGTCTAATATTGTTTTTGGCAGAAGAGTGGGGATATAATTGCCCAATAAAGTATTCATAAAATTTAAAAGTCTTCCAATTAGTCATAGTAAAGATTGGTTGGTGGAGAGCACTGCAGTATTAGGTTTGCTCTGGAGATTTCTTTCTGCTAGTGCACTTTTATTTTTGGTCGTGTTAGGAGCGACTTGAGAAACTGCAAGTTGCTTCTGGTGTGAGAGAATTGGCCGTTTGCAAGGACGTTGCCCAGGAGACGCCCGGATGATTTGATGTTATTACCATCCTTGTGGGAGGCTTCTCTCATGTCCCCGCATGAGGAGCTGGAGCTGATAGAGGGAGCTCATCTGCCTCTCTCCGGATTGGAACCTGTGACCTGTCAGTCTTCAGTCCTGCCGGCACAGGGGTTGAACCCACTATGCCACCAGGGGCTCCATGCTAGTGCACTATGGCATTGCGAAATGACAACATGAATTCTTGGCATAGAAAAAATGCAAATTTCCTTCGCTTGGAGAATATTGTGTCAAGAAGAAATCTTCAGAGCTCTTTTCACACCATACAACTATAGTTTTGTGATTGCACTTTAATTGACTAGCTGCATTTATGGTTTAGGGAAGTCAAAATTGTTGTTCAATGAGCTGCCAAATTACATGTTTTAGAAATCTATATAATGTTGCCATGACACTTAAAGTGGCATCAAAGTGTTGTTTCTGTATCGTATGAAAGAGTACTCTTGCCCATGCTTTCTATGAGCAGGAATGTTTTCAGGTGGGAAACACATTTATATAATGTAATCCAGGAAACATTTTACCACTTGCCAATGAAATCTTATACCTGTCTCCTCAGAAATAAGCACCATTGAGTTATATGGAGTTTGCCTACAGGTGAGTGAGTACCAGACTGCTTATACTGAAGGCTGAGTATGTGGCACAGATTTGGTTTGTTGGTGGAAAAATGAATATCTATAATTGTATAACAGCCCAATTTTTCTAACATATAGTAACAATTAAAAAAATGACTTTCTTCATAATCATGAGTCCCCTTGGGGAGATAGGGCAGGCTCTAGATAAAGTATTATTATTATTATTATTATTATTATTATTTTATTACTATTAACAAAACAAACTAATCTTTTATTTTAACAAGCTCTGATCCTGATTCCCCTCCCCCCGCACCCGAATCTGTGATAAATTCAAATTCTATACTGGAAACGCATAATCATTTTCCCTCCCCCTCTCAAATGAAGTTATATGAATAAAGTACATTTGTATCCATCTCCTTGTGTTTACTTGTTGATTCTCCAACATCCAGGTTCTCCATAATCATGTAATAATAAAGAAGGGGGTCATGGAGGATTGTCAGCAAGACAAGTCATAGCCCAGAGATCATTCTTGCCCTGCAACAGCATAGGTCTCACACATTTAATGTATCCCAAAAATGGGGTAAAGAAATGGCCCTCAACCTTTGCCCATCCAGATGTCTTAGCTTCCTAAAAATCATTGACCACTTGGGATTTGTGAGATCAAACATCTGGAAGGCCAAAACCTGAGACCCACTAGAGCAGTGATTCTCAACCTGTGGGTCCTCAGAGGTTTTGGCCTTCAACCCCCAGAAATCCTAACATCTGGTAAACTGGCTGGGATTTTTAGGAGTTGTAAGCCAAAACACCTGGGGACCCACGGGTTGAGAACCACTGGACTAGAGTGAAGCACAGTAGAATTGAGAACAGGACAACTCTTTTAGTCATGCTGTCTAGCTTCTTAAATGACACAATTCAGTGGTTAGTCAGAAGGGTATGATGATTTTGAAGCTTGAGGTTTTCAGTTTAGTGATTTAAACCCCACCTCCATCAACAACAGCTCATTGTCTAGGTACAATTTCTTAAACAAAGGGGCAGCATAGCCTTCAGAGAACTGGCCCCTTCCATAACCTTAAGATTTTAGTTAAATTAATTTGGCCTTCCACAAGTGCATCTTTTCAAGATGTCAATCTGAGTCCCAGTTAGCCAATTCTGCACTTGAACAGACAGAGTATTTGGAGATGTGTGCCTATATCTGGCATAGTGCCCCATCACAACTTATTTGCTCAGTGGCCTAGAAACAATTAAGGGGAATTGTGTGCTGTTATTGATAGTATTGTCGAATGCTTTCATGGCTGGAATAACTGGGTTGTTGGAGGTTTTTCAGGCTATATGGCCATGTTCTAGAGCAGTGGTTCTCAACCTGGGGTCCCCAGATGTTTTTGGCCTTCAACTCCCAGAAATCCTAACAGCTGGTAAACTGACTGGGATTTCTGGGAGTTGTAGGCCAAAAACATCTGGGGACCCCAGGTTGAGAACCACTGTTCTAGAAGCATTCTCTCATCACATTTCACCTGTATCTATGGCAGGTATCCTCAGAGATTGTGAGGTCTGTTGGAAACTAGGAAAGTGGGTTTTTTTGTATCTGTGGAAACTCTAGGGTGGGAGAAGGAACTCTTTGTTTGTTGGAGCTAGGTGTGAATGTTTCAGTTGGCCACCTTGATTAGCATTTGATTGCTTGACAGTTTCCACAGATATATAAACCTCATTTTCCTAGTTTCTAACACTCACAATCTCTTAGGATGCCTGCCATAGATGCAGGTGAAACGTCAGGAGAGAATGCTTCTAGAACATGGCCGTATAGCCCGAAAAACCTACAACAACCCTGTTATTTGCATTGTGTTTTAGAGATTTCCCTTTGCGCGTGTGTACGTGTGCACACACACCGAATACAAATATTGGAATAGAGAGGGGGATAGATACACTTTTCACACAGGATTGCATTGAAGTGGGCTGCAGTCCACAAAAGCCGGGGTTGTGGCATTTTTTGGACTGCAAGACCCATTAGTCGTCACCATTTAGTTTTTTGCCTAAAGCTGGTTAAGAGTTGCAATCTGAGAAGGGGGTGGGGAGGGCATAAGATCCTTTTTCTGTTCTGCAGTACGTAGTATACAAAAGATCCTTTTTTTAAAAAATTGCTTATAGTAACCCGCTTCTATATCTTACAAACCAGACATTCAAGAAATAGTGCAGAACTTAAAACAAGTTGCTTTAGGATCAGACACTGCCAGATTAAGCTCGCCATCATTCCCCTTCCTAAATGTATCTTTTGATGTTATCGTATGTCTTCAACATATTTCCAACTATGCTGACCCTAATGAGAACCCATCACAGGGTTTTCTCAGTGGAATTTGTTTAGAAGAGATTTCTATTGTCTTCCTCTGAAATTTCCTTAAAAGCCATATAAGCAAATCCGTTGTCAGCAGCCCTGCCATTAAACAGAATGCTGTAGCTGCCTTGGGTGTTAGATTCTGGATGCAATGACACTGTTATTCAATTTGCTCTTAATGTAATTTTACTACCACAAGGTGCCTATGAGCTTTTTGATCTCATGCCAAAATAATTCAGCTGCCTCTAGTTGCCTAATGTCTAGGCTTGTTTTGAGTTGGCAGGGCACAATTTGTTGCTTCACTGTGGCAGCAAAACTTCATGGGACTGCGCAGAGGATGAAGGCTACCAGCTGTAGCAGAGAATGCCTGTTTTTTCCAATTGTGAGCAGCAGGAATTGTTGCAGAAATTAAATTTGAACAATAAAAACACTTGCAGGATTTTTACTCTCCTTTTCTTTGGTGATCTTGCTCATAAATCAATAATTTTCATAACAATCAAAATGAAGATCTATTCTATATAACAAACTTCACAACCTCTGAGGATGCCTGCCATAGATGCAGGCGAAACGTCGGTAGAGAATGCTTCTGGAACATGGCCATACAGCCCGGAAAACTCACAACAACCCAGTGGCTCTGGACATGAAAGCCTTTGGCAATACAAGCTTAAGGAATGTCTGCAGTGTTTTTGTTTTGTTTTTGTTTTTGTTTTTTTTGTCGTGTCAGGAGTTACCCCTGCTGTGAAGGAATTGGCCGTCTGCAAGGACGTTGCCCAGGGGACGCCTGGATGATTTGATGTTTTTATCATCCTTGTGGGAGGCCTCTCTCATGTCCCCGCATGAGGAGCTGGAGCTGATAGAGGAAGCTCATCCGCCTCTCTCCGGATTCAAACCTGTGACCTGTTGGTCTTCAGTCCTGCCGGCACGGGTTTAACCCACTGCGCCACCAGGGGCTCCATGTCTGCAGTTGTAGTTGGAGAAGTGATTTGCGATCAAACCGATTTTGATTTATGAAATCCGAAAAATCTCCCATATCCCTAATCATCACCTTCTTTGCTCAGGTCTTGCAGACCCTGAGCTATGAATCCCCTTGGGTAGATAAAGCAGGATAAAAATAAAGATGATGATTGATTTGAATCACTTTATTTCTATTACACTTAAAACATTTTGTTGCCTTCTGCAGCACAGCAAATGGTGACCTCCTGCCCATCCAAGTCCCTGCGAAAGCTCACCAAAATGAATGTAACCTGAAGTTCACATGGGCTTCCATTTTTGGTCCCTATATCAGAAGAAAAAACTGGCTTTGGAATAGTTTAGTTAGTGTTCTAGACATTCTTCCTGAAAAACCTAGCAGTTCAAACATATGCAAATGTAAGTAGATCAATAGGTACCGCTCCAGCAGGAAGGTAATGGTGCACCATGCAATCATGCCGGCCACATGGCTTTGAAGGCGACTATGGACAACGCTGGCTCTTCAGCTTTGAAATGGAGATGAGCACCACCCGCCAAAGTTGGACACGACTTGACTTAATGTCAAGGAGGAAACCTTTACCTTTACAGTGGGCCCATTCCAGGATCCCTTGTGGATACCAACATCTGTGGATGCTCAAGTCTCATGTACAAAGGTGTAATAAAATGGCAATCCTTATATAAAATATTGAAAAACTCAAGCATCTGTGTAATGACTGGAGGCTGTAGCAGGGTATGTTTACACACCAGCACAGTGATACTTCGTGAGTAACAAAATCAAGTTTGCTTTTCCCCACCCTGGACCTTCCACAGATATATAAACCCAATTTTCCAACAAACCACATAACCTCTGAGGATGCCTGCCACAGATGCAGGCAAAATGTCAGGAGAGAATGCTTCTAGAACATGGCCATACAGCCTGAAAAACCTACAACAACCCAGTGATTCCGGCCATGAAAGCCTTTGACAATACAAGTTTGCTGTTTTGATCCCCTTCCCCTCAGAAGACTTGTATTTCTCTGCTGTGATTTTATTGAATTTTTGGATGCATAACACATTGACACAGAGGACTGACTGTAATATATATGAATGTTTTCTGTTTTTTTTAATTTTCCCCGCTGTACTTCTGAATAAAAATCACCAATAATAATGAAAATATTGCAGGTACTGTATACTGTTAGGTTGTGTGCATCCGACACTGATGTTAACATTTTGAAATACGTGCGTATGAATGGGATTTTAGGAAATCTTTTTAATAATGTCAGTATTCAAGTATAGTATCTTGGGAGGAAGGTGAGATATAAATTCAATAAATTAATAAAATTTAATTTTCATTAATTGAAAATTAAATTGGTGGCACAGCAGGTTGAACCACTGAGCTGATGAACTTGCTGGCCGAAAGGTTGGTGGTTCAAAATCTGGGGAGCAGGGTGAGCTCCCACTGTTAGGCTCAGCTTCTGCCATCCTAGCAGTTCGAAAACATGCAAATGTGAGTAGATCAATAGGTACTGCTTCTGCTGGAAGGTAACGGCGCTCCATGCCGTCATGTTGGCCACATGACCTTGGAGGTGTATACGGACAATGCCGGCTCTTCAGCCTAGAAATGGAGATAAGCACCGCCACCCAGAGTCAGACACGACTAGACATAATATTGGGGGAAACGTCTACCTTTACTTAACAAAAGTAGTTAAATTCTCACTTCCTAAAAGGGAAAGGATTCAGTACATGTACCAAATATAAATCCAAACACATTTCAAGTAATTAAATAATGTTAAAGATAGATTTTATTTCAAGATAAAATATATGAAACACTCTTCCACTCCAGTGGAGACACTCAAAGCAGTTTAGACAAGAAATTATCATTAAAAACAAATAAATACATGAACGGCAAATTATCACTGAAGAGAGTAAATAAAGGAATGATGTGTCATTCAGTCAACATGGGTTTCTTAAAAAAAGTCCTGCAAAACTAATCTCATCTCTTTCTTTGTCTGAAATGTTTACTGCTTTGGAAGATGAAAGGAATACTTGGATTTCAGCAAGGCCTTTGACAAGCTCACCCACGAGAATCTCATATACAAGATAGTAAAATGCAGGCTAAACACCACTATGGTTAGGTGAATTTGCAAGTGGTGAACCCAGGCCTGGGCAAACTTGGGCCCTCCAGGTGTTTTGGACTTCAACTCCCACAATTCCTAACAGCCTATCAGCTGTTAGGAATTGTGGGAGTTGAAGTCCAAAACACCTGAGGGCCCAAGTTTGCCCAGGCCTGGGTTCACCACTGGCTCCTCCTTTTTCATCTTGGAGAGAAGTGACCAATCGAGTGTTGCTGGGCCCTGTGCTATTCAACATACTGGACGATGGAAGTAGAAGGTATACACGTAACATTTGCAGACGACACCAATGAGAGGGATAGCAAATACCCCCAAGGACAGGATCATAATCCTAGATTAGAGAGCTGAGCCAAAAGTAACAGAATGAATTTCAACAAGGAGAAATGTACGGTACTACACTGTGACAATAAAATTGAAATGCACAATTAGGATGGGTGACGCCTGGCTACATCAATAGAGGAATAGTGTCAAGATCCAGGGAAGTCATGCTATCCCTCTATTCTGCCTTGGTTAGACCACAACTGGAATCCCACAGTGTCCAATTCTGGGCACTGCAATTAAAGGGAGATATTGACAAGCTGGAATGTGTCCAGAGGAGGGCAACTAAAATGATCAAGGATCTAGCGAACAAGCCCAATGAGGAGTGGCTTAAAGAGCTGGGCATGTTTAGCCTGAAGAAGAGAAGGCTGAGAAGAGACATGATAGCCATGTATAAATATGTGAGGGGAAGTCATAGGGAGGAGGGAGCAACGCTTGTTTTGCAGACTAGGCTGCGGAGCAATGGCTTCAAACTACAGGAAAGGAGATTCCACCTGAACATCCTGACTGTGAGACATCGTGGGCCATCCAGTCCAACCCCCCTGCCGAGAAGCAGGAAAATCTATTCAAAGCACCCCTAACACATGGCCATCCGGCCTCTGCTTAAATGCCTCCAAAAAAGGAGCCTCCACCACACTCTGGGGCAGAGAGTTCCACTGCTGAACAGCTCTCACAGTCAAGAAGTTCTTCCTCATGTTCAGGTGGAATCTCCTTTCTGTTTGCTCCATCTATAGTGTTGCCCCTATGATGCACTTTCCCCCGTCCTAAACTGAAAGCCTATTCCACTGTTTATTCTTTTGGGTTCCCCTCAATTACGTATTTTCTTTCCTACCTCATCCAGGGTTTTATCATTTTACCTCATCCATTCGGCCTGCCCATTTTGTTCGATTTTATATTGTGTTAACTTGTTTTATTTATCTTATTTTACTACTGTACATATTTTATCTCGATGTAATTTTTGTTGTTTGCATTTGTTGTATTGTGTTTTTGGGCTCAGCCTCATGTTAGCTGCCCTGAGTCCCCTTTGGGGAGATTTTATTTGGGGGGGGGGGTATAAATAAAGTTTATTATTTATTATAATTGCGCATCCTAGATATATGATTTACAATTTGATTGACAGGTTCCCCTTCTCTCTCTCTCTACTCTATTTATACCCCGCCCTTCTCACCCCAAAGGGGACTCTGGGCAGCTTACAAACTACAGCAAAAATCCAATGCCGCATCATAACATAACAATAAACATACCATATAAACTTATAAAACAGTTAAAACATATTGAACATAACAATAAACATACCTTCTAAAGCACACAAAGGATTTTACCATTTGCAATCCTAAGAGGGAGCCCATAACACCTCCCCATTCTTTGCCCAACCTAGCCAGTCATTTGCCAACCTATTTCAAGTCCAATAGCTACTGCCTTGTGGACTAAGAGACTCAGGAGCACAAAATTCAGTTTTAATGCTGACCCTCAGATTGGGCCCTTGATGGCTTCCTCCATGGATGTGGAGCATCTTGTGTCGAATAAACTCTTTGCTACCATTACAGCTTTTCCCACATTCGGGACATATGAAGGACGTCTTCCCCATGTGGACCTTCTGGTGCGTAACAAGGTGGGAGCTCACCCGAAAGCTCCTCCCGCAGTCGGGGCACGAATAAGGTTTCTCTCCGGTGTGGATTCTCCGATGGATGATGAAATGGGGCCGCTGGCTGAAGCTCTTTCCACACTCCGGGCATGTATAAGGCTTCTCCCCGGTATGGATTCGCCGGTGAATCGCCAGGTTCATTTTGACACTGAACTTCTTCCCACAGTCGAGGCACTCAAAAGGCTTCTCTCCGGTGTGAATCCCTCGGTGCTTCGCTAGGTGCGAGTTCCGGCTGAAGCTCTTCCCGCAGTCGGCACACTGATAAGGACGGTCTCCACGGTGGCTCCTCTGGTGCCTCTTGAGGGCCGAGCTCTGGATGAAGTTCTTCCCGCAATCGGTGCAGTTGTAGGGCTTCTCTCCCGTGTGGATCCTCTCGTGGTTAACCAGATGGGAGCTGTACTTGAAGCTCTTTCCGCACTCCAGGCACACAAGGGATCTCTTAACCCGAGGGGTCTTTATTCTGATCTTCTGAGGGATGAAACCCTCCGGAACTCCATTTCGAGTGGGAAGAACTGAAGAATCTTTCTCCACAGATGTCCGACTGAGAAGATCTTTCTCCAGTTGAGGAGTCCGAGGAGAGGAAACTGGTTGGGACAGCTTACGGACTCCTGCGTGGGCTTCTAACTGTGTGCGACTTTCCGACTGAGGATTCTTCTTCTCATTCCTACACACTGTCCCATTTCCTGCAAGATGAGAGAAAAGGAAAGAATATATCATGTAGCCAAAAATGGCAGATCCTTTCAGATCTGGCAACAGGACTATGGCGCAGCTGGCTGGGAGTCATGAGTTCGAAGCCATCCCGGGTCAGAGTGAGCTTCTGACCAATTTGTGTAGCTTGCTATCAACCTTTTCAGCCCAAAAGACAGTTGCATCTGTCAAGTAGGAAATTTAGGTACCGCTTATGCGGGGAGGCTAATTTACGACACCATAAAAATCTCTAGCAAGCATGCAAAGAATGAGGAAGTATTTCATCAGTGTCACAAATGGACGGTGAAGCGGCAGCTCCCCTGGTGGCCAGAATACCCTCATGAAAAAGATGGAATGTTAAATAGCCTCTGTGTGTCTGTCTATATATGGTGTGTGCCTATGGCAGTGAATATTTAGCATGTATATGTACATTGTAATCCACCCTGTGGGGTGAGAAGGGTGGAATATAAATACTGTAAATAAATAAATCTGTGAGCCAAATGAAGGCCACAACTCCACCATCAACTTTGCTGGACTGGCCGAGTTGTCTGAATGCCCTATCGCCATCTCCAATAGCAGATATAAAATCATAGATTTGGAAGAGACCTCGTAGGCCATCCAGTCCAACCCCCTGCCAAGAAGCAGGAAAATCACATTCAAAGCACTCCTGACAGATGGCTATCCAGCCTCTGCTTAAGAGCCTCCAAAGAAGGAGCCTCCACTACACTCCGGGGCAGAGAGTTCCACTGCTGAACAGCTCTCACAATTAGGAAGTTCTTCCTCATGTTCAGGTGGAATCGCCTTTCCTGTAGTTTGAAGCCAGTGTCTCCAGGGCAGCAGAAAACAAGCTTGCTCCCTCTTCCCTATGACTTCCCCTCGCATATTGATATGTGGCCCTCATCATGTCTCCTCTCAACTTTCTCTTCGCCAGGCAAAACATGCCCAGCTCTTTAAGCCGCTCCTCATAGGGCTTGTTCTTCAGACCCTTGGTCATTTTAGTCGCTCTCTTCTGGACACATTCCAGCTTGCCAACATCTCCTTTAGATTGCAGTGGCCAGAACTGGACACAGTGTGATGCATTATTTTATTTATTTTATATATTATTTTCTTACCCGAGCTTCCTTACCCGCCTTCCGGCCCATCCCGAGGGCACCTGTTTGCCTTCCTGGCCTCCGTAGACCCTGGCAGAGCCTCCAGAGCTACGGAGGCAACAGCAGGCCAGGGAGGCAGGCCTTCCCCGCTGTGCCTCAAGCTGCCACAGTTCCAGGGTCCCTGGACTCCATTGGGCATAAATATTTTATATTTTATATTAATACTAGCCGGCCCCTGCCACGCGTGGCCCAAATGGGGGTTCTGTGTGGGAGGTTTGGCCCAATTCTATTGTTGATGGGGTTCAGAATGCTCTGTGATTGTAGGTTAACTATAAATCTCAGCAACTACAACTCCCAAAAGTCAATATTATATTTTCCCCAAACTCCACCAATGTTTACATATGGACATATTGAATAATTCGTGTAGTGTTTGGTCCAGATCCATCATTGTTTTGAGTCCACAATGATCTCTAGATGTAGGTGAACTACAACTCCAAAACCAAAGGCCACTGCCCACCAAACCCTTCCAGTATTTTCTGTTGGTCATGGGAGAACTGTGTGCCAAGTTTGGTTCAATTCCATCATTGGTGAGGTCCAGAATGCTCTTTGATTGTAGGTGAACTATAAATCCCAGCAACTACAACTCCCAAATGACAAAATCAATTTTTTGAGTGAAGGACATACATTGGGCTATTAGGTGTCTTGTGTCCAAATTTGGTGTCAATTCGTCCAGTGGTTTTTGAGTTCTGTTCATCCCACAAACGAACATAACATTTTTATTTATATAGATTTTCAAAAACCCGCAAAACAGAGAGTCCGCGTAAAACGAACCGCGAAGTAGCGAGGGAACACTGTAATTGCACCTCCTTACCATTATGAATTTTCCGGTGTGTAATAAGATTGGAGCTTTGGTTGAAGCCTTTTCCACATTCAGGGCACTTGTAGCACTTTTCCCCCGTGTGGATCCTCCGATGCCGAATCAGAGCTGACTGGTAAACGAAGGTTTTTGAGCAGTCGAGGCAAGCGTAAAACCTCTCACCGGTATGGATCCTCTGGTGCTGAGTCAGGGCGGAGCTTTGGCTGAACCTCTTGTCACAACTGGGACAAACGTAGGGTTTTTCGCCGGTGTGGATTCTCTGGTGTTGGGTGAGGGCCGAGCTCTGGTTGAAGCTTTTCCCGCATTCCAGGCACTGATACGGCTTCTCCCCCGTGTGGATTCTCAGGTGGGCGGTGAGTGCGGATTTGTGGCAGAAGGTTTTCCCACACTTCGGACAAGAATCCTTCCTTTCTCCCACACCAGTGGGAGGACACTTTGCAGCCTTGATGCTTCCATTCAAATGAGCTGTTTCTCCAGGTCTCTCCAGTATCCGATTCTCTTGCAAATTTTCCGGCTTTTGCCCATTATTATTGGCATCATGGCTGGGAAAGCCCTTCTCTTGGGAACGACCCAGCAACCGTCTACATAGTTCCATGGTTTCCAGACTCCTTTGTTGACAACCATCCCCTGCAAAGAAAAAAATGTCAGACTTTCAATAAAAACTGGGAGAGGAGGAATGAAAAGGTAGGAAGAAGCACAAGAATGGGACTGTATCTAGACTGTAAAAGTAATGCAGTTTGACATCATTGTAGCTGCCATGGCTCAATGCTACGGAGTTGAGTGAGTGGGCATATTAACAAAAGACCCTCCCCATGAATGTATAGCAGTGTAACTTATTAGCAGCAGCATGACCCAGCACCAGTAGCCCAAAGTGATAAAAAGAAAAAAAAAAACACACCAATGTTATCTCTTCTACAGGAGGCCTTTCTTTGTAGGAAAATAATATGTGCACTATTTACAACAACAAGGTTTCCACAACACAAATAAATTTCTTTATACTTCCTTCTTTGCTTCCACTCTAAGCTTCTTTCATATGCAGATAAATAGCTTCACTCTCACAGAGCCTCTTCTCACACCAAAATTACACAGGAGCTTCACACAGTAGCTTTACACAGAGCAGCCTTCACACTGGAGCTTTACACATGAGGGCTTCTCATACTGAGGCCTACTAATACTGAGCCCTACCTCACACTGAGGCCTTTCTCCCACACTGAGGCCTTCTCAGACTGAAACCTACTATCACTGAGGCCTACCACACCATGAGGCCTCCCTCATTGAGGCCTTTCTCCCACTGGGGCTGACAATAATAATAATAATAATAATAATAATAATAATAATAATAATAATAATAATTGGAGCCCCCGATGGCGCAGTGGGTTAAAGCCCTGTGCCAGCAGGACTGAAGACCGACAGGTCGCAGGTTTGAATCCGGGGAGAGGCAGATGAGCTCCCTCCATCAGCTCCAGCTCCTCATGCGGGGACATGAAAGAAGCCTCCCACAAAGATGATAAAACATCAAAATCATCCAGGCGTCCCCTGGGCAACGTCCTTGCAGACGACCAATTCTCTCACAACAGGACATTCCTGACACGACAAATAATAATAACAATAATAATAATAATAATAATAATAATAATAATAGCAGAGAAGAGCTCTTTGCCTCACCCCAGCCATTCCACAGATATATAAACCCATTGTCCCATTTCCAACAGACCTCACTACCTCTGAGGATGCTTGCCATAAATGCAGGCGAAACGTCAGGAGAAATGCCTCTAGAACATGGCCCTAAAGCCCGAAAAAACCCACAAGAACCTAATAATAATAATAATAATAATAATAATAATAATCTTTATTTATACCCTGCTAATCTCTCCAAGGGACTCGGTGCAGCTTACATGAGGCCGAGCCCAAAGTACATCAACAGTAAAAGCAATAAAAAACAAACAATACAACAGTTAAAATAAATCTCATACACAAAAGCAAACAATAAACAATAACAATAACAACTAACACTGACACTGCATCCATTTAGCCCTTTTAGTGCTTGATTCACATTTTTGTAATTAAAAACACCTAGTTAATTTTTAGTACATCTGGCAAGTTGTAGTTTTACAGGTCTTTTAGATTTCTCTGCCAAAGGGTGGTTTTCACCAAAAGCTTTTGCTCTAGACTGGCTACTTTCAAAGAAAGGGTAGAGAAAATACTATTAAAAAGATACTCGACTCCGTCATTACAGATTCTTTTAGCCTCTGTCTCACCTTGAATAAATTTTGTCAAGGATGGTTTTCTCTGGAAACGCCATCTCCATAGATCTTTTGCTTCTCTGTGATGTGAAGGGATGCTGGACTGCACCATTGGCAGTCCTGTTCAGAATGAAGAAGACAAACAGTTTATTTCTGCAATGCACATACAATGAATTTTATGTATCAAATGGAGTCCCCGGTGGCGCTGCGGGTTAAACTGCTGAGCTGCTGAACTTGCTGCCCGAATGGTTGGCGGTTCAAATCTGGAGAGTGCGGTTAGCTCCCGCTGTAAAACCCAACTTCTGCCAACCTAGCAGTTCAAAAACATGCAAATGTGAATAGATTAATAAGTACCATTCCGGCAGGAAGGTAACGGCACTCCATGCAGTCATGCTGGCCACACAAACTTGGAGGCGTCTACAGACAACGCTGACTCTTTGGCTTAGAAATGGAGAAGAGCACCACCCACCAGAGTCAGACATGACTAGACTTAATGTCAGGGGAAACCTTTATCTTTACTAAAATATAAACTGTGGCTAACTACTGTATCTACAGTACTTTATCTACTGTCTGCTTTCATTGGGGCTATTAGTATTATTCTGGGATTGTAGAAGCTTCCTCCCAACATATGAGCCAAATAGTTGAGAATTTAAGCTTAACAAAGTCCAGTATTTCTGGACTTTATCCAAGAATACCACACTGATTTCCACCCCTGTTTTGAAAAGAGCCTAACTGCCTCTGAGCAGCCCAACATTATTTATTTATTTACTAGCCGTCCCCTGCCACGCGTTGCTGTGGCCCACTCTGGTGGTCATGGGGGTTCTGTGTGGGAAGTTTGGCCCAGTTTTATCATTGGTGGGGTTTGAGTTTGATTCCACAGTGCTCTCTGGATGTAGGTAAACTACAACTCCAAAACTCAAGGTCAATGTCCACTAAACTCTTCTAGTATTCTCTGTTTGTCATTAGAGTTCTGTGTGCCAAGATTGGTTCAATTCCACCATTGGTGGAGTTCAGAATGCTCTTTGATTGTAGGTGAACTATAAATCCCAGCAACTACAACTCCCAAATGACAAAATCATTTTTTTTAGTGAATGACATACATTGGGTTGTTAGGTGTCTTGTGTCCAAATTTGGTGTCAATTCCCCCAGTGGTTTTTGGGTTATGTTAATCCCACAAATGAACATTACGTTTTTATTTATATAGATTATTTACCATGCTTCTCCAATACAATTTATTACCACTTCTCCAATCCGAAGAGGACTCATGGCGGCCTTACAAAGGCAACAATTTGATGCCACGTGTATACATATCATCGATAAATAAACAGCATTAAAACCAGCCAATTAAAAACATAGCATTAAAACAACAGTTAAAATCACATGATCCAGGTCATAATCCAGGTCCAGTCCAAGTCATCAATGTTCAGTTAAGATCTATTATTACTGCTCCCATTACTGAACAAAAGCCTGATCCCAGAGCCATGTTTTTAGTTTTTACCCCTGAAGGCCAGGAGGGAGGGGAGTGATCTAATTTAACTGGGGAGGGCATTCCATAAACTTTTGAGTCCTATTAGGAAAAATGTGAGCGGAAAGCTTACCCAACGAAGTCACATGCTGGTAGTTCTCCTGCATGACATCCCAGTAGAGGGCTCTTTCATTCGCATCCATCAAAGCCCACTCCTGCCGTGTGAAATGCAGAGCCACCTCCTCAAATGCTACCTACATTAGGGAAAAAAACACCTGTAACTCTTAAAATGTGCCAAACCGCAATCTATGCCACAATACCAACCATGATCCTTTCATTAGCAAGCCTTCTGGCTTTCTTCACTATTCAGCTCCATCCCTGGGATTTAACATATTATAAAAAATGCAGAGGCAATAGAAGTTACTGTTGTCAATGACAAATGCCAGATTGTCTCGAGGAAGACTTACAAGCTTTAAAAAATCATAAATGTATGAGACAGTGTGATGGAGTGGTCTGCGTTCTGGATTTTGGAGACCAGAGTTCAAATCTCTGCTCACCCATTTGGTGACCTTCGGCAAGTCATACTCTCAGCCTCAGAGGAAGGAAAGGCAAACTCTCTCTAAATCAGACATGGGCAAATTTCAGCCCTCTAGGTGTTTTGGACTCCAACTCCCACAATTCCTAAGAACCTGTATGTAGCCCCTATTAAAGCAGCTCCACTGGTTGCCAATGTCCCAATTCAACGTGCAAGTTTTGACCTATAAAGCCCTATAAAGCTCTGCCTACCTTCAGATCTTATATCCTCATAGGAACCAGTATTGGCTCTAAGATCTTCTGGGGAGACTCTCCTCTCACAAGCATGGCTGGTGGGGACGACAGAGAGGGCCTTCTCTGTGGTGGTCCCCCGACTCTGGAACACCCTCCCCAGGGAAATTAGGCAATCTCCTACACTGTCCTCCTTTCGTAGGGACTTGAAAACCTGGATGTTCCAGCAAAATTTTTGAGAATGATTAGTCCCTAGGCCCAGTTCCTAGGTAACCAGATAGCACTTGGTCCTGCACTTCATCCACTTCCCCGGCCCTATGATACGCCAGAGCACTATCCCTGGCCCAGCCCTTTTATAGTTGGCCACAATCACTTTGTAATCCTGGCCATTGCTTTGTTGACTGATGGAGCTCCAATGAAATGGTTTTTAAAATATTTAATATTTACTTTTTAATTTTTTTTTAATTGAGAATATTCAAACAAGGTTACAATAAAATATCAAGAAAAAATAAACACATAAAAATAATGGTGAAGGGGAAGGGAAGGGAGGAAGAGAGAGAAAAGAAAAGAAAAAGCCAAAGGAATAGGGGATGGGGGAGGGGGAGGAAAAGGGGAGAGGCTGTATTCTTAACTTCCATTCTTTTTCCTTACATTCAAATCTGTTAGTTTTCTGATTCTGGCTATCCTTTTCTTTCCCTCCTTTCATCTAGTCCAAATTTTCCCTTTACTTTTTCTATGTTAATGTTGCATTTTCTATGTTAATGTCTTCAAATATTCTTCAAAAGTTGACCAGTCCGTCGTTTTCATACTCCTTCTGGTGTTTTTCTTTAACAAACATGTAAGTCTATCCATGTCTTTTATCTCTATTATCTTGTCCATCCAAAGTTCCTTATCCGGTATAGTGTCCAGTTTCCAAGCTTTTGCATAAACTATTCTTGCTGTGGTTATAAAATAAGTGAAAATCTTGTCTTTATTACTGTCCGCAAATAGTTCAGAGTCAAACATCCCCAGTAAGTAGTATTCAGGTTTCATTGTCAATTCTGCTCTTTGTGCATCATTTTCCAATAATTGTTTACTTTTCCATGAGACCACATATGGTAGTATGACCCTTCTTGCATTTTACATTTCCAGCATCTTTTATTTGCAGCTTTATACATAATTCCTAGGTTGTTTTACTATTTATTTATTTTTACTTTGAGTGTGTTTTAACAGTTTTTTTGGTATTCTATTATGATATTTTGGTTGTTTAAGTTTTTAAAAAGTTTTTTTTTTAGGTTTAATGTATTATTGAAGGTGTTTATTTTGATGTATTGTCTGTATGGTTTTCTTTCTGGCAATTGAATGTTTTGCCTTACATGTTGGAAACCATCCTCAGTCCCTTTGGGGAGATAGGGCGGTTTACAAACAAAGTTTTTCGTTTTAATAATGCCTACCTGGGGAAACTCCATGCTGTTAGAGAAATAGGACATCATCAATGGAAGCTGGGATGAACTGTCTTTGTCTGTCAAACTAAGAAGGATTTCTGAAAATGAAAGAACTGGCATTAGTCATGGGATAATTTGACATTCCATAGTCTTTCTTCTACGAAAAACATGCCATACAACCTCAACTTCAATACTAGCACATTGCTTTCAACTATATATATTGGAGAAAGCTTCTAAAATCCCAGGATAACACTAATATCCCAACTGAAAACAGACAGTAGATACAATACTGTAGATACAATAGTTAGCCATAGCTTATATTTTAGGATCCTGTTAAATCCAAGTGTGACTAAGACTGAGAAATAATAAGAATAACACTTTATTGATATTATGCTCTAACTCCCCGAGGGAACTCAGAGCAGATTACAGCATACACAGGTAGGCAAACATCCAATGCCTTTAATACAGTGGAATAAGAAAGACACACAAATACACAGAACAAAGGTAAAGTCTTCTCCTTTCATCTCTGGCTTCTGGAGGCAGCCATGGGGAGGTGCTCTTTTTCCATTTCTAAGCCAAGGAGCCTGTTGTCCATAGACACCTCCTGATCATGTTGCCAGCATGGCTGCATGGGCACGCTTATTACCTTCCCACAGAAGCAGTACCTTTTGATCTACTCACATTTGCATGTTTTCAAACTGCTAGGTTGGCAGGAGCTAGGGCTAACAGCGCGAGCTCACCCTGACTTGTGGCTTCGAACTGCCAACCTTCAGGTCAGCAGTTCAACAGCACAAGAGTTTAACCCACTGCATCACCCATAATGGGTTAAACAGAATGGGTTATATACAGTTAACACAAGTAGCAAAACAGGTTTCATTTTTGAAAGATGCCAGTGCCAAATTTGCCCCTGTTCCAGCGGGATGTTTGGATGCCACCATGTCATTTGTGTGACACACCAGGTTGGCTGCAAATAGAAAAACTGGAACAGCGATAGCAAAACCTCTCTTATCTCCTTCCATCAAAAACCTTTGAGTCACATTGCCTTTCTAAAGAGGAACCTAGTGCCTTTGGGAAGTCCAGGTTTTGTGTCCCTCTGAGAAAAGACTCCAGGAAAGAAGGAAGGATGCTTACCCAATGAAATCACGTGCTGGTAGTTCTCCTGCAGGACATCCCAGTAGAGCGCTCTTTTGTTTGCATCCAGCAAGGCCCATTCCTGCTCAGTGAAATGCAGAGCCACCTCCTCAAAGGCCACCTGCATCTTTAAGAAAGAGGCAACACCTTTCATTCTGAAAGCAAACTCAAACTGCAATCCCAGAAGAACTGGGAAAGTCACCACCACATGCTTACTCATTTTCCTGAGACCTGTCAGTCTTCGGTCCTGTCGGCATAAGGATTTAACCCATTGCGCCACTGGGTTATCTGCTCTGTTAATATGGATTATATGGCACTGTAGAAGGGGCCTAACAGACTATAGACTCCATTTATTTATTTGGCACCTTAGTGCATATGTGCCTGTGGACATGATAGGAGCATGTGCACTTAGTGAAAATGCTGCAAATGGCATTTAAAAACCATGTTCCGGCTATAGCTAACATTTGTGGTTTTTATCCAACACACATTCACAATTACAATGAAACATCTGTGCGGGTATTTTAATTTCTGATTAAACAACAAACCTAAAAATACTTTTACAAGGGTTTCAGTAAACAATAATAAATAAAAAAACTATTTGTAATCCAGCCTATCTCCCCAAAGGGACTCAGGGCAGATTCCAACATAACAATGGCAAATATTCAAATATTTATGATATTAACATAAAATCCCAGAAAACCCCCAATATAAAAGTAACATTAAAGACCCAACATCAGTAAATTAAACCTGACATCAATAAGTTAAACTACACATAATCGGACCAAATTCTATAATAACATAAATCTAAACAAAACATCCACATTAGTAAATAAACTTACATCCCTCCACACCACTATAAATGTGTATTGTGTGGGAAATTGAACAACAAAGCCATATTCTAGGTTAGAGCTTTCCAAATGTTTCATGTTGTTGGTGACAGACTTTTTAGACATGCATCAATTCGTGACAAAGTAATTCAGTTTTACTAGCAAACCTTGTTAAGAGACGCAGGCCCCTCTACACTGCCATATAAAATCCAGATTATCTGCTTTGAACTGGATTATATGACAATGCAAACTCATTATCTGATTCTTTAACCTGGATTATATGGAAGTGTAGAAGGGGCCACAGACACAAACATAAATTCTAATAACAAAGACTAAAGGAACACAACATATCTCATGAAAACTTTTCATTTATATATTTTTTAAAATATATGATTTGTAAGATACAGTAGAGTCTCACTTATCCAACGCAATCTGCCTCCAGCCCGGATCCACAGCTGTTTCAAAACATTGTCATGTTTTGGTGCCAAATTTGTAAATACAATAATTACTACGTATCATTACCATGTTTTGCAAATTTTCTGTCGATTTGTTGTAAAACATAATGTTTTGGTGCTTAATTTGTAAAATCATAATGTAATTTGACATTTAATACGCTTTTCTTCCTTATTATCCAACATTTTTGCTTATTTAATGTTTTACCGGCCCGTTTATACTGGATAAGTGAGACTCTACTGTACATACATGTTCAAGATTTTTGTCATTTCTTGTTACATTCATGTGGCACACTTATGCACTGAAGCCGACATACTCATGTGTTGCAACACACATTTTAGGGAGACCTCCAAATAGCTTTTTTCAGCAAATCTGAAACTGAATTAACTTGTTAATGTAAACCTAGCTGTAGAAAATCTTCCCACTCTCAGGTTTTTTGAGCTCGCTGACCTACAAAGATATTAAAACAACAGAACTGCATTACACAGAAAACTGCTTACCTTGGTGCCCAAGCCCAAGATGAAATTCTGCTATCTGTCAGGATGAGGAGCACTCCTAGAGAATACAAAGAAACATCTGCATCAAAGACCACAATAACACTCAACCCATCTCATCTGGATTTGAAAGTGAAGCAGGGTCAGATCAGGTTAACACTTGCATGGGAGACTACCAGGGAACATTAGGGATTTCTTTATGGGACTCGGAAATGCTCATGCCTAAATGTTTGAAGAGCTACGACCAGAATTGACAATACTGAACTACACAGACAAATGGATCTACTCCTGATATAAACCATCTCCCTATGTTGCTTCTATTTTATTATTATTTGAAACACAACAAGATTACTACACAGCAAACAAGATTACTCTGCTGGCTGTTATATTGGATCACATGTCTGACTCTTCCCAAGTCTCTAGGACTGTGTGATGTATCGGCAAATAATGTGCGGAGATCTGAGTAGGGTGGTCTTTTGCAGCTGACAGGTGGTAATTTTGTCAGCGCCGATTGTGTTTAAGGGATTTTATTCAGCTGTGTGGAAGGGGCCTCAACAGACTGAAAACTCAAAAGGTGAAGAGGATCCAAACCATTGCCACCCAGCAATTCCTGACATCAGTACCAGGAAAGATCCTGGAGCAGATCATTAACCAGTCTGTGAGCGCTTAGGAAGGAATGCCGTGAACACTTGAGAGTCAACATGAGTTCCTTAAAAACAAGTCATACCAGACTAATCTTATCTCTCTTTTTGATAAGGGTTAAAAGCTTGGTAGATGAAAGGAATGCCATGGATGTAGCATATCTTGATTTCAGCAAGGCCTTCGACAAGGTCCCTGTGATATCCCTGCAAACAAGCTAATAAAAGGAGGGCTGGACAAGGCTGTTGTTTGGCAGATTGGGAACTGGTTGAGCAATACACCCAAAGGTTAGGAGGACTCACCAGTGTTTCCTTTTCATCCTGAAAAGAAGTTATTAGTTTATTAAAACTGCAAAAACTTTGTTTTTGCAGGAGGGACATCCTGCAACACATTTTGTTGTAGTTTGTCAATGAATATCTCAATCAATTCAACAGAGTTTATGAGCCTCAACCAATTCAATATAATTTATGGCAGCCACAAAAATGAAGTTTCTGGAGTATGACAACTACTTTCAAAGCTAGTACAGCACAATTAAATGGGAAATAACACTTTTAAACCAGGAACATACATACATACATACATGCATACATATATATATATAAAAATTGTTACATAGTGTTATTGTTCTGTTTAGAAATTCACTTTCTCTTCAGCCATTGTTTCATCTACAAATGGCTCTCCCAAATAAACAACACAAATACAGGTTAAGCGTTATTTGTGAAATCTGAAAAAATCCAAAATCCAAAATTGTTCCTACCAAAAGTTTTTTTTTCGTGTCAGGAGCAACTTGAGAAATTGTTTTACCATCCTTGTGGGTTGCTTCTATAATGTCCCTGCATGGGGAGATGGAGCTGACAGAGGTGGCTCATCTGCGCTCTCCCTAGATTCGAACAACTTTGCTTTTCCAGTGATTCTAGGTACATACATTTTGCTGGGGAGGCCCTGCTCTCAGTCCCACTGGACTCGGAAACATGTCTGGTGGGGACAAGGGACAGGGCCTTCTCAGTGGTGACCCCCCGCTTGTGGAATTCGCTCAGCCTTCCCTAAGGTCCAGCTCTCACATCCATAGGTTACTACAGGGAATACAATGGCTTTGACTAGGCGGATCTTTGTTGCCAGTCTGATGTCTCTACTCTTTACTATTTTATCGAGACTGGACATTGCTCTCCTCCCAAGAAGTAAGCGTCTTCTGATTGCCTGGCTACAGTCTGCATCTGCAGTAATCTTTGCACCTAGAAATACAAAGTCTGTCACGGCCTCCACGTTTTCTCCCTCTATTTCCAGTTGTCAATCATTCTTGTTGCCATAATCTTGGTTTTTTTAATGTTTAGCTGCAACCCAGCTTTTGCGCTTTCTTCTTTCACCTTGATTAGAAGGCTCCTCAGCTCCTCCTCGCTTTCGGCCATCAGAGTGGTGTCATCTGCATATCTAAGGTTGTTAATGTTTCTTCCAGCAATTTTCACCCCAGCCTTGCATTCATCATGCCCCGCACATCGCATGATGTGTTCTACATACAAGTTAAAAAGGTTAGGTGAGAGGATGCAGCCTTGCCGTACGCCTTTCCCAATCTTGAACCAGTCTGTTGTTCCGTGGTCAGTTCTGACTGTTGCTACTTGGTCCTTGTACAGATTCCTCAGGATTATATAGATTATATACTACATGGAAATTCCAAAAGCCAAAAAAATCCAAAATACTTCTAGCCCCAAACATTTCGAATAATATGTTCACAATCTGTAGTAACATAGGCAGAGTACATTGCCATATAAATCCAGTTTCTGAATCCAGATAATCTGCTTTGAACTGGATAATATGGCAGTGTGTATTTATTTCTTAATTTACTAGCCGTCCCTGCCACGCGTTGCTGTGGCCTAGTCTGTGGACATGTGTTTTGTGCGTGTATAAATGTGTGTATATATATATTTGTGTATATGTGGTTTTGCACATATATAAACATGTAATGTATTTTTTTTTATTTTTTGGCTTTTTAAGTCTCTTCCACTGTGTTTTTCAGTGTTTTTATGAGTAATGGTCATTTGTTGGCCTGATAAGTGTATTGTGTACAAATTTGATGTCAATTCATCCAGTGGTTTTTTAGTTATATTAATCCCACAAACTAACATTACATTTTTATTTATATAGATTTCAGGCATTTATACCCCGTCCTTCTCACCTTCTCAGGACGTCTTACAACAGGCAACCCATGGTACCGATACAATACATTAAAAATCACAATACAATTCAATACAATAACGCAGTTATAAAACAATCACTTTAAAATAATCAATTACAAACAGTTTGCCGGTTTAAAACACCGTGCAGACTCATATCACCCAGTTCAAAGCAGTTAATCTGGGATTTTGGCCTGCATAAATAGGAGTCTAGTGTCTAGATGCAGAGAAGTCATGCCACCGCTCTATTCTGCCTTGGTCAGACCACACCTGGAATCACACTGTGTCCAGTTCTGGCCACCACAATTGAAGGGAAATGTTGACAAGTTGAAATGTGTCCAGAGGAGAGCGACTAAAATGGTCAAGGGTCTGGAGAACAAACAGTATGAGGAGCGGCTTAAAGAGCTGGGCATGTTTAGCCTTCAGAAGAGAAGGCAGAGAGGAGACATGATGAGGGCCATGTACAAATATGTGAGAGGAACTCATAGGGAGGAGGAAGCAGGCTTGTTTTCTGCTGTTCTGGAGACTATGGCTTCAAACTACAGGAAAGGAGAATCCACCTTAACATGAGGAAGAACTTCCTGACTGTGAGAGCTGTTTAGCAGTGGAACTCTCTCCCCGGTGTATGATGGAGGCTCCTTCTTTGGAGGCTTTTAAACAGAAGCTGGGTGGACATCTGTTTGGGGTGCTCTGAATGCAATTTTCCTGCTTCTTGGCAGGGGGTTGGACTGGATGGCCCATGAGGTCTCTTCCAACTCTATGATTCAATGAATCAGAAACTGGATGATATGGCAGTGTAGATCCAGCCATAATTGACTAGTTTTCAGGGGGGAAAAAGAATGTATATTTACAAATACTGATATTCCAAAATCTAAAACATTTCTGGTTCCAAACCTTTCAGATATGAAACAGACCATGAGTATATAGGAGGAAAACAACGTTTACATATTTTGAATTACACAGCAATAAAATAAAAAATAGTGTCGAAATCTCCCGACATGGTTTTGATGTCGAAATCTCCCGACATGGTTTTGATGCATTGGCAGAAGCCTCATTTACATTGCTGTATAAAATAATCCAGATTATCCACTTGGAAATGGGTTATATGGCAGTGTAGACTCATATAATCCAGTTCAAGAAAGATAATCTGGATTATTTGATTCCATAACTTGGATTATTTATTTATATAATATATAATATAATACCAATAATAATATGATATTATAGGTATATATTTTATATTACATGTAATATTACTAATAATATTGCAATATAACAGTATAGCACAATATAGTAATATATAATACTGATATTGTACTATGCTAATAGGAGCCCCTAGAGGCGCAGTGGGTTAAACCCCTGTGCTGGCAGGACTGAAGACCGACAGGTCGCAGGTTTGAATCCGGGGAGAGGCGGATGAGCTCCCACTATCAGCTCCAGCTCTTCATGCGGGGACATGAGAGAAGCCTCCCACAAGGATGATAAAAACATCAAATTATCCAGGCGTCCCCTGGGCAACGTCCTTGCAGACGGCCAATTCTCTCACACCAGAAGCGACTTGCAGTTTCTCAAGTCGCTCCTGACACGACCAAAAAAACCCACTATGCTAATAATATAATATACTGTATGTATATATATCTTGTAAACCGCTCTGAGTCCCCTTTGGGGTGAGAAGGGCGGCATATAAATGTTGTAAATAAGTAAATTATTTGATTTGATAACCTGGATTATCTAGCAGTGTGGATCCAGACAGAGATAAATGACCAGAGGAGGGATCCATGCTGCTCTAGAGTACATCTACACTGTAGAATTAATGCAGTTTGACCCCACTTTAACTCCCAAGGCTCAATGCTGTGCAATCATGGCATTTGTGGTTTTACCAGACCTTTGGTCTTTTCTGCTAGTGTATGTACACAGCTCAGGGCTGCATAGCACTGAGCCATGGCAGTTAAAGCGGTGACAAAGTGCATTCATTCTGCAGTGTAGATACACCCCCAGTTTCCATCCAAACCGAGAAAGCCCTTCCCTCCCTCCTTACCTGCTTTTCTGTGTTTTCTTCCTTCCTTTTCCCCTTGCAGCCAATAGATCTCCCTTTACTTTGAACATCAAGGAGAGCCGGTAGTAAGGTGGTGCTGCTTGCTCCTTCCTCTTGCACAATAACTGAGTCTCCCCAAAGGAGCAAGCAGGCAGGCAGGCAAGGAGGCCCTGCTTTGGGCCAACTCCGCCTCCGAATGCGAAGGAGCAAGCGCAGAGGGCGCCGCCTGCCCCGCAATACTGTCAAACAGCGACCCCTGCCGGTTAGACGCCACACTGCGCCTTGATGCTCTGCTATATGCGAGGGTTGAATGAAAAGGATATGGATGGGAATCTTCTATCTATCTATCTATCTATCTATCTATCTATCTATCTATCTATCTATCTATCTATCTATCTATCTATCTATCTATCTATCTATCTATCTATCTATCTATCTATCCATCCATCCATCCATCCATCCATCCATCCATCCATCCATCCATCCATCCATCCATCCATCCATCCATCCTTCCTTCCATCCATCCTTCCTTCCTTCCTTCCTTCCTTCCTTCCTTCCTTCCTTCCTTCCTTCCTTCTATATAAATAAATAAATAAAAATGTAATGTTCATTTGTGGGATTAACAGAACTCAAAAACCACTGGAAGAATTGACTCCAAATTTGGATACAAGACACCTAACAACTCAATGTATGTCCTTCACGCAATTTTTTTTTTGATTTTGTCATTTGGGAGTTTTAGCTGCTGGTATTTATAGTTCACCTACAATCAAAGAGAATTCTGAACTCCACCATTTATGGAACTGAACCAAACTTGGCACACAGTTCTCCCATGATCAATAGAAAATACTGGAAGGGTTTGGTGGGCAGTGTCCTTTGGTTTTGGAGTTGTAGTACACCTACATCCAGAGAGCACTGTGGACTCAAACAATTATGAATCTGGACTAAACTTGGCACAAATATTCCATATGCCCGAATATGAACACAGATGGAGTTTGGGGGGAACAGACCTTGACATTTGGGAGTTGTAGTTACCGGGATTTATAGTTCACCTACAATCAAAGAGCATTCTGATGCCCACCAACAACAGAATTGGGGCAAACTTCTCACACAGAACCGCCATGACCAACAGAAAATACTCAAGGCCGTCCAGTCCCACTCCCTCCACCAGGGCAAGAAAACATAATCAAAGCCCTCCTGACAAAGAGCCATCCAGCCATAGATATAGAGAGATAGATATGATTCACACACACAGAGAGATATCTTCTCTATAAATAAAAATGTAGTGTTCGTTTGTGGAATTAACATAACTCAAAAACCACTGAACGAATTGTCACCAAATTTGGACACAATACACCTCTCAGGCCAACGAGTGACCATCACTCATAAAAACACTGAAAAACACAGCAGAAGAGACAATAAAAGCCAAAAAACAGAAATGACATCACAATGCATGTGCAAAACCGCATATATATATTGTTGTGCTGTCGCACGCTGGGTCTGTGCATAAGACTGTAGACAGGACATAAATTCTGTGTGCCCAACGGACGCCGGGGCTGCCTCAGATTAAAGGCCCTTAGATGACACACAACAACAGGAGGCTGTCCAGGTCCTGAACCGGTGCTTGGCCGCTGTGACGGTCTGGATGAGGGCAAACAAATTGAAATTGAATCCAGACAAGACAGAGGTACTCCTGGTCAGTCGCAAGGCCGAACAGGGCATAGGGTTACAGCCTGTGTTGGATGGGGCCGCACTCCCCCTGAAGATGCAGGTTCGCAGCTTGGGTGTGACCCTGGACTCATCGCTGAGCCTGGAACCCCAGGTTTCGGCGGTGACCAGGGGAGCATTTGCACAGCTAAAGCTTGTGCGCCAGCTGCGCCCGTACCTTGGGAAGTCTGACTTGGCCACGGTAGTCCACGCTCTGGTTACATCCCGTTTAGACTACTGCAACGCTCTCTACGTGGGGTTGCCTTTGAAGACAGCTCGGAAGCTCCAACTAGTCCAACGCTCGGCAGCCATGATTTTAACAGGAGCGGAGCGCAGGGAGCATACAACCCCCCTGTTGCGCCAACTCCACTGGCTACCGATCTGCTACCGGGCTGAATTCAAAGTGCTGGCGTTGGCCTTTAAAGCCCTAAACGGTTCGGCCCAGGCTACCTATCTGACCGCATCTCTGCCTATGAACCCACCAGGACTTTGAGATCTTCCGGGGCGACCCTGCTCTCGATCCCGCCTGCTTCTCAAGCTCGGCTGGCGGGGACGAGAGATAGGGCCTTCTCGGTGGTGGCTCCTCGGCTGTGGAACGCCCTTCCTACGGACATTAGACTAGCACCATCTCTAATGGTATTCCGCAAAAAGGTGAAGACCTGGATGTTTGTGCAGGCGTTTGAGTAATTTAGTACAATCTGGTAATGGAACATAGGAATGGAACAATGGACGACGAACCTGGACTACGCTTGGATGATGAGAAGATTGGGTACGGTTGTTTTTTGTAATAATTGTGCATTGTAATTGCTTATTGGTAATTTATGGATAATGTGTTAAGTCAATTGTTATATGTTGTATGGAACCACTGCTGTTTCTACTGTTTTTTACTGTTTGTGAACCGCTGTGAGTCGCCTTCGGGCTTGAGATACAGCGGTATATAAGCAAAGTAAATAAATAAATAAATAAATAATTCCCCCAAACAGAGTCTTTAGATTGCTTAAAGGTTCAACAATGTTCTTTATTAATGAAAACAAACAGGTACTTTCAAGCTTTCTTAACAGTCTATTGGCTCTTGCAATCTTGTTCACTGGGAACAGGCACTATCTTCTTAACTGTAATTAACTAATGGGGAAATCCTTAACTTCTAATCTGGGCAGTCTGTCTTTGCCTCTGTTGGCGTGGAGCCCCTGCACCCAATACCAACTGCGCCTGGCTTCCGCGAACGACCCTTACCAAGCAGAGCTTTGTAGACTTTCAGGAGAAAAGGAGTTCAGGTTTCGGTGATGGCTGGCTGGAGTCCTTTGGCAAGGAGCTATAAGGCTGTAAAATCCTCAGCCAAGCTGTGGGGCCTTTTCTCCCCGGCCAAGCTGTAGGCTGAATATCTCCCCGGCCAAGCCATAGAAGACGAAGCTTTCTACAGGAGCTCTTCGTTTTATGTCCTGTGCGAAAGCTGCTCTGTGTAGTGAACCCAAAAAGGCTCCTATTCCCTCCAAAACCCAAAAAGGGGCGGGACCAGGGAACCTAACTATAATTGACAGGTGGCTTGCCCTATGATTGCAGCCAAAAGAAGCCACCTATCTGCAGAGTCCCTGAAACTTAGGACTATAACAAACATTAAATGCAAAGCAAACAAAATTGGAGCTCCTGGTACAGCTGTTGTTGTTGTTCTTTCGTTCAGTCATCTCCGACTCTTCATGACCTCATGGACCAGCCCACGCCAGAGCTCCCTGTCAGCCGTCACCACCCCCAGCTCCTTCAAGGTCAGTCCAGTCACTTCAAGAATGCCATCCATCCATCTTGCCCTTGGTCGGCCCCTCTTCCTTTTGCCTTCCACTTTCCCCAGCATAATTGTCTTCTCTAGGCTTTGCTGTCTCCTCATGATGTGGCCAAAGTACTTCAACTTTGTCTCTAGTATCTTTCCCTCCAGTGAGCAGTCGGGCTTTATTTCCTGGAGGATGGACTGGTTGGCTCTTCTCGCAGTCCAAGGCACTCTCAGAACTTTCCTCCAACACCACAGCTCAAAAGCATCGATCTTCCTTCGCTCAGCCTTCCCTAAGGTCCAGCTCTCACATCCGTAGGTTACTACAGGGAATACCATGGCTTTGACTAGGCGGATCTTTGTTGCCAGTCTGATGTCTCTACTCTTTACTATTTTATCGAGACTGGACATTGCTCTCCTCCCAAGAAGTAAGCGTCTTCTGATTTCCTGGCCACAGTCTGCATCTGCAGTTATCTTTGCGCCTAGAAATACAAAGTCTGTCACGGCCTCCACATTTTCTCCCTCTATTTCCCAGTTGTCAATCATTCTTGTTGCCATAATCTTGGTTTTTTTGATGTTTAGCTGCAACCCAGCTTTTGCGCTTTCTTCTTTCACCTTGATTAGAAGGCTCCTCAGCTCCTCCTCGCTTTCGGCCATCAGAGTGGTGTCATCTGCATATCTGAGGTTGTTAATGTTTCTTCCAGCAATTTTCACCCCAGCCTTGCATTCGTCAAGCCCCGCACATCGCATGATGTGTTCTGCATACAAGTTAAAAAGGTTGGGTGAGAGGATGCAGCCTTGCCGTACGCCTTTCCCAATCTTGAACCAGTCTGTTGTTCCGTGGTCAGTTCTGACTGTTGCTACTTGGTCCTTGTACAGATTCCTCAGGAGAGAGACAAGGTGGCTCAGCCTTCCCTATAGTCCAATACACAAATATATATACACACAAAAACACATATACACAGACTGGGCCACAGCAACGCATGGCAGGGGATGGCTAGTATTATCATAGATTTGAAAGGGACCCCTAAAGAAGGACAATTATATGTTGCATGTTTCAGAGTAAGCAAACCACATCAACAATGACAAAGAAACAAGAAGAAATACTGCTTACTCACAAGCATAAATAAATTACATATATTAGAAACCAACACTTTCTCATTACTTTATTTTCCAGATAACCAGACAGCGCCACAGCAACGCATCAGGGAGGAGGGAGCAAGCTTGTTTTCTGCTTCCCTGGAGACTAGGACGCGGAACAATGGCTTCAAACTACAAGAGAGGAGATTCCATCTGAACATGAGGAAGAACTTCCTGACTGTGAGAGCCGTTCATCAGTGGAACTCTCTGCCTGGAGTGTGGTGGAGGCTCCTTCTTTGGAAGCTTTTAAACAGAGGCTGGATGGCCATCTGTCAAGGGTGATTTGAATGCAATATTCCTGCTTCTTGGCAGAATGGGGTTGGACTGGATGGCCCATGAGGTCTCTTCCAACTCTTTGATTCTATGATTCTATGAAAGTCAACATCGACACCGAAATACAACACCGCCTGAGCTCTGCGAGTGCAGCATTTTCCCAAATGAAGCAGAGAGTGTTTGAGGACCGGGACATCCGTAGGGATACCAAGCTGCTTGTCTATAAAGCTATTGTCCTCCCAACCCTGCTCTATGCCTGCGAGACGTGGACTGTCTACAGACGTCACATGCAACTCCTGGAACGATTCCATCAGCGCTGCCTCAGGAAAATCCTGCAAATATCTTGGGAAGACAAGCGGCCAAAGTCAGCATGCTGGAAGAAGCAAAGACCACCAGCATTGAAGTGATGGTCCTCTGCCATCAACTCCGCTGGACCGGCCACGTTGTCCAGATGCCTGACCACTGTCTTCCAAAGCAGTTGCTCTACTCTGAACTTAAGAACGGAAAACAGAATGTTGGAAAAGATATTGAAAGATGGCCTCAAAGCCAACCTTAAAAACTCTGGCATAGACACTGAGAACTGGGAAGCCCTGGCCCTTGAGTGCTCCAACTGGAGGTCAGCTGTGACCATTACATATATTAGAAACCAACACTGTCTCATTACTTTATTTTCCAGATCACCAGACTGGACCTGATAGAGAGAGAACATCATAAGCGGTGCTGCGCATGCGCGACTGAGCTGTCTAAGGGTGCCTTCCCTTCTTGGCCACTAGGGGCTCTGAGTTGCCTCCTGAGGCGGAAGTGGCCCCTTCCTATTTCTTCCTCCCTCTCGCTCTCCCTCTCGCTTTGTTCCGCCAGCCTGAATGAGCGACGGCTTCCGGTCTCAGCAGCTGCTCGGCCACCATATTGGGGTTTGTTACAGGCATCGCCTTGGCCGCCGACAGAAGCAGAAGCTCGGCTCTCTTATGACCTTTCTTACCATCAAGAGAGGGAGCCTTTGGGAGGAAAAGACTGTGCCTGCCTCGAACCACTGTGGGGCCTGGGCCTGGGCCAGGCCAAGAAGAGTTAGGAGGGCAAGTTGTTGTGTGTTGACAGTGAAATAACGGGGCAGAGAGAGGGAAGGGAAGGGGTGGGTGGGGCTGGCAGGAGAAGGAGAGGGAGTCCCACAAGGTCTGCCAAAGAGGGTTGGGGCCTCACCAGACTACAAATCCCATGCCCCATAGCATGGAGCCATACCAGTTCAAGTGGGGTCAAACTGAATTGAGTTGAAGTAAGAAAAAAGGGGGCAGAAGAGAGTCCTTTGCTGTGGGTTCGACCTTTATGTCTCTTCCCATCCTTTTAGGGAAGAATTCAGAATAAAAAGGGAGAGGCTATGGGTTGAACAGAAGAGAAGGAAAAATATATTTGAATATATATATGTACAGTTGACTCTCGGCTAACTGGCACTCCTGGGAATCCATAGAATGTCTCTTCTCATCCTTTTAGGGAGGAATTCAGAATAAAAAGGGAGAGGCTGTGGGTTGGACAGAAGAGAAGGAAAAATATGTTTGAATATATATATATGTACAGTTGACTCTCGGCTAACTGGCACTCCTGGGAATTCATAGATGCTGGATCAAGCATGGGCAAACTTGGGCCCACTGGATGTTTTAGACTTCAACTCTTAGGAATTGTGGGAGTTGAAGTCCAAAACACCCAGAGGGCCCAAGTTTATCCACGCCTCGGATAAATGTAGCTTCTGGTTGCTTGAGACCTGCTATTAAAAAAATAGCCGAACTTAGAGCTTTCCAAACCATGTGTGTGGCTGCAGTGTGTAGGTGTGTCACGCAAACATAGAATCATAGAATCAAAGATTTGGAAGAGACCTCATGGGCCATCCAGTCCAACCCCCTGCCAAGAAGCAGGAATATTGCATTCAAATCACCCCTGACAGATGGCCATCCAGCCTCTGTTTAAAAGCTTCCAAAGAAGGAGCCGCCACCACACTCCGGAGCAGAGAGTTCCACTGCTGAACGGCTCTCACAGTCAGGAAGTTCTTCCTCATGTTCAGATGGAATCTCCTCTCTTGTAGTTTGAAGCCATTGTTCCGCGTCCTAGTCTCCAGGGAAGCAGAAAACAAGCTTGCTCCCTCCTCCCTGTGGCTTCCTCTCACATATTTATACATGGCTATCATAATGAGAAACTTTGAAGTCTGTATGAAATAAGCAATAAATCATTCATTTATTTATATTCTGCTTTATCTCTCCATACAGAGACTCAAAGTAGCTCACAATCAAAAACAGTACAACTTAAAATATACAATAATAAAACAGTATATCATTGTATATTATAAATTCTCAGTAGTAATTACTGCAATGCAACCTGAGCCCTGCCACATGCACAATGGAAGACCTTCTTGCAGCAACACTAGAGGCACTCCCAAGTGGCCAGCTACTGGTCAAAGGACATTTAATAGAATACCAAGTCTGCAAACTTTGTGTCTTGTTTGTTTGTTTTGTTTGTTTTTAATGCAGTAAACTGTTTTGGTTCGCGCCTGACACGATGAATAAATAAGGAGTAATTATATTTAATATATTAGTAATAATAATAATATTAATAATAACTTAATTTTGGTATCCCACCACCATCTCCCCGAAGGGGCTCGGGGTGGTTTACATGAGGACAAGCCATGAATTGAATGTGATTTACCTGCTTCTGGCGGGAGGTGGGACTAGATGGTCCATGAGGTCTCTTCCAACTCAAGGATTCTATGATTATATAAGCCCAGTCAAACACAGATTAAAATATAACGCAGCAAAATTTACAAATTAGTATTACTATATTACAATATTATTATATATTATATTGTATTATTATTACTATTATTATATTGCATTATATTATAATAATATATGCATATACAATATATTATTAGCATAGCCCAATATTTGTATCCTATATTACTATATTGTACTATACCACTATACTGCAATATTATTAGTAATATTACATGTAATATATAATATACAATTATGTTATATCAATGAAAGGTTTTCTTGAGTTATGTTGCGTCCTCATACATTTTGTTAGGACACTGTATATGTTTGTATCTCATATAAGAATTTGGTTAGATCTCCAGTTTGCTAGTCAATGACGCCTGTTAAAAAGTCTGTCACTGACATGAAA
The DNA here is from genome assembly GCF_025583915.1 of Anolis sagrei ordinatus. Classification (NCBI taxonomy): domain Eukaryota; kingdom Metazoa; phylum Chordata; class Lepidosauria; order Squamata; family Anolidae; genus Anolis; species Anolis sagrei. Next base: position 287,055,676 of record NW_026845477.1, on the reverse strand, counting down.
TGTTTTAAAAGCTCTGTCCTAAATAATACTATACCATAAACTTTATATTAATATTGAAATGGTTTAATTTTAACTTCTGGGCATATAATGTTTAGTGTCGTAATTTAATTTTGCTTTTTCTGTTTAATTTGTTTATAGTTATTGTCTTTGATACTGGCAATGAATATTTGAACTGCTTTCCCTGGTTGCTTGAGTGCTGATTTGAGAGTCTGCTGTATATATGTATACAGCAAGCATCCACTTATCTGATGGGCTTGGGACCAGAGTCCTATTAGAAAGTGGAGTAGTCAAAAAGGAGTAAACCAGTTTATTGTGGCTCGCAAATGCTCTTTGGCTGCTTAAAACTATAAATAATATGCTTTTGAATGCATGATAAAGCGAAAATAACTTTTGCATGCTTTCAAAAGTGCTTAACTGTCTACTCTTTCCGTAGACAAGCCTTGAAATGGCATATATGCTCACAATGCAGCTTCATAGGCAGAACTGACTAAAGAGTGCATCCCTTGTCAGATTAATTGAACTTGTCTTTAATTTGCTGAAATAATGAATAATGCTGAAATAATGAAGTGTCAGAAAGCAAGATGGGGGAAGTCCATGCATATATTCATTTGCACCTTGACAACTGGTTCTAGCTTTTAGAGGCACATCTTCTCTTCCTTCCTTTGCCCAAGGAAGGGGGAGGATGAGTCATAACAGCCTTCACAGCAGTCGTATAGCCTGACATCATCTTTTCCTCTGGTTGTAGCTTAGACAATCTATTGAACAGACCAAAGAGTGAAGAAGGGAAAGAATTATAGAATAATGAAGTTGGAAGAGATCACAAGGACCATCCAGTCCATCCCCCTGCCATGCAGGAAAAGCACAATCAAAACACTATAGAAGGAAGGAAGTCAGGAAAGAAGGAAGATTACTAAGGTAGCAAAACGTGCTTCCAGAATCTGAATCCAGGGCTCAGCCTGTTAGAGGCAGACTTGCCTTACAAACCACACCACTCACTTGTGAAATAAGGAGTCCTGTCAATCTCTGAAGGACTATGCACATTCATTGCTTTCGTCATTGGAAGCTTGAAGTGTTTTGCTAAATTATTCTGTGGGTGTGACAAATTGAGAGACAGACATCTGTTTTGAGCAGGGATTGTGGCAGTCCAAGAAGGAAATGGATGGGAAGAAAGTGCAGATCGAGACAGCTCTTGTATTAGCAAAGCTCATTCACAAAATATTTGCCTTGGTGCGCAGGTAAACTAGTTGAAAGTAGGTCAGTCTTGTTTTTTTTTCCCTTGTGAAATTATAGATTGGCCGGGTCACTGCATATCCTGAAGGCATCAGATCCTGTCTGATCTCAGAAGCTAAACAGGGACAGATCACATTAGTAACTGGATGGGAGACAGCCATGGAAACCAGGTACTATAAGCCATTTTTTTAGGATGACTGGCAATTATATTTTTTACAGTGTGCTAGGGACCAGCACCATATTTGTGCCAATGGGCTGCAGTGGTTTCTTTCTATTCTGGAAGCAAATGTCAGTGATGCAAGGTAGGTACTGGTCCAGGGGCCATCACTTTGAGTAGGAAGGCAATGGCAAACCACCTCTGTGTATTCCTTCCTTGAGAAAGCCCTGCAGGTCACTCTAGGTCAGCTTGCTATTCAAAGGGATACAGAAACATTCATTGGGAGGCTGAAGTGACTAACAGTTGACTGGTTTAAGTTTGTCTCTTGAGAGTTCAAGGCAGGGTGAAAAGTAGCAACTCTGGCATTACAGCAAGAATGAGACTCATTGTGGGATGATGGTGAAGGAATATGTCTTGCCAAGAAAACCAGGTGATAGGTTTGCCTTAGGGTTTCTATAAGCTGGACTTTACATCTTCCTGTTGAAAAAGTTGTTAATGTAACATAAGATTTAAATACTGGATTAACTGAGATCAAAACTTTACCTTTGTGCTTGAGTTTGAACTGTTCCAAAACTTTGTTGTACATAGAAAGTTAACAATAGAAATTGGCTGTAGCTGAAACTCAGAAAAAAAGTGAAATTTGGAATTGTTTCTTACTTGGAAAGAAAATCTTGTAAATGTGTATAATTTTGGTGCGGGTCAGACTGTATTTCTTTCAAGGGAATTCTGCAGAAGAGCAGTTAAAATGTTGTATTAAATTATTTCCACTTATTTCAAGTCAATTCCAGCTTATAGAAACCCTAAGGCAAACCTATCAACTGGTTTTCTTGGCAAGATTTGTTCAGAGGGGATTGCCTTTATCTTTCTCTGAAGCTGAGAGAGTGTGATTTACTCAAGATCACCCAGTGGTTTTCCATGGCCAAGTGAGGATTCAGACCCTGGTCTCCCGAATTTTAGTTCATTCTCTTTGAGTTAAATACAGACAGATAAATCAAGTAATTACAGGACTATGCCTGTTAACTTGTGGCTTATGACATCGATGTTATATGGAAAGAGAGAAATGTACTAATATTGTACAGAGTGATGAGAGAAGTCTTATTTCATGATTACTGACTTGTGACAAGTAATCATTAAGAGATCCTGAGATTGCTTTAAAAAATAGTTGGTAGCTCAAGTGGGAAGGATTATATTGTAATAAACAAATACGATGATATGAAAGTTTGCCGTTTCAAAATGAGAAGACTACAAATGAGCTAAAGTAAGTTGGGAGTGTGATAGCAGGTTGCTGTTGTCTTACTGTTACATGAATTTTATGTAATATGTGTATTATGAGGCATCTACAGTTTAGCGCCCCTAAGGAGTTAGTTCCAAGGTTTTGACATTGCTTCTATTGTGTTGCAAGCAGTAAAAACAATCTGTACTTGGACAAGTCCCAGTTAACAATCCCTGGAGACTGATTTGTTTGTGGTGAAAGCTTTCAGAGCCCAACTTGCAAATATGACACAGGAAAGCATTTTGCCTAATTTTCTGTTGTCAACCCTGTCTTTGATGGGGCTGTCACGTCTCCTTACAGATTTATGTGTTTTCAACTGATTTATGTGTTTTTAACTGATGGTATAGGTTGATTTATAATATATTGCTCCTTGTCTCAATCTGTAAGGACAGGTGGGGAATACATGTTATTGCTATAATAATTTTTCCCAAGTACTCTTCCTTTCCTTCCTGTGTTGGTATTTCATGCCACAGGGATTGAGATCCAAATCTCCACCTAAACTTAGTGAACTAAACTGTAAGCATGCATGGGAGAGCAGGGATAGGCAGAGTGCAACTTTTTAAAATATGCTGAATTATATATGAAGATTTGATTATGCTCGAGCCCAACAACATCTGTAAGTTGTTATGATCCTCTTCCTAGGATCTGCCATAGTACAAAGTGTGTGGCCTGGGACTACTATATTCCTTGAAAATCTTATATATATCTTCTGCTCAATATGTATTACTATAACCTGTGCCTACATATGGAATGTACTTCATATTGAGCTAGTTGATGGGAATTAGAGTAGTCAACTGAATGTTATAGTTAGTGGGAATATAAAGGAGGAGATAAAGGAAGATAAAGAAGGAGATGCTGGGAGGATGTGGAGCTGGGAACTAAGGCTGTGCCTTACGTTAACTGGTGTTCGGGCAAGTGGTGTTTAGATTTATTAGCCAATTACCAAAAGAACACAAAGGTGTGACAGCAGGGTATTGTGGACCAATGACACTGCAATACGTGAAATGTTGGAATGCTATACCTACATAGAGTGTGTACTTATAGCAAGCCTCAGTCCTGGCAAAAAATAGTGTATAGAACCTGTACAGTGTTTTCAATAAAGTTCTTCCATTTGTCAAAGTTGGACTTATTTTGTGAGACGGATTATTTATGCAGCTGATGGAAAGCCATATTTTGTCCACCCCAAGGTTGACATGTTGGACTGAGACCTGGCAAACCCAGGCTGTAGTTCCCACTTGGTTGTGAAAGAGAGATATTGATTGAGTAGCCCTTGGGTTGGATCCCCATCCTCAACCTACCTTAAAGGGTCTTGTTGTGATGATTTTTTTTTAAAGGAAGTTACTATGAGATCATTAAGGAAGGACTGGGATGGAAGTGTAAATAACTCATCTTTTCTACTATATTGAGGTAGAGAGATTTAACAGGCTTTTTCTACTATCTCTTTCAGGGTCTGACATTTCTTGAGGGCTTTGCAACTAATTCAAAAGAGAATTGGGGGAAGCAAAGAGGATCCTCAAGTGACATCATGGAGGAGAATGGTGAAGATGTGGCCTCCTTGGGTAAGGATCTATTCACTGTTGTTGTGAAGTCTCAGAATGTTTACTTCTTAGAACTGGTAGAAAGTACTCTTCTGCTGGATGCAATGAGTCCTCCAGACCTGTGGGATCCAGATCTGCAATTTCCACCGAGCATATAGACATTGTACATAAAGTGAATGTAGACATTCTCCAGCTTCATGATACAGGGCATGATTGTCCATGTTTTTTTTTCTTGTTATCACTATTGCTTGTTAGCTGAAGTGTTGCTCCTGATTGCATTACTCTCAGATTTGTGGGTTTGATGGTTTGTGGATTTGATTAAAATGTTCTGTCTAGGAATATCTAGGCCTTTGCGTGAAATTCTGTGGTCAGCTTCAAGCAGAGGTTGAACATAGAGCTATCCTGGAGAGGTGTTCTCTCAGGGAAAAAATAATTTCATTTTATTCATACCTTTTCTACTTTCATGGGGGTCCTCTGCCCCTAATCTCAGTGAGTAAGGGGATTGATTCTAGATTTTAAGTAGTTCAGTGCCAAGGTTGTTTCTCCCCGTGAGCCAATTTTGAAACCTCAGTCTGCAAAACAATTCTTGAAAGAGTACTGTCCAGAAGGACTTCTGGTATTTCTTGTTTAGTTATACAGCATTTCATGATGCATTTGATGAGGGCCCCCTCATGGTGCAGCAGGTTAAACTGCTGAGCTGCTGGACTTGCTGACTGAAAGGTTGGCGGTTCAAATCTGGGGAGCGGGGTGAGCTCCCACTGTGAGGCCCAGCTTCTACCAACCTAGCAGTTCGAAGACATGCAAATGTGAGTAGATCACAGGAAGATCTGCAGGAAGGTAACGGCACTCCTAAGGTTCCCTTGCATCTACAGTATAGAATTAATGCAGTTCGATGCTACTTTATCATGGCTCAGTGCTATGCAGTTGTGGGATTTGTAGTTTGGTGAGGCACCAGCACTCTTTGGCAAAGAAGACCAAAAACCTTCAAAAACTACAGCTTCCATGATTCCATTGCCTTGAGTGATGACAGTTAAAATAGTGTTCAACTGTATTATTTCTGCAGTATAGATGTACCCATAGAGTACACCTGAAGCATTGTGATTTTCAGAGGTTGGTTATGTGAAGCTCTGGAGATTTAACCTAAATTATTGGGAGTTTTAATATGAAGTTTTGCATGGCACTCTTCCATGTTTCAAAACATTCATAGACTTGCAATTGCTTTTGCAGGAGCCTAAATTCCCGGGCCTTTGGCAAACCTTCCAGGGTGCATCAAGTTCGCACATGTGTTAGCATTTGATTCCAGCTAATTGTTAGATAGATGGAAATGCTGTAGGGTGCCAATATCATTGTTGACATCCTAACAAGAGCACAGCAGTTGCATCATAATAATTGTATGTTGGATGGCTTTGTGTGCTCCACCTTCAGTTAGGAAGTTGAAGCAGCGAGAAAGTCAGATATGACCCTGATCAAACAATATTACAGTACCTGGCTTAGTAATTTGTTCCCTGGGGTCCCATGTTCTGTCTGCTCACTAGCTGGACATAATCTGTCATCTATATAAAAATAATCTGTTGGATTTCTGACCCCTTTCTGTCTTTCATTCCTTCACACAAACATGGACTTCGCCTCTGAGCTGAAAATCCCCTTTCTGAACCACTGTTTATCTTGGTTCTGCCATTGTGTAGCCCGAACAGAATAATAATAATAATAATAATAGTTATTATTATTGTTTGATATTTAACAAGATTAGTATGCAGCAAACAAGATCACTATGCTGACTTTTGTATTTGATCACATGTTGGACATTTCCCAAGTGTCTAGTAGTGTGTGATGTATCGGCAAATAATGCACAGATTTTTATAATAACAATAACAATAATAATAATCATTATTATTATTCTTATTCTACATATCCAAGAATCAAGGCTAGTTTTCTGTAGATCTGGTTCCTTTGTGATGCTGAATGGGTGTTTGGTGGAACTAATATTGACTTAACTCTAGGCAGTTCTCAGTCAAAGACCAGGCTAAGCAAGCCAAAGCCCCTTTGCGTTCTAAATTATATAGGTAACATTATGAATCAGGTCATGGGATCCATCAGGAGAACTGCTTCTCTCCCCCCCCCCCCCCCCCTCAAGCCAGCTAAGAGGAAGAAGGGAACTGAGGAAGAGACTTTAAAAACACCTGTCTCCTGGCTGTTGTTTACTACATCTGCCTGCCACCTCAGGAGGAGAAGGAGGAAATCCTGCTGCTTCACCCCCACCCCCTCAAGCCAGCTAAGAGGAGGAAGGGGACTGAGGAAGGGACTTTAAAAACACCTGTCTCCTGGCTGTTGCTTATTATTTCTTTTGTGGTTTTATATTGTATTTAATGTTTTTATGTGCATTTTGATATTATGTATATTACTTGTTGCCTGTAAACTGTCCTGAGTCGTCGAAAGGCTGAGAAAAGCGGTATACAAATATAGTAAATTAATAAATAACAAATAAACTGCGGGGAAATGGGCCTTCCTTATTTATTTCTTCCTGAAAATCAAAATGACCTTAACAGATTAGAGATCATGACTCAAACTAACAAAATGAATTTCAGGATAGGTGACATTTGGCATGAAAACAGTCCATGTGAAAAGGATCTAATAATCTTAGTAGACCATAAGCTAAACATGAGACAGCAGAGAGATGCAGCAGCTAAAAAAGCCAATGTGTTCTAGGCTGCAGCAATAGGAATATAGTGTCAAGATCAAAGGAAGTCATAGTTGCACTCTCTTCTGTTTTGGTCAGATTTCACCTGAAATACCACTTTATCCAATTCTGAGCCCCACAATTCAGAAAGAGATATATAAGCTGGAAGGTGTCTGGAGAAGGACAACAAAAGCTCTATGAAGAATGATTTAGGGAGCAAGGGATGTTTAGCTTGAAGAAGGAAAGTTCAGAAGGGACATGATAGCCATGTTTAAATATTTGAAATGATGTCATATTGAGGAAGGGGCAAGCTTGTTTTCTGCAGCTCTGGGGACTAGGACACAGAGGAATGGATTTGTGCAGGAAATGGAGGAAAAGATATTTCACTGAAACATCAGAAATAGCTAATTGATGAAAGAACGGTGTGGCGGTGGAATATACTGCCTGTGAGTGTGGTAGTGTCCTTTCATCTGGAGGTTTTTAAGTAGAGGCTGGATGACCATCTGTCAGAAGTGTGTTGATTGTGTCTGTGCATATTGTGTTGGTGATTTATGGCATCTGGGTGATTTCCAGCAATGGGGGCAGGAAAATACACAATCTTAATGTATTCCATGCTGCTTAGCTGGAGCGGGAGATCCTTCATCTTCATCACTGAAGAGCCATATCTGCTTGCTGGTGACAGTACATTAGAGTCTCAGCTTCAATCTACTTCATTCGAAAAGGTGGTGTTTTAATAGGCTTACAGCTGGGCAGGTCCATGCTTGGTTATTGTTTGGATTGAGGGAAATTTCAATGTTTGCCTGCCCAAACAATCTTGACAGAAAGTCTCTTTTTTGGCACTGAATTTAAAATACCAATTATTCCGGGAACATGTTAGTAACAAAATTTAACTAAACCCCCTATTTCAATTGGTTTCTAAAAACTATGTAGCCTGAATTACTTTATTCAGTGGATGTTTGACTAAAAACTTGGATTCCAAAGAGAATCTGTGCATTGTCTATACTGACTCATCATTCAATCACGTTTCCAGCCCTCATAGTTTCATAGGTACTCAGTAAACTGAGTCACTGGTTGTCCTTTCTTAATGATGCTCAGCCATATTTTCCCATTAGTAACTTCGGAAATCTAAAATTTTTCACTTCTAATTTTGTCTGTTTTTCCTTTTTCCCTCGAGCGGCCTATATTTCCACAGATGGCAGTTATACAGGTGAGTTGTTGTTCTTTTGCATGTTGGTCAGGCAAGGATAAAAACCCAAGTGTATGGAAATCTGCTCTTGAAACAATTTTGTGATTGGGATGTATTATGGAAAGAGTGGTTGTCTTTTAAAATTACTACCATATTTCTTTGATTATAAGGCGCCACTGATTATAAGACGCACATTAATTTCTGTACCACCAACAGAAAAAAAAAACCTCATATATATGCACCCTTGATTTTAAGTCACATCCTATTTTAGGGATGTTTATATGGGAGGAATGTGCATCTTAGAATCAAAGAAATTCAGTATTACTGTTGTTTGCCCAAGGGATTAGAATCAGTGGAAGCTTAGGAGGGATATTGACTGTTTAGCCCACTTCACACGTTACGCTGGACACGTGTATCACACTGTTGTCACATATCTTTTATTTCGCATGTCAGAATGCAGACTCCCGTGCCATTTTTTTGAGGTTACACGTGTTTTCTTTGCAGGCCAACTTGCGGGAGCAAAGATGTGAGATGCGTGTCTCTCGTAACGTTTGTGTGAGATGCACATGTTGCAGCAGGGGAATTGCCAGCGTGATCATAGAGTGCATTGTACAGATCATCCCATCTTTCTCTATCTGCACTCTTATCATTAGGAGCTTCTTTGTTACACCCCTTCCCTTACTAGTGCTCCCTTTACTCCACCCAAACATTTCCTGCTGCCATTTTAAAAATATCCTGCTGCCAATCTCACCGTGTCACCCCTGGAGCACACCATGTTGTCTGATACCCTTCCAGAGACCGTACCGATGCCGAATCATGGCACAATGACGGCTTCTTCGCAGGGTTCTTCCTCTGCCACCAAATCCAGGCGTCAGCCTGTTTGGACCGATGAGGAAACCCGGGCCTTCATCCAGGTGTGGGGCGATGATGCTGTCCAGGGAGCCCTGGCATCAAACTACCGCACGGTGGCACAGTTCCAGTGGATAGCGGATGAAATGCGAGCCCGGGGTTACAACAGGGACTGGGAGCAGTGCCGGGAGCGTGCCAAGGTGCTTCGGCGTGGCTTCAAAGAGATAGTGGACGGGAACAGCAATGCCGGACATGGGCGCCGCGTCTGGCCGTATTTTGAAGAACTTAACCGCTTCCTTTGCATCAAGCAAAATCTAGTTGTTCCACGGCTTTCAGGGAGCAACCCCAGGCCGCCTGTTGACCGTCGGCGACGGGAGCACCGGGAAACGCAGGATGCAGCCTACGAGCCACCGCTGTCAGTCGGGAAAAACGACAAAGGAACCTTTGAAGAGCCCGACGGGGACTGTCTCCTGTTGCCTGAATCTGCCGGATCACACCAGAGTGAAGCTAACATGGACAACCAAGTTGCTTCTCCAGCAGCAAACTCTGACCTATCCATGGATGGCAGTGTTGGCCCAGGCACTCCCATAGATCCCTTGCCACCCAATGACTCGGTTACTGGTGAGTTTTGTTTGGCTTTGGAGATTATTTAAGGGAAATTGTGAAATCTGTTTGTTATTAATGGACAACATCTAGTTACTTCTCTCTGTGGTGTAAGTGGAAAGCAAAGCAAGACAAATTGATGTGTTCTTGTAAGTGGTAGGCAAGTAATCATTGTTAGGGTGAAGAAAATGAGAACCACAGCTTGTAGTAGAAACAAAAGGGAGCTGTCAAGTCTGTAGCCTATTTGGATGGAAGGTGAAGGCTTGTATATATGCTTTCAAGTCACCATTGACTTATGGTGAGCCCATGAATTTCATAGGGTTTTCTCATGCTAGGAAGACTCAAAGTGGTTTTGCCAGTTCTTTTCTTTGAAACATAGCCTTTTAGCACCTGGTCTTAGTTGGTGGTCTCCTAAGATCTGATGAGATCTGATGCCTTCAGGGAATTTGGGCTTTTTAAAAGTTGTACAATGTCCAGTGAAATTTCAGTAGTTCTGACAGGACTTCCCTTGGTATGGAATCAGGCTGAATATCTGTTTCTTCATCTGCCTTTCACCTGTCTGGATTAAGTATAAATTTGGCTTGGGGTGGAAAGAGTAGTAGAGTTGGGTATCATCTGCATATAGTTTTTATCACACTCCGAAACTGCGGACAACATCTAGCAGTTTCATGTATATGTTAAATTGCATTGGGGACAAAACAGAGCCCAGGGAAAATCCCTAAGCCAATAGTTGGGTTTTGAACAGGAGTCCCCCAGCACCACCTTCAGGGTCCGTCCCCCCACCCACCAGAAAGGAACAGAACTACTGTAAAACAGTGACTCCCAGTCCCATCCTAGCAAGACAGCTCAGAAGGATACCATGGTTGATGTTATTGAAAGCCACTGACTGGCCCAGTAGGAACAACAGGAACACACTCCCCCATCTAGTTCTTTTTGTAGGTTATTCACCAAGGCAACCAAATGTTGGGTGAGTGGTCTTATTTACAAAAGACCCTCCTTATAAATGTATAACAGAGTAACTTATTAGCAGCACCAGTAGCAAAAAATAATAAAAATAACAAAAACACACAGACCAATGTGATTGCTTCCTTAGGAGGCTTTTCTTTGTAGCAAAATAATATGGTTGCACTATTTACAAGAGCAAGGTTTCCATAATACAAACAAAGTTCTTTATATTTCCTTCTTTGCTTCCATGCTGGGCTTTTTTCTCATGCAAATAGACAGCTTCACTCTCACAGAGCTTCCTCTGACAATAAACTTACACAGGAGCTTTACACAGTAGCCTTTTACAGACAGCAGCCTTCACACCAGAGCTTTACACATGAGGCCTTCAACCTGGGACTTCCCTCATTGAAGCTTTCTCACATGAGGCCTCACACACTGAGGCCTGCAAACTCTGAGGCCTACTAACAGTGAAGTTTACTTCACACTAAGGCCTCTCTCAGACCGAGGCCTACCTGACACTGAGACAAACTGATACTGAGGCCTTCTCACAGACTGAGGCCTCTTCACACTGAGGGCAGCTAATACTGAGATGTGCTAAGCTACAGATACACCTGCTTATATTGAACTGAAGCTTTTGCTGAGTCATTGCATCAATTTAACCCTTTCAGTGCTTGACTCACATTTTTGTAATTAAAAATACCTAGTTATTTTTTTAATATTTCTGAAACCAAAGCTGTTTTTGTCCTGTAGCCAGGCCCAAAACCAGATTGAAATTGACCTAGATAGTCATCATCAGTCTGTGCCTGACTAGGGGGATGATGCTAGATGTTGTTCTGTTCTCCAACAGCAACAGAATGGCTGTGGGAGGGTAGCTGTTGGAGCAACATAGTGAGTCTCTGGGGAAGCATAAGGTGGGATTCTTGCATATGCCACACATTGCTTCACTGAATCTATTGCAGTTGGGATTGACAGTGGGATTCAAGCCGCCTTAGTCTGTCTTCTCTGTGTCATTATGCATTGCTAATTCGGCCTACTCTTGTGCTGTTTGTTTCTCCAGCGCCAAATCTACGTCCTCGACCGCTGACGGCTGCTGAGCGAATGCGGAATCTCCGTTGCCGGCAGAGAAAGAGGCGGGGTGACACTTTGAAAGAACTAATGGAAGTCACCTCCCAGGCTACTAGCGAACTTGTCCGGACACTTTCCGACCTCACACACAAAGAAGTAGCCTCCTTTGAGCGCGCTTACAAAGAGGACCTTGCAGCTCGCAAAGACGAGATGGAGCAGAGCGCCGAGGACATTGGGAGGCTGGTCAGTGCTCTGGAATCCAGCGATCAGACTCTGAAGGAACAACTGAGCAGCCAGACTAGCGTCTTGCAGGGCATATTGGAGGTCATGAAAGACATACGGGGCCGAACGTCCTACAGTCCCCCTTACCCGTCACAGTATTACGATTTCCCCGGCCCAAGCATGATGCACACGGGTGGGGGAGCGTCCTCAAACGGCCAGGAAATGCCCTGCCCCTCCCCTTCCAGCCTTGCGTTTGCTTCCCAGCAGCCGGCCACCAGCAACGGAGACGTCTCCCCCAGGAAACGGATGAAATAGATGAGAGAGGCACTGTTTCTTTGCCGTCATTGTGGAAACCATCCTCCCAGCTCTTCTCTGTTATTGTTATGACATATATATACATATTGCTTTTGTTGCTGCCTTTCTTAATTGCATAGGTAGAACATGTTCTCACCACATTATGTGTGTCGCCCCACAACTTTAAAGTTGTGAAAATGGCTGCCAGCAGTGTACATTTAGATTTTTTTCCTTTTGGTTTTTTTTATAGCATACCTACATTAGTTCCCTTTCCATCATTGTTTTCCAGAGGAATGCAGTGTTTGATGTAAAAGTTAAACTCTTTTTTTTTTTAAATACACTTAATACATTACCAGGGACCTGTAAAAAGGCAATCTTTTAAGAGTAATAAAGCTGCACTGTTGTTCCAAATTCTTCCACATGTGTTCTGCGATAGTGCTTTGGGTTCCTAAGCACTGCCACTGTACTGGGTCAAGTAAATATCCTGCTAGAGTCAGCCTTTCCCTTTTAACCAGATCCTACAGAAAGGCTTAAAGTGGGGGTATAATATGGGCAGTATTCACCCTTGTCATGAGCCCAAAGCATCTAGGCATTTCTGAAAATGGAACAGTGGCCACTAGCTGCCAGTGCTTCCATTCTAATGCATTGATTAAACCAGAGGTCCTCAAACTAGGGCCCAAGGGCCGGATACGGCCCTCCATTTACCCAGCCCTTGCTCAGGGTTAACCTAAGTCTGAAATGACTTGTAAGCACACAACAACAACCACAATCCTATCTCATCAGCCAAAAGCAGGCCCACACATCCCATTGAAATACTAATAAGTTTATATATGTTAAAATTGTTCTTCATTTTAATTATTGTATTGTTTTTAAGTGTTTTTGCACTACAAATAAGATATGTGCAGTGAGCATAGGAATTCATTAATGTTTTCTTCAAATTATAATCCGGCCCTCCAACTGTTTGAGTGACTGTGACCTGGCCCTCTGTTTAAAAAGTCTGAGGACCCCTGGATTAAACTCTTCAAAAGGCCACTTGTGGTAGTGGCAATCAGGGCTGGTACTTAGGATATAAAATCTCCACCTCAGGCAGTACATTTCATATATAATCCTCTCACCCCCAAAACAACCAAGAGAGTCCATGATGCTTCCTTGAGGTACCATGTTGGCTACAAACCCCTAGCAGTGCTGTTCTCCCTCTATTTCAGTGGTTCTCAACCTGTGGGTCCCCAGATGTTTTGGATTTTAACTCCCAGAAATCCTAACAGCTGGTAAACTGTATGGGATTTCTGGGAGTTGTAGGCCAAAACACCTGGGGACCCACAGGTTGAGAACCACTGCTCTATTTAGTTATGACCAGCAGTCTGTTTGGATAGCAGCACTTGGCCACATAAAATAAAACAATGCCCTCTACAGCTGTGTTTATTTATTGTACCAGAAGCAATTTGAGAATACAGTTAAAATGTATAGAAAATCCACAGACACGGTTAAAAACCTGGCATTATACTAAGTTTCTTTTGACCAGAAGCTGGCCGCTTCAAGTACAATTCTCTTAAGGATTAACATTGTCCAAATGCCTTCTATATATTTAAGGAAAGTTGACTCAGTGGTCCTATGAATACTGGCAATTTTGGTAGCTGCCTTTTCCATCCTGTCTCAGACTGCGATCTTATGGTGAAGCATTTGATTCTCAATATTTATATATGATAGCCATGTATAAATATGTGAGAAGAAGCCACAGGGAGGAGGGAGCAAGCTTGTTTTCTGCTTCCTTGGAGACTAGGACGCGAAACAATGGCTTCAAACTACAAGAAAGGAGATTCCATCTGAACATGAGGAAGAACTTCCTGACTGTGAGAGCCGTTCAGCAGTGGAACTCTCTGCCCCGGAGTGTGGTGGAGGCTCCTTTGGAAGCTTTTAAACAGAGGCTGGATGGCCATCTGTCAGGGGTGATTTGAATGCAATATTCCTGCTTCTTGGCAGGGGGTTGGACTGGATGGCCCATGAGGTCTCTTCCAACTCTTTGATTCTATGATTCAATAGCTCTAAACCCCGTCTTTTCCGGGACCATCGGAAAATACGGGGTTGGAAACAGCAACTCAAATGGCATCCTGCTTCTCACCAAATGTGCGGAGCACAACCTTGTCATCACCAACACTCTTCCGCCAGAAAAACAAGTTCAAGACATCATGGAAGCACCCCCGGTCAAAGCATTGGCACCTCTTAGACTATGTAATCACACGCGCCAGAGACCGCAGTGACGTGCTCCTCACAAGAGCCATGACAGGTGCTGACGACTGCTGGACTGACCACAGGCTAATTCGATCCTCGATGGCTCTCAAGATCGCTCCCAAGCGCAGACTCCAAGGAAGGAAGACAAGGCGCAAAATGAACACCCAAGCCCTTCAGGAGCCCTCCAGACGAGCCCATCTCCAAACAGCACTCAAGGACCATCTACCCACAGTACACCCCGAAAATGTCGAGGAACATTGGAACAAACTGAAGACCTCCATCATCCAAGCCTGCGAAGAAACTATTGGATACCAAGCCAAGAAACATCAAGACTGGTTTGATGAAAATGACATCGAGATCCAACAGCTAATTGACAAGAAAAGGAAAGCCTTCCAAGCATGGCAGAGAGACATCAACTGTGCTGCTAAGAAAAGATCTATGCCAGTGCAAAAGCTGAGGTCCAAAGAAGGACAAGAGAACTCAAGAACATCTGGTGGACAAAGAAGGCTGAAGAAATCCAACACCTGGCAGATACCCATGATGCTCAGGGATTCTTCAAAGCCACAAAGGTCATCTATGGACCAAGAAACCATGGGATACAGCCTCTACGCTCATCAGATGGAAACAAACTCCTGAAGGACCAAAACTCAATTGCACTACGTTGGAAAGAACACTACCAAAGCCTCCTGAACCGCAGCTCCAATGTGGCCGAAGAGGTCTCTCTCACAAATCCCACAACAACAAACCAGGGATGAGCTTGCAGCACTGCCTAGTTTGGAAGAAGTCAGCAATGCCATCAGCCAACAAAAAAAATAACAAAGCCAGTGGACCAGATGGGATCCCTGCTGAAATCTTTAAAGAGGGAGGACCTGAGCTGACACACCAACTCCACCAGCTCATAGAAAAAGTGTGGGTGACCGAGAAAATCCCAGCAGATTTCAAGGACCACCATCATCACCCTCTTCAAAAAAGGGGAAAGAACAGACTGCGGAAACTATCGAGGTATCTCCCTTCTAACCTCCGCTGGGAAAATCCTCGCAAGAATCCTTGCAAACCGCCTTCTGCCCCTCTCAGAAGACACCCTCCCAGAATCCCAGAACGGCTTCCGCCCCTCCAGAGGAACCGTGGACATGATCTTCACTGCAAGACAGCTCCAAGAAAAATGCAGAGAACAAAACCAACCTCTGTACATGGCATTCATCGACCTTGCAAAGGCATTCGACACAGTGAATCGCAGCGCTCTCTGGACCATCCTCCAAAAAATCGGGTGCCCAAGCAAATTTGTGAACATCCTGCGGCTCCTCCACGATGACATGATGGCAACAGTCTTGGACAGCAATGGCTCCCAAAGTGACCCATTTAAGGTGGAATCAGGTGTCAAACAGGGATGTGTTATTGCCCCAACTTTATTCTCCATCTTCATCGCTATGATACTTCACCTTGTTGATGGGAAGCTTCCCACCGGAGTGGAAATAATCTATCGGACAGATGGCAAGCTATTTAACCTCAGCAGACTGAAAGCCAAAACCAAGGTTACAACAACAGCTGTTATAGAACTCCAGTATGCTGATGACAATGTCGTCTGTGCGCATTCAGAAGAAGATCTACAAGCCACTCTAAACACCTTCGCAGAAGCATATGAGAAGCTCGGCCTGTCACTGAACATTGAGAAAACCAAGGTGCTGTTCCAGCAGTCGCCAGCCAATCCCTCTCCAATGCCAGTAATACAGCTTAATGGTGTCACATTAGAAAATGTGGACCATTTCCGCTACCTTGGCAGCCACCTCTCCACCAAAGTCAACATCGACGCCGAAATACAACACTGCCTGAGCTCTGCAAGTGCAGCATTTTCCAGAATGAAGCAGAGAGTGTTTGAGGACCGGGACATCCGTAGGGATACCAAGGTGCTTGTTTATAAAGCTATTGTCCTCCCAACCCTGCTATATGCCTGTGAGACGTGGACTGTTTCAGCGCTGCCTCCGGAAAATCCTGCAAATCTCCTGGGAAGACAAGCGGACAAACGTCAGTGTGCTGGAAGAAGCAAAGACCACCAGCATTGAAGCGATGGTCCTCCAACATCAACTCCGCTGGGCCGGTCACGTTGTCCGGATGCCTGACCACCGTCTCCCAAAGCAGTTGCTCTACTCCGAACTTAAGAACGGAAAACGGAACGTTGGTGGACAGGAAAAGAGATTTAAAGATGGGCTCAAAGCCAACCTTAAAAACTCTGGCATAGACACTGAGAACTGGGAAGCCCTAGCCCTTGAGCGCTCCAGCTGGAGGACAGCTGTGACCAGCAGTGCTGCAGAATTTGAGGAGGCACGAGTGGAGGGTGAAAGAGAGAAACGTGCCAGGAGGAAGGCGCGTCAAGCCAACCCCGACCGGGACCGCCTTCCACCTGGAAACCAATGCCCCCACTGCGGAAGAAGATGCAGAGCAAGAATAGGGCTCCACAGCCACATACGGACCCACAGGGAAATCCATAATGGAAGACCATCTTACTCGTCCAACGAGGGATCGCCTAAGTAAGTAAGTAAGAGTAAGCTCTAAACCAGTAGTTCCCAACCTGTTCCCAACCCTAAAATAAGGTTAGCGGCTCTAGATTATTAAGTATGGTTTTCTGTGGGCGAGTAGATGGTGACTACTGGATGACATATGTTCTGTATCAGAAACTAGAGCTGATGTGGTCTATCCAGTGCAACTTTCTGAATCAGCACCCCAAATAACCAAACTGAATCTAAAGCTGATGAAAAACTGATTCGTAACGCTTTTGGAACTAATGTTTGAGGGTGGTCCCTGGTCAAAAAAAGGTTGGGAACCATTGCCCTAAACAGCAAACCTTGCTGATTTAGCCCATGAGGTGAAGAAGTGGCTGTCTTTCATTTCGGACAGCAAGACACTTTGTATTGCCTAACAATTGGAATAATTGTAGTGCTATACAATTGGAATAATAAGAGTTGAAAGAGGTCTGTATAGGAGGGATAATAATATTGAGGATAGCTTTGACGGTGTGGTGAGTGAATTAGAACCAGACATGCTGAGGAGTGAGGTTGAATGGGCCTTAAAAAGCATTGCTAGTAACAAGGCATGAGCCATACAGTCCAACCCCATTCTGCCATGCAGAAAAAGTACAATCAAAACACCCCAACAGATGGCCACCCAGCCTCTGCTTAAAAGCCTCCAAAGAAGTAGACTCCATCACAATCTGTGGCAGAGAGTTCCACTGTTAAACAGCTATCATGGCCAGGAAGTAATGTTTAGGTGGAATCTTCTTTCCTGTAATTTGAACCCATAGCTCTGAGTCCTAGTCTCCGGGACAGCAAAAATCAGGCCTTCTCGCTATTCCTTATTACATCCTCTCCAATATTCCAGCATGGCTATTGTGTCTCATCTCAGCTTTCTTTTCTCCCAGCTAAGCATACCCAGCTCTTTAAGTCATTCCTCTTAGGGCATGGTTTTCAAACCTTTGATCATTTTAATCACCTTCCATATTTGCAGGTTTGACTCTGCAGACTCGATTATTTGTGGATTTGATGAAAATGTTCTTTCTTAGAATGTCTAGGTCCTCCGGTGCAAGCCTGGGGTCAACTTCTGCTATAAGTTGGCCTTAGAGTCATGCTAGAGGACATAAAGATTTCTGGAGAGAATGCTTCACTACAAATCTATCTCCTCTGATGCAATTCTGTGGTCAACATCCAGCAGAAGCTGAGCATAGAATCTTGTAGGAAGACCTAGAAATTCCTTGAGAGAGTGTCTATTAGGTAAAAAAAATTAGCAGTTTTTATTTGTGAATTTTTCACTTTTGCAGGGGTTCTTTGTCCCTGACCCCAGAAAATGTAAAGGCTTGACTGTACTTTCCACTAATACATTTCAGCAGTTAAAGATGCATTGTGTTTCAAAAGTTGTGTTTTTGTTTATATTTTGTTTGTTCTTATACTTTCCATTTGCCATCTCTTTCATCTTGTGTTTTTCTAAGGTGAAAAGCTTTGTTTGATGACCAAATGAATTATCATGGGGCCAGACTTTGAACCATCCTGTCCAACCCCATTCATCCAAGCTGGAATACACAATCAAATCACTCATCACAGATAGCCATCTAGTCTTTGTTTAAAAACCACTAGAGAAAGAGACTCCACCACACTCCCAGGCAGCATATTCCACTGCTGAACAGCTCTTACTCTCAGGAAACTCTTCCTGGTGTTTGCTTATGCATGGGCCTGTCTCTATCACATGCAGGAACTGCTTTTCCTTTTCAGAAATGAATGCAGGTGTGAGGATCCACACCTTCTCTTTATCTGTATTGTTGAAGGCTTTCATGGTCAGAATCACTGGGTTGTTGTCAATGTTTCGGGCTGTATGGCCACATTCCAGAAGCATTCTCTGCTGACATTTTGCCTGCATCTATGGCAGGCATCCGCAGAGGCTGTGAGGTCTGTTGGAAACTAGAAAATTGGTTTTATATATCTATGAAATGTCCAGGGTGGAAGAAAGAACTCTTGTCTGTTGGACCTAGATGTGAATATTTCAATTGGCCACCTTGATTAGAATTTAATGGCCTAGCAGTTTCAAAGGGTGGCTTCTTACTGCCTGGGGGAATCCTTTGTAGAGAGGTGATTAGCTGAAACAATCAGGAACAGCTAACCCTCTTCTAGTATTATGGTTCGGCTGAGAAGGAAAGCAACTGAGGTGAAAGGGGAGCTAAACAGCAGAAGGATTTAGTAGTCCTACTCGAGTCTGGGATTGTTTTGCTCTTATGTAACTTCAAGTCAAATCCAAGTTTATGGCAGATCTATCCTTGTGCTTTCTTGAAGGTATTTGTTTAGAGGAGGGTTGTCACTGATTTCCTTTGAGGCTGAGAGTGTGTGGCTTGCCTAAGATCGCCCGGTGGTTTCCAAACCCTCATCTCCCAGAATCCCAATTCATTACTCAAAACATGCATTTTCTTAATTCTACTAGCTCTGTATTTAAACAAGTTTGCCATTGTTACTAGTTTGGTTTTGACTTTTATTTATCATTAGTGGAGAACAGTCTGAATGAGGATTTGAGGAGAGAGGCTCTAACTGTGCAACATTCCCCTTATATCAATAAACATCACTGTTTCCAGTTACCTGCTTTGTGTACATCTCCTGAAATGTGGCCCCACCAAGTAGCAAGTCTTGGTTTAGTCCACAGATTGCCCTTCTGTGAGCATAAGGTTCATTCTGTCCTCTGTACAATCTAAAACGGGTCCTCAAACTAAGGCCCGGGGGCCAGATACAGCCCTCCAAGGTCATTTACCCGGCCCTCGCTCAGGGTCAACCTGAAATGACTTGAAAGCACACAACAACAACAATTCTATCTCATCAGCCAAAAGCAGGCCCATACTTCCCACTGAAATATTAATAAGTTTATATTTGTTAAAAAAAATATTATTAATTATTCTATTGTTTTTAAGTGTTTTGCACTACAAATATGATATGTTCAGTGTGCATAGGAATTAATTCATGTTTTTTTCAAATTATAATCCGGCCCTCCAACAGTTTGAGGGACTGTGACCTGGCCCTCTGTTTAAAAAGTTGGAGGACCCCTGATCTAAAACATTGCTGTATCATCCTTACTTTGGGACTGGTATGAAGGCAGTCATAATTGCACTCAACGGAGCTGTGATATTGTGGGATTCTCCAAAATTGCAGGATGTTGTCACTCAACAAACTTTCTGAAAACTGTAAAAAGTCTTGAGATTTTTGTGACAGTTTTATTTGCAAAACCGCATCGCTGCTGCTTCAGTATGAGCATATTTTCCATTCCTGTTTGATTTTTATGTTACTCTAAGCCAGCATTTCACAACCTGGGGGTTGGGACCCCTGGGAGGGTCAAGAGGGGGATGTCAGAGGAGCCTCCATGACCAACAGTATTTTCTGTTGTTCATGGGGATTCTGTGTGGGAACTTTGGCCCAATTCTCTCGTTGGTGGGATTCAGAATGTGCTTTGATTGTAGGTGAACTATAAATCCCAGGAACGACAACTCCCAAATGTCAGGGTCTATTTTCTCCAAACTTCACCAGTGTTCACATTTGGGTATATTGAGAATTCGTGCCAAGTTTGGTCCAGATAGATCATTGTTTGAATCCACAATGCTATCTGGATTTAATGTAACCTTCCTAATGTCACGGCCTCTTAATACAGTTCTTCATGTTGTGGTGACCCCCAACCATAACATTATTGTTGCAACTGCATAACTGGAATTTTGCTACTGTTCTGAATTGTCATGTAAATATCTGATATGCAGGATGTATTTTCATTCACTGGACCAAATTTGGCACAAATACCCGATACGCCGAAATTTGAATACTGGTGGGGTTGGGGCATTCATTTCGTCATTTGGGAGTTGTAGTTGCTGGGATGTGTAGTTCACCTACAATCAAAGAGCATTCTGAACTCCACTAATGATGGAATTGAACCAAACT
This sequence comes from Anolis sagrei ordinatus, assembly GCF_025583915.1. Lineage (NCBI taxonomy): Eukaryota > Metazoa > Chordata > Lepidosauria > Squamata > Anolidae > Anolis > Anolis sagrei. The sequence continues at coordinate 287,034,962 of NW_026845477.1, read as the reverse complement.
TGGCACACAGACCTCCCATGACTAACAGAAAATACTGGAAGGGTTTGGTGAGCAATGACCTTGAGTTCTGGAGTTGTGGTTTCTGATGGTCTTTGGCAATCCTTCCGACACCCCCTCGCGATCCCCCCCCAGGGGTCTCAACTTCCAAGTTGAGAAACGCTGGTGTAGAGGATAGTTCAGGCTATGATCTGTAGTAACTTCAGCTGTTATATGTTCATTTATAACATTTTTATGACACAAGAGGCAAAACTTTTTGATCCACCTGTTTATGTTTGCTTGAGCTTGACTGCTCCTCTATTTAAAAAAAAATCCTAAGAATAATATTCTAATATTTTCTCCATAGCACACTAGTTCACTGAGTGCAAAGAGTGCTTTTTATATAGGGGAGATTTTAAAATGTGATTCTACCTCCCAGCACTTAATGAAGCGGTCAGTCTGTTTTGTCAGCTCAGAATTTTTCCATCTCATGATTTTGTTTAGAATGGAATGGACTCAGCCTGAGCGTATAGGCTTCAATCCAACATCCCATCAGCATAGCATAAATACCCCCATGTGGAGATACATTACAGCAGCACTATGTCTCCCCCTTTCAGAATAGCAACATTGCACAAAGTAAATTGGGGCTGTGCATAAATCACGGTGTCAAAAGTGCAACTCTGTTTCCACTGCAATGTATAATGCTGAGACTGTAATTCTCCATATGTCATGCTACTTTTGGTCACTCACCAGCTTCTAGGCAAAACATGTTTAGATTTAGGCAGCTAACTTTAAGGAAAGAGTTGCTGTTGCTATTTTTCTTTATACTTTCCCATTCCCTGCTTCTTCTCTTCCACAAAGTGTTAAGTTTAAAATAGGAGGGAGATCTTGGTCAAATCCTGTTGAGGTTTGTTTTCTGCTGGTCGCTGAGGCCATAGCCAACCAGTGATGGAACAAAGTAAGTCAAAGTCCTCTTGAAACGAGCCCATTGTTTCTATATCTGCAAATTTGCACCCTCATTCTGATATAAAAGCTGTTTTAAAATTATCCACAATTTCAATATCTAGTAGGCTCTCAGCCAGATCTCAAGCAACCCAAACTCTCAAGCAACTGGCAAAAATAAGAAATTATACTGCATCCACAAAGCTATTTTTATAATATCAGTAAAACTATGTAATCTTAAATTTGCCTTTAATTCTTCTACAGCGGACATGGGCAAACTTGGGCCCTCCAGATGTTTTGGAGTCCAACTCTCACAATTCCTAACAGCCAGTAAGCTTTTAGGAATTGTGGGAGGTGAAGTCCAAAACACCTGGAGGGCCCAAGATTGCCCATACCTTCTGAGAATCCATGTGTTTATGTAATAGGAAGAATGTTCCGGGATTTCCTTTCAGGTAGTGATGTAATAAGAGGAGAGGGATTATAGTTCTTCATTGCTTGGTGGTCTACGGAAAAAGGACAGGAGCGAGCAGGTAAGAAGCAAAGCAGGTCCTCTGCCTCTCCAGGACTACATATCCCATGGACCCTTTCTTTAATGGATGTAACTGATGGGAATTGTAGTCTGCATCATCCACAAGGTGCCAGGTTGTAGATGGCTTGGGTGAGCAAACAGCAGCGTGTTTTTATATCTGAATCTTCTGAGCAGTATTATATCCTACTGAGTTCAGCAGGAGGTCCTCCTACATAATGAGATGTAGGATTGCGGCCAAGTTCAGCAAGGCTGTTGTTTTCGTCATCCTTTGTTTATATAGAGAGAGCCAATGATATATTTGGCAGCGCAAGTTAAAGAACCAAACAGCTCCCTCTGCCTTCGAGGCTGACAATTAAATTAAAGCATTACACCAGTGGTTCTCAACCTTCTGAATGCCGCGACCCCTTAATATAGTTCCTCCTGTTGTGGTGACCCCCAACGAGAAAATTATTTTTGTTGCTACTTCTTTACTGTCATTTTGCTATTGTTATGATCATAATGTCTGATACGCAAAATATATTTTCATTCACTGGACCAAATTTGGCACAAACACCCAATACGCCCAAATTTGAATACTGATTGGGTTGTGGGGGATTGATTTTGTCATTTGGGAGTTGTAGTTGCTGGGATTTATAGTTCACCTACAATCAAAGAGCATTCTGAACTCCACCAATGATGGAACTGAACTAAACTTGGCACACAGAACTCCCATGGCTAACAGAAAATACTGGAAGGGTTTGGTGGGCACTGAACTTGAATTTTGGAGTTGTAGTTCACCTACATCCAGAGAGCACTGTGGACTCAAATAATGATGGATCTGGACCAAACTTGGCACAAATACTCATTATGGTGAAATGTGATCACCAGTGGAGTTTGGGGAAAATAGACATTGACATTTGGGAGTTGTAGTTGCTGGGATTTATAGTTAACCTACAATCAAAGAGCATTCTGAACTCTACCAACGATGGAACTGAACCAAACTTGGCACACAGAACTCCCATGGCTAACAGAAAATACTGGAAGGGTTTGGTGGGCACTGAACTTGAATTTTGGAGTTGTAGTTCACCTACATCCAGAGAGCACTGTGGACTCAAATAATGATGGATCTGGACCAAACTTGGCACAAATACTCATTATGGTGAAATGTGATCACCAGTGGAGTTTGGGGAAAATAGACATTGACATYTGGGAGTTGTAKTTGCTGGGATTTATAGTTAACCTACAATCAAAGAGCATTCTGAACTCCACCAATGATGGAACTGAATCAAAATTGGCACACAGAACTCCCATGACCAGCAGAAAATACTGGAAAGGTTTGGTGAGCAATGACCTTGGGTTTTGGCATTGCAGTTCACCTACATCAAGAGAGCACTGTGGACTCAAATAATGATGGATCTGGACCAAACTTGGCACAAATACTCAATATGCCCAAATGTTAACACCGGTGGAGTTTGAGGAAAATAGACCTTGACATTTGGGAGTTGTAGTTGCTGGGATTTATAGTTCACTTACAATCAAAGAGCATCCTGAACGCCACCAAYGAGCGAATTGGGCGAAACTTCCCATACAGAATCCCCATGACCAACTGTGTCATCAGAAAAAACTGTGTTTTCTGATGGTTTTTGGTAACCCCTCTGACACCCCCTCATGACTCCCCCCCCCAGGGGTCCTGACCCCCAGGTGGAAATGCTGCATTACACTAAAACCAAAGGGAATGTCAGAGTGAGAAGGACTTACTTACGTCCATCATGCCTCTTCCTAAAAGCAATGCAGTTTGACATCACTTTCAACTGCCGTGGCTCAATGCTATTCAATTGTGGGAGTTGTAGTTTAACAAGGTCTTTCGCTTGCTACTCTTAATTCTTCTGGGAGGGCAGTCCAGCCTTTTCTTTTAATCCGGAGCTGCATATGGTACGAGCTCATGTGGCAATGTGTGTTTCCCCACTGGATCTATGTCCTTCCCCTGGGATGTGATGGGGGACATGGTGCTCCAGGTAAGCTGAGTTGAAGCCATATAGAGCTTTATAGGTGATCACCAGCATATTGAACTGAGCCCGGAAACAGACAGGCAACTAATGGAGCTGCTTCAGGATAGGTGTGGTGTGCTCTCTGAAGTTAGAAGCCTGGCCACAGCTCTTTGTGCAAACTGTCATTTTTGGACGCTTTTCAAGGGCAGGCCTACATAGAGCATGTTGCAATTGTTCACTCTGGATGTAAACAATGCATGTGCCACTGTGGCCACGTCTGATGTCTCCAGAAATTGGCGACAGGTGAAAAGGAGTAGTAGAGTTGGGCATCATCTGCGTATAGATCAGGCCTGGGCAAGCTTGGGCCCTCCAGGTGCCGCTTAAGCGGCTGAGGGGGAAAAGGAAGGGGCCTGGGGCTGTTCGGAATGATGGGAATTGAAGTCCAAAGCACCTGGATAGCCCAAGCTGGCCCAGGCCTGCACAATTCCCAGTGTTTCCATTAGAAACACTAAAGCCAAGGATTCTTAATCATGGATGACAACGCCCAGGGAATGGCCCTGTTTTGATGGGACTTGGAATCCATCTCCATTTGGATTTGAAGCACCTAACACCTGGAAGACTGGAAACATTGGAAACAATCCAGGATGCGACTGAGAATGGCTTGGGATAGTGGGAATTGTAGTCCTGAAGAAAGTGGAGGACTACAAACACTGGATCAAAGGCTTCTCAATTACAGGTGGACTACTCCCCATGCCCTAGTTGTAACTGGGGGTGATGGGTGTTGCACTCCTTCTCTATTTAGATTTGAACCCCCCCCCCCCCAAAAAAAAAAACCAAAACAACTGGTAGACTGGAAACATTGGAAGCAAAGGCTTCTCAATCCAGGATGAGACTGAGAATGGCTTGGGATAGTGGGAATTGTACTCCTGGAGAAGGTGGAGGACTACAAACACTGTATCAAAGGCTTCTCAACTCCAGATGGATGACTCCCTGATGCCCTAGTTGTAGTTGGGAGTGATGGGAGTTGCAGTCCTTCTGCCCCTAGTTGTAACTGGGGATGATGGGAGTTGCAGTCCTTCTTTATTTAGATTTGAAGCCCCCCCCCCAAACACCTGGAAGACTAGAAACATTGGAAGTAAAGGCTTCTCAATCCAGGATGAGACAGAATGGCTGGGGATATGGGAATTGTAGTCCACCTGGAGAAGGCGAGCTGGAGGACTACAAACACCGAACCAAGGGCTTCTCAATTACAGGTGGACTACTCCCCATACCGTAGCTATAATTGGGAGTGATAGGTGTTGTAGTCCTTCTCTATTTAGGGTTGAAATCCCCCCCAAACTTCTGGTAGACTAGAAACATTGGAAGCAAAGGCTTCTCAATCCAGGATGATAGTGAGCATAGCTGGTTGTAGTTGGGGGTGATGTGAGTTGCAGTCTTTCTGTCCTAGTTGTAACTGGGGATGGTGGGAATTGCAGCCCTTCTCTATTTAGAGTTGAAGCCCCCCCTCCCAGACACCTGGAAGACTAGAAACATTGGAAGTAAAGGCTTCTCAATCCAGGATGAGACTGAGAATGGCTGGGGATTATGGGAATTGTAGTCCACCTGGAGAAAGCGAGATGGAGGACTACAAACACCGAATCAAGGGCTTCTCAATTACAGGTGGACTACTCCCCATACCGTAGCTATAATTGGGAGTGATAGGTGTTGTAGTCCTTCTCTATTTAGGGTTGTAATCCCCCCCAAACTTCTGGTAGACTAGAAACATTGGAAGCAAAGGCTTCTCAATCCAGGATGAGACTGAGAATGGCTGGGGATTGTGGGAATTGTAGTCCTCCACTTGGAGAAGGCGAGATGGAGGAATACAAACACTGAATCAATGGCTTCTCAATTACAGGTGGGCCATGTCCTAGCTATAATTGGGAATGATGGGTGTTGCAGTCCTTCTCTATTTAGCCCCCCCCCAAACACCTGGAAGAATGAGAATGACTTGGGATTGTGGGAATTGTAGTCCACCTGGAGAAGGCGAAATGGAGGACTACAAACACTGAATCAAAGGCTTCTCAGTTAGAGGTGGACTACTCCCCATGCCCTAGTTGTAATTGGGAATGATGGGTATTGCAGTCCTTCTTCCCTAGTTGTAATTGGGGATGATGGGAATTGCAGTCCTTCTCTATTTGGACCTGGATTCCCAAACTCCTGGAAGATGAGAGTTTTGGGCAAGGAGGGCCACTCCCATAGGCCTGCCCGGCGACCTCCTGGGATGCTGGGAGTTGGAGTCCCTTGGAGGCGGAGGCGGCGGGCGGGGCTGCTTGTCTGCTTGGGGCCAGCAGAGGTCCCTGGACTAGTCGCCCTGCAACGCCGGCGAGAAGGCCGCTCTCTTGCCTCGCCTTCCTCGGCTGTGCAGCAGCTTCCTTCGCCTCAATCGGAGAGCCACAGACAGAGAGAGAGAGACCCTTCTTCCAGCCTCAATCGCATTAGCTGCCTTGGCGAAAAGAAAGAAGGGAGAAGGAAGGGAGGAAGGAAGGAGCCCATGCCCTCCTCCTCCTCCTCCTCCTGCGGGAAGGCAGGCCAGCTGCTCCTCGCCCCTCTCTCTTCTCTGGTGAGTCAACCCAAGCGGGCCCTGAACGAGGCTCTTCTTGCCCAGCCAAGGGCCACCGGGGCTGCCCACTCGCCCCAGTCTGGCCCAAAAGGCCCCGCCTGGGGTCCCTCCCTGGGATCCTTCTGTTGAGCTGTCAGGGCTGAATAAGAGAGCCAGGCCGAACAAAGGATCCCAGGAGCGGACGCCTCTCGTTCAGAAGGATCTCCTCCTCCTCCTCCCTTGTTCCTTTTTTCCTCCACCATTTCCCCTCAAAAATTCTAATAACTATTTACCAGTTACTAATTAATTGAGTATATTTATAATTACTGTATCATAATTTCCAACAATTATTATAATTATGATTAAATGTTGTCATTTTTGATATAATACTAATGATGTAAAGATTCTATTTAGCTATTATACTTGCTCATATTTTCTAATTCTTATCACTTATCAAGCCATTAAAAAAGTTTAATTATTCTCTAATTATTTCTCTTTTTATCAATTCTTATTTTCATTCTTATTATTTTATTTTATTTTATAGAAAAATGTTTTAATATTATTTATCTCCTCATCTTTCTCCTTCTTCTCCTCTTTCTCCTTCTCCTCCTTCCCCAGTTGTCATTTTTCTTCTCTTTCTCCTCCTTCCGCTGTTCTCATTCTTCTCCTTCTCTTTCTCTGTCTCCTCCTTCCCCAGTTTTAATTCTTTTCCTTCTTTCTCCTTTTCTCATTCTCCTCCTCCTCCTCCTCTTTCCTCTCCTTCCCCTGTTCTCATTCTTCTGTATCTCCTTATCTTTCTCCTTCTTCTTTTCTCATTCTTCTTCTCCTCCTCCTCCTTCTCTTTCTCCTCCACCTTCCTATATTCTCATTATTCTCCTCCTTATCTTTCTCCTCCTTTTCTCCTTCTTCTCAGCTTTCTCCTCCTTCTTCCCCTTTTCTCATTCTTCTTCTCCTTCTCTTTCTCATACATTCTCATTCTCCTTATCTTTCTCCTTTTCTCCTTCTCCTTATCTTTCTCCTCCTCCTTCCCCTGTTCTCACTCTTCTTTTTCTGCTTTTCTTTCTCCTTCTTCTCCCTTTTCTTTTCTCATTCTTCTCCTGCTCCTTAACTTTCTCCTTTTCTCCTCCTCCCCCTTTTCTCATTCTCCTCCTCCTTATCTTTCCCCACCTTCTCCTTCTCCTCTTTCATCTCCTCCTCCCCCTGTTCCCATTCTTTTTCTCCTTCTTCCCTTCTTTCTCTCCTCCCTCCCTTTTCTTCTCTCTTCCTTCTGCTTCTTATTCTCTCCCTTTCTGCTTGTCCTTAGTCTTCTTCCTTTTCTTCTCCCTCTTCTCTTTCCTCTCCCCCTCTTCCACCTTTTTCTTTTCCTTCCTATTATACATTTCCTCCTCCTTCATCGCCCTTCATCTCTCTATTCTTCCTCATCCTTATTATTCCTTTACTCCATCTTCTTCCCCTCATTCTTCTTCTCTTCTTTCTTCCTCTCTTCTTTCTCCTCCTCCTCCTTCTCTCCCCTTCTCCTCTTCCTTCTCTGTCATCATCAACATAAATCATAGCACTAGATGGAGTATCTCTTATCCCAACGCTTGGCCCAAAAGTGTTTGGGATTAGGGGTTATTTTAATTTTAATTTTGGAATATTTACATAGATGATATGACCTCTCCCATATCATTGTTTACCCACAGTCATCCTCTCTAAGCGTTTTCTGTGCCCTACTGCACAACTGTGATATTCTTGGGTATAAGTCCTTCATTTGAAGTTGCTATTATTTGTATTTTTGTACAGTCGAGTCTTGCTTATCCAACCTTCGCTCATCCAACGTTTTATATTATCCAACGTAGTCTGCCTCCCGCCCAGATCCACAGCTGTTTCAATACATTGCGATGTTGCTAAATTCATAAATACAGTAATTACTACATAACGTTATTGTGTATTGAACTGCTTTTTCTGTTGATTTGATGTAAAACATGATGTTTAGGTGCTTAATTTGTAAAATCATAATGCAATTTGACGTTTAATAGTCTTTTCCTTAATCCCTCCTTATTATCCAACATTTTCGCTTATCCAACGTTATGCCGGACCCATTACTGTATATCTGTGCAAAGTCTGGCAGCCCAAGAACAAGCCATTACAACCAGTGCCATCAAAGCCAGAATTGAAAAGTCAACAACAGATCCCAAATCATGAAGCAGATGAAACAATAGATCACATCCTCAGCTGCTGCAAGAAGATCACGCAGACAGACTACAAGCAGAGGCACAACACCGTTGCTCAGATGATTCATTGGAACTTGTGCCACAAATACCATCTTCCTGCGAAAAAGAACTGGTGGGATCACAAGCCGGGAAAAGTTACAGAGAATGAACACGTCAAGCTACTCTGGGACTTTTGAATTCAGACAGAGAGTTTTGGAGCATAATACTCCTGACCTCACAATCGTGTTAAAAAACAAAGTGTGGATTATCGATGTTGCAATCCCAGTGACAGCAGGATTGAAGAGAAACAAATAGAAAAGCTGACATGATATGAGGATTTAAAGATCGAACTGCAAAGACTCTGGCACAAGCCAGTCAGGGTGGTCCCAGTGGTGATCGGCACACTAGTGCAGTGCCTAAAGACCTTGGCCTGCACTTGAACACAATCGGCGCCAACAAAATTACCATCTGCCAGCTACAGAAGGCCACCTTACTGGGATCTGCACGCATTATTCGCCGATACATCACACAGTCCTAGACACTTGGGAAGTGTCCGACGTGTGATCCAATACAACAGCCAGCAGAGTGATCTTGTCTGCTGTGGACTCATCTTGTTGTGTTTCAAATAATAATAATAATTTTTTTTTGGTTGTGTCAGGAGTGACTTGAGAAACTGCAAGTTGTTTCTGTTGTGAGATAATTGGCTGTCTGCAAGGACGTTGCCCAGGGGACGCCCGGATGATTTGATGTTATTATCATCCTGTGGGAGGCTTCTCTCATGTCCCCGCATGAGGAGCTGGAGCTGATAGAGGGAGCTCATCTGCCTCTCCCCGGATTCGAACCTGCGACCTGTGGGTCTTCAGTACTGCCGGCACAGGGGTTTAACCCACTGCGCCACCGGGGGCTCCATAATAATAATGATGATGATAATGATGATGATGATGATGTTCAGAGAGTGGGCTTAATAACAAAAGACCCTCCCCATAAATGTATGGGCCACTTTCTTTGCAGGGCTGCTAGGAAAGATGATTTTAAATAGTGTATTTTAATATTGAGATAAATGTTTTTAATGTTGATGTATGCATATAATGAATTCTTGTCCCGGAAAACTCACCACAACCCATTGGTTCCAGCCATGAAAGCCTTCGACAACACATTCAACCAACCTCTGTTGCCTTAGGCTCACTGGAGGAAAGGAAGGACACAACTCATTCCAAACTTACATTGCAAAATAAAATAATATTCCTGAACCAGGCAAGAGGAGGCCATAACAAAGATTCGACTTGCTCTTCAGCTTCTGTGTTTTGACACAAGCCTTGCATTATTTTGAAAAGTAAGTTCCTAATCCTCATGGCCAGAGAGAGGAATGTAAGTACATAGAGGTCATGCATGTGGAAAGAAAACAAAGGTCAGTTTGCAGGGGAAAGCAAGCAATGCGTTGCCAGAATCAGCAGAGAAATGTGTAGGGAACAAATAAGGGAAATCTGGGGGTATGTGTCACCTTCCAAGCCATACTAAAGGTGCTTTCATCGCTTTTAAGCAACCATGGGTGCATCTATACCAGGCCTGGGCCAACTTGGGCCCTTTAGGTGTTTTGGACTTTAACTCCCACCATTCCTAACAGCATCAGGCCCCTTCCTTTTCCCCTCAGCTACTTAAGTAGGCTATTAGGAATGGTGGGAATTGTGGAAGTTGAAGTCCAAAACACCCAGAGGGTCCACGTTTGCCAATGCCTGATCTATACTGTTGAGTTAAAGCAGTTTGGCACCACTTTTCACTGCCATGGCTCACTGCTATGAATCATGGAGGTTGTAGTTTGATGAGGCACCAGCACTCTTGGAAAGAGAAGCCCTCATTCTGCCATGTAGGAATGCACAATCAAAGCATTCCCGGCAGAAGGCCATCCAGCCTCTGCTTAAAAACCTCCAGAGAAGGAGACTCCACCACACTTTTTTTGTAAAATAATTTTTATTATTATGAACAAAGTGTTAAAAAAGAAATAAAAATAAAAGATAAAGTATAGGAGAAAAAACATTTAAAGTCGGGGAACATTATCATTGATGAAAAGTAGGAAATTGCAAAAAAGAAAAATAAAGGGGAAAGAAGCGAGTGGAGAAAAAAAGTTTTTGAATGGCTTCCATTCTTCTTCCTTACGTTCAAGTCTGTCAGTTTTCCCATTCTATCAAGTTTTACTTTCCCAATAATAATCTATTTTTAGTATGCCAATTTCTTTCCCTTCTTGTCCTATAGTTGGTGTTGTATCCTCATATATTCTTCAAAAATTGACCAATCTGTCATTTTCATGCTTTTGCAGTATTCTTCTTTAACAAAAATGTAAGTCTATCCATATTCTCTATTTCTAATATTTTGTCTATCCAAAGTTCCTTAGCCAGTATAGTGTCTAGTTTCCAAGCTTTTGCGGAAACCATTCTTGATGCCATAGTCAGATAAGTAAAAGATCTTTTCTTTATTGCTATCAGCAAATAGTTCAAAGTCAAATATCCCCAATAGGTAGTGTTCAGGTTTCATTGTTCATTCTGTTCTTAGAATTATTTGGTATTCTTTATGTATCTTTTCCCAGTAACTATTTACTTTTTCACACGACCATGACATGTGGTAGTATGACCCTTGATGTGTCTTAAATTTCCAACATTTGTTGTCTGCGTCTTTATACTCGTACATCTTTCCCAACTTTTTCGGTGTCATATACCAACGGTAGAGCATTTTAACCATTTTTTAAAGATATGAGCAATAGGTATGTTTAAGCCTTTTTTGTCCATATTTTTCCCATTCCTTCAATTGCATTGGTCTGCCTACATTTCTAGCCCATGAGACTCCACCACATTTTGAGAGGCAGCATCTTCCACATCCCTTCAAGTATTTAAACATGTCTATCATGTTAAAAAAGGTAAAGGCTGTCCTCTGACATTAAGTCCAGTCATGTCTGACTCTGGGGTGTGGTGCTCATCTCCATTTCTAAGCCGGTGTTGTCCATAGACACCTCCAAGGTAATGTGGCCGGCATGACTGCATGGAGCGCCGTTACCTTCCCGCCGGAGAAGTACCTATTGATCTACTCACATTTGCATGTTTTCGAACTGCTAGGTTGGCAGAAGATAGGGCTGACAGCGAAAGCTCACACCACTCCCCGGAATCGAACCTGTGACCTTTCGGTCAAGTGTAGACTCTGCAAGGAAGCAGACAAAATGATGGATCACATCCTCAGCTGCTGCAAGAAGATCACTCAGACAGACTACAAGCAGAGACATAACACCATTGCTCAGGTGATCCATTGGAACTTCTGCCACAAACACCATCTGCCTGCGACAAAGAACTGGTGAGATCACAAGCCTGAAAAAAGTTATGGAAAATGAACACGTCAGACTACTCTGGAACTTCCAAATTCAGACTAACAGAGTTTTGGAGCACAATACTACTGACTTTATAATCATGGAAAGAAAAACAAATATGGATTGTAGATGTTGCAATCCCAGGTGACAGCAGGATTGACGAGAAGCAACTGGAAAAGCTGACACGATACGAGGATTTAAAGATAGAAGATAGAACTGCAAAGACTGTGGCACAAGGTGGTCCCTGTGGTGATTGGCACACAGAGTGCAGTGCCTAAAGACCTTGGCCTGCACTTAAAAACAATTGGTGCTGACAACATTTACCATCTGTCAGCTGCAAAAGGCGTCTCTACTCAGACCTGCACATATTATTCTCTGATACATCACACAGTCCTAGACACTTGGGAAGTATCCAACGTGTGATCAAATACAAAAGCCAGGATAGTGACCTTGTTTGCTGTGGAGTAATCTTGTTATGTATCAAATAACAACAATAACAACAATATAATGCAGGCATGCACAAACTTCATTCATCTCTCCAGGCGATTTGGACTTCAACTCCCATAATTGCTAACAGCCAGGGAGTTGAAGTCTAAATCACCTGGAGGGCCAAAGTTTGCCCATGCCTGTGTTGAGGCAAGATTGTTGATGGCGTTATATATGTAAAATTTCAAAAACTAAACAAGTGTCTCATACATTAGAAATAGAACAATTATGTACATTAAACCCCTTTAGACCGTTTACAGAGATTATCCTTCCCATTTGAAGAATTCATTCCTTACGAATACCATTCCTCCCTTCCTTCTCTCCTCCTCCTCCCTCTACTTTTTCTTATTCTGAATGCCATTTCTTGTGATAGACAAATTGGACTTGTAACTTGGTGGAGAACAAGACACAGAATCTTAGAGGGAACTTTGAAACTAATTTTGGAATTTTATTCAAAGGTTAATGTCATTGTATTTGGTGTGGCTTACTCCCAAGTGAGTATACCGTATACATATACACACACTCAGGTATATATAGAGGAAGGAATAAAATGCAAAACAACAACAACAACAACAACAACAACAAAATCATGGTTTAATGCAACTCTTTATAAAGGTAATAGTAATTAAATGACCCTGACTGTGAGAGCCGTTCAGCAGTGGAACTCTCTGCCCCGGAGTGTGGTGAAGGCTCCTTCTTTGGAGGCTTTTAAACAGAGGCTGGATGGCCATCTGTCGGGGGTGCTTTGAATGCAATATTCCTGCTTCTTGGCAGGGGGTTGGACTGGATGGCCCATGAGGTTTCTTCCAACTCTATAATTCTATAATTCTAATTGCAGTAGTAATTCATATAAGGGGCCATAGTGGCACAATGGGTTAAACCGCTAAGCTGCAAAACCTTGCTGACCGGAAGGTCGGCGGTTTGAATCAATGGGATGGGGTGAGCTCCATTGTTAGCCCCAGCTTCTGCCAACCTAGCAGTTTGAAAACAGTAGATCGATAGGTACCACTTTGGCAGGAAGGGAACAGCACTCCATGCAATCATGCTGGCCGCATGACCTTGGAGGTGTCTATGGACAACGCTATTTCTTTGGCTTATAAATGGAGATGAGCACCACCTCCCAGAGTCAGACATGACTAGACTTAATGTCAAGGGAAAACTTTACTTTTAGTAATTCATATATACACACACATTTTTTTCTGACCCACTATCCTGTGAAAATAGGTATATCATTGTATTGTCGAAGGCTCACACCTAGCTCCAGCAGACAAGAGTTATTTGTCCCACCCTGGTCTTTCCACAGATATATAATTCTATAATTCTAATTTTCCTAGTTCCAACAGACCTCACTACATCTGAGGATGCTTGCCATAGATGCAGGCGAAACGTCGGGAGAGAATGCCTCTAGAACATGGCCATATAGCCCGAAAAAACTTACAACAATCCAGGTATATCATTATTTTTGGAGGCAAGAGAAATTCTCAGGATCCTTTCCCCCTACAATAAAGAGGACAGCCTCCACCTACTTCTCCTTGAGGTATACCTCATTTTTCAGAATCATTTGGTGAAACATTCTGGTGATAATCCCTGTTTATCTAAGATACTAGGTGAGTCAGAAAATAATTATTCAGGCCAAAATGAATAGAATCAAGCTATGTTGCCGTTCTCCAACAAAAGAATGCCAAGGTAGAACTGTCAAGGTAGAACCACTCTCTTTCTTTTAAGACTGAACAGTAAAAAAACAAACAAACAGCTTTTAGTTGTATTGCAGCTACTAATTAACATTGAGAAACTGGGACAATCCATGCTCCCGCCAGTTCCTGTTGCTGCTGCTATGCTTATCTTGAGGTCACTGCTTATCTCAAGCTTTACATAGAAATATTTTCAGGCTGTGCTTTTTGCTTTTCATTGGCATTCGTTCTCCCCTTTTTCCCAATACTTCTATATGTATCCATCCAGTCCAAAGAGGTGAGCAGTTCATCTTTCAGATGCCACAAGATGGTCCATTATTTTCTCTGCAATAGATCAATAAAGCTACTTGACTGAAAGTGGGGTTTTTATTTTTTGAGAAACTGCAAGTCGCTTCTGGTGTGAGAGAATTGGCCATTTGCAAAAACGTTGCCCAGGCGCGCCCGGATGTTTTACCATCCTGTGGAAGGCTTCTCTCATGTCCCTGCATGAGAAGCTGGAGTTGACAGACGGGAGTTCACCCTGCTCCCTGGCTTCGAACTGTTGACCTTTTGGTCAGCAGTCCTACTGGCACAAGGGCTTAACCCATTACGCCACCGGGGGCTCCTACTGAAAGTGGGTGAAGACTGTAAATATCACGGCATCGCAATTGTGGAGCCAAACAACAAATCAGGAAGTCTTTTAATTAATTGATTGATTGATTAATTAATTAATTACTATATTTATATACCACTTTTCTCAGCCCACGGGCCACTCAAAGCGGTTTACAGTAGCAAAATTCAATGCTCAAAACATCATAAAACAATTTTAAACAATGGCATAATATATGATCATTACAAAGTCAATAAAACATAACTCATTTGTGTCTCTTAGTTAAAATCAAGATCCAATCTCATCATCCAATCCTTCTTTATTCCTATGTTTGTTATATTGCCTTTTCAAAATTCCTATGTTTGTTACACTGCCTTTCCTCCAAAATGCTAACAAAGAAGGGGCCGATCTAATGTCTCTAGGAAGGGTATTCCATAGCCGAGGGGCCACCACCGAGAAGGCCCTGTCTCTCGTCCTCACCAAATGTATTTCTGACGCAGGTGGGATCGAGAGCATGGCCTCCCCAAATGATTTTAATGTCCTAGCTGGTTCATATGAGAAGATGCGTTCGGAAAGGTAGGTTGGGCCAGAACCATTTAGGGCTTTACAATTCTCTCCTTAAATGCCCTCCCCCATTCTTCATTGTGATTATAGTAGTATTAACCTGCTTTATAGGATTGTTGTGAGTTTTACAACCATCTTGGAAAGCTTCCAACGATATGTTACACATTTATATAAATCAGAGCTGGTCAATGATTCTTTATCACAGTAGTCATTTCTAGGTGCAACACAATAAAAAAACAAGTGATTCATTCAGTATGTGATCACTATCTTGGAAATGAATTTAATTGTAAACCACGCAGCTTCAAAATCTTCCCTAATTTTTACGTTTCTTTATTTTCTTTCCCCTCCTTTTTTGTAGCATTTAGCCAGGTGGTGCGTTCTGCTGAACTCAAAAACTTACATATTTCGTTGGCATTTCTGTTGGATCTCATAACTGCATTGCTCAGACAGCTATGGGTGACTCACTCAATCCTACACATTTGTGGGTCAGACTTTTGTGGTTTTGATTATGTGTAGATTTGATTTAAATGTTTTCTCTAGGAATCTCTAGGTCCATACGTGCTCTAGGCCAGTGGTTCTCAACCTGGGGTCACCAGATGTTTTTGGCCTACAACTGCAAGAAATCCCAGCTAGTTTACCAGCTGTTAGGATTTCTGGGAGTTGTAGGCCAAAAACATCTGGAGTCCCCAGGTTGAGAACCACTGCTCTAGGTTGTCCATTGTGGTTCTGTGTTCAACTTCCAATGCAAGACCTAAAGATTCTTAGAAATATACTGTCTTGTGATGATGATGATGATGATGATGATGATGCGTGGATTGTCGATGTTGAAATTCCAGGTGACTGCAGGATTGAAGAGAAAAACTGGAAAAGTTGACACGATATGAGGCTGAGATCATTTGGCACCGCACGCAGTGCGCCAATGACCACTGGGACCACCTGTAATGTTTTATGCCAGAACCTTTGCAGTTTGATTTTGAGGTTTTCATAGCGACTGAGTTTTTCCTGTTGTTTTTCCTCAATGCGGCTGTCACCCGGTATGGTGACATCAATAATCCAGACTTTTTTCTTTTCCACAATCGTGATGTCTGGTGTATTGTGTTCCAAAACTTTGTCAGTCTGGATTCGAAAGTCCCACAGGATTTTTGCATGTTCATTTTCCACGACTTTTGCGGGTTTATGATCCCACCAATTCTTTACTACTGGCAGGTGGTACTTAATAATAATAATAATAATAATAATAATAATAATAATCCTTTATTTATACCCCGCTACCATCTCCCGAAGGACTCGGTGTGGCTTACAAGAGGCTTACATGAGTAAAAACAGCAACAACAGCAATACAGACAATAAATAAACTCATAAACAAAGCAATAAACAGTAACAATAACACCACGATGCATTAAAAACCTATGGCAGGGCCAAATGTAATAATTAAAATTAAAAAAAATGCTGGGCATGACCAGGTGACATATAACTAGGATAGGTATTTGGAGAGAGATGGAATGAGCAGACTTGTGACATAAGTTCCAGTGAATCATCTGGGCCACGGAGTTGTGCCTCTGTTTGTAGTCCGTCTGTGCGATTTTCTTGCAACAGCTGAGAAGATGGTCCATGGTTTCATCAATTATTATTATTATTATTATTATTATTATTATTATTATTATTTGTATATTTAATACTAATTACTGTGTGGATTCTTTTTGTCCAAACAGTAAATGAAAAGATGGTGAATGAGGAAGAGGAGGGTACATCTCAGCAAGGAAGTCCTAAACCAACATCGCAGGGAATGCCTTCAGAAACTTGCCCAAGTCATGCTTCTTCAGACCATGAAGTGGAAGGAGATGAACTCAGTGAGACCAGTTCAGAGATAGAGGGGAGAAGTTCTGCTCCAGAACCGGAGAATGAATCTCTTCCCCTCAGTGGAGGTCTATGCTTGTCACAGACACAGTATATCTGCACTGTTTGTGGAGAATGCTTCAGTGGGAGTTCTTGCCTTGTCGAGCATCAAAAAGTTCACCAAGAGGTGAAGCCGCATACGTGTCCTGTCTGTGGAAAGGGCTTTGCCCAGGAGGTGGATTTGGTGGAGCACATGCAGAGCCACACCGACGAGAAGCCCTTTTCGTGCCTGGAGTGCGGGAGGACCTTCCTCTTCAGCTCGGACCTGGTTTCTCACCAGAAAGTCCACACAGGTGAGAAGCCTTACATCTGCCTGGAGTGTGGGAAGGGCTTCTCCCAGAGTTCCCAGTTGATGTCCCACCGGAGGGTCCACACAGGAGAGAAGCCCTACGAGTGCATCATCTGCGAGAAGAGCTTCCGCTCCAACTACGACCTGGTCAACCACCAGAGGAGCCACACGGGTGAGAAGCCGTACATATGCTCTGACTGCGGGAAGAGCTTCACTCGGAGTTCGCACCTCATCTCCCACCAGAGAGTACACACCGGGGAGAGGCCCTATCCTTGCGGGATCTGCGGGAAGCGCTTCCGAGACTGCTCTCATCTAATTCGACACCAGAGAGTCCATACTGGGGAGAAGCCGTACGAGTGCTCCATTTGTGGCAAGAGCTTCCGGGTCAACTACGACTTAGTGACCCATCAGCGAAACCACACGGGAGAAAAGCCGTACGAATGCCCCGACTGCGGCAAGGGCTTTAAGCGAAGCTCCCACCTCATCTGCCACCAGCGGGTCCACACGGGGGAAAGGCCCTACCCCTGCGGCATCTGCGGGAAAAGCTTCAGTTACAGCTCAGATCTGATTAAGCACCAGAGGATCCACACCGGAGAGAAACCGTACGAGTGTCACATCTGCGGAAAGAGCTTCCGGATCAACGCCGACCTCGTCACTCACCAGAGAATCCACACGGGAGAGAAGCCCTACACATGTTCCGACTGCGGGAAGTGCTTTGCTCGGAGCTCGCGCCTCGTATCCCATCAGAGAGTCCATGTCAAGGATGGGAGTCTTGGGATGGCACTTTCTGAAATAGACACATCTCCCGGTGCCACCGACTGGTGCTCGGCTTCTGAACGCCTCTGGAATCAAGAGGAGGAAGTCGCGTCGCCTGTTAAGCAAAGCGGTGACCCTGCAGCTATGACTGGACTTACAAATTTGAGTCAGTTTGTGCTCAGCGATACCTCTCAAGCGACCCACATGGGGGAAATAAAGATGGAGGGATTTTCTTGATTGTTGACATGTGAGCGGAGAAGCTAACAGCGGGATACAATAACACTGACTTACCAGTAATAGAGTACTAAACCGTATCACAAATTCCTCCCTCTTCATCCCTTTTGACTTGGGGAAGTATAAAGGGAGGACTGAAGTAAGTCTCTGTGGTGTCTCTGAGCTCTCTTTCTCATTGTCGGCCTCAGAGGGTGTTTCCATTGGCACAAGGACTGGAACGTGTCTCTTCACATGGCATGGTTACCACCAAACACATCTTCATTAAAAGCCATTTTTTAAAAGCTGTTTGGTTGGTATTGCTTGCCGCAGTGTAATCCTTGGTAGTATAGTGGGGTGCTGTGAGTTTTCCGGGCTGTATGGCCATGTTCCAGAAGCATTCTCTCCTGATGTTTCGCCTACATCTGTGGCAGGCATCGTCTGATGTTGAGGTGTCTGTTTATTTATTTATTTATCGTGTCAGGAGCAAACCAAACAGTTGCACTGCATTTTTAACAAACAAACAAACAAAACACAAAGTTTGCAAGCTTGGTAGTTGATTCAATGTCCTTTGACCAGTAGCTGGCCACTTAGAGTGCCTCTCCATTGTGCATATAGCAGGTCTCAGGTTGCAAGAGGGGTCTGTTGGAAACTAGGCAAGTGGGGTTTATATATCATAGTAATAATAAATAATAAGCTTTATTTATGCCCCGCCACCATCTCCCAGAGGGACTCGGAGCGGCTTACAAAGCACTCAAAGGTGCAAACACACAAAATACAAAAATTGCAAAAAAATAATAACATAAAATGATAACAGCAAACATAAATATCTCACTTCACAAAACCCCTTGGTTAAAATCCTAAAATACAGCAATAACTGCATATATATATATACACACACACACACATACATACAATAATCATCTGTGGAATAATGTCCTGGGTGGGAAGAACTCTTGTCTGCTTGAGGTGAGTGTGAATGTTGCAATTGGCCGCTTTGATTAGCATTTAATGGCCTTGTAGCTTCAAAGGCTGGCTGATTGCTGCCTGGAGGGAATCCTTTATTTGGAGGTGTTAGCTGGCCCTGATTTATTCTTTAAATTTATTTATTTACTTCATTTATATACCTCTTTTCTCAGCCCTTAGACGACTTTAAATGCTAATCAAGCCATTCAGTGCTAATCAAGGTGGCTCGGGTGTTTCGCCCACATCTATGGCAGGCATCATCAGGTGCCATAGATGTGGGCAAAATGTCAGGAGAGAATGCTTCACACCTGTCTCAAGCAGGTAAGAGTTCTTTCTCCCACCCTGGACCTCATTCCACACATATATAAACCCCACTTGCCTAGTTTCCAACAGACCTCACAACCTCTGAGGATGCCTGCCTTAGATGTGGGTGAAACGTCAGGAGAGAATGCTGGAACATGGCCATACAGCCTGGAAAACTCACAGCAACCTAGTTATTCTGTCCATGAAAACCTTCAACAACACTAAGTAGTGTAAGTTGGGGAGCATTGAGAATTTGTCACTAGACTTTCTAGAATGTTTACAAATCCTTATTTATTTGGCAGTGAGGAAATGGACAAAGATAATGTTTCTCCTTGTAAGTTCAGTTAATTGCTTCACAAAAATAGCATTCTGTTGTTGGTCATGTAAAAGCAATTTATTCTGAAATTGAGTGATTTTTTTCCTCCCAAAGATTTTGGTGTAATGAAATATTTTAGTTGCATAGTGTAGTAGAGATTGAAGTCATTGATAAACTAATTTAATTTGTAAGAGGAATGCTTTTTCCTAGTAGGGTTGATGCAAAGAGGGATCCCTGTAGGACAGAACAGAAACACTATTGGGTTGTGTGAGTTTTCCGGGCTGTATGGCCATGTTCCAGAAGCATTCTCTCCTGACATTTCGCCCACATCTATGGCAGGTATCCTCTGAGGTTGAAGGATCTGGTGGAAACTTGGCAAGTGAGGTTTATCTATCTGTGGAATAGTCCAGGGTGGGAGAAAGAACTCTTGTCTGCTTGAGGCAAGCGTGAACGTTGCAATTTGCCACCTTTCTAAAGGATTTCTAAAGAATTTCAAATCCAAATACCCAAAATGTTTCCTAAAAAAAAATCTAGTATGACACATTTTAATACATATCTTTGGATATAGTAAAAGGAAATACTTAGCTCCTTAATCGTTCCACTCAAATTCTTTTGCTTGTCTTATCTGTATTGTTGTTATGACCTTTTTTCTCTCATCCAGATGTCGCAAATGTTTGCTAACAACTCTTCCTTGAGTACCTTCATTAACTTGAGTGGCAGTCTTCAGCCCCTTCTACACTGCCACATAGTGCAGTTTCAGAATGCAATTAAACTACATTAGGCCCCCGGGGGTGCAGCAGATTAAACCACTGAGATGTTGAACTTGCTGACCGAAAGGTCAGCGGTTCAAATCCGGGAAGTGGGATGAGTTCCCGCTGTTAGCTCCAGCTTCTGTCAACCTAGCAGTTTGAAAACATGCAAATGTGAGTAGATCAATAGGTACTACTTCTGCAGGAAGGTTACGGCGCTCCACGCGGTCAGAATCCAGGGAGTGGGGTGAGCTCCTGCTGTTAGCCCCAGCTCCTGTCAACCTAGCACTTTGAAAACATGCAAATGTGAGTAGATTAATAGGTACTGCTTCTGCAGGAAGGTAACAGCGCTCCATGCAGTCAGAATGCGGCGTGAGCTCCCACTGGTAGGCCCAGCTTCTGTCAACCTAGCAGTTTGAAAACGTGCAAATATGAGTAGATCAATAGGTACCACTTCTGCAGGAAGGTTACGGCGCTCCATACAGTCAGGGAGCGGGGTGAACTCCTGCTGTTAGCCCCAGCTTCTGTCAATCTAGCAGTTTGAAAACATGCAGATGTGAGTAGATCAATAGGTACTACTTCTGCAGGAAGGTTACGGCGTGCCATGCAGTCAGAATCCGGGGAGCAGGGTGAACTCCCGATGTTATCCCAGCTTCTGGGATAACCTAGCAGTTCAAAAACATACAAATTTGAGTAGATTAATAGGTTCTGATTCCACAGGAAGTTAACGGCACTCCATGTAGTCATGCTGGCCACATGACCTTGAAGGTGTCTATGGACAATGCCAGCTCTTCAGCTTAGAAATGAAGATGAGCACCACCCTCCAGAGTCTGACATGACTAGACTTAATGTCGAGGGGAAACCTTTACCTTTACCTTTAGATGGGACCTTAGTGATATACCTGTGAGGGGTCTCGTTGAATTCAGTGTGTGCTTACATCCAAGTAAAAATGTTTAGGATTTGCACAGTCATTTTAGTAATCTGCTATTAATCTGAATATAAAAAGAACCCCTTTGCCCATGTATTTGATATCCATTTTTTTACCCAATCGCCAGAAAGTATTCTTTCTTAGAAATCTCTAGGTCTGCTGTACGATTCTATGATATGAGTAAAAATATAGGGTTCAGTATTATCCAATACTGGAGCCGCCGGTGCTGCAGCGGGCTAAACCACTGAGCTGCTGAACTTGTTGACCAAAAAGTCAGCGGTTGGAATCTGGGGAGCGGGGTGAGCTCCTGTTGTTAGCCTCAGCTTCTGCCAACCGAACAGTTCAAAAACATGCAAATGTGTATAGATCAATAAGTACCACCTCGATGGGAAGGCAACGGTGCTCCATGCAGTCATGCTGGCCGCATGGCGCATGGTGTCTATGGACAACGCTGGCTCTTCAGCTTAGAAATGGAGATGAGCACCACCATTAAGTCTGACATGACTAGACTTAATGTCAAGGGAAAACCTTTTGTTATTCACTATTATATGAACCCTATATTATGACTATGCCTGGGCTGAAGGATATTTCCAAAAGGTCGTGCAGATGGGGTTCGTGTAGTAACATTTTCAATTACTGCATTCAAGCATTCATCAGATTCATATGTAAATTGTAGAAAATGTAATGACTAGCAGTTCCCAGTATAGACCAGTAATGGTAGAATGGAGGGAGGCTGGATAGAAACATAACGGTATTATTGCAAACCAAGCACAAAATAGGCAGGAAGGAAACACAAAATACTCAAATGCGCACTTAAAATATAGAGATGAGCAATAAACAAGCTGCGTTGGTGACTATAGCTCAGGCATGGGCAAACTTGGGCCCTCCAGGTGTTTTGGACTTCAACTCCCACAATTCCTAACAGCCTACCAGCTGTTAGGAATTGTGGGAGTTGAAGTCCAAAACACCTGGAGGGCCCAAGTTTGCCCATGCCTGCTATAGCTGATAAGTCTCCACTTCCATGTATTGTTATCTGCACAAGCATATTCCAAATATTTTCAATGATTGCTACAAAACAGCTTTACGCTGTCACTACTTATCACCCTCATCGGTTTGGCTACAAATCATTCAAAGGTACCTCAATCATGCAACTCTATTGAAAGTGTACTCCACAGGAGTACTCTACCATGGGTACAATATTCTCATTTGTCTTTATTTGACAAAGCATCTGTTTCTTGGGTCGTTGTAGGTTTTTCGGGCTATATGGCCATGTTCTACAAGCATTCTCTCCTGACGTTTCGCCTGCATCTATGGAAAGCATCCTCAGAGGTTGTGAGGTCTTCACACCTCTGAGGATGCTTGCCATAGATGTGGGTGAAACTTCAGGAGAGAATGCTTCTAGTACATGGCCATATAGCCCAAAAATCCTACAACAACCCAATGATTCCAGCCATGAAAGCCTTCGACAATGGACCACAATATCCATCACATGACATTAAAGGGCAGTTTTAGATTCAGGTAACGATCTAGTGAATCCTGTTGTATCTAATGTAATGTGACGAAGTAAGGCTATTGACATAGAAACCATACATTTCTCCTCCAATCTCAAAGACTAGTGGCTACTGAAACTTTAGTGGCTACTGAAACTTAAAGGATATGGGCAGCATTTTGGATAGAACTTTAATTTCCTTGCTGGTAATGAAGCTGGGACAGGAAATCAGGAAACCTTGGCTTTCTCTATGTTTTGGATATATAGCATCCATAAACCAAAGTTGCATGGTGTGGATTTATTTATTTATAGCATTTCTACCCCGCTCTTCTCACCCCCCCCCCCACTACTTTAACTGCCAGAGCCTAATTCTAGACAATCCTGGGATTTGTAGTTTGTTTTTTCTGTGTCAGAAGCAACTTGAGAAACTGCAAGTTGCTTCTGGTGTGAGAGAATTGGCCGTCTGCAAGGACGTTGCCCAGGGGACACCCAGATGTTTTGATGTTTTACCATCCTTGTGGGAGGCTTCTCTCATGTCTCCGAATGGGGAGCTGGAGCTGACAGAGGGAGCTTATCCGCACTCCCCCCGGATTGGAACCTACAATCTGTCAGTCTTCAGTCCCGCTGACACAAGGGTTTAACCCAGTGTGGCACCGGGGGCTCTGGTGTAGTTTGGTGAGGCACCAGCACTGTTTGGCAGAGAATAATAATAATAATAATAATAATAAAATAATAATAATAATAATACTTTATTTATACCCCGCCACTATCTCCCCAAGGGGACTTGGGGCAGCTTACATGAGACCAAGCCCAACAATACAGCAATGCAAATAAACGACAATAAAATATAAAATAAAAATAAAATACAAGAAACAATATAAATAAGCACATCAAACAATGTAAAATCACAATTATTTAAGCACAGAAAATAAATCACAGTGGGCAAGGCCACTAACAAGGATTAAACATTTAAAACACTGAGTGAGAAGGCAATGTAATGTATCTGAAGGGTAAAGACCTTGTAAAACTACAACTCCCAGGATTCCATAACATTAAGTGATGGCAGTTTTTTTGTGTGTCAGGAGTGACTTGAGAAACTGCAAGTCGCTTCTGGTGTGAGAGAAAGGCCATCTGCAAGGACATTGCCCAGGGGACGCAAATATGTTTTACCATCCTGTGGGAGGCTTCTCTCATAGAATCCTTGAGTTGGAAGAGACCTCATGGGCCATCCAGTCCAACCCCTGCCAAGAAGCAGGAAAATTGCATTCTAAGCACCCCCGACAGATGGCCATCCAGCCTCTGCTTAAAAGCCTCCGAAGAAGGAGCCTCCACCACACTCTGGGACAGAGAGTTCCACTGCTGAACAGTTCTCACAGTCAGGAACTTATTCCTAATGTTCAGGTGGAATCTCCTTTCTGTAGTTTGAGAAGCTGAAGCTGACAGACGGGAGCTCACCCCGCTCCCTGGATTCGAACCACCAACCTTTCAGTCAGCAGACCTGCCAGCGCAAGGGTTTAATCCATTGCACCATTGGGGGCCATGGAAATTAAATGTGATGTAAGGCTTCATTAGATTTACAGTGTAGACACACTCCAAGACTGGCACGGAGTATGAGAGAGTGGCTGTGTTTGAAAAACCACCATTTCCCCATGATGTCAATGCTCCTTGAAATGCATATCAGAAGGCAATACTCACGTACCACTTTCTTTTGAGTTGATTTTTGTACTTTCCTCCCTGTTGCGTTCCAACAACCTGTGGATCTTTCCACTTTTCTAGATAGTCTATATGTGTTTAACAATCTAGTACTAAGGCTATAGTGATGTTATTACTCACTCCATTGCATATACAAATCGTCATCTATATTTTGAATATTTATACTGATTTGGGTGTGAGAAACAACAAAACATTGCCCTCAACAAGGACAATTTGAATCGCAGTTGAGCTTGAACTGGAACTGAATCAGAAAACGTACTTTATAACTCCTTAAAGATAATCTCCTGCCATTAAAAAAGGAACGATCCTACATTGCCACCAAAGGTGGAATTGTTGGCAGCAGCCAGCTGCCTTCTTTACTGTGAGCCTGCTATTGCACTATGTAGATCTGTGTTTTCCTTTAAGGATAATAAGCAGTGGTTCTCAACCTGTGGGTCCCAAAGTGTTTTGGCCTACAACTCCCAGAAATCCCAGCCAGTTTACCAGCTGTTGGGACTTCTGGGAGTTGAAGGCAAAAAACATCTGGGAATCACAGTTTGAGAACCACTTGGATAGAGGTTACGCTCTCTTGGCCAGTGCAGAATACAAAGTGCAAGATCCCCAGAGATGTACAGGTTAAAGGATAAATTGACATATTTTCATTAGGGAAATTCTGTTAGTTGAGCTGTAATTATCTGCAAATATGTCTATACAGGCATGATATACAATACATTACTCAATCAGGCCTTGGGAAATATAGTCAAGCTGGTTGAGAGTTTGTGGGAGTTTCTATTTCTCAGTATTGTTTACATTTTAACTTCTCCCAGGAATTTGGTACTTTTGGAGCATTTTGGAGCCTCCGGTGGTGCAGCGGGTTAAACCGCTGAGCTGCTGAACTTGCTGACTGAAAGGTCAGCGGTTGGAATCCAGGGAACAGAGTGAGCTCCCGCTGTTAGCCCCAGCTTCTGCCGACCTAGCAGTTTGAAACCATGCAAATGTGAATATTTTTTATTTATCGTGTCAGGGGCAATCAGACAATTGTATTACATTTCTAACAGAACAAAAAAAAACAAACAGACAAAAACACAAAGTTTGCAAGCTTGGTAGTTGATTAAATGTCCTTTGACCAGTATCTGGCCACTTGGAGTGCCTCTGGTGTTGCCGCAAGGAGGTCCTCCATTGTGCATGGCAGGGCCCAGGTTGCATTGCAGCAGGTGGTCAGTGGTTTGCTCTTCTCCACACTCACATTGGAGGTGTCTATGCACAACACCGGCTCTTTGGCTTAGAAATGGAGATGAGCACCCACCCCCAGAGTTGGACATGATTAGACATAATGTCAGGGGGAAATCTTTACCTTTACCCTAACTTGTCCAAGCCCAACGATTGATTTGGCTATTAAAAAAAAGATAGGCCATCTGATGAAATAACTAACCAGTGAATTTCACTTATAGGGATTTTCCATATGTGTAGAAAGAGAAGGTATTGTGCTCCCCTCATTGTGTTGTTGAACCTCAGCCCATATGGCTCACAAGAAGAAACAGCTGGAGTTTCAGCCCAACAACATTTGGAAGTATATATGATTCCCCTGGTACAGATCAGGCATGGGCAAACTTTGGCCCTCAGGTTTTGGATTTCAACTCCCACAATTCCTAACAGCCAGTAGGCTGTTAGGAATGGTGGGAGTTGAAGTCCAAAACACCCGGAGGGTCGAAGTTTGCCCATGCTGGTATAGATTAAGAATCCAAAGAGTATTACCATAATTTGATCACAATTGCACTTTCTCTTTGGTTTGGCCAAATGAATGGGAAAACTTCTGTCTAAATTAGATCAACTTTCAGTATTACTGTCTCTTTTTGTTTATGGATTGTTTGGTTTATATCTTTCGTCTGTTGTAATCCTTTTATTTCCTGATCTATTATCCCTGTAGAGTTGGACTTTTTGGTTTTACATTTACTGTATTCCGGTTTCATATGGTAGTCAATAAAGTTTGTTTAAAATGTGTTTTGTTGGTTTCTATAAACTCTGAACACCCATCTGAAGCTGAAATGAAGAACGCTTGTATTCTGATGGTAGAATATTGACATAGCCAATACTCCAGAGGACAGGAGCAGAATTCAAAACGATCTTGACAGATTAGAAAGATGGGCCAAAACTAACAAAATGAAGTCCAACAGTGACAAATGCAAGACACTCCACTTAGGCAGAAAAAATGAAATGCAAAGATACAGAATGTGGGATGTGTAGCTCGAGAGCAGTACATGTGAAAAAGATCTTGGAGTCCTTGTGGACAAGAAGTTAAACATAAGCCAACAACCCAATGCAGCGGCTTAAAAAGCCAATGGGATTTTGGCCTGCA
Organism: Anolis sagrei ordinatus; assembly: GCF_025583915.1. Lineage (NCBI taxonomy): Eukaryota > Metazoa > Chordata > Lepidosauria > Squamata > Anolidae > Anolis > Anolis sagrei. The sequence goes on along the minus strand of NW_026845477.1, from coordinate 287,008,149 downwards.
TAAATAGAGGAATCGAGTACCTAGATCCAGGGAAGTCATGCAACCCCTTTATTCTGCCTTGGTCAGACCACAACTGGAATCACGCTGTGTTCAATTCTGGGCATTGCAAAGGGGGATATTGACAAGCTGGAATGTGTACAGAGGAGAGTGACTAAAATGATCAAGGGTCTGGAGAACAAACCCTATGAGGAGCGGCTTAAAGAGCTAGGCACGTTTAGCCTGCAGAAGAAAAAGCTGAGAGAGGACATGATGAGGGCCATGTATAAATATGTGAGTGGAAGTCACAGGGAGGAGGGAGCAGGCTTGTTTTCTGCTGCCCTGGAAACAAGGACACGGAACAATGGCTTCAAACTACAGGAAAGGAAATTCCATCTGAACATTAGGAAGAATTTCCTGACTGTGAGAGCTGTTCAGCAGTGGAACTCTCTGCCCTGGAGTGTGGTGGAGGCTCCTTCTTTGGAAGCTTTTAAACAGAGGCTGGATGGCCATCTGTCGGGGGTGCTTTGAATGCAATTTTCCTGCTTCTTGGCAGGGGGTTGGACTGGATAGCCCATGAGGTCTCTTCCAACTCTATGATTCTGTGATTATATGGTCAGTGTAGATGGGGCCACATCAAACTAGATTCTATATAGCTCTTAGCTTTCCTTGCCAAAGAATTCTGGTACCTCACTAAACTAGAGCTCCCAGGATTCCTTTCCAAGTATAGTTGTTGTTGTTGTTGTTCAATCGTTTCCGACTCTTCGTGACTTCATGGACCAGCCCACGCCAGAGCTCCCTGTTGGCCGTCACCACCCCCAGCTCTTTCAAAGTCAATCCAGTCACTTCAAGGATACCATCCATCCATCTTGCCCTTGATCGACCCCTCTTCCTTTTTCCTTCCATTTTCCCCAGCATCAGTCTTCTCTAAACTTTCCTGTCTTCTCATGATGTGGCCAAAGTTCTTCATCTGTGCCTCTACTATCCTTCCCTCCAATGAGCAGCCAGGTTTTCTTTCCTGAAGTATGAACTGGTTGGATCTTCTCGCAGTCCAAGGCACTCTCCGAATTTTCCTCCAACATCAACTAATGACACCTCTCTTTCTAATAAGGCTCATAGAAACTAAGCAGGGTTCAGAGAATTATTTCCAATGGTACTGCAGTAAGAAAGAAAAAACATTAACCTGCCCTCCTTGTGTGATCTCATTGTAACCTGGATCACCTTCATTTGCTATTTATAATCTTGACATGGCATCTAACACACATTTAGCATCATCCCTGGTTGAGCCCAAAGGCCTGGCCAATATGTGAACATTGTTTGGCTATTAGATAAACTCATAAACAAATTCCCCTTTGAGGCAGGGATCAACTGGTGGCTATTAATAGTCCCATGAAGAGGAAAAGCAACAACATAAGACTAAATGCAAGTTCTCCCTTACTCCTCTATTTTTTTTTCCTCCCACTTATGGCGAATCCTGTATATACTATGTTCCCATAGTATTTTTTCTATAATATTTTCTTTCTTATGAGGAAATATATTTTCCCTCTTATGAGATTCAGAACTTTCCCTGATTACTTTTTTGTAGAAAGTACTGTATAGATAGGAGCCCCTGGGGACACAGCACATTAAACCTCTGAGTTGCTGAATTTGCTGACCAAAAGGTCACCGGAGCAGGGTGAGCTCCCACTGTTTGCCCCAGCTTCTGCCAACCTAGCAGTTTGAAAATATGCAAATGTGAGTAGATCAATAGGTACCGCTTCGGTGGGAAGGTAATGGTGCTCCATGCAGTCATGCCGGCCACATGACCTTGGAAGTGTCTATGCACAACGCCAGCTCTTTGGCTTAGAAATGGAGCTAAGCACCAACCCGCAACGTTTGACACAACTAGACTTAATGTCAAGAGGAAACCTTTACCTTTACTGTAAATGTAAGGTAAAGGTTGAAGAAAACATTTAGATTTCCCAACTATTGTTGGCCTGGAATTCCCACCAGCCCTGGGACAATATGGCCAACAGTGGAAGTTGAATTTCAGCAACATCCAAAGAACTACATGTTGTCCATCCCTGACAATAAGGAAGTTTTCTTTTTCCCAGACTTTTTTTGATGGAACTCTTTTGCACTCACTTTCATTCCTGGATCATATGAGTATTTCCTGCAGTACCTATTTCTGAACCTTTAAATACACAAAGGAAGGCTATTCAATGAGTGCCTAGATATGTAAAATGCATATTTATGACTATCTTTGTTATTTAGACTGCTGGAAAAGTATTTAGAACTGGCATAATCCTGCTTTGCTATATTTCTATACAGAGCAGGTACAGAAATCATGAAGCTCTCCAAATGTTCAGCTGCAAGTCCCATCAGCCTTAACTTTTGCAGCCAGTATTGAGGAATATTGAGAGTTTGAGTCCAAAAAATCTAGACAGCTATATTATTCCAATTCTAATTCTATTTATATAACAAAAATGCTTCTAAATCAGTTTTTCCTCAACCTGAGGGTCTTGAGGGGGTGTCAGAGGGGTTGTCAAAAACCACCAGAAAACACAGTATTCTCTTGGTTATAGGGATTCTGTGTGGGAAATTTGGCCCAATTCTATCGTTGATGGGGTCCAGAATGCTCTTTGATTGTAGGTGAACTATAAATCTCAGAAACTACATCTCCCAAATGTCAAGGTCTATTTTCCCCATACTCCACTAGTGTTCACATTTGGGCATATTGAGTATTTGTGCCAAGTTTGGTCCAGATCCATTATTGTTTGAGTCCACAGTGCTGTCAGGATGTAGGTGAACTACAACTCCCAAAATCAAGACCAATGCCTACCAAACCCTTCCAGTATTTTTTGTTGGTCATGAGAGTTCTGTGTGACAAGTTTGGTTCAATTCCATCATTTGTGGCATTCAGAATGCTCTTTGAAAGTAGGTGAACTATACATCCCAGCAACTACAACTCCCAAATGACAAAATCAATCCGCCCACCACCCCAACCCCACCAGTATTCAAATTTGGGTGTATTGGGTATTTGTGCCAAATTTGTTCCAGTGAATGAAAATACATCCTGCATATTAGATATTTACATTACAATACATAACAGTAGCAAAATTACAGTTATGAAGTAGCAACGAATATAATTTTATGGTTGTGGGTCACCACGATATGAGGAACTGTATTAAGGGGTCGTGGCATTAGGAAGGTTGATAAACACTGTAAGTATTTGTTAAAGGGAACAGGACCCATCAACAACTCCAAAGATTCCAAGACCTGAAAAACCTAGAAATCTTCAGCTGATATAGCACATTTCTTAGGCCCCCTTCCACGCAGCTGTATAAAATCCACATTGAACTGAATTATATGGCAGTGTGGATTCACATAACCCAGTTCAAAGCAGATATTGTGTATATTCTGCCTTGATATTCTGGGTTATATAGTTGTGTGGAAGGGCCCTTTGAGTGGACATTCAAATTATATATTGGGAAAAGGAGGAAACAAAAGAATTTTATTACTGGATTTCTCTCTCCGTGTAATCAATACATCAACTTTTTAAACATAAAGGGTCAGCAGTGGTGGGGTCCCAGTCCTTCAACTTCACTCTGGATTCATTTAGCCTTCAGTCCCATTGGCCATCCTGAGTCCTGTCCAAGAAGAAAGGTTGCATATAAATAATCATGACATCCTGCAGATGCTGTTGGACTGCAACTCTCAACAACCTAAGCACTTATCTTGGAAACTGCACTGGAGAATGTGACCAAGACTGTAGAATAAATACAATTTGCCATTACTTGAACTGCCCTGATTCAGTGCTAAGGGCTCCTGGGATTTGTAGTTGACTGCTGCACCAGCAGTCTTTGGCATAGAAGGCTACAGACCTTGTAAATTATAGCGCCCACAATATAAGATAGTTCTCCCTCCTGTGACTATAAAAGCAACCAAGAAGTAACAACGATACTTAAAATACAGCATCAGGGTCAACCTAAGTCTGAAATGACTTGAAAGCACACAACAACAACAATCCTATCTCATCAGACAAAAGCAGGCCCACACTTCCCATTGGAATACTAATAAATTTATATTTGTTAAAATTGTTCTTCATTTTCATTATTGTATTGCATTTAAGTGTTTTTGCACTACAAATAAGTTATCTGCAGTGTTCATAGAAATCCATTCATGTTTTTTTCAAATTATAATCCGGCCCTCCAACAGTTTGAGGGACTGTGACCTGGCCCTCTGTTTAAAAAGTTTGAGGACCCCTGGGTTAGATTGACAGGGCCGTGTGGTCTCTCCCAGCTCTATGATTCTATACTTCCAAACTCTGAGAGAACCCTGACCCCATAGTATTGATAAATGCTATTACCTGCTGGTTGATCCACAAAGCTCAACTCAGTTCAACCTGTTTGCCTTTCACGTCCCTTTTCCTTTTGAGCCAGAGCTCCGAGCTTTGTGGAGCGGTTTGTGTTTCAGAAGGTTTGAATATTGACCAAAGCTTTCCCCACACGTTGTGCAAATGTAAGACACTTGATTGGCATGGGTTCTCAGGTGCCGTGCAAGCTTTGAGCTGGAAATGAACATCTTTCCACATTCGGCACATTCGTAGGGCCTCTCGCCCGTGTGGATCCTCTCGTGCATGTTTCGGCTGGACAAGTGGCTGAAGCATTCACCACATTGCCGGCAAGCGTGCGGCTTTTCCCCCGTGTGGGTTCTGTTGTGCCGGTTGAGGTTGGAGACATAGCGGAAGTTTTTCCCACAGTGTAGGCAACTGTAGGGCATCTCCCCAGTGTGGATTCTCAGGTGTTTCACCAGGTCGGAGCTCTGCATGAAACTTTTCCCACACTCGGGGCAGTTATAGCCAGAAAGGAGATACCCTCTATGAAATCTCTGGTGGATGAGCAGACTCCGGTGCTGCCTGAATGTCTGCCCGCATTCGGAGCACAGGTAAGGCATCTCCCCAGTGTGAATCCTCTGGTGAATGAGAAGGTTTGAGCGCTGAGCAAAACGCTTGCCGCATTCGGCACACAGGTGAGGTTTCACCCCGGCATGGAGCTGCTCGTGCTTCAGCAGGTTTGAGCTCTGTCGGAAACATTTCCCGCACTGAGGACAACGGTATGGGGTTTCCCCTGTGTGGATTCGCAGGTGAATGGTCAGGCTTGACCGCTGACTAAAGCATTTCCCACACTTGGAGCATTGGTATGGCTTTTCGCCTGTGTGGATTCTCTGGTGAGACAACAGACTGGGGGCCCTTTGGAAGTTTTTCCCACATTCCAGGCATTGGAAGGTCTTCTGGACTACGGCAAGAATGCCCGATTCATTCTCAGCAGCACAGTTTCCTTGCTCTATTGCTTCATTGCTGGGGGGCTCCATTGTTGGCTGGAAGAGAAAGTGAAAAGAATGCAGGTGGAGTTTGAGGCACAACATGCGAAAACAAACAAACAAATAACTATAGGTGCCAAAATGATGGCCAAGAACACAGTGGGCCCGCACTTACATAGGGTTTAGGAGCACAGGATGCCCCACAAAAGTGGAAAACTACAAATCTCTAAGTCCTGTAGTGTGACTTTGGAAGTTGCCCGTACAAAATATTTAGGGAAGGGTTCTCTCTAGATCAGGGTTTCTCAACTTGTGGGTCGGGACCCCTGAGGAGGTTTCACAGGGGTCGCCATAGACCATCAGAAAACATATATTGGCAGAGAAGACTGAAGATCTCGCCACATGTCCACCTCTTCCTTTTTGGAAACAGACAATTCTCCCACCAAAAGCCCTCCTCTGCTGTGATTGTCCAGCCTCTCAGCCAAGGGGAGGGCTATTTCTGAGACTCCAAGCAGGGAGGGGTGAGCTTGGTGCATGGCAGCATGGTGCACACATGTGGGTCAAGGGAGATCATGCGTGGCTGGAGAGAGGCTTGCACCAGTGAGTCCCATCAAGGCACGGGGGTTCTGCGTGGGAAGTTCCAATTCTATCATTGGTGGGGTTCAGAATGCTCTTTGACTGTAGGTGAACTATAAATCCCAGCAACCACAACTCCCAAATGTCACTGTATATTTTCCCCAAACTCCACCAGTGTTCCCAGTAGGGCATATTGAATATTTGTGCCAAGTTTGATCTAGATCTATCATTGTTTCAGTCTACAGTACTCCCTGGGTAAAGGTGAATTACAACTCCAAAACTCAAGGTCAATGCCCACCAAACTCTTCCAGTATTTTCTGTTGGTTGTGGGAGTTCTGTGTGCCAAGTTTGGATCAATTCTATCATTGGCAGAGTTCAAAATGCTCTTTGATTGTAGGTTAACTATAAATCCCAGCAATTACAACTCCCAAATGACAAAATCAATCCCCCCGAAAAACCCCACCAATATTCAAATTTGAGCGTATCAGGTATTTGTGCCAAATTTTATCCAGTGAATGAAAATATATCCTGCAAATCAGATATTTACATTACGATTCATAACAGTAGCAAAATTACAATTATGAAGTAGAAATGAAAATAATTTTATGGTTGGGGTCACCACAACATGAGGAACTGTATTAAGAGGTCGTGGCATTGAGAACCACTGCTCTAGGTCCTCCAGCGAAAATATATTGACAACTTCCATTGCAGGTTGACTATGTATTCATGCTGAAGGACTTAGAACGGGAGTGTCAGATTAATTTTTATTGAGGGCCACATCAACCATATGGTTGCCTTCAAACGCCTGTTGAATCCAGAAAGTCCGTGGATACAAAGGGCCAAATATAGTTGTGTGTTTTTTTTGCATAGTGTTTGGTGTTCTTTTGTTTTTACCCAATTTGGTCAAAACATCAGGAGAGAATGCTTCTGGAACATGGCCAGAAAACTCACAGCAACCCACTAAAATTATTCAAATCTGCAAAAATTAAGGGAGACTGGCTTTTTGAAGGCAATGCTCCTGTCCTGAGTTCTTCCTCTTCTCCCAAAAGAGCGGAGAAGGCAGCTTTTGAAACTCAGGGCCAGACCCTGAAATGTGGGAATTCTGCTGGACAAGACTGTAAAAGCTGGAAGTCTTAATTCTACAGTGTAGGTGCAAACTAGGTGACCATTTCCAGTTCTGGTACTTTTTTTTTCCTTTTTTGTTGGATGCATTATCTTTCCCCCCCAACACGATTTATTGGAAACACCAGGACGAAAACTTCACATTTTAAGCATACACTGGGGAGGAATGTCAGAGAAAAGTATCCACAGGCCCAAATAATGCCATTTGCAGGTGCTGTAGCTTGCTTGAGAAGCACTCATCCTCCTCTGTTATGAACCTATTAAAGGTCCAGGGACCCTGTTCTTCTGTCTGGTCGCTTTAAGCAGAGTCCCTCCAACTGCATTTAATTCATAAGCCAACTAAAAAAAACTTGGTTGGAAATAAAGTCTGGAGTTGCATTACAGAATTAAAGCTATCAAAGCCTTGGAGTTGTAGTTTGGTGAGACACCAGCCCTCTTTGGCAAAGAAGGCCAAAGAATTGGTAAAACTCCAACTCCTCTGATACCATAGCATTGAACTACAGCAGTTAAAGTGGTATCAAATGACATTAATTATAGTGTAGATCAGGCATGGTCAAGCTTCTGCCCTCGATGTTTTGGACTACAACTCCCACAATTCCTAACAGCCTACCGGCTGTTAGGAATTATGGGAGTTGCAGTCCAAACACCTGGACGGCCTAAGTTTGACCATTCCTGGTGTAGATGTACCCAAAGACTCTACAGATACACAACAAACTACTGTATGGGCAAACTTCTGGAAGACTTTTTGTGATTTCACGGAGTTAGTGGCCTGAGATCTAGTTATTCCACCATATCCTTACTGTCCCTCTGTTTAAGGGATTGTTTATGTTTTGCTTGACCTTGTTTAGTTGCTAGGTAGGATAGCACAGCTGGTGCATCGCAAGGAGTAATTAGTAATCTTGAAGGATCTGGGAGTTTAGCCTTGGAGACTGGTGCCAAATAAACAAGGGTGCCGTGAACCTCAGACGATCTCCCAATGTAAAACAGCAGGATATAAAAATGTCCTGAAAGAGGGCTCAAATGGGGGCTCCAGGATGAAGAGATGTTGTGCAACAAGAGGTCTGTCCTGTGGCTCTCTGGGGTTCCCAACAGCATGAATGAGGGCATCTTGCATGGTATGTGATTTTGCTAAACCCTTTTTCATTCACAACTAGGCAAAAGTATGATAGCTGGGACCCTACGCCGGTTGCGCAATGTGGGTCTGAATGAATGAGGTGAACACGTGCACAAGGCAGTGCAGCGAGTGAGAGATGCAGCTGTGTCAGGGTCGTAGCAACATTGTTCACCAGAAATGGGGAAAGGGAACATTTCTATCCCGTTTCCCGTCTTCGTTAGCCATTGTTTATCATTTAACATTAGATAAGTCTTACATTACTTCACCCTTATCCTCTCCCACCTAAATTAAATTATGTCACTGCTATCCTGTCGCAGCTGTGTCTCTCACTCACTCTGAGGTCTCGCGCACATCTTCCCTTCATTAATTCAGACTCATGTTGCGCAACTAGCGTAGCTTAGGGTCTCAGCTATCATACTTTTGCCCACAACTGGTTTCTCTTTTTGCTGCTGAATCCAAAAATTAAAACCTTTCTTACATTTGGCAAGACAACTACAAAGGCCAGCTTCATGCGAAGGATGATGTATCTCCTGCTTCACAACTGACGTATTCTCATTGATAAAACTAGTTTGTCCTAATTCAGAAGAAATGTGAAGTCTTCAATACAAAAACTAGCAGCAAAAGGAAAAGATTGTAAACAAATGGAATAACTCAGTTTTAAAGGGTCACATACAAGACCACATTCACTTACCTCTCCAAATATTGGGATTGTTTTCTGCAGCAACTATTAGTTTCCGTCTGCAGCTTCTATCTCTTGCTCTTCAGAAAGAGACTCTCACCTGGGAACAGGTGAGTTATATACTCCTCCTCCTCCTTCTCCTGGGGTGGGGTCATGAGGTGGAAGGATTACACTATGTCACACAATTTGGAAGATTTTCTGTTCCTGGTTTTGAAAGTGTTATTTACTGTTTATTGTGTGGAACTTACTTTGAAAGTAATTGTTCTACTCCAGAAACTTCATTTTTGTGGCTGCCACAAACTATGTTGAATTAATTGAGACTCGGTGAGATATTTATTTATTTATTTAATAATAATAATAATAATAATAATAATAATAATTTTTTATTTATATCCTGCCACCATCTCTCAGAGGGACTTGGGGCGGCTCACAAAACACTCACAGTGTGGCATGCAAAATACAAGTGCAAGACAGAACATACGAGTAGACAATAAACACTCAACACAACATCATAAATTCACAGTACCTCCTGGGAAAAACAATAAAATACAGCAATTACTGTAGATACTTACAGTACTTACATTCCGTTCTTCTCACCTCAAAGGGAACTTAGAGAGGATCACTGAACACATATACGACAAACATTCAATACCGTTATACATTGGCAAGACAATTGTACATAGGTAGAGGTATATATAGGCTTTTCCCATCTTTGGCATCTTGGAGGCCGTGCTCAGTTCCGGCCACAAAGGAGTACTGTTGCTCCATCTTCCCTGCCAAAGAGCTTTGTTTGTAAATTTCCTTCTTGATTGAATCGCCAGCATTTTCCTTATGGGTGCCTTAAATACCTCCCCACTTTAAAGGGGTACCTATTTATCTACTCACATTTCCTTTTGAACTGCTAGGAAAGGAACAAGCTGGGCTTCCCTGTGTTGTCTGACATGGTGGTTGTGAGAGTGGTCCAGCATTTCTGTGTTCTCAAATAATATGCTGTGTCCAGGTTGGTTCTTCAGGTGGTCTGCTATGGCTGACTTCTCAGGTTGAGTTAGTCTGCAGTGCCTTTCATATTCCTCGATTCGTGCCTGAACACAGCATATTATTTGAGAACACAGAAATGCTGGACCACCTTAATCACCACCATGTCAGGCTACACAGAGAAGCCATTGAAATCCACAAAAAGCATGTGGACAATATCAACGAAAAGGAGGAAACCATGAAAATGAACAAAATCTGGCTACCAGTACTAAAAAAACTCTTAAATCAGGACAGTAAACAAATAGCAACACTCAATAAACAGGGAAATTCCAGCCAGGGAACAATCAGGGCCAGCTAACATGTCCCAACAAAGGATTCCCCCAGGCAGCAACCAGCCAGGTGTTGAAGCTGCAAAGCCATTCAATGCTCATCAAGCTGACCAATTGCAACATTTACACTTGCCACAAGCAGGCTAGAGTTCTTTCTCCCACCCTGGACATTCCACAGATATATAAACCTCACTTGCCTAGTTTCCAACACACCTCACAACCTCTGAGGATGCCTGCCATAGATGTGGGCAAAACATCAGGAGAGAATGCTTCTGCAACATGGCCATACAGCTAGGAAAACTCACAGCGACCCAGTGATTCTGGCCATGAAAGCCTTCAACATGTACTATAGTAGTTTGTAGTGGGTAGTTATATTTATACATGTGTATTGTTTTTGAATTGTATTGTGCTTTATTGTATTATGGAGACTTAAATGAGCCAAATTACATAAATATTAACTTTTAAAAAAACTATGCCACTAGATTACCCATTGCTTTTTATGGCCACCAAGCATTCCCCTTGAACCACACCTTGGGGACCTTTGCTTGGGGAGTGCAGTAAACTTGGTTTAAAGGCACACAAGTGGGATCTATTTATGCAGGGATTTTGGCCTGCAAAAATAGGAGTATATTGTCTAGATCCAGGGAAGTCATGCTACTCCTCTCTTCTACCTTGGTTACACCACACCTGGAATAGTGTGTCCAGTTCTGGGCACCACAATTGAAGAGAGATGTTGACAAGCTGGAATGTGTCCAGAGGAGGGCAACTTAAATTATCAAGGGTCTGGAGAACAAGCCCTATGAGGAGCGGCTTAAAGAGCTGGGCGTGTTTAGCCCGCAGAAAAGGCTGAGAGGAGACATGATGAAGGCCATGTATAAATACGTGAGAGGAAGTTATAGGGAGGAGGGAACAAGCTTATTTTCTGCAGCCCTGGAGACTAAGATGCGGAACAATGGCTTCAAGCTACAAGAAAGGAGATTCCACCTCAACATGAAAAAGAACTTCCTAGCTGTGAGAGCTGTTCAGCAGTGGAACTCTCTGCCCCGGAGTGTGTTGGAGACGCTATCTTTGGAGGCTTTTAAACAGAGGCTGGATGGCCATCTGCCGGGGGTGCTTTGAATGTGATTTTCCTGCTTCTTGGCAGGGGGTTGGACTGGATGGCCCATGAGGTCCCTTCCAACTCTAGGATGCTATAATGTATTGCTGCAGCTAGCAAGCCTTTAAACTTCAGGGTGCATCTACACCAGGCATGGGCCAGCTTGGGGCCCTCCAGGTGTTTTGGACTTCTACTCCCATAATCCCTAACAGCCTCAGGCTCCTTCCTTTTCCCCCTCAACCGCCTACCTACCTACTTATCTATCTATCTACCTAATTATCTATTTATCCATCTATCTATCTGCCTATCTATCTATCCATCCATCTCCCTATTCATCTCTCTCTCTCCTCTCTATCTCCCTATCCATCCATTCATCTCCCTATCCTATCCTGTCCATCCGTCCATTCATTCATCCACCTATCCTATCTATCTATCTATCTATCTATCTATCTATCTATCTATCTACCTATCTATTCATCCATCTCCCTATCCTATCCTATCTATCTCCCCATCCATCCATCCATCCATCCATCATCTTCCTATCCTATATGTTTATCCATCCATCTATCCATCCATCTTCCCGTCTCTCCATCTTCCTGTCTGTCTGTCTATCCATCCATCCCCATCCATCCATCCATCTTCCTATTCTATCCTATCTATCTATCCATCCACTCATCTTCCTGTCTATCCATCTTCCTGTCTGTCTGTCTGTCCACCCATCCATCCACCAATCTTCCCGTCTATCCATCTTCCTGTCTGTCTGTCTGTCCGTCCGTCCGTCTATCCATCCATCCATCCATTTATCTATCTATCTATGTATGTCTGTCTCTCTCTCTATCCATCCATCCATCCATCCATCTTTCTGTCTATCTATCTATCTATCTATCTATCTATCCATCCATCCATCCATCCATCCATCCATCCATCCATCCATCCATCCATCCATCCATCCATCCATCCATCTCCCTCTCCTATCTATCTATCTATCTATCTATCTATCTATCTATCTATCTCATCCATCCATCTATCTTCCTGTCTATCCATCTTCCTGTCTGTCTGTCTATCCATCCATCCCCATCCATCCATCTTCCTATCCTATGTATCCATCCATCCCTCCATCCATCTCCCTATTCTATCTATCTATCATCTATCGATCATCTATCTATCTATCTATCTATCTATCTATCTATCATCTCTCTATCCTCTATCCATCCACCCATCTTTCTATCCATCTTCCCATCTATCCGTCTTCCTGTCTGTCCATCCATCCATCTCCCTATCCATCCATCATCTCCTTATCCTAGATAGGACATCTATCTATCGATCTATCGATCCATCCATTCATCCATCCATCCATCCATCCATCATCTATCGTATCTCTCTCTCTCTCGCTCGCTCCCCCTCTCTATCTACCCTTCTATCCTATCTGCCAACCTTGGGCCATTGTGGTAGTGGTTTGAGTGTTGGATTATGACTCTACACATAGACCTCATCTACACTGACCATTTAATACAGTTCAAAACTAGCTTCAAACCGCTTAAGCGGCTGAGGGGGAAAAGGAAGGGTCCTGAGGCTGTTAGGGATGATGGGAGTTGAAGTCCAAAACACCTGGAGGGCCCAAATTTGCCTGTGCCTGATCTACACTGTAACAGTTTCACAGCCTTTAGCCTTCTCTGCCAAAGAGGGTTGCTGCCTCCCCATTCCCAGCACTGCATAGCTTGGAGCCATTGCAGTTAAAGCGGTATCAAGCTGCATTCGTTCTGCAGTGCAGATGCACCCAAATGGCAGGCCTGTGATTGCAGATCTGTCCCTCTTTTGGTTGCTTTTTTCTCCCCTGGTGCAGCCTGGGAAAGGGAGGAGCTGCAAGCCGATTGGGGCGGAGGCGAGCAAAGAAAAGGAGGAGGAGATCAGTGGGTCCAAAAAGGCGATCGCTGGGGATCCTCTTCGGAGGGAGAGAAGAAAGGACTCCGGGGCGCCTTTTGGAGGAAAGCACCTTGGATGATCCATCCTCCTCGATTGACCCCAAACCTTCTTGGATTCCTTTGCCAAGCTCGAGCAGTCCAAGCCTTTCTCCTCCTCCTCCTCCTCCTCTTAACCCTTGAGCAGCTGGAGCCAGGGATTGAAGGTAAAGGAGACAAAGGGTCCATCTGCTACACTGCAGAATTGATGCGGTTTGATAGCACTTTAACCTCCCAAGGCTCAATGCTATGGAATCATGGAATGTGAAGCTTAGTGAGACAGCAGGACTCTTTGGAGAGAAGCCAAAAGACCTCCTAAAACTACAACTCCCAAGATCCCATTGCATTGAGCCATGGCACTTCAAAGTGGTGTCAAACTGCATTCATTCTACAGCAGGCATGAGCAAAGCTTTGGCCCTCCAGGTGTTTTGGACTTCCAACTCCCACAATTCCTAACAGCCGGTAGGCTGTTAGGAATTGTGGGAGTTGAAGTCCAAAACACCTGGAGGGCCCAAGTTTGCTCATGTCTATTCCAGATGTGTTCAGCACCATGCACAGCACAAGCTGCGAGGAAAGCCAGGTGGCCATCTGCCAGGAGTGCTTTGATTGTGTGTTCCTGCATGGCAGAATGGGGTTGGGCTGGATGCATGGCCTTTGGGGTCTTTTCCAACTCTAGGGTACTATGGGAGGGATTACATTGGAAGGCATGCTAAACGTAAAGGATTGTGTTGGTGGGGATGTCAAGATGGCCCACTAGGAAGTGGGTTTGGTCCCCCTTCCTTCCTCCCCACCCCCACCTTTTTATCAGATTTCGCCAGTAGTGATCAGTTTCCTTGACTTGAAAGCAGAGTTTGAGGACATTATTTGTTGGTACGACAACTTTTAAGAATCTTGTGGCCAATATGGCTGTAGTGCTGGTGTTAAAGATCTCCAGACATCAGGATGAGCCTCTTCCTAAATCTGTCTCCCCATTCATCCAGCCACCCACCAACCAATCCATCCATCTTCTTATCTATCTGTCTATCTATCTTCCTATCTGCCTGTCTGTCTATTGATCTATCTCCCTATCTATCTCTCTATCTCTCTATCTATCTATCTATCTCTTGATCCATTTATCCATCCATCCCTATCCCTATCCACCTATCTACCAATCCATCTCTCTATCTATCTATCTATCTATCTATCTATCTATCTATCTATCTAATCTATCCATCCATCCATTCATCCATTCATCCATCTATCTTCTTATCTATCTTCTTGCCTGTCTGTCTGTCTGTCTGTCTCTCTGTCTGTCTCTATCTATCTATCTATCTATCTATCTATCTATCTGTCTGTCTGTCTATCCACCTTACGATCTATCTATCTATCTATCTATCTATCTATCTATCTATCTATCTATCTATCTCTCTATCTATCTATCCATCCATTCATCCATTCATCCATCTATCTTCTTATCTATGCTGTCTTTCTGTCTCTCTATCTGTCTGTCTGTCTCTCTCTATCTATATATTTATCTATCTATCCATCCATCCTTATCTAGGCCTGTCTTTCTGTCTCTCTATCTATCTGTCTGTCTCTCTCTATCTATATATTTATCTATCTATCCATCCATCCTTCCATCTTCCTATCTATCTATCTATCTATCTATCTATCTATCTATCTATCTATCCACTCCTATCTATCTATCTATCTTCCTATCTATCTATCTATCTATCTATCTATCTATCTATCTATCTATCTATCTTCCTATCTATCTTCTTATCTATCTATCTATCTATCTATCTATCTATCTATCTATCTATCTATCTTCTTGCCTGTCTCTCTGTCTGTCTCTATCTATCTATCTATCTATCTATCTATCTATCTATCTATCTATCTATCATCATCTATCTATCCTTCCATCTCTCTCTCCCTCTCCACCTTCCTATCTATCTATCTATCTATCTATCCATCTATCTATCCATCCACCCACCCACCCACCCACCCATCTATCTCCCAACCTTCCATCTTTCTATCTGTCTGTCCGTCCGTCCGTCCATCCATCCATTTCCCTACCCATCTCTCTCTCTCTTTTCATATCCATCTCTATCTATCTTCCTATCTATCCACCACCCATCCATCCATCACCCATCTCCCCTCTCTCTTCATATCCATCTCTATCTATCCACCTACCTACCTACCTACCTACCTACCTACCTACCTACCTATCTTCCTATCTTCCCATCTATCTACCTACCTACCTACCTACCTACCTTCCTATCCATCCATCTACCCATCTATCCTTCTATCCTATCTGCCAACCTTGGGCCAGTGTGATAGTGGTTTGAGTGTTGGATTATGACTCTACACATAGACCTCATCTACACTGATCATTTAATGCAGTTCAAAACTAGCTTCAAACTGCGGCATCCAGACATCAAACTCTCACAAAAGCGCACAAAACAGTGCATATTGGTGCTCTTTGGTTTGTCTAAATCTCATCCAGGCCTCAAATTGGTTCCAGAATTTCCTGTGTACATAATCATCTGTGCAGTGAAACCACTTTCTTCATTACCGGTTTGAAACTGCATTAAGTTTAATCAGTAGCTTGAAGTGCCAGGAAGGCTGGAGCCTCTAATCCAGGAAGGCTTCCTCGCCATGTGCTTCATGGTGGCAAGAGGGCAAGCAAGCAGGGGACAAAGCCCTGCAGCCCCAGGGAAAACAAAGGGGCCTGGAAGGGATTCAGGAAGAAGAGAGGCTGTGGACAAACAAAGAGGGAAGAAATCATCAACACGCTTTTGTAAACTCCTATCAGCTATAACTAATGTAGAGTTTGTTCTTTCCAACCACTTTAACTGCTGTGGCTCAAGGCTATGGAATCCTGGGAGTTGTAGTTTTACAAGGTCATTAGCCTTCTCTGCTGAAGAGTTCTGGTGCATCACCAAACTACAACTCTCAGGATTCATTAACACTGAGTCATGTTTGGGCAGTGAAAGTGATGTCAATCTGTATTAATTCTACATGTCGATTGATGCACCTAAAGAAGGTGCAAGATTTAATAAAAATATGCACCTTTTATTAAACCCTTTGGGGCCTCACAGATTTGATTAAATTTGCCCATGTGTTGTAAATAGATGGCATTATTTTAAACTATTTCAAGAAGTTTAAATTTTTTGAGTTTAGTATGTTAAATGATTATATATATATACACACACACACACACACACACACACACACACATATATACACATACATATACATACACACACATACACCAAAATGAGGACCAAATTTGAATAATCAAATAAACCTAATTATACTAATAACACAGATTACATAATAACATAAAACAACAACGCCAAAGATCTTGGACTCTTTTCCACTCCCAGCAATTTCTTTATTCACAATTTTTCATTTCTACTGGGATCATGTACCCAAAAACATAGCAAATGTGAAGGGCTGGCCGCATTTAATAAATAATAAATAATAACAAAACTTTATTTATACCCCACTACCATCTCCCCAAAGGACTCGGTGCGGCTTACATGAGGCCGAGCCCAAAGTACATCAACAGTAAAAGCAATAAGAAAACAATCAATACAACAGTTAAAATAAATCTCATAAACAAAAGTAAACAATAGACAGTAACAATAACAACAAGCATTTCCTTACTCTAATCTAGTTTCCCCCTTTAACCTTTGTGTAGAATTGAGAACATTACATTTCTGGACTGTCATTTCCAAATTTTCCCAGCCAACATCCCTGGTTGGAAAGAGTAACAAAGAATCATAGACTCAAAGAGTTGGAAGAGGACTCAAGGGCCATGCAATCCAACTCTATTCTGCCATGCAAGAAAACATAATCAGAACACTCCTGACAGATGGCCATCCAGCCTCTGTTCAAAAACTTTCAGAGAAGGAGGCCCCTTCTACACTGCCATATAAAATCCAGATTATCTACTTCGAAATGGATTATATGGCATTGTAGACTCATATAATCCAGTTCAAAGCAGATAATGTAGATTGTCGCTTTTCTAATCTGGATTATATGGCAGTGTAGAAAGGGTCGGAGACTCCACCAGGCTCTAAGGAAGCATATTCCACTGTTGAACAGTTCTTACCTTCAGGAGGTTCTTCCTAATGTTCAAGTGGAATTGCTTTTCCTGCAGTTTGAATCCATTGCTCCGTGTCCTTGTTTCCAGAGCAGCAGAGAACAAGCTTGCCCCGTCCTCAATGTGGCATCCTTTCAAATAAAAATATTCTCTTTTCCAAGCAAAACAAATCCATTTCCCTAAGCTGCTTCTCATAGAGCTTGTTTCCAAACCTTCGATCATTTTGGTCATCCTTCTATGGACACCTTCCAGCTTATCAATTTCCTTCTTGAATTGTGCCCAGAACTGGATACAATATTATTCCAGGTGCAGTCTGGAATTTGTGAGAATAACTTGCCTATCATATTTTTGTTAGGGAAAACTACCCTAAAATAAAGCAGAACACCCAAAAACAAACAGGATACAAAAGTTGAGCATTGGTGCATTAGCGAGCAGAGCGTGAAGTGCCATGAGATATGGCTGTAAAGAATTAAAAGCTTAGGAGGCAAACATGCAGAGTCCAATCTTAAAAAATCACATAAGGTTTATTTACAATAATGAGAAATAATTGTATTTCTTAGTAATCAAGAATTGGGTCTGAGCTACTCTAACACCCATCTCTTTTAAGGTTTCAAAGAGAGGGAAAAACATAAATATTACATCTCTCCTGACACACAAGAAGAGAGAGATCTCAAAGCAGACAGCACATACTCTCCATACTAAAATGTAAAAATCAGAATTCAGATTTAAAAAGCCTTTCAGTATAGAAGTATCAATTTAAACAACCGATCAGAATGAGAGCAGAAACAGAGAGGAGAGAAGAAATAAATTCCCAAACATCAGGAAAGAATGCTTATGGAACATCCGGGTTGTGGTGCAGCTGGTTGGGAGTCAGCTGCATTAAAATCACTACTGACTGAAAGGTCATGAGTTCAAAGCCAGCCTGGGTCGGAGTAAGCTCCTGACCATTTGCCTAGCTTGCTGTCGACTTTTGCAGCCCAAAATACAGTTGCATCTGTCAAGTAGGAAATTTAGGTACCACTTATTTACCACTAATTTATGACTCCATAAAAATTTCCAGCAGTGTGCAAAAGAATGAGGAAGTACTCCATTGGTGTCACAAGTGACGGTGACGCAACAGCTCCCCCGGTGGCTGGAATTCAATCATGAAGCTGGAAAGTTAAATAGCCTCTGTGTATCTGTCTATATATGTTGTTTGTTTATGGCATTGAATGTTTGCCATGTATATGTGCATTGTGATCCGCCCTGAGTCCCCTATGGGGTGAGAAGGGCGGAAAATAAATACTGTAAATAAATAAAATAAATAAAAAGACATGGCCATACAGCTTGAGAAACTCACAACAACCCACATTCCCAACTGTCATACAGGAGACATGGGGGAAGGGTGTTGCACACCAAGACAGGAAAAAGCCCTCTGACTTTAAACATCACACCGTTGTATAGAAAACAATCCTTTTATTGAAGATAATTAAAAAGCAATAAAGTAAAAAACACTTTAAAGAAATAGATAAATTCAGTTAGGTAGGAAGATACGCAGGGTAATAGTCCAGCAAAGCCCATAAAAACAAAGACAAAACTTCCCAAATAAAATGTAAGGAATCAGGAAACATGAACCCAAGGAATGAATATAGAGCATTAAATCCAAGGATCAAAACCATAAAACAAAGGTACTTAAAACATGAATTTCCCAAGCAAAACTTCCATGAAAAAGAATGAGAGCTTGACTTGATTCCAAACGATGCTTCATCTGACTACATATCCTGTACTTGGGACTTTTATCTTCTTGTTAGCTAAGTCTCTAGCATTCAGAAATTGCTTTCGTTTTAAGCTGAGAATTTCTTATCTTTTTCTCTCGGAGCCTGGCAGAACGCCGAAGCCACTGTTCGGCTCTCCTGTTTTGACTGATCTCCTCCCGTCTATCTATTTGCTCATTAATTTCTGCAGCTGGGCCAGGTGCCAAGCTGTTTTCATGTTCCCTATCATGGGAACTCTCTGGTAACAATTCAGAAAGCACACCATCATCCCCACACCCTTCAGGGACATTCTCATGGGAAACTACACTTTGAACAGGGATCTCCTGGTCATTCTCTGCATCAATATCACTGACCAAACCATTGCCATCTTGAAACTCATTGACATCACTCCCCACATCCAAAGCACCCCGATCCTGAAACACAGTCACAGGCTGAACTCCAACCAAGGGAAACCCTTAGTCTATATTAACTAACTAACTGCTCCTCTTTGAGTACTTGAAACTTGGGCAGTGTGGGTTTGAATCTCAACAATTATGATCTGTATTCTTTTCTAGACTGGTTGAAGATGTTTAGCGAGAGCGAGGAGGAGACATCACTTCAGGAAAGTATCAAGCAGGAGTTGTCACCGGAAAGATGTGACACAGATTTCCCGCCAAGTCTGGACCAGGAAGAAGACTACGCGACTCAATGTGACCCTGAAATGCAGCCCCGAATGAGTCAGCAGGAAACTTTCCAAGGGGAAGAAACTGCCATGGACCTCAGCAAGACCGCCATGGAAAATGCTATCTGCAAACCAAGAAAAACATACATATGTCCCGACTGTGGGAAATGTTTCAAGCGCTGCTCGCCCCTCATAAGGCACCGGCGAACCCACACGGGAGAGAAGCCCTACGTCTGCCGCGTGTGTTTGAAATGCTTCAGTGACGGCTCTGCCCTTGTGAAACACCGGCGAATCCACGCTGGGGAGAAACCTTACGGCTGCCCCGAGTGCGGGAAGAGCTTCTCTCAGAGTTCGACCCTTATTGCTCACCAGAGAACCCACACCGGCGAGAGACCTTACACTTGCCCTATCTGCGGAAAGAGCTTCAGCGTCAGCTCAAACCTTGCGGCTCACCAAAGGATCCACACGGGAGAGAAACCGTACGAATGCGCCGTCTGCGAAAAAAGCTTCCTGGTCAACTCTCACCTGATCCGGCACCAGCGGATCCACACATCGGAGAAGCCCTATATTTGCCGGGAGTGCGGGGAGTGCTTCACCCAGAGCTCCCACTTGGTTGTCCATCGTAGAATCCACACCGGGGAGAAACCTTATCTGTGTGCTATATGTGGGAAGAACTACCGCGGCATCTCGGACTTCATCTTGCACCAGAGAATCCACACGGGCGAGAGGCCATACCCTTGTTTGCAGTGTGGGAAAAGCTTCCGCCAGAGTTCCTCTCTGACCAAACACCAGCGGATCCACACGGGAGAGAGGCCCTACGAGTGCGCAGAATGCGGGAAAACCTTCAGTCGGAATTCGCATCTTACTCGGCACCACAAAGTCCACATGGGACCAAGGGATGCCCTGCCAACACTAATCCCGTGAGCGGTTCTCTGAAATGGAAGACGGGCTTCGCTCTTGTTGTTGGAATAGTCGGACATTGTTCTCTCATCGGTCTCCTTGCAGAGTGAATGCAGGTTGACACTGCTTTAACAGCCATGGCTCAATGTCCTGGGATCCAGGATGTTGTAGTTATATAAGATCTTCAACCTTCTCTGCTCAGTGCCTCACCAAATTACAACTTGCAGGGTTTTATAGCACTGATAAACTACTAAACACTATCCCAAAATACACAAAATAATCTATGTAAATAAAAATATTACTCAAGGTGCATAAAGTATATATAATATTTTATAGCACTGAGCCAAGGCAGTTAAAGCAACGTCAAACTGCATTCATTCCACAGTGAAAACCAGGCGTGGGCAAACTTCGACCCTCTATATAGTTTGAATTTCAACTCCCACAAAACACTGAGGAGGGCCAAAGTCCGAAACACCGGGAGGGCCAAAGTTTGCCCATGCCTGGTGTAAATGCACCCCTATTTAACAAGATAGATGATAACACGAAGGGCTGTTACCCATGTTAAGAATCTAAAATGGTTTCCATATTTAGGGCTGAGAGGCAAGTGTGCATGCGATTGTCTTCCAACTTACTTAGGTGATTCCTCGTAGCCCGAGGATGATGGTTCTCCAAGTGTAGTGTCTTGGCGGTGGGTCCGTAGGTGGCTGTGGAACCCTATTCTTGATCTGCATGTTCTCCCGCAGTTAAGACATCTGTTTCCAGACGGAAGGCGATCCTGGTCAGGGTTGGCTTGACGCACCTTCCTTTTGTCACGTTTCTCCCTTTCACCCTCCATTCGTGCCTCTTTGAATTCTGCAGCACTGCTGGTCACAGCTGAGCTCCAGTTAGAGCGCTCAAGGGCCAGGGCTTCCCAGTTCTCTATTTCTATGCCACAGTTTTTAAGGTTGGCTTTTAAGGTTGGCTTTAAATTTCTCCAAGATTACAATCTTGGGTTGGCTGTCTTCCAACACAGATGCTTCCAAAGTAGCCCAAGATTTGGGTTGTAAGTTTTTCAAGTTATATGGCCATGTTCTAGAAGCATTCTCTCCTGACGTTTCGCCTGCATCTGTGGCAAGCATCCTCAGAGGTTGTGAGGTTATCCCAAGATTTATCTGGGATTCAGTTCCCTACTTTCTGAACAACAGCTTCACTATCTTTGTCTCAAAAGCTCATTGTAGGTTTTCACACACAAATGTTTTCTCAACATTTAGTGCTCTAGATATTTGGTGCTCCCTGAATATGTGTTGAAAAGAAGGAGTCCCACGATGAGGGATTGCACTTCAGAATTAACCACTACAAAAAGAAAAACAACAATACGTTATAAATAATTTACTAACGGTGACTTGTTTGCTGTCAAAGGCTTTCATGGCCGGAATAACTGGGTTGCTGTGAGTTTTCCGGGCTGTATAGCCATGTTCCAGAAGCATTATCTCCTGACGTTTTGCCCACATCTATGGCAGGGATGCCTGCCATAGATGTGGACAAAAAGTCAGGAGATAATGTTTTTGGATCATGGCCATACAGCCTGGAAAACTCACTGCAACCCGGTGATATGTTTTTTTTTCTACTAAAGACTTGTTTTTCTTCCAGCACAACTATACTTTTAAATGCTAGGGGTTCTGTATTTCAAATAGTCGTGTCCCCCCCCCCCCCAAAAAAAACCACCCCAGAAATATCCCCAGAAATAGATATTTTATTTGGAAGGAAGTTTTTACCCTTTTTTAAAAATAAAAATACATATTTTCTTTGGAAGGAAGCTTGGAGATACGTAAATGTCAGCTTCTGTTAAAATCATAGCTACTAGGACTAGGCAGAAAGCTGGCAGCTTGGAAAATAGGTCCTGTCCATTTCAAAGGCATTTTCATGCCAGGCTGCTTAATAACATCCTGGTTTTAAATCCATTTGCAAGAAGAAAATTTGACTGCCGTCATGAAAGCAAACCTGTTTTATGATCTAAAGAAGAGGATGGTAATAGAAAGAGATGATATTGACCACATTAAATGTTAGCTGGCAAAGGGCTCAATTTACATTTCAGCTTTTTTTTTTGTCATCTCAGGAGTGACTTGAGAAACTACAAGTCGCTTCTGGTGTGAGAGAATTGGCAGTCTGCAAGGACGTTGCCCAGGGGACGCCCAGATGTTTTACCATCTTTGTGGGAGGCTTCTCTCATGTCCCTGCATGAGGAGCTGGAGCTCATCTGCGCTCTCCCCAGATTCGAACCTGCAACCTGTCGGTCTTCAGTTCTGCCGGCACAGGGGTTTAACCCACTGCGCCACTGGGGGCTCCTACATTTCAGCTGAAAATGAATTAATAGTCAGATAGTCCAGAATATATATATATTACGGTGCCTATAAGAAATGCATCCCAGACAGAAATCATATATGTGAAATCTATATGCTTTTTTTCGTTCCAGAAGTGACTTGAGAAACTGCAAGTCGCTTCTGGTGTGAGAGAATTGACTGTCTGTAAGGATGTTACCCAGGGGACGCCTGGATGTTTGATGTTTTACCTTCCTGTGGAAGGCTTCTCTCATGTCCCCGCATGGGAAGCTGGAGCTGACAGATGGGACCTCACCCCATTCCGCAGATTTGAACCACTGACCTTTCGGTCAGCAGTCATACTGGCATAAGGGTTTAACCCATTGCACCACTGGGGGCTCTCATTTTAGCTGATAATGAAAAATAATCAGATATATATTAGTGTCTATAAGAAATCCATCACAGACAGAAAACATAGGTGAAATCTATATGCTGAAGAAGCGGCATCTGATGAATTTTTGCCAATCATATTCTAAAAATAAATAAATAAAAAGGTCCCATCTACACTGCCATATAATGAAGTTTGAAACTTCATTATATAGGCAATATAATGAAGTTTTAAACTTCATTATATAGGCAGTGTACTCTGCCGTTAAACCGCTTTATATGTCAGTGTAGATTGGCCCAAACTACGGGCTTTTTCAGACAGGCCCTATATCCCAGGATATGATCCCAGGTTTTCTGTTTATCCCAGATTATCAGGCAGTGCGGACTCATATAATCCGGTTTAAAGTAGAAAACTTGGGATCAGATCCTGGGATATCCAGCCTGTCTGGAAGGGCCCTTCATCAACTAACTGTAATTTAGTTACAATGCAAAAAAAAAAACACTTGTTGTTTCTGTTCCTATGGGTCACCAACTATTGTCTTCTGTCTATGTACTACATCTTTTGTGTATTATATTTTCTAAGAAACTAAACTACAAACAAAGCTCCATTTATCAAGCTGGGTAACATTTACAGATCCACACGCTTGCTCTCTTAACACAAAGGTTCTCATTCACACTACATGTAAGAATTCAACTTCAGGTGGATGTTGTTTTTGAAATCACTTTTTATACTTTGGTTCGATTACATGGAGATAAGTTGATAAGAAAAAAAAATCAGAGTTCAAAAATCCCACGCAGGCAACTCGCCTTGCGGCATGAGTGTTGTTAGCAATCTCCTACCATAAACTGTATGACTATTCAATAAAAACAAACACATCATTTTACATTCGGAATTGCTTTGCATGGTTGTGTTTATTAGGAAATCATAGAGAGAAAAATAATGATCTCTGCCTAAAGTTGACATTTACAAAGTGCTGACGAATTACAAGCAATGTGCTATATTTTTCCAATTTATTCTAGTGTTCGATCTGCTTTGGAGCCCCTGGTGGCACAGTGGGTTAAACCGCTGAGCTGTTGAACTTGCTGACTGAAAGGTCGGTGGTTTGAATCCGTGGAGCGGGGTGAGCTCCCACAGTTAGCTCCAGCTTCTGCCAACATAGCAGTTTGAAAACATGCAAATGTGAGTAGATCAATAGGCTCCTTCTTTGGAGGTTTTTAAACAGAGGCCGGATGGCCATCTGTCAGGGGTGCTTTGACTGTGATTTTCCTGCTTCTTGGAGGTGGGTTGGACCGGATGGCCCATAAGGTCTCTTCCAACCTTATGATTCTATGATTCTACCACTTGGGCGGGAAGGTAACGGGACTCCATGCAGTCATGCTGGCCACATGACTTTGGTGGTTCAAATCCGGGGAGTGCAGGTGAGCTTCTGCCAACCTAGTCGTTCGAAAACATGCAAATGTGAGTACATCAATAGGTACCGCTTCTGGGGGAAGGTAATGGTGCTTCATGCAGTTATGCTGGCCACATGACCTTGGAGGAGTCTACGGACAACGCCAGCTCTTCGGCTTAGGAATGGAGATGAGCACCACCCCCCAGAGTTGGACACAACTAGACTTAATTTCAACCCTTTACCTTTAAAAGATATGCTTGAAAAAAAATCACATTTATTTATTTATTTACTTTGCTTATATACCGCTGTATCTCAAGCCCGAAGGCGACTCACAGCGGTTCATAAACAGTAAAAACAGTAGAAACAGCAGTGGTTCCATACAACATATAACAATTGACTTAACACATTATCCATAAATTACCAATAAGCAATTACAATGCACAATTATTACAAAAAACAACAACCGTACCCAATCTTCTCATCATCCAAGCGTAGTCCAGGTTCGTCGTCCATTGTTCCATTCCTATGTTCCATTACGATTGGGGGTGGAGGGGGCTCTGGTGGCGCTCGAAAAGTCATGAGGCGGGGGGGACTGACACGTAGGGTTGTTGTCAGAGTGTTGCTTGGTTAGGTTCTTCTAGCCGCTTTCTATGGTCTTTGTTGGGG
>NW_026845477.1:286915491-286981893 GCF_025583915.1 Anolis sagrei ordinatus | reverse complement strand
TGGATCTGGACCAAACTTGGCACACATACCTGATATGCCAAAATTTGATTACTGGAGGGGTTTGGGGGGAACCAACCTTCCTTTCTGGAAGTTGTAGTTCACCCACAACCAGAGAAATGGTGACCTTCACCAATGATGTACCTGGACCAAACTTGGCACACAGAACCCCATGTAATTCAACCTACTGGAGGGATTTGAGGGGACTGACTCAACATAGTGGGAGTTGTAGTTTACCCTACAGCCAGAGAACACACTGAATCCCACCGAAAAAGTCATATATATCAATATTGAGATATTTATATGTATATCATGTTAAAAAGCAGGAGAAAATAGTGAGCATATGGATGTGTGTATGTGTGTGTGTATATATACGAGGGTTGAATTAAAAGTAATGCCTCCACCTTCGTAACTCCTCAACAGATGGCAGTACTGGTATGCGGCAGGTACTGGCTTGTTCAGTAGACTCTCCTCTACAGTTCCATTTTGATGGAAGGCCTTAGCATTGAATGATTGTGTTGTTAATGTGCAAAGTATGGAACCCTGAACAGATGGTCGGTCAATGCGACTTAAAGAAACATGCAGTCATTGAATTCTTGACAGCAGAAGGAGATTCATCAGAGAATGCAAGCTGTTTATGGTGATTGTGTTGATGTGAGTACTGTGTGTCGTTGGGCGAGTAAGTTTAAAGATGTTGAGGTGGGAACATCTGACTTGCATGACAAAGAGTTGGACGTCCTGTGACAGCAACCACTGAGTTCCACAAGCAAAAGGTTGCCAGATTGATTCAGGATGATCGTCGTATCACTCAGAGAGAAATTTCAAGCATAATCGGCATCTCACAAGAACGTGTGGGTCACATTATTGCTTTGCTTGGCAATCGGAAGATCTGTGCACAATGGGTACCCAGGATGAGAGAAGTGTGAGACAGATGCTGGTTGCGGAAACAGAGCGTCGACTTCTTCTGTGACGGCTTCAAAAAACTTGTTCGTTGTTGGCAGAAATGTATCCAATTGTCTGGTGTTTATGTGGGAAAGTGAATAGTGGTAGTTAAAGAGCACATTCTAAGGATTATTTCAGCGTTTGATTTATTAAAATATTCCCACCCAAACCCAAGTAATGAAGGTGGAGGCATTACTTTTCATTCAACCCTTGTGTGTGCGTATGTGTGTGTGTATCTAATGTGTATGTGTGTATATATATGTATATATGTGTGTGTGTATATATAACATCGAATTGATTATGATGAGTTGTCTTCAGAGTTGCACAATCCACTGTGCTATTTGCAGCTCTGTTTTCTTTATCCTGCTACGACTTGCCCTAGTGGCCTTTTCATTGGGCGAGACCATCTTGCGCGCGGGGGGGACGGGACGCCGACGAATGGTACATTCCTCCGTTACGTAACCCAATATGGCGCCTCACAGTGAGATTCTTTAATCCACCAGTAAACAAACAAAATTCTTCCCATTTTCTTTCCTATTACCAAATTCCTGGAGAGACTACGCTTCTAGAACTCAAGAAGCGTGATAGGAGCACCCCCAAAGCATCACTTGTGTGAAATTTTCTCCAGCAACTTTACTTCGACGGTGGAAGCCGCCATGTTGTACGAACAAGAGAATCCGTACAAGGGAAGGGTGGCTTCTCTGGGGCTCCCCATTTCCGTTTCCGCTTGGGCTGGGGTTGGAAGGGGTTGCCATTGAAGCTGAAGGTAAATACAACATTTCTTCTCCTTCCTTCTTTGCTTTTTCTGCCTGGGTTTCTCTGGGAGTGCCTTTGAATGGTGGAGTGGGGAGAGGTAAGAGTGGGGGATTCCCTTTAAACCGATGTAGAAGTGGGGTAAGTGAGCCAGTGTGGCCCAGCCCAGTTTGGGTTGGATTTTAAGACCTGGGCTACTCCACTCCATTCCCAAAATTGGAAACTCAATGGCCGACCAAGCTTTTGTGGTCTCTTCTCTGTAAAGGTGCATCTACACTGTATAATGAATACAGTTTGACACCCCTTTAATTTCCATGGCTCAGTGCTATGAAACCAGAGGAATTGAAGTTTGGCCCAACCCTCTTTGGCAGGGAGCTTGTAAAACTACAACTCCCAGGATCCCATAGCATTGAGCCATGGCAGTCAAAGTGGTGTCAAACTGTGTTAATTCTACAGTGCAGATGGACTCTAAAAGGGTGGCTGGGGAAAAAAATCACAGCTTCTTGTGGCACCTTAAAATTCTTGTATAGCATCTTGAAGGGGAAAAAACATTATTTAATAGATGTTTATGGATTATACTAGAGTTCACTTTATCAGACACATTTAGTATGTTCCTTTTATTAGCAAATATATTTATGCATTGTATTGTCGAAGGCTTTATGGCCATGTTCTAGAGGCATTTTCTCCTGACGTTTCGCCTGCATCTATTTATGCATTGTTTGGTAGTGGACTTGTGTGCTGTTGAGCTGAAAGGAAATAAAATCTTAGAAATATTTATTCCGGCAGTCCCTAATAATAATAATAATAATAATAATAATTTAAAAACTTTATTTGCAGACTATCCTATCTACCCAAAAGGGACTCAGGGCAGTTTCCAACACATACATCAAACATTCAATGCCTGCAAAAAACATAAACAAATGACATCAAAACAAACAAGAAAGAAGCAAATTGTGCCACAATGTTTGCAAGACATTTTCATTTAGTTCCTTATAGCTCAAGCAATCTGGCTGCGTGAGGGAGCATATGTGTCCATAAACAAAGAGCTGGATCAATAAGTACACACTCTGTGCCGTTGATAAGGAGTGGTCAAAACAGGACTAAGTGGAGTGTCTCTGGGACAGAAGCATCCAAATGGCTAGAAATAGGGTGTTGCCTTTTTACCTCGCGGATTATGTATTTTTGTTTTTGTCCATGTCAGGCCCTGAAATGTTTCCGAAGGGAGAGAATTAACACTGAGTGAGTTAATTTTTAAAAATGGCCATTTCTAGAACAAATATACACAAACATGGCTCCTGTTTGGAGTAATTTAATGCAGAAATCAAAAAATTAGAATCACAGAGTTGGAAAAGACCAAAGAACCATCTAGTCCAGCCCCATTCTGTCATGTAGAAATACCCACTCAAAGCACTCCTGGTAGATGTCCATCCAGCCTCTGTTTAAATATCCCCAGAAAAGGAGATTCCACCACTGTTTCTGCAGCTTATCAGGAGGGTGTGATGTCTGAATTGGCTTAGACCCTGATCATCATGTACCAGTTTCACTAAAGTGCAGTCTGTTGGACTCTTTACTGAGGGGCTGCAAATCAGTTTTAAGGATTTTAACTGTATTTTTAATACTGTTAATATTTAATTCTATTTTAATGTGTTTGTGTGTGGATAGATAGATAGATAGATAGATAGATAGATAGATAGATAGATAGATGATAGATAGATGATAGATAGATATTGTACTGGTATTGTACTGGTTTTACTGTAAGCTGCTTTGGATGCCTTTTAGTGAGAAAAAGTGGGGTATTACACTATTTAACACCATTTCCTAATTGGCTCTATCATAAAAACATGGAAAAGTTATTAAACTGCAAAAAATTGTTTTTGTGGGACATCCTGCAGCATATTTCACTATAGTTTTTCAATGACTATCTCATTGAGTCTCAACCAATTTGACATAGTTTGTTGCAGCCACAAAAACAAAGTGGAGCATAACAACCACTTTCAAAGTAAGTACTGCACAATTAAACAGAAAATAACACTTTAAAACCAGAAACAGATTTTTCCCCCAAACTGTTTTACATAATGTTAATAATAATAATAATAATAATAATAATAATAATAATCAAACTGAGAGAGTTTTGGAGCACAATACCCCTGACTTCACGATTGTGTTAAACAACAAAGTATGGATCGTTAATGTTGCAATCCCAGTTGACAGCAGAATCAACAAGAAGCAACTGGAAAAGCTGACACGATATTAGGATTTAAAGATTGAACTGCAAAGACTCTGGCACAAGCCAGTAAAGGTGGTCCCAGTGGTGATTGGCACACTGGGTGCAGTGCCTAAAGACCTTGGCCTACACTTAAACACAATTGGCACTGACAAGATTACCATCTGCCAGCTGCTGAAGGCCATCTTACTGGGATCTGTACACATTATTTGCCAATACATCACATAGTCCTATACACTTGGGAAGTGTCCGATGTGTGATCCAATACAACAGCCAACATGGTGATCTTGTTGGCTGGGTACTAATCTTGTTGTGTATATAATAATAATAATAATAATAATAATAATAATAATAATAATAATAATAATCTGCACGTGTTATTCGCCGATACATCACACAGTCCTAGACACTTGGGAGGTGTCCAATGTGTGATCCAATACAACAGCCAGCAGAGTGATCTTATTGGCTGGGTATTAATCTTATTGTGTATCTAATAATAATAATAATCTGCACGCATTATTCGCCGATACATCACACAGTCCTAAACACTTGGGAGGTGTCCAACGTGTGATTCAATACAACAGCCAGCAGAGTGATCTTTTTTGCTGTGTACTAATCTTGTTACATTTCAAATAATAATAATATGGTCTCAGTCAAGAGAGAAAAGTGGAGTATAAATAAATATAATAATATTTTTCTTTCTAGCAGCCTATTAGTTGGAGCAGAGTTTGCTTGTAGACTAAGGGGAAGGGTAGAGCATTCATGGCAGGGCTTCATGTTCTCATCCTCTTACAGCATTGGCAAGTAGCTAAAAGTATTTGCTGGAGAAAATCCTTTTGTGAGATGTAAATACTGTCTTAGACTTAGTCAGGAGCCGACATGATTGCTGATTTCTGGTTTTGTGATTTTGTTCATTTGCATATTTTTTTTTTGGCTCCAGAATTATATTTTTTCAGGTGCCATAGATACATACAGCATAGCAATGATTCTCCAGGAATTCAGGCAGAATTCCTTCCCAGCCATTTCTGGAGATACTTGGTATTTCCTGGTGGTTTTCTATCCATGTATTAGCCGAATGCAGCCCTGCTTAGTTTCTAAATGCAGAGATCAATGTGTTTAGAGTGGTATGGTGGTTTTCAAGATTGTATGGGAGAAAATGCTTTTATTTATTTCTTGAATTTATGTAGTGCCAAGTAGCTCAGGTTATCCAGTGCATTAAATTGTGGGGCAGCTATATACTTGGAATTTTTCTCCCCTATTCAGACTCTTTAAAAATTAAAAAGCAGGAAGACTCTTGTAGTTCCTTTAATATAAATCAGTTTCATTTACATATCTGAGCTGCAGTCTTTTAAAACTTAAGGCCGACTCAAACTAGTTAGATATGAAAACGTTTTTCTGTTTACTATTTTCTTAAACCGATGAGCTGCTGAACTTGCTGACTGAAAGGTTGGTGTTTTGAATCCGGCGAGTGGGGTGAACTCCTGCTGTTAGCCTCAGCTTCTGCCAACTTATATTTCCAGTACTGGGTGTGTTTTTCAGTCTTTACTAAGCAACATAAAACCTTAAACCACAAGGAATGGATAATTTTCTCATGCCTGAAAAAGAGGAATTTGAGATAGTTATATTTATACATCTGATGGGACAATAGGAGATGGAGTGAGCTTCTCTTCTTCTCCAGAGTCTAAAATGAGAACCAATGGATTCAAATTACATGAAAAGAGATCCTGCCTAAACATTAAGAAGAAGGTTTTTATTGTAAGAGCTGCTGAACAGTGGAACAGACTGCCTTCGGGTGTGGTGGATTCTCCATTTTTGGAGATTGCTGAAAATGGAAAGGATTTTTTGAGGAATGCTTTAGTTGTGTTTTCCTTCATAGTAGGGGGTTGGACTCGGTGGCCCTTGTGGTCCCTTCCAGCTCTAATATCCTATTATGATGTCCAGGTGTCAGAGGGCCGCTGCTCCCTGCTTCCATCCCGTCTTTTGCTTTCCCTCCCATCATACCTTTTCCTCTTTCCTTTCTCTTCCTTCCTTCTCTCCTTTTCTTTCTTCCCCCTCCCTCGCTCCCTCCCTCCTTCTTTGCTTTCTTTCCATTCTTTTCTCCTTCCTTCCTTCTTTTTTCCCTTCCTCCTTTTTCCCCTCCTTCCTTCCTTCCTTCCTTCCTTCCTTCCTTCCTTCCTTCCTTCCTTCCTTCCTTCCTTCCTTCCTTCCTTCCTTCCTTCCTTCCCCTCCCTTTTTTTGCCTTCTCCAGCAATGAGAGGACCTACCTCAAAATATCACTATGGCAACATGGCTCACTTTGTGGCTCTTTCTTTTCTCCCTCCCTTCCTTCCCCTCATACACATGTCATCTTTCCCCTCCCCAGGTACATCACAGAGGGCCACTTTACCTAGCAACAGATAGTCCTTCACCTAGCAACAGCCAGCCCAAGAACATCACAGAGGGCCACTCTACCTAGCCTTTATGGGACAGACAGACATACACTGACTTTTATAGATGGTGCTTTGTGGGGGGGAAATGGGTGAAACAAGTATGGCATTTGGTACTGGTGGAAATATTAATCTCTGATATAGAAGACATAAGATATAAACAGAATAAGACAAAAGTTTTGCATCTTATGGTATACCTTAATAACCATGTTAACCCATCAAGTGGACTTAGCCATCCCCATTTAGTATGCAAGCCAACATTTGAAACATCAACAATGAAATGTGTTTCTAATATTTTTATCCTTGCTATGTTTTAGTAGATTTTTTGTATTTTATGATATTTTTTAGTTGCTGTTTTTTTTTTGTTTATTAAGTTTAATTATATTGTGTTATACTGTCAAACGTGTTTATCTTGATGTAATTGTCTATATGGTCCTGTCCAGCAACTGAATGTTTGCTTTATATGCAGGAAACCACTTTAGGGAGATAGAGTGGCATACAAATAAATTATTATTACTACTACTACTATTATTATTATAACATTTGAAAGGATTTGCTTCATTAAAAATGAGAACATTTACACAAGACAAAGCTAATGTTGGCTGTATATGTCATCTTAGACCTGAATGTAGAAACCCAATTGTGATCATTGCATAATGTTCATATTGTTTACACACACACACACACACACACACACACACACACACACACACATATATATATATATATATGTATGTATAGGTATATATGTATATGTATATATTAAAAATCAGATTAAACTCCCAAAGTGATTTGTTGTTAACTTCTCTTTTGTTTTTGTGTTCCCCCTTCAGCCCCTGCTTCTGGACCCCGCATTGCCTTAAAGGGGGTCTGCAGCTGAGGGGGTGGAGGATATGCCTGGGAGGAAGTTTTCTCCACCCCCTCCGTGCCTGAGCAAGCTGCTGTGTGTTAAGAAACCTGTAGGACCAAAATCACTGCCACTTTGCAAGGACATTTGACTGTCCTGACATTCATATTAGTGCCTCTTCATTCTCCCAACTTTGGCTCTAATTTCTGCCTCCTTCACTTCCCGCACGTGCCAAATGCATCTTCACGAAACAGGAAGCCCCGTGCCAACTCCCTGTGGATGGGCCTGCCATTAAAATGGGGCCTGCGTTTCTGTGAAAAGGCCAACCTGCCCAGTAGGGAGATTGGAGGCTGCCGAGGGTCAGCAGTGAAAGCCCCACATGGAAGGCTCTGGCCAGCGTCTGGTGCTGGGCATGAACAGGGGAGATGGGCGGCAGACGCCTCCCGGGGAGTTGCGGACTCCCACAGAAGAAGGGGAAGAGCCAAGGACCCCTGTGCCTGAAGCCATCTGTGACAGCGGTGGGGATGTCAAGAGTCCTGAAAGGAAAGAAGAAGAAGAGGAGGAAGAAGAACTGGACCCCCGCATCCAGGTGAGATAGGTTTTGATCACGGCTGGGGAGTCTTGCTCAGCCCAAGCACTGTGTACAAATTCAGAAAGTTTTTTGTGGTGGTCTGTAGTGCCAGAAGGAACAGCTCAATCATATTTTACCTTAAAGTGCTTACTACCAATAATGCTGGTGGTGGTTGTTGCTTTTGTTATTGTTATTTATTATTATTTATTTCCTCTATTTATACCCCATCCTTCTCACCCGGGGGGGGGGACGGGGACAGGGACAGGGGGACTCAGGGAGGCTTCACAAAGCACCATATGGTGTCGTCATCATGAAACAATCAATAGTACATTAAATATTAAAAAATATTAGAAACAGTAATTAAAACAATTAACACACGCCTATTAAAAATCGGAATCCAAAATCCAGTCCGGGTCAAATCATTGCCATAAATGTTAAAATCTTCTTTTACTTGCTTGGTCCCACAGCCAGGTCTTGATTTTCCTTCTAAAAAACAGGAGGGAGGTGGCCATCCTGATGTCTCTGGGGAGAGCATTCCACAGGCGGGGGGCCACTGATGAGAAGGCCCTGTCTCTCATCCCCACCCGTCGCATTTGCAATGTTGGTGGGATCGAGAGTAGGGCCTCCCCAGATGATCTTAAGTTTCATGATGGTTTGTACCAGAAGATACGTTCGGACAGGTTGTTGCTGCTTATGTTGTTGTTGTTGTTGTTGTTGTTGTTGTTGTTTGTGTCCCACTTTTCTTCCAGGACTAGGAGTTACAGCAGCTCACAATCTTACACACTTAAAAAACATTCTGCCATAAAACGTAAGTTTTCAGGGCTATTATGGCAACCCTAGGAGTGAGAGATCACCAAGTGATCCAGTTATGAACAGCTCTGCTCAAAATTTGTAAACTTAGTACCATGTGTTGCAGCCAATTGTTGGGGTTCTTTGTTTAGCAACAAGCCAACCCCCTTCTTAAGCAGAAGCACTCCTCCTCCGGTTAAGGAATATACAAGCACAACTTGTATCTTTTGTAGAAAACTTTACACAGTAGTATTTACAAAAGTCTAGCAGATGTTCTTGACTCTCTTCAGACCTTCTTTCAACACTTTACACTCCCAATCAGTTCATACCTTCACAGTATTAGCTCTTCTCTCTGGTCTTCTTCATTAATTCTTCAACTTCTTTGTATTTCCATCTCCAGCAGCGTAACACTCTGGACACATTCCAGCTTGTCAACATCTCCCTTCAACTGTGGTGCCCAGAACTGGACACAATATTCCAGGTGTGGTCTGATCAAGGCAGAATAGAAGTGTTGCATGACTTCCCTCGATCTAGACACTAGACTCCTATTTACCTTCAGTTCCTTGGAGGAAAAATGGGACAGAAGTGTCACAAACAGATAAGGATAAAGAGCTGACACCAGATGGCACAGGAAAAGGGTGGGGATCAAACCAAAAGCATCAATTTTACATTTAGGTTGAAACCAGGCCCACCTTGAAGATAGGTGATGGAAAATCACCTATATTTTAGAGGACTATGATATTCCATTGTCTCTATTCAAAGTGTACCACTGGAAGCTTGGCTGTATTGCTTTTTTCTTTGCTTCCCTCATCTTCTTTCATCCCATGTTGTTGTTAACATAGTGAAACACAAAATGGAAATTCTTAAAACTGACTGGAATCTGTCTGGCAGGTAGCTGCTCATAATTTCCCATCACCAATTTGAAATTTTTAAAAATAGCATTCTCTCCTTCTCTTTCTTTCTGTATATTCATAGCACGGAGGGGGGTTTTTTGGGCAGCACCTGGCCATGCTGGCGGAACAATACTGGAACTCTATGTCCAAAAACTTATCTTGTTCGTTGATGGGTATGATAGCTCTCCTTGTTCGTGGATGGGCTGAGAAGGGGATACAAACCTACAGATACACTGTCCAATGCCAAGTAGCCCTTTGGAGAAAGTCCTGGCCAATGACTGTTCTTGAGCCTTGCTCTTCTGTCTTTCTGACCATAGGAGGAGCTGGAGCATCTCAACCAGGCCAATGAGGAGATAAATCGTGTGGAGCTGCAGCTGGATGTAAGGAAAAAGTGCACCAAACCCTTTTGCGTTATCTTTCTTTCCCTTGCTACCATGTTTTTTGGATTTTTTTTGTTTTGTTTTGTTCAGGGGTAGTGAGCGAGATGCATGCATATGTATTGAGAGTGTGTGTAGGCAGGGAACAGTCACTTATTGTCAGAAATATTAAAAATTAACTAGGTATATTAAATTACCAAAATGTGAGTCAAGCACTGAAAGGGTTAAACGGATGCAACGACTCAGCAAAAGCTGTAGTTCAATATAAGCAGGTGTGCCTGTTGCTTAGTAACGTCTTAGTTTGAGAGAGCTCTCAGTGTGAGAGACTGCCTCAGTGGGAGAATAGGTCTCAGTGGTAGTAGGCCTCACTGTGGGAGAAAGGCCTCAGAGTGTGTGGTAAACATCAGTATGAGGCCTCATGTAATTATTGCTTGTATTGTTGTGTTTGGGCTTGGCCTCATGTAAGCCGCACCGAGTCCCATGGGGAGATGGTAGCGGGGTACAAATAAAGTGTTGTTGTTATTATTATTATTATTATTGTGTGTGATTCTCCGGTGAACTTTGTGTCATGGAAACCTTGTTCTTGTAAATAGTGCAACCATATTATTTTGCTATAAAGAAAAGCCTCCTATGGAAGAGATAACATTGATCTCTGTGTTTTTTGTTCTTTTTATTACTTTTGGCTGCTGGTGCTGGGTCACGCTGCTACTGATAGGTTGCTCTGCTGTACATTTGTGAGGAGGGTCTTTTGTTGATAAGCCCACTCACCCAACACCTTCCATATGGTGACAGAGTGCTGGGCACAGGGATAGGAAATATTGTTATCTTTCTGTTGTCTTGGAAGCATGGCCTAATAGTGGGGAAAAATCTGCTCCTATTCCTCTTTGGCTAGGAAGGTGGGTTGGCTGATGTCTTGATCCCTATTTATTATTAGCTCTGGCTTGAGAGGGGCAGCAGTGAAGGTAAAGTGGGGGTGTCATTTAAATCTCTCTTGGAAGGGAATTTCTAAATCTGGGAGTAGCCATCGAGAAGGCCATCTCAGGAGTATGAAGGAGATGGGACAGAGAGAAGGGCCTCTCCAGCGTTTCTCAAAACATGGGCAGGTTTTTATGTGAGAATACAGTTTTTCAGATAGGCTTTTAGGTTTCCTATGCTATGAACTGAATGGGGAAATAAGGAGAGTGGTGTTGTTGGGTTCTGTTCTGTTTTGACTGTTCTCCTGAGGCAGTTTGTGCCCTTGATTCCCACAGGAAGCCCGTACCACCTACCGGAGGATCTTGTCTGAATCTGCCAGGAAGCTGAATGCACAGGGCTCCCAGCTGGGGAACTGCATTGAGAAAGCCCGTCCTTATTATGAGGCCAGGCGCTTGGCCAAGGAGGTAATAATGTCTCTTTGCTTTCGTTGTGTTCTGCTGCTGAGACTCTTACTGTCCCTGGTTTGTCTTAGAGCAGGAAACATTAAAGGATTAGAGCTGGGCTTCGTGATTGTGCTGGGCCCATTTTGTGTAAGAGACTCAGAAAAAAGCAGCCATTGGGATTCTGAAGTGACTGCTGAAAAGCAACAGTCTTTCTTGTAGCTAAGCCTTCTTGTTTTCAGTAATGTTCCTAAGCTCTGGTTAGGGAAAGGAGTGTTGCGTTTAATGCCAGAAAACAATCCGTCCCTCTATAATACCAAAATTAAAGTCCAACTGCAGTGCCCTTGAAGATAAAATGACACCAGGGTTGCAGTAGGTTTGTGCAGAGCTTCAGCAGAGAGGAAAATAAACAGCTTTATCCAGATATAGCAGAAAATATACTCCTTCAGCATCCAAAATAAAATATAGCTTAGTTCATTGATCTCCTTACTAAACAAATGGTCCTTTCCAAAGAATATTGTATTAACAATCTGCAGGAGAAAAAAAACCAAAAAAAAAAAAAACAGAGCTTGACACCCTCAACAGCAATTTGTACAGAGCTTCCAATGGTATACTCAAACCTCTTTAGTTACACCCTGTTGATTGCAGCAAGATACATTTATTTATTTATTTATTTATGACATTTATATGCCGCCCTTCTCACCCCAAAGGGGACTCAGAGTGGCTTACAAGGTATGTACATACAGTAGATCATATTATTAACATAGTACAATAGTACAATATCAGTATTATATATTACTATATCATTATATTGTAATATTATTAGTAATATTACATGTAATATAAAAATATAATTATAATATTGTATTACTATTATTAGTATTATATTGTATTACATTATAATATTATAAATATTATATGTATATACAATAGATTATATTATTAGCATAGTACAATATCAGTATTATATATTACTATATTGTACTATACCATTATATTGTAATATTATTAGTAATATTACATAATTATAATATTGTATTATTATTAGTATCATATTGTATTACATTATAATATTATAGATATTATATTATATTATATTATTAGTAAAGCACCAGAGACAAGATGGAACTATCTTCTGCCCCCCTCTCTCTTCACTCAGTATTATTATATATTACTATATTGTACTATAGCATTATATTGTAATATTATTAGTAATATTACATAATTATAATATTGTATTATTATTAGTATCATATTGTATTACATTATAATATTATAGATATTATATTATATTACATTATATTATTAGTAAAGCACCAGAGACAAGATGGAACTGTCTTCTCTCTTCACTTTGGATCAGATAAGCACTTGCATCTATTGATCCATGCAACACACCTGCATGTGGACCTTTCTTTCTTTACACATAGATCTACCTTAACCTTGTTGTTGATCCTTGCAAAAACTCATCCAGATTTCTGTATACTTTAACAAGGGGGAGTGTGACAAAGAACCAAGGCCTCTTCCACACTGCTGAATAAAATCCCACATTATCTGCTTTGAACTGGAATATATGGCAGTGTGGACTGAGATATCCCAGTTCAGAGCAGATATTGTGGGATTTTCTGCCTTGATATAGTGGAATATATGGCTGTTTGGAAGGACCCCAAGACACCTGGCTTATTTTTCCAGTTTCCTGAAGGGAATGTAAAACATATTTTTGCTGCATTAACCATTCCACTCTCCTTCCCTATTTTGCAGGCCCAGCAGGAAACCCAGAAAGCTGCGCTTCGGTACGAGCGAGCCGTGAGCATGCACAATGCGGCCCGCGAGATGGTTTTCGTGGCTGAGCAGGGAGTCATGGCAGACAAGAACCGCCTGGATCCCACGTGGCAGGAGATGCTTAATCATGCAACATGCAAGGTGAAATTCCCCTCTCTTTAGCATTCTGTTATAATACAGATTGTTTTGGCTTTAGGGCATGACCACCACAAATGGAGAAAGGTTCCTTCTTTTTACTGACATTTCTAATAAACATTTTAAAATTTTGGTTTCATCTTTGGTAGTCTCTCCGGTGTCATGTACCATCTGTACATCATCTTGTAGAAGTTTTATCCTAGTCCATAACATCTTGTAAATTTAATCTATTTTCCACATCTGTTCCCACTTGTCTCAATGAATATTATGACCATTGAATCATATAATCTTTAATCAGATATTCTGTATCTTATTTTATTAATATTTTATACACTTGAAAAAACAATTCCCATAGACTGGAAAAAATATTATCCATTTTGTTATATTTCCAAATTGATGCCTATCTTCACGTCCATTGTAGTTGTCTATATATTTTTTTCTTGTCAGGAGTGACTTGAGAAACTGCAAGTTGCTTCTGGTATGAGGGAATTGGCCGTCTTCAAGGACATTGCCCAGGGGACACCTGGATGTTTGATTTTTTTACCATTCTTGTGGGAGGTTTCTCTCATGTGCCCGCATGGGGAGCTGGAGCTGAGAGAGGGAGCTCAACCCACTCTCCTCAGATTTGAACTGCTGACCTGTCAGTCAGCAGTTTTGCCAGCACAAGGGTTTAACTCATTGCGGCACTGGGGGCTCCGTTGTCTATATTGAAACCATGTAAATTGTATTCCCTCTTGTTGTAGTTTCCTTGTTTTTAAAAAGTGAACTTCATTTTGTTGTCTAGTTAATACCTGCTTAAAGACGGGCCATTGGTCTCGACGCATTTGTGTCTGATGGAAGGCTTCTTTGATTGAAGTCCACAGAGGTATTTTTGAATATAACCTTGGTTTGTACTTTTCCCACCTTTGTCCTTTAGGTGAATGAGGCCGAGGAAGAGCGGTTGCGCAGCGAACGGGAGCATCAGCGTGTCACGCAGCTCTGCCAGCAAGCTGAGGCCAAGGTGCAGTCACTGCAGAAGTCCCTGAAGCGTGTCATTGTGAAGAGCAAGCCTTACTTTGAGCTGAAGGCTCAGTTCAACCAAATCCTTGAGGTAAGGCCACTGACCCTGTCCTGATTCCTTTGACCACTTCCATCCTCTAATGGGCCGTAGCCGTGGAGCGTTTTTCCACCACTAGAACCCAATCTGTGTGGATCCCAGCTAATTTTCCACGATAGCTCAATATTCCTAACATAAAATCATAAAGTTGGAGGATACCCCAAGAGCCATCCAGCCCAACCCTGTTCTGCTATACAGAAACACACAATCAAAGCACCACTGACACAATAATAATAATAATAATAATAATAATAATAATAATAATGACAATACTTTATTTATATTCTGCTCTTCTCCCCAAGGGGACTCAAAGTGGATTACAGTATATACACAGACACAGAAAAACATTCAATGCCTTGTTACAAATGCTTTTTACTTACTTAGGTGATTCCTAAGTCTGGTGTCTTGGCGGTGGGTTCGTAGGTGGCTGTGGAGCCCTATTCTTGATCCACATGTTCTCCCACAGTGAGGACATTGGTTTCCAGGTGGAAGGAAGTTCTGTTCAGGGTTGGCTTGATGCACCTTCTTCTTAGCACGTTTCTCCCTTTCACCCTCTATTCGAATTCTGCAGCACTGCTGGTCACAGCTGACCTCCAGTTAGAGCGCTCAAGGGCCAGGGCTTCCAAGTTCTCAGAGTCTCTCTGCCACAGTTTTTAAGTTTGGCTTTAAGCCCATCTTTAAATCTCTTTTCCTGTCCACCAACATTACGTTTCCCTTCTTGAGTTGGGAGTAGAGTAACTGCTTTGGGAGACAGTGATTGGGTATTCAGACAATGTGGCGAAATGACATACAGTGGGACACAAATACACAGACAAAGGAAAAGACTTCTCCTTTCATTTCTGGCTCGGAAGTGGTGATCATCTCCGGCTCATGGGGAGGTATTCTTTCTCCATTTCTAAGCTGAGGAGCCTGCGCCCGTATACACCTTCTGGTCGTGTGGCCGGCATGACTGCTAGGAGCGTCTTTTTGCCTTTTACCGCCAAAACGGTACCTATTTCTCTACTCACATTTATATGTTAGGTTGGCAGGAGCTAGGGCTAACAGTGGGAGCTAACCCATCCTGCAGATTCGAACTGCCAACCTTCAGGTCAGCAGTTCAGCAACACAAAAGTTTAATCCATAGTGCCATCCAGCCATCTTAAAGGAGACTCCACCACACACCAAGGCAGCATATTCCATATTGAACAGTTCCTACCTTTAGGAGTTTTCCCCCCTAATGTTTAGGTGGAACCTCTTTTCTGTAGTTTGAATCCATTGCTCCATGTCTAAGTTTCCAGAGCAGCAGAAAACAAACTCACCAGTCTTAAGAATTGATGGAATCCATGGTCAGTGAAGTGAAGGGAGAAGATCAGGCCACAATAACCCAGACAGTCAAAGCTGTAACCTGACATCCTGTTAATGTTCCATAAATATCCACATATGGAGATATGCTGGACCCTCACTACACACTCTGCCATGTATTTTTTTATCATGTCAGAAGTGACTTGAGAACATATTGCACGTTGCTTCTGGTGTGAGAAAATTGGCCATCTACAGAGACGTTGCCCAGGGGACACCTGGATGTGTTACCATCCTGCTGGGAGGCTTCTCTCATGTCTCTGCAACTAGAGCTCACACCATCTCGTGGATTTGAACTGGCACCCTTCAAGTTAGCAACCCAACCTTCAGGTCAGCAGTCCAGCTGGCACAAGGGTTTAACCCATTGCACCACCGCGGTTCTTAGTTCTGTGATGTATAATAGGAATGCTGCGCAATTTGTCAATGACTTGAGGCCCTATATACCAGGATCCGATCCCAGCTTTTCTGTTTATCCCAGATTATCTGGCAGTGTGGACTCGTTCATATAATCCAGTTTAAAGCGGATCTGGGATATAGGGCCTGTCTAAAAGGGCCCTTGGTGTCAATACACAGTGCACACGTGCAATATGCAGTTCTGCTTCTGCTGCTGTAATTGATCTGTAGTGCAGTGGTGAATAAGTTGCTTCATTAACTTACTTAGGTTACTAACGGGATATTAGCCAAATTATGTCTTCGTTTATGACTTTGTCAGTGTTTGAGCTGTGTTTATTTTAATTTTTGTAAGCTGCCTTGAGCCTCAGAATGGAGAAAAGGTGAGATATACATGAGTAAATAACTGCCATAGCAGTCCCTCATGTCAGAATGTAGAAGTGTTATACCTTTGGTGACTAGAGCTTCCAGCCTCCCCAGCCAATATGTCTCTTATTTGGGTTTTATAGTTCAAAATGTAACTTTCCCCAACTCTCCCTGTGTTCCATATTTGAATATAAAATTGGAATATGGTATGACCCCTGTAACTGTGAGATTAGTATCAATATCATCAGCTATGCTCATCCATCAAAATATGTCCTCCCTGGGAATTTTCTATGTCCCCCAGTTAATTTAATGACATGGGAAAACTCTCAATGATGTCAGTTACCAGGCTTCTCTCATGTCCCAACAAGCTAGAGCTGACAGACAGGAGCTCACCCCAAGTCGCTTCTAGTGTGAGAGAATTGGCCGTCTGCAGAGACATTGCTCAGGGGACGCCCAGATGTTTTACCATCCTGTGGGAGGCTTCTCTCATGTCCCCACATGGGAAGCTGCAGCTGACAGATGGGAGCTCACCCCGCTCCCTGGATTCGAACCCGGCACAAGGGTTTAACTCATTGCGCCACTGGGGTTCTCCACCAGTCAAAATGTAAATTGTTAAATGCATTCAAATGCTGCTGTTAACTAACGCAGTCAATTGCCTTGTTAATTACTAGTCAAGCAGAAACCTTGGTTTTGCAAGAATTTCAAAGCATGGCCTCAGTCAGTTGGAGCAAGAGGCCTTTGAGTTGCTTCTTCTGCTGCCGCCAGTGCTACTGGAGTAAGTTAATTTACCTTTATGGGTTCCTGAGTTGATTTGGAATGGAAGGATTATTCTGTAATGAATTAAAATCGCTCCATAATGGATTTAATTTAATTTATAATTAATTTTGATCCTAGATGAATTAGAAAGAATACAACAATGCATTAAAATGTTAATCTTTTGTAATAACTATTAATTACTTTGTGGGTTTGGGAACTTTATTGCTTAATAAATAATGGTTTATTTTAATAAAAATAATGTTTTATGTATTTATAGTTTTCTTGTTCAAATCCACTTTTTTCTGATTGGTTTCTGCTTTTGTCAAATTGGTCCCCGTTGATGATATAGCCTTTAAGCAATCAGCAAACTGGAAATGTATTCATGCGCCCTGCAGAAGTTGGTTTAAGTATTCAACTTCTCAACCCACCAAGTCCCCCAGGCAATGCGCATTTGCTCAAAACACTCTAAATGTTAGATTAATAACTAAACATCAATTAAATTAAATTCAGTCTCCTCCATAAGAAACTAGACAAAATATGCATTTAATAATATACTTTGTTTATATTCCGCTCTATCTCCCCAAGGGGACTTTAGAGTGGATTACAGAATATATATATGGCAAACATTCAATGCCATTACACAAT
Source organism: Anolis sagrei ordinatus (assembly GCF_025583915.1). NCBI lineage: Eukaryota > Metazoa > Chordata > Lepidosauria > Squamata > Anolidae > Anolis > Anolis sagrei. The sequence goes on along the minus strand of NW_026845477.1, from coordinate 286,964,214 downwards.
TAACAACAAAGACAGATAGTACATAGACAGAGGCAAGGCTTCCCACTTTTCCATGTCTGCCACCTGGAGATTGTGCTCGACTCGGCCCTGGGAAGGTGCTGTTGTGTCATTTTCCACACCAAGGAAGCTGTTGTCCATGGACGCCTTCCGGATTGAATTTGCTGACATGTTTTCAGGGGAACTTTTTACCTCCCCTTTGAAGCGGTACCTATATATCTACTCAAACTGCTAGATAAGCCGATGCTAGGGCTGACGGCGGAAGCTCACCCCCACCTGTGGCTCAAACTGCCGACCTTCCAGTCAATAAGATTTTCAGTAGCAGGACCCCACAATAAATGAATGGTTAACAAAAATGGTGAAAATAATGAGCATGGAAGAATTGACATATCAAATAAAACCCCACAAGGCAACTTTTAAAAAAAGGCATAGACTGGTCTTTATTGATCAATTTCATGAAACAAGAAAAATTGAAGATAATGTGATGATAATATATTAGAAAGAAATCCCTATTCTAATCAATTATTTCTCAGCCTGGTGTTTGTCCTATAATAAAATTATGTGTGTGTGTGTGCGTTTCCTGCCTCTCCTCATAGGTTCTCATAGGCCCAGTGGGTCAAACCGCTGAGCTACTGAACTTGCTGACCGAAAGGTTGGCTGTTCAAATCCGGGAAGTGGAATGAGCTCCCGCTGTTAGGCCCAGCTTCTGCCAACCTAAACATGCAAGTATGAGTAGATCAAGAGGTATCGCTTTTGCAGGAAGTTAACGGCACTGGCCACATGACCTTGGAGGCGTCTATGGACAATGCCGGCTCTTTGGCTTAGAAATGGATATGAATGCCACCCCACAGAGTCGGACATGACTAGACTTAATGTTAGGGGAAACCTTTGCCTGTACCTTTACTACCTCCCCTCATGGCTCGGGATCGGGTACAACATGGTTGAAGCACTCAAATAAAATATAATACTATTAAAATGCATCTATTACAATACATAGAGCAAAGATTGACAGAAATACCAATAAAATGTAAAGTTAAAATTCAGAATTGACTGGGTAGGCCTGCTGGAAGAAACAGATCTTTTTTAAATTCTGACAGCTAATTTTGCTGTCAAAGGTCTTCCTGCAGATGTCTTGGGGCAGCCAGTGAAACTGTCCTCCGGGTGACAGTCGCCAGTTGGGTTCTGGCTGGTTGGAGTAAGTGTCCTCAGAGAACCTAAGTGTCCCCAGGGGCAGATTGTACGGGAGAAGGTGATCCTGTAGGTAACCTAGACCCAAACTATATAGGGCTTTTAATGTGCTTTGTGCTTTATTCGGAAACTAATTGGCAGCCAGTGCAGTGACTTCAGTATGGGCATGAAATGTTGCTAAATGTGGCCAAGATGTCCCCAATGGGGACCATGTTAAAAATTGTGAAGAATTGTTAAAAATTGTGAAAAAAGTAGAAAAGATCTGGGTGTGTATGAAATGGAAGTCAGTTTTCCAAAGTCTCAGTAGTAGCCAATGTGGAGTCCCAGTCCCCAGCATCCTAACACAGCTCATTTTTATTAAAGTAAAAATAAAGATTTCCCCTTGACATTAAGTCTAGTCATGTCCGATTCTGGAAGTGGTGCTCATCTCCATTTTTAAGCGAATTACTCTACTCACATTTGCATGTTTTCGAACTGCTAGGTTGGCAGAAGCTGGGGCTAACAGTGGAAACTCACCCTGCTCCCCGGATTTCTACTGCTGACCTTTTGGTCAGCAAGTTCAGCAGCTCTCTGATTTAACCCACTGCCCAGCGGGAGCTCATCTGTATTGTTACAGTAAAAATCCCTAAGAGATTTGGCCCATGCTTGCTATATTGACAATGATTATAACAGGCTTTTGTACCTCTATCTTTGCTGTTTAGGAGCACAAGGCCCGGGTGACATCCCTGGAGCAGCAGGTCTCTCAGGCTAAGATGCGCTACTCAGTGGCTTTGAGGAATCTGGAGCAGATCAGCGAGCAGATCCACGCCCGGCGGCTCCAGCGCCTGGTTGGGCGCAGGGCTTCCCCGGTGGGGGCGGAGGCCAGCCCGGCCCTGCTGTACGGTAGTGCGGCACTCCCTCCGGAGCCGATCTCCTCTTCCGACACCCTCTCGGTGCTCAGCTTCCAGACCATTGCTTCCGACCTGCAGAAGTTCGACTCGGTGGAGCACTTGCTGGGTCTCTCCGACGCCGCCAGCCTCAACAGCGACGAGCTGGAGGAGCGGGAGCAGCGCCGCAGTGCCCAGACGCACCCCTTCAAGCACCACCGCAGCATCAGCCTCTGACGTCCCTCTCCTCCCCCTGACCCTCTTGCAGTCCCTTTAACTCTGGTCCTTCTGGGTATTTGGGACCAGAGGCCCGAGTAGTAGTTACAAGGGGGAGGCGGTTTGTGGAGTGCATGGGTTATGTAGCAACATTGGGCCTTGCCCGTCTGACATGTAGCCTGCAAGTGGATTGTTTCCTCTCTGTGTGTAGCCCCTTACTCCCTGCCCTACAAGCACAACGGGGCTCATCCATGCTCCCATTGCTTGAAGACTTCGGCATTTTTTGTCCCGTTGTTCTTGGTCCATCAGGCCATCATTCCCCCACTTTCCCCCCAGCATGCACCTGTTTCCTGGGAGTGTTACATGCTGGAAGTGCTTCTGCAGCCCTGCCTTATTGGTAAAACCATCCTTTTGACCTCCTGGGAGGCAAAGAATGGTGAAGGGGAGGTTTTAGATGGTTGTTTTGTAGTGGTGGGCTGGAAATCCAGAAAAAGAAGAGATGTTAGTGTATGCTCCCTTGCTGCTATCACTGCATTGTAGAGACCCTTCCCACACCGCTTTCATTGAATTGCTAACCCAGGCTATACAATATGGCCTTTTTAAATGGAACTCTGGCGCCCCTACCGGGCTACTTTGAACACACTACTCTTTTATTCTCAGAGGCATGTCCTTTGTCCCTCTCTAGCGACAGATTTTCTATATAGGATGGCAGCTGCCTGCCTCTTTATAGCTTCGTCGAGCCGAAGACCCGCTCTCACGTCTTAGCAGAGCCAGAGCTACGAAGAGGCTGGCATCTTGAAGGTGCCTTTCAACACTACCAGAAGAGAAGGACGCACAGCAAGAAGCTGGTTCTGTTTGGGATGACAGACTTCCCTCTCTGTGGGTTTCAACCTCTCAGCACATCCCAGTTTTACACTCGTGCTGCTTGGGATGTCATTTGCACTAAGAGGTGGCAAAAGATGGAGCTGGGAAGTTTCTCCCTACGCTCCCAGCAATCTCCCCAGCCCTTGTCTCTCCCAGCATTTTGTGTGGGGTGGCAATCTAAACAGATTTGCTGGTCGCTGGCTGTGATGAGAGCCCGTTGCCGGTTCGAGGCAGCCTGATAGCAACTCTGTATGTGTGTGTGCGTATTTGTATGACTGGCTTCTGCTGTGTATTTTATTTAAAGTAAAGTTTATGCCCTATGGAATATTTTTTGCTTCTCTCCATCTTTATTCTCTCTCAAACTGGTTTTGAAATTGAAGTTTTCCTTGGGTAGTCTTGACAAGTTTGGATGTGATGTTTTTTTCGCATAGATCACAAACTGGAAAGGAGGATCAGCACCCTCTTCTTTGGCAGGACTTCCACGAGATTGTCAATATTGGCACAGACTCACCTAGTCTCCCCTCTCTCCCTAGACTTTACTTCGCTTTTGTTATGTCCACAAAAGACTCTTCTAGATAATGATGGAGGGTGTAATGGCCTTCCAATATTATTCCAATAAAAAATAATAATTAAATACACAAAAATAATTATAATTAAATGCACAACCAGTTGCATTTCAAGTCCAGGCTGTGCAGTGAACACAGCTCAACAAAGAAACAGAATGGCCTTTCCAAGTTGTATGAACTGATGATAATAGAGAGTTAGACAAAGTTACGAAAGCAAAGACTCATATACAAGGCAATACAGAAATCTCAATATTGCTGTTGTGATTGAGTGCCTTTGAGTCTGAGCTATGGTCACCCAAAGGAGAAATTCTTATGAGGTTTTGACAAAAAAAATGTTTAAAGATGGGTTGTTTTTCCCTTCCTCTGACACTGAGGTTGCCCAGTGGGTTTTCAAAGCCCAGCAAGGATTCTGAGTATCATAGAATCAAAGAGTTGGAAGAGACCTCATGGGCCATCCAGTCCAACCCCCTGCCAAGAAGCAGGAATATTGCATTCAAATCATCCCTGACAGATGGCCATCAAGCCCCTGTTTAAAAGCTTCCAAAGAAGGAGCCTCCATCACACTCCAGGGCAGAGAGTTCCACTGCTGAACGGCTCTCACAGTCAGGAAGTTCTTCCTCGTGTTCAGATGGAATCTCCTCTCTTGTAGTTTGAAGTTTCGTGTCCTAGTCTCCAGGGCAGCAGAAAACAAGCTTGCTCCCTCCTCCCACTATCCCAAGTTGTAGTCCAACCTCAAATCATTCTGCTGGTGTAGCAGCCAGTATTATTTGTCTTCTAATACGGAAGCTTCCACAGAAACCTACAGATCCATAACTGCAGCTGCTACACTAGGACATCCCTGATGAATGTGGGTCAGTATCAACACTTTCTGGAGTCAAATGGCATCTGGAAGAGTTTATCTTTCAAGGCAAGGTTTCAGATGTTTCCAAAGCCTCGTCTTTGGATAACATAATGTCTTGTGACTAGAATAGTGGGCTTCACCTTACATACGGTCTAGGAAGATGCAAAGTTGAGACGGGGGAGTGTGAAATTGTTCCTTTTTTCCTTAATCATTTGATACACATTGCTTGATGTGGGAGGAAGAAGTTCCTTTTGGGCTGGCACTTTTCTCCAGGGTGAAACCAGGAAGCCGAACCAATATTTACAGTGCAGACACCCACAAAAATAATGAGTGCTTACATTGTCCCAACATTGTGCAACAAAATGATAAGCCATTCCCACAAGACAGAGAACAACTCATGGACACATTGACATGTTATGTTATACTATGTCACAACATAAGTTGTGTCACTAAAAAGATTTCTGAATCATCTGCCTGTTTCAAAGCTGTAGACCTATTATCCATATTTATTTATTTTTTGTGTCAAAAGCATTGCATAAATAAGTATTAACACTTATAAAATAGAAGAAGCACACACAGCTAAAGAATTTTTGACCAAAAATGAGCAACAGCAATCACATTGTCTGTAGCTTTAAACAATTCTTCTGTGCATGAGGCAGGGCATTGTGGACAAGCATACAAATGTGGAGTTGTTTGTTCTGCTCCACAGTCACACAAGGTGGTGGGTTCTTCTAGGGCAGTGTTTCTCAACCTTCCTAATGCTGCGACCCCTTAATACAGTTCCAAATGTTGTGGTGACCCCCAACCATAAAATTATTTTAGTTGCTACTTCATAACTGTAGTTTTGCTACTGTTATGAGTTGTAATTTAAATATCTGATATGCAGGATCTATTTTATTCACTGGATGAAATTTGGCATGAATACCTGATACACTCAAATTTGAATACTGGTGGGGTTGGGGGACATTGATTTTTTTTCCATTTGGGAGTTAATCGCTGCTGGGATTTATAGTTAACCTACAATCAAAGAGCACTCTGAACTCTACCAATGGTAGAATTGAACTAACCTTGGTACACAGAACTCCCATGACCAACAGAAAATACTGGAAGGATTTGGTGGGCACTAACCTTGAGTTTTGGAGTTGTAGTTCACCCACATCCAGAGAGCACTGTGGACTCAAACAATGATGGATCTGGCCCTGGACCATATTCTCAATATGCCCAAATGTGAACACTGGTGGAGGATGGGGAAAATAGACCTTTGGGAGTTGTAGTTGCTGGGATTTATAGTTCACCTGCAATCAAAGGGCATTCTGAACTTCACCAACAATAGAATTGGGCTAAACTTCCCACACAGAACCCTCATGACCAACAGAAAATACTGTGTTTTTTGATGATCTTTGGTGACCCCTCTGACACACCCTTGTGACCCCCCAGGAGTCCCAACCCCCAGGTTGAGAAAACCTGTGCTAGAAGAATTAAGAGTTTAAATTCAGGAAGAAAACAAAAGAACAGAAAATAAGTTGATTGCTTAGCCAAACACTGACAACTGGAGGAACAATGAGAAACATCAAAATGTAAGACCAGTGCTAGATCAGGCTTATCTATTCTAGCATCCCAGTTCCCAATTTTTGGGAAACCCCACTCAAAACCAAAAAGGAGGAAGCTGCAGAGACAAATCTGAAAAAAAAAAAACCAGAGGAAAGGGCACTACTCAGAAGGTACACACGGGAGGCAGCAATTGTCAGCACCTCTCAACTCACTGGGGCAGTGAATCTATGTAGTGAAAAGAGTTCAGTACGTTGGGTAGTTCCTTTACATCTCTGACAAAAATTCAGACCGGATTCACTGACAATGTGTCGGTAATTGCCCCTCATAGCATGGACTCTGCAGAAGGAAAGTGCTTGCTAAGAAGAAGGGGAGGGCACCAAGAGAGAAAGGACTGGTGGGGGAAACAAGAGGGGCTAGTTCAGTGTTTCTCAACATTCCTAATGCTGCAACCTCTTAATACAGTTCCTCATGTTGTGGTGATCCCCAGCTATAAAATTATTTTGTTGCTACTTCATAAATGTCATTTTACTACTGTTATGAATCGCAAATATCTGATATGCAGGATGTATTTCCATTCACTGGACCAAATTTGGCACAAATACCCAGTACACCCAAATTTGAATACTGGTGGGGCTGGGGGGATTGATTTTATCATTTGGGAGTTGTAGTTGCTGGGATTTATAGTTCACCTACAATCAAAGAGCATTCTGAACTCCACCAACGATGGAATTGAACCAAAGTTGGTACACACAACTCCCATGACCAACATGGTGGGCATTGACCTTGAGTTTTGGATTTGTAGTTCACCTACATCCAGAGAGCACTGTGGACTCAAACAATGCTGGATCTGGATCAAACTTGGTGTGATACTCAATTTGCCCAAATGTGAACACAGGTGAAGTTTGGGAAAAACAGGCCTTGACATTTGGGAGTTGTCGTTGCTGGGATTTATAGTTCACCTACAATAAAAAAGAGCATTCTGAACCTCATCAACGATAGAATTGGGCCAAACTTCCCACCCAGAACTCCCATGCCTTGAAGGGACTTGCTGGCGTGAATCTCCCTCCTGCCTCACACACTCGCCCTTGCCTGCACATGTGCACCACACTGCCATGCACTGAGCATGCCTGCTCTCCCCTCCCTGCTTGGTGTCTGAGAAACAGCCCTCCCCTTGGCTGGGTGGCTGGCTGAGAGGCCAGACAATCACAGTGGAGGAGGGCTTTTGGTGGGAGGATTCACAATTTGTTTCCAAAAAGGAAGAGAAGAACAGGCACCCTTCTCTGCCAAAGGGGTTTCTAAGACTATCAGAAATATATGTTTTCTGATGGTCTTTGTGACCCCTCAAAAAACCCCTCGTGACCCCCCCAGGGATCCCGACCCCCAGGTTGAGAAACACTGAGCTAGTTGATTAAAGAAGAGGCCTGGGCACCCGGAGAGGCTGGAGAAGGGAAGGATGGGTGTGGGAAACCTCGGGAGGGGAACGAGAGGGCCCAGGGCAGGTCCAAAGAGGGGATGGGCAGAGGCGATGGGGAAGAAGGGAAGGATGGTAACATAGGGAGAGGGCCGGGTGAAGCAAAAGAGGCTGAGAAAGCAGAGACGGGCAAGGAGGTGGCTGGTTTGGTAGTGTGGGTGGAAAGCAAGGTGGCGGGAGCTAATCCAGAGCCCTTGTCATTGCTGTGGGTGCGCTGGTGGCGGTTGAGGTGGGAGCTGCGGCTGAAGCACTTGCCACAGACACTGCACTTGTAGGGTTTCTCTCCTGTGTGGGTGCGCTGGTGGATGGTGAGCTCTGAGCGCTGGATGAAGGCCTTGCCGCACTCCCCGCAGGCATATGGCTTCTCTCCCAGGTGGATGCGCTGGTGCTTGATGAGATTGGAACTGACACTGAAGCATTTCCCACAGACATCACAGTGGTACGGCTTCTCCCCGGTGTGCATGCGCCGGTGCTTGGTGAGGTCCGATTTCTGGATGAAGCCTTTGCCACAATCGCTGCACTTGTAGGGCTTCTCACCCAGATGGGTGCGCTGATGCTTCAAGAGGTTGGAGCGCACGCTGAAGCTCTTGCCACACTCGTTACACTTGTAGGGCTTCTCCCCGGTGTGCATGCGGCGGTGCTTGGCCAATGCTGAGTTCTGAGCAAAACACTTGCCACAATCAAGGCAAGAATAGGGCTTCTCGCCAGTCTGAGTGCTTTGGTGGCGCACCCCTTCCCCGCCACCTCTCCCACACTTGCTGCAAGCCGGACGCCTCCAGAGGAAATTCTTGCCACAGTCGCTGCACTTGCAGGGCAGCAAAGCCCCCCAGTGACGTTTCCGGCGAGTCCCCACAAGGCCACAGTCCGTGCAGTGGCAGGGTGGGTGCTCGGCGCTCCTGTGGATGCGCTGGTGCCGCTCCAGGTGGGAGCTCTGTGAGAATCCCTTGCCACAGTCCTCACAGTTGTAGGGCTTGTCGCCAGCGTGGATGCGCTGGTGCCGGTCCAGATGGGAGCTCCATGCAAAGCTCTTACCACAGTCCTTGCAAGCATAAGGTTTGGCAGAGTCATCTGGATGGCGGGTCCGGCGGTGCTGAAGCAGGGCCCCATTCAGCCCAAAGCTCTTGCCGCAGTCTTTGCAGACATAGGGCTTCTCGGCTGCATGGTGAGCCCGCCGGTGCTTGGAAAGTGCCCCGTTCTTGCCAAACCCTTTCCCACAGTCGTCACATTGGTAGGGTTTGTTGCTGGCCTTGCTCACTGTACTGTCTGGCTCAACTGAGCGGCATTTGCAAGGGAGGGCCATTTGGGTGCTGCCAAAATGTGTCCGCCGGTGCCGGTCCAAGTGGGAGCTCCAGGCGAAAGCCCGGCCACACTCCTCACAGACATAAGGCTTTTCCCCAGTGTGGATGCGGCGGTGGCGCTCCAAGTGCGAGTTCCAATTGAAGCCCTTGCCACACTCACCACACTTATAGGGCTTGTCCTCCAAGTGTTGCTTTTGGTGCTTGATGAGATGGGCTGGGAGACTGAAACTCTTACCACAAACATTGCACTCACAGGGCCGGGCTGGGCTTGTGCTGCCTTTCTTGCCTGAATGTGTGCGTTGATGCTGGATGAAGGCTGAGCCAACGCTGAAGCTCTTGCCACATTCGGCACAACGGTAGGGTTTGGTGCTAGTGTGCCGTCGCTGGTGGGTGACCAGAGTGGAATTGAGCCGGAAGCACTTGCCACACTCATTGCACTTGAAGGGTTTCTCTGTGCTGGTGTACAACCGTGAGCGCTTGCTGAAGCTGAAGCCATTGCCACAATCGTGGCAGCGGCTGATGTGGCCTAGCAATCCATGGTGGCCACGAGTTGAGAACTTCTTTAAGCCACGGTGAGTGATTGCTTTGCATTGCTTCTTCCCCAAGGGCTTCTTCAGCTGCTCATCTGAGCTGGGCTGGGCCTTCTGTTCAAACCTGGGAGTCTCCTTGGACTTTTCTGGCACTGAATTCTCCTGGCCATCCATCTTCTCAACTGTGATGTCACCTTCATCACCATCTCCTCCTCCTCCTCTTTTTTCTCCATCTTGTTGTGTCACCTCATCTTTCTCCCCTCCTCCTTCATCGTCATTCGCATGTTCATTGTCACCCACCATCCCATCATCTGCTGGAACAACGAGAGAATCCAGTAACTCCTGGGGTCTGGGAAAGGAAACTTGGGGAAAGAGAAATTGAAAAGACAATCATGGGTTTATAGACCTGATATCACAACTCTTTTTTCACTTTGTCAAAATATCATGTTGATGTCACCAGCACTTGAGTCTTGTTGGTGACATCACAGACCCATCTAAGTCCTCCAACCCATTTCCTATAAAGACCAACCAAATGCCTCTGGCCCTCTTCCAAGGCTGAGACAGTGTGAGTTACCCAAAGTCACCCATTGGGTTTCCATGGCTGAGCACGATTTCCAACCTTGTTTTCATGGAGTCTTGGATCTAACATTAAAACACTATACCACAATGGCTGAAGCTTGCTGGGTGTAATTTAAGATTCACCAAGACCCCTGTAAATAACACTAAGAATAAAAGGATTTTGAGCCCAAGGTTTTGTTCATTTTGTCAGAAATATTAAAATTAACTTGGTTAATTTAATTGCAGAAATGTGAGTGAGGCACTGAAAGGGTTAAATGGATGCAATGACTCAGCAAGTATTGGCTCAAGCATTGGTATGCAGTTTTTCACTTAACTCTATGTTGTTTGAGGTTATGGGAAGGACTGCAGACCATGTGATCAGATCTGGATCTATTCAGACTGAGACTCAATTTTAGAAGTCAGTGTTCAGTCAGTATTGTATAGTCAGTGTTTGTTATATATTAGCCATAACACAGAGAAGAGACTGCAACAGAATGCCTTAGAGAACTTACTTTTTAAACTTTCAACTGATAAGCCATTTATCTGTATGCTGAATACAATAATTTTGTAAGTAAACCAACTATGTTATTTTTTAACAAAGACTATTTTTGTCTCTTGAGAGCATGATTTAAACCAAGATGTTTTAAGGGACAGTAGATGTTTTGGGGCAACTGAAATAACACTTCTGAAGGTCTGCTATATATTTTGTGTATTGGCATAATCTTTGTTCCTAACAGTTCAAAGGGATAACCAGGTATATCAGTGTAACAACTGAGAAACCTGAATTGCCTTGCATGATTACTAGTGGATATATACCACTAAAGAGAAGATTCACTCAAACGAATTTTTATCTTTTATCGGGAAGATCATACTTTACAAAAATGTTATGATTTTCCAAATGGTAGTGAATGCCAATTAATCTCCAAAAGGCCACACTTTCAAAAGGCTTTGGAGATTCTGATTTTCTAAAAGGTTACAAGGTAAGCCGCATCGAGTCCTTTGGGAGATTTTGCGGGGTATAAATAAAGTTAATAATAATAATAATAATAATGATCTCAAAACCCATCCTGCAAGACATGTTTTATTCTGTTTAACCAATTAAGTCCATGGTTAGCAATTATCGAAGTCCACATTGCCCATGAAGTTGTAGAGATGGACCCAGTCTAATTCAATCTGCTGAGAAGAGCACGGAGAAAATCCTGGATGTTTTTTGCTGAGGAAAGGGGAATCTCACAGGTCTACCATATACATCAATGGAGGCTGCAGGCTCTAAACTGTGATCTTTGTGTTCCCAGAGTAACCTGGAGGACCGGGCTCCTCATCTGCAAGCAATTAAAGAGGAGTTGCAAAGAAAGGGGGCATTGCCTAGCAACCATCAAATCTGTACCTAATTTCCTCCCTCCCCTCACCTGCTTCCTTTCTGCCTTTGTGACTTTCTGCATTTTCTGCTTAACCAACTCCTTTCTAGATTTGGCCATTGACAGATGAGGAGGCAAACATTTTGCCTGGAACGTCATTTTTCCTTAGACCAGCGAGTTGAGGTTCCCTCTTCCTTAAAGTTTCTTCCTCCAGCAAAGCTTTTCCATACTGACTCCCCTTGACATTTTAGTAGTGTTTTTCCTTATTTAATTTCACTCCATCAACGGTGTATTCCAGTCACTTCTCATATTAGCTGTGAACCACATTAGGTATTAACCAGAGCTTGTGGGAGGTAACCGCTCTGAGTCTCCTTGGGAAGGTAGAGCAGTATATAAATAAAGTTTTGTTGTTGCTGTTGTCTTAATCTGCTTGTAAGTGCAAAAGGAGCCTCACAACACTTGGGGCCCTTCCACGCAACCCTATATTCTAGATTATCAAGGCAGAAAATCCCACATTATCTGAGTGTGGACTCAGATAACCCAGCTCAAAGCAGATACCGTTGGATTGTTTGCCTTGATATTCTGGGATATAGGGCTGTGTGGAAGGGCCCCCACTCAGACCTTTGCTACATCCTGCAGGGTGGCTCTCATGTTGGGAGTGATAAGGTTATGGTCAATCCACTCCAGGTTTTCACCCAAACTTTAAAGCAGCTATTGAAGGTGCTGACCTTATTTATGGGATTTTTTTTGACACCTTGGATACCTCCTTAAAGGTCAGACAAATCCTGGAATGAATCGCCACCACACTGGCTCTCTTTCTCTGCTGAAAAAGGATGAATACAAGGAAAAATAAGAAATGCTTTGCAGCCTCTGAGGCCCCTTCCACACATCTGGATTATATGACAGTGTGGACTCAGATAATCCAGTTCAAAGCAGATATTGTAGATTCAGAAGCGGCCCTAGGTAATTTTCAATGGTAAGCAAACAGTATTTTGCCCCCCCCCCCCCAACCAATCACTGATATATATATTTTCTGTTCGTCGTGGGAGTTCTGTGTGCCATATTTGGTTCAATTCCATGATTGGTGGAGTTCAGAATGCTCTTTGATTGTAGGTGAACTATACTTCCCAGTAACTACAACTCGCATATGTCAAGGTCTATTTTTCCCCAAGAGTGCCTCAAGAGCACCCCTGGGCAAAATCAACTATACTGCAAATGCTTACTTTGTGTAATGGGTTGAGCCGCCCCTGTGTAGATTATCTGCTTTGATATTCTGTGTTATATGGCTGTGTAAAATGACCCTATGGCCCTTCTACACTGCCATATAACCCAGATTAATCACCTAATCCACATTATATGTCCATGACGAAGGAGCTTGAGTTATTTCCCAGAATAAGTTACCTGATGCCAAGCCTCTCCTTCTGTGTGATTCAGCAAATGCAGTTATCCGGGGCCAGCTGATTGCTATTTCCTCTGCTGTGTGGTTAGAGAAGGAAAGGTGTACTTTAGAAAGATAGCACATTCAGTGTCTCGATTTCTCAGTCATTTCTACCCAACTCTTGCTGCAATCATTAAGACAAACATTCCTAACATCTAAACAATGTGCATATTGTGCTACCCGCCTCACCTACACTTTTTCCATTATTATTTCCATTATTATAATTATTGTTGTTAGTAATAATATCAGTATTTTCGAAGGCTTTCATGGGTGGAATCACTGGGTTGTTGTAGGTTTTTTTGGGCTATATGGCCATGTTCTAGAGGCATTCTCTCCTGATGTTTTGCCTGCATCTAGGGCAAGCATCCTCAGAAGTAGTGAGGTCTACACTACCTCTGAGGATACTTGCCATAGATGCAGGCGAAATATCAGGAAAGAATGCCTCTAGAACATGGCCATATAGCCCGAAAAAACCTACAACATCCCAATATCAGTATTGTATCCCACTTTTTCTCTCTCAAAGGAGACAAGGGGCCCTTCCACACAGCCCTATATCCCAGGATATCAAGGCAGAAAATCCTACAAGATCTGCTTTGAACTGGATTATCTGAGTCCACACTGCCATATATTCCAGTTCAAAGCAGATAATGTGGGATTTTATTCAGCTTTGTGGAAGGGGCCTAAGGTCCCTTCTACACTGCCATATAATACAGATTATCAAAGCAGATAATCCACATTATCTGCTTTGAACTGGATTATATGAGTATACACTGCCACATAATCCAGTTCAAAGCAGATAATGTGGACTGTATCTGGCAGTGTAAAAGGGGCCTGAAAGTGGCTCAAGTGTAACATCTGACAGAAAAGGGCAAACACAACTACTAAGAGTCTTCTTATCTAATCAGTAGGAATATCAATGGTCATCTGCATTAAAAACACAACAAAAACAGAAAACTAGCCAATTAGGCTAATATGTGATTTGAAATCCTCTCCCAATGCACTTGCTTTCTGGTTGCAGGGATTTTAAAGGCAAGGAAGCATTCAAATGTGGTGTGCTCTGAAGTCTGAGGTTATATGTTTCAGTTTCTCACGTTTTTCTAATCTCCTTGTGCTAAATATGCTCAGGGAGTTTATGACCTTCTGAAACTGAGGGGACTTAATTGCAATCGAGCATATTCTAAAATACATGTTGTATACATATTTGTTTTACAGATATAACCATTTCTTCTTTCACATTCTCTCTTCTTTTCACCCCTCCAGAAACGTAATTAATAACCCTCACCTTTTTTTCTGGAAAAGTGTTTTTTGAGTGTTAAGAACAATGCACAACCCATGATGTCTAAAAAGGATCACATCAGCCTTATGGTAGTCTTCAAAGGGTCACCTTTTTTCCCCATGTCAGGAGCGACTTGAGAAACTGCAAGTTGCTTCTGGTGTGAGAGAATTGACCATTTGCAAGGAGTCTGCCCAGGGAACGCCCAGAAGTATTGATGATTTACCATCCTTCTGGGGGGCTTCTCTCATGTCCCTGCACGGGGAGCTGGAGCTGACAGAGGGAGCTCATCTGTGCTTTCCCCGGATTTGAACCTCTGACCTGTCAGTCTTCAGTTCTGTCGGCACAAGGGTAAAACCATTGTGCCACCGGGTTGGCTGTAGTTGTAAGACTATGTTGAAAGCCTCACAGGTCACATAAAATGACGTGGAGGGACAGATGTGGACTGTGGGCATTGCATTTGACATGCTCTAAGTTTTCCAGAGTAACTCTGCTGGCTAGCTTCCATGGGAAGTTAACTACAGAATTATGCTTGGGGATTCTAGAACACATCTCTAGCAATTTTTAAGTCTTCCAGTGGAAATCTATAGTTAACTTCCAGTAGAAGTTAAAGTCATGTTGGAAGACCTAGAGAGATATTCTCTCAGCTTAAAAAAAATCTAGGTTGCTGTGAGTTTTCTGGGCTGTACGGCCATGTTCCAGAAGCATTCTCTCCTGACATTTCACCCACATCTATGACAGACATCCTCAGATTTTGTGAGGTCCAAGAGTTCATCTATAATCATAGAATCAAAGAGTTGGAAGAGACCTCATGGGCCATCCAGTTCAACCCCCTGTCAAGAAGCAGGAATATTGCATTCAAAGCACCCCTGACAGATGGCTATCTAGCCTCTGTTTAAAAACCACCAAAGAAGAAGCCTCCACCACACTCTGGGGCAGAGAGTTCCACTGCTGAACGGCTCTCACAGTCAGGAAGTTCTTCCTCATGTTCAGATGGAATCTCCTCTCTTGTAGTTTGAAGCCATTGTTCCGCGTCCTAGTCTCCAGGGAAGCAGAAAACAAGCTTGTTCCTCCCTGTGGCTCTCTCTCACATATTTATACATGGCTATCATATCTCCTCTCAGCCTTCTCTTCTTCAGGCTAAACATGCCCAAGATGTACTCTCCTCTTCATTAAATTATCTGTGTTTTACAGAGATAGATAGATAGATAGATAGATAGATAGATAGATAGATAGATAGATAGATAGATAGATAGATGCAGACAGGCAGGCAGGCAGGCACTGATTTTTAATTAAAGGTTTGCACCAAAGAAGATATTTGGGGTTGCTGCTTTCATCAGTCCCACCCAACATGGCTAGTTCAAAACAGCCAAAAGGCCAAAGTTTCCTCACATCTAGTCTAGAATCCATCATTCTTTTTTTAACAGTTGTGGTGAAACCAACACGCGAGTCCATGACAGTTCAGGATAAATAGCATTGGATAAACCTGTCCTCAGTGCATACATCTAATGTCAATTGAAAGACATGTAAACCTTAACATTAAAAACTGCTCCAGAGGTGGTTTGATTCACCTCTTTTGACTCAAGGTAAATGTTCATAGCAAAGAAAGGTAAACTCTTACCCAGAGAGATCACATTCTCATAACTCTCCTGCATGTCGTCACTTTGTGGTTCTGGATAAGATTCTGCAGTGCTTCACCTGGAGAAAAATGCATAATCAACAACACTTTTGCAGTTAATACAACAACAACAACAACAACAACAACAACAACAACAACAACACTTTATTTATATTCTCACCCTTCTCCCTGTGGGGACACAAAGCCAATTACAGTATAAACAGTTACTGGCAAACATTCAGTGCTTCGTTACAATACAATGAGACACACAAACACAAAGGCAAAGGCTTCTCCTTTCATTGCCAGCTTTGGAGGCGGTGCTCATCACTGGCTCTGGGGGTGGTGCTGTTCTCCCTTCCAAGCCAAGGAGCCTGCATTGTCACCTCCTGCTCGTGTGACCAGCATTACTGCTTGGAGCATCTTATGCCTTTCCCGCCAAAGCAGTACTTACTTATTTATTCACATTTGCATGCCTTCGAACTGCTAAGTTGGTAGGAGCTTGGGCTAAGGGCAGGAGCGTACCCTGTTCTGCGGATGGATCACATTGGATGGATCTACATTACCACATAATCCAGATTATCAAAGCAGAAAATCCACATTGTCTGCTTTGAACTCTATTATATGAGTCTACACTGCCATACAATCCAGTTCAAATGAGATAGTTCATATAGCAGTGTAGATGGGCCGTTAACTCTTGCAATTACAACCTCCTGGCCTTTCTGCTCCAGCTCCCTTGCTGTGCAGGATCACACAATCAAAGCACCACCAACAGACGTCGATCCCGGAATCACTGGGTTGCTGTGAGTTTTCTGGGCTGTATGGCCATGTTCCAGAAGCATTTTCTCCTCATGTTTCACCCACATCTATGGCAAGCACCCCCACAACCTTTGAGGATGCCTGCCATAGATGTTGGTGAAGCGTCAGGAGAGAATACTTCTGGAACATGGCCATACAGCCCAGAAAACTCACAGCAACCCAAGATCTGGACATTTGATTTTGAAAATCACAGGAATGTCTTGCACCACAATTCACATAAGTTCCAGACATCATGGGAATTAGAGAACATAGGATCTGAATGGCAACAAGTTACTCACTCTTTCTGGCATCAGAACCATTTGGTAAAAAGGCAGGATTCAAAAATTACAAATAAGCTATCAACTAGAAATCTTTCAATATACCCTAATCTCTAGCCTAGATATTCATGAGGCCCAAATTCCCCAATGGCAGTTTATGGCTTCCTTATCAAAGTGGAATGGAGTTTTACATTTGCTTTTGATCTGAATGTTAAATAAGCTATCTGAGATGCTGAACCCTAGACCTGCCCCCAGGTTCAGCACCATGGATAGTTCAGACTAAAACCCAAACTGGCTTCACCACCTCAAAGATGTGGAAGCCACTTTTGCTAGCTGTTTGGAGGGCCCCTGGTCTGGGGAGGCTGGACAAATGGCTTTCCTGAACATACTTCAGGGGATTAATGGTACTTCTAAGCCTGAGATATGATGTGCTTCGATACTAAAATAGGCTATAGCAGGCACGGGCAAGCTTGGCCTCTCCAGGTGTTTTGGACTTCAACCCCCACCATTCCTAACAGCCTCGGGCCCTTTCCTTTTTCCCCTCAGCTGCTTATGTGAGAGGCTGTTAGGAATGGTGGGAGTTGAAGTCCAAAACACCTTGAGGACTCAAGTTGACCCATGCCTATTTTGCAGGCTGTTTATGGGACTTAGGGCCCCCTAGTGGCGCAGCGGGTTAAACTGCTGAGCTGCTGAACTTGCTGACTGAAAGGTTGGCATTACTTTTTAGGGGAAATAACCTTTTGAATCGATAATGAGCATAGAAAGAACATATGTTGACGCATCTTTATCGACCAACAAATGACTACAATGTCTGGAAACGCATGATCTGAAGTGTTGGACCTAGATTCACTGCCTGTGTCTCTACAACAAAAGAATGCCAAACATGCCATTGAATTGCTAATAAAAAAGTCTTCTGTATACAATTTTGAATAATAACAATTATATATCACTGAGGGAGCCCCCCGATGGTGCAGTGGGTCAAACCACTGAGCTGCTGAACTTGCTGACTCAAAGGTTAGTGGTTTGAATCCAGGGAGCAGGGTGAGCTCTTGCTGTTAGCCCCAACTTTTGCCAACCTACCAGTTCGAAAACATGTAAATGTGAGTAGAATCATAGAATTATAGAATCAAAGAGTTGGAAGAGACCTCATGGGCCATCCAGTCCAACCCCCTGCCAAGAAGCAGGAATATTGCATTCAAATCACCCCTGACAGATGGCCATCCGGCCTCTGTTTAAAAGCTTCCAAAGAAGGAGCCTCCACCACCTCGGGCAGAGAGTTCCACTGCTGAACAGCTCTCACAGTCAGGAAGTTCTTCCTAATGTTCAGATGGAATCTCCTCTCTTGTAGTTTGAAGCCATTGGTCTGCATCCTAGTCTCCAAGGAAGCAGAAAACAAGGTTGCTCCCTCCTCCTTGTGGCTTCCTCTCACATATTTATACAATATTTATATTTATACAGTAGATCAATAGGTACCACTTCTGCGGGAAGGTAACAGCACTCCATGCAGTCATGCTGGCCACATGACCTTGGAGGTGTCTACGGACAATGCTGGCTCGTTGGCTTAGAAATGGAGATGAGCACCAACCCCCAGAGTCAGACATGAGTAGACTTAATGTCAGGGGAAAACCTTTACCTTTATATGTGGGATTGAATTTCCTAATCCTGCTTTACGGACTGTTTTGGGGTGTCTGGAGTTGGACCCTGAAAGAGGCCCTCTGGATGCCCTGCTGCTCCCTTCAAGGAAGGCACTGCACAAGAGAGGCTCCCTGTGTGGCATCCCTGCCTTGGGTGGGATTTAATTTTGAGGACAAAAGCTGCCCTGGCTCTCTCCCTTTGGGGTGTGAAAGAAGAAATGGCAACAGGAGGTTGACAGCTATAGGACTGGCATCTGGATCTTGTTTCCTTTCCTCCCGCATCCTTTCCTAAGACATCTTTGGGAGCATCCCTCCTCCCTCCATCATCATCTCCACAGTAGACCGGTTTGCCTCTTTCCTTACCCAGCAGGGAGATGGATCCCTTTTATTGTTCCGTGGAGAGGCTCGCTCGGTGGGGAGAGCCTAGGATGGGGATCCTTCCCTTCTTCCCATGCCCAGCCCCTTGGTCTGTGTTGCCTCTCCCAAGGGATGCCATGCCCGCTCGCAGCCGCATCTGGCCATCCCGGCTGGGCTTGGGTGCGTCAAGGCGTAGAAGAGGCGAGGGCTTTGATTGAGGCTCTCCCGCTCTCCCTGGGTTGCAGATCGGTTTGGAATTGCGAGGACACACAGGAAGGGGCTGGAGCAAGGCTGGGCTGGGGGTGGGAGGGAGGCAGGGAGGCAGGGAGGAGGGGGAGGCAGGAAGGCGGGGAGCAGCAGCAGCAGAAGGAGGAGGATCCCAAAGAAAAGCCAGCCGGAGGGGGAGGAGGGTTGGTGACCCCCAGGTGGGTCGGACCCCCCTCCTGGCCTACCTTCCTTTCTTCCTCTTTCGCCTCCCCTCTCCATCCCACTCCCAAAGGTGCCCCCCTTTGCATTGCACGGGAAGGGAAGAGAGAGAGAGAGAGAGACCCTGAGCCAGACACAAGAGACTTTCTCATTGTTCCCATTCTTGGGGTCGCTCAGGATCCTGGAGCGCCTTCTGCTTCCCGCGACAGATCTGGCTCCCCTTTTGTGGGGCCCAGGAGGAACCAGGTAAACTACATGGGGCTGAATGGGCCCCAGACTGGAGGAGGCAACCTTTCCATCTACCCTTTCACCCTAACCAGGGATGGGGGAGGTCAATGGGGAAGGAATGGGTAGGTGCTCTCCAGGCACAATCTTTGTCCAACTCCTCAGAGGCATGGATTGGACCCTTTCCATCTATCCAGGGAGAGGTATAGATTCATTGGACCCTTTCTATCTATCCAGGGAAATGGTGGGACTGGGATAGGGGAGATCAGTGGGGAAGGAATGGGTAGGTGGGTGAATTCTGAAATGTTGCTCTCTAGGCAAAATCTTTGATATACTCCTAAGAGGTATGGATTCATTGGACCCTTTCCATCTATCCAGGGAAATAGTGGGACTGGGATGGGGGAGATCAGTGGGGATGGAATGGGCAGGTGGGTAAATTCTGAAATGTTGCTCTCCGGGCACAATCTTTGTTGAACTCTTCATAGGTATGGATTGGACTCTTTCCATCTATCCAGGGAGAGGTATGGATTCATTGGACCCTTTCTATGTATCCAGGGAAATGGTGGGACTGGGATGGGGTATATCAGTGGGGAAGGAATGGGTAGGTGGGTTAATTCTGAAATGTTGCTCTCTGGGCACAATCTTTGTCAAACTCCTAAGAGGTATGGATTGGTCTCTTTCCATCTATCTAGGGAGAGGTATGGATTCATTGGATCTTTCAGTCTGTCCAGGGAAATAGTGGGACTGGGATGGGGGAGATCAGTGGGGAATGTATGAGTAGGTGAGTGAATTCTGAAATGTTGTTGAACTCTTCAAAGGTATGGATTGGTCTCTTTCCATCTATCTAGGGAGAGGTATGGATTCATTGGATCTTTCAACCTGTCCAGGGAAATAGTGGGACTGGGATGGGGGAGATCAGTGGGGAAGGTATGAGTAGGTGGGTGAATTCTGAAATGTTGTTGAACTCTTCAAAAATATGGATTGGACCCTTTCCATCTATCCAGGGAGAGGTATCGATTCATTGGACCCTTTCAATCTGTCCAGGGAAATGGTGGGAATGAGATGGGGGAAGCCAATGGGGAAGGAGAATAGGTGGGTGGGGGAATTCTGAAACGTTGCTCTCCGGGCACAATCTTTGTCGAACTCCTAAGAGGTATGGATTCATTGGACCCTTTCAACCTGTCCAAGGATGTGGTGAGACTGGGATGGGGGAGATCAATGGGAAAATAATGGGTGGGTGGGGAAATTCTGAAATGTTGCTCTCTTGAGAAAATCCAGGCACAATCTTCATTTAGGTATGGATGGACTTGCCTTGAACAATGGTCCAGCCAGCGCCCCAGGGGGAATTGAGATTATATTTCAAAAGTTTCCCATAGACCAATGTTATTCAACCTTCCTAATACTATAACCCCTTAATATAGTTCCTCATGTTGTGATCCCCAACCGTAACATTATTTTTATTGCTACTTCATAACAGTAATTTTGCTACTGTTATGAATTGTCATGTAAATAACTGATATGCGGGATTGCCTTTTCATTCACTGGACCAAATTTGGCACAAATACATGATACACAATGGACCAGCCCTCCCCCCCTCCCCAGGGAGAATTGAGGTTGTATTTCAAAAGTTTCCCTCAAGGGCAATCCTTCCCAAGCTTTGTCCAGTTTTCAGCCTTGTTTATGCCTTGGTTTGGACTTGGAAGGTCAGCTGAAAATGGAGGTTTGGGTCAAATTCCTAAGGATTCAGATCCAGTGTGAGGTCCTATTGATCCTCAAGGCCCAGCTTTTAACATTTCTTTGAAAAGAAGCAGGAACACAATTATATTGTATGAGTTTTCCCAACATTAATGCCAGTGACACACTTTTTGGACATATATCATTTAGCACAGGCATGGGCCAACTTGGGCTTTAGTGGTTGAGGAGGAAAAGGAAGGGTCCTGAGGCTATTAGTAATTGTGGGAGTTGAAGTATAATTTCTTCAGTGGTGTAGGGCGTATACATCCTGTGATAATGTAGCATGTCTCATTAAGAGCCATATCCACTGTTTTAATATGGTGAGATGTATTTCACACTGGGCATGTGTGTTCAGCAGCAGAGTAGCATCTGCAAGGGCAGATGTCTTCACTGTGTCTGGTTGTGATCCCCAGGTTGTGCCAGTGAGCTTCGTACGATATTATTTTTAGCATCTATTTTTTGCTTGATAGTCAAGCAGTGCTTCTTGTAAGTCAGAGCATGGTCCAGAGTGACTGGGATTCCTTCCCAGGTAATTCTTAGAGCTCGAGATGCTAGTCTGTTCTCAAGATGAAAAGCACACATCTGCATTTTAGATGGATTAGGAATCAGCTAGTTTTCCCTGTAATAGGCAGTAAGAGTACCTAAAGCTTCAGAGAGCATCTGATCAACCATTTCAAAGCTCCCTGCTTGAGAAGTGACAGCACGATTGATGGAGCAAGCAAGCTCTGCTTTTCTGGCTCTGGAACTCAACAAAAAAGCTCATGTTTTGTAGCAGATTTCCTATGAAGCAGGTGAGGTGGTAGTCCTTTGTGTTATTATAATTTTTTTTTCAGAGGAAGGCAATGATTTACAGTATCATAAGCTGCTGACAGGACTATGAAGACAGCTCTTGTAACCTGCTGCCTTTCATAACCATCTTCTATCTGCTGTATCAGGATCATCACACTTGTGATGTGCAGCTTTTGCCTTTCCTAAAACCAGCTTGCTGTGGAATGATACATGAGTCTATTTTTTCCATAATTGTATGCAAATGTTTTACAAAGTTCTGGAGAGAACTTTGTAAAAATGACACAGCAAGAAGATTTTTGGATCATTGTGGTCTTTGTTGGGTTTCAAAATGGCTATGATTCTTGCTTTCCTCCAGATTTTAGGGTTCTGACAGGATGCAATGCAGTTGTTCATCAGCTTCACCAGCCAGCACCTTGCTTTTGAGCCAAAGTTCTTAGTTTGTTCCATCCGTAGATCATCCAGGCCTGCTGCTTTGCCATTTTTACATTTATTGAGAGCTGTTTCCAATTTGGTAGATGTAAAAGGTTCGTGAAGATTGTTGTTCTCGTTATCTGATTGTATGACTGTTGGTTTCTTTCTTAGATAGGTGTCAAGGCTGAGTTTCCCATTCTTCAGAACCTGATGCGCTATCTGATCTTCCTTTATGTTGGCATGGGTGTTAGTTTGTGCGGGATTATTGCTCAGCCGTCTTAACAGCCTCCACACTTCTGACTACTCCTGCCCATATAGACTTCTGTTATCAGCTTTATCCACTGTTCTTTCTTGGCTTCAGAGATGAGGGACAAAATGCTCTGTGCTGCCTGAAGAGTTTGCTCATTAAATGGATCTTCATTGTGGAGCCTGTAATAGTCTTCCAACAAGGCAGCTGCATCAGGAGTAATACTAGCCTCTTGGTATAGAAGCCCATGAGCACGTTTTTACAATGTTGACAGAGTGCTCGTATTCCTCAGGGATTGGAGCGGCCAATATGACCCTGTCATCTAACATATTTGAGAATTTAGACCATTCTGCCTTTCTGAAGTTGAATCTTCATTTAAATCAAACTTCCTGAGGCCTTATGGTTGGGAACAACAGGCATACTATTGGCTGGTGCTGTGTGTTTGGTATTGGTGGTCCCACTGATTTAGTGCATTTCTGCACAATGCTGTTACGCACAAATAGGAGGTATAGGTTATATCCTCAGTGCTATCTCCCAGTGTTGTAGGATAGTGGGAGCTTACTATCATGAATAAGCAATACCTTATGCAGTTCAGCCGAGGAAAGGACAGCCTCCTCATTTTTATCCTCCTGAGCACAGCCCCACACGTGGCTACTGTTGGGCAAGTGGGCTTATTAACAAAAGACCCTCCTCCTAAACGTACAGTAGAATAATTAATTAACGCAGTGGTTCTCAACCTGTGGATCCCCAGATGTTTTGTCCTTCCACTCCCAGAAATTCTAACAGCTGGTAAATTGGCTGGGATTTCTTGGAGTTGTGGGCCAAAACACTTGAAGACCCACAGGTAACACTTGAAGAACCACTGTATTAGCAGCAGCGTGACCCAGCACCAGGAGCCCAAAGTGATAAAAATAACAAAAACACACAGACCAATGTTATATCTTCCATGGGAGGCTTTTCTTTGTAGTATTTTTTTTTTTGTCGTGTCAGGAGCGACTTGAGAAACTGCAAGTTGCTTCTGGTGTGAGAGAATTGGCCGTCTGCAAGGACGTTGCCCAGGGGACGCCCGGATGATTTTATGTTTTTATCATCCTTGTGGGAGGCTTCTCTCATGTCCCCACATGAGGAGCTGGAGCTGATAGAGGGAGCTCATCCGCCTCTCCCCGGATTCAAACCTGCGACCTGTTGGGCTTCGGTCCTGCCGGCACAGGGGTTTAACCCACTGTGCCACCGGGGGCTGTAGTAAAATAATATGGTTATACTATTTACAAAAACAAGGCTACTTTAACACAAATAAAGTTCTTTATATTTTCTTTGTTGCTTCCATGCTGGGCTTCTTTCTTATGCAAATAAACAGCCTAGTCTTACAGAGCCTCCCCTCACACCGAAATTACCATATATACTCGAGTATAAGCCGACCCAAATATAAGCCGAGGCACCTAATTTTACCACAAAAAAACAGCAAAACGTATTGACTCGAGTATAAGCTGAGGGTGGGAAATGCAGCAGCTACTGATCAATTTCAAAATAAAAACAGATACCAATAAAACTGCATTAATTGAGGCATCCGTACGTGTTCTGTCGCCGCTGGGCCAATAGCTAGTTGACTTTAGATATAGGATGTGTAACCTTTACCCAGCGGGAAGCCAGGGGCCCTAGGAAAAGTTCTCAGAGGCTTCCTTTACAAAAGGAATCTTCAGATGGCTTAAAAGGTACAACAAAGTCTTTTATTAATGAATCAAACAGGAATTGTAAAGCTTTCTTGGTAAAGTATCAGTTCTCTCAAACTTGTCCACAGGGAACAGGCACTATCTTCAATAACTTTCTTCAAAGGAAAATTCCCCTTTTTAACTTCTCCCAAGGCTAACTAAAATCCAACCCTCACTGGTGTGGGCTCCTCTGCCAGGCCGAACTGCTTCTCGAAACACTGAGAGGACCTACCAGACAGGCAATGGATGTTCTTTAGAGTTAGCCTGTCTTCCCAAGGCTGTAGGAAGGAATCCCTGGAGTTCTTAGGAGACCCTTAAAGCTGTGGGAATGCTCCCTGGCGTTCTTTCCCTGGAGCTCTTAAAGGTTGAAGCCTTTGTACAGGGGAAGTAAACACATCCTATACATTGGCTAACCTTGCTGTGACTGACTGGAAAAGGCTCCCTTCCCTCCAAAGCCTAGAAAGGGGGTGGAACCAGGGAACCCAATGATAATTGACAGGTGGCTTGCCCTATGAATGCAGCCAAATAAACCACCTATCTGCAGAGTCCCTGAAACTTAGAACTATAAACAAACACTCAGTGCAAAGCACAAAATTGGAGCTCCTGGAACAGCTGTTCCAGAACAGTACGTTCAATGTTTTTGAATATTTACGTAAAACTGTAATGTAAGATAAGACTGTCCAACTCTGATTAAACCATTATTCTAACCTTCTTCAATGTAAATGTGCTTACATATCCTGCCAATTATAATAGTCAAATAATAAATGTAATAATAATAATAATAATAATAATAATAATAATAATAATAATGTGAAATGATAAATGTAATAATAATAATAATAATAATAATAATAATAATAATGTGAAATAATAGATCGAATAAAATAATATTTATAACAGAGTAAAATAATAAATAACCTTGACTCGAGTATAAGCCAAGCAGGACTTTTTTCAGCCTAAACAAAGGGCTGAAAAACTAGGCTTATGCTCAAGTACATAAATTACACAGGAGCTTCACATAGTAGCTTTACACACAGCTTTACACACAAGGCCTTTAACCTGGGGCTTCTTTCACTGAAGCTTCACTCACAAAGAGGTTTACCTCACACTCCTCAGGACAACACTAGCTTTGGCCCACTGACTCTAACAGGCTTTGGCCTACTCACTCTTTCAGTGCTTGGCTCACACTTTCGTAATCAAAAATACCCAGGTAGTTTTTGATATTTCTGAGAGCTACAGCTGTTAAGGTCACCAATTACTACCACCCTTTGGTGTCTGTCCATCATAGTTCTCAGGAGAGGAGAAACAAAACTCTTCATTTGGGGGCTTTTACATACAGGTAATTGTGATGTTACCAAGCTCTGCTGTTATAACTTCTATGTTGTTTTCTTCTGTGTCATGGACACTGCTGATTTGGAGGCCTAGTTTTACAAAGACAGCTCTTCCATACTGAAACGAAGAACAATTTTAATCAACATAAACGTACTAGTAATTTAGTGGGAAATGTGAGCTTTTGCTTTTGGCTGCTGAGATAGTCAAGTTAATTGGGATTGTTGTTGTTGTGTGCCTTCTGGTCATTCCTGACTTAGGGCAACACTAAATCTGAAGCAGGGTTTCTCAACCTGGGGATCGGGACGCCTGGGGGAGGGTCGCGAGGGAGGTTTCAGAGGGGTCACCAAAGACCATCAGAAAACATATATTTCTGGTGGTCTTAGAAACCTCTTTGGCAGAGAAGGCTGAAGAATTCTCTGCCTGTCCTTGCCTTCCTTTTTGGAAACAGATGGCAAATCCTCCCATCAAAAGTCCTCCTCATCCTGTGATTATAGATGAACTATAAATCCCAGCAACTACAACTCCCAAATGTCATGGTTTATTTCCCCCAAACTCCACCCAAAATGGCCAGGCACGGGATTGCGGGAGGGAGCCTGACTGAGAAATTCTGCTGATTACATTTAGATATATTGAGTATTCATGCCAAATTTGGTCCGGATCCATCATTGTTTGAGTCCACAGTGCTCTCTGGATATAGGGTGAACTACAACTCCAAAACTCAAGGTCAATGCCCACCAAACCCTTCCAGTATTTTCGGTTGGTCATGGGAGTTCTGTGTGCCAAGTTTGGTTCAATTCCATCGTTGGTGGAGTTCAGAATACTCTTTGATTGTAGGTGAACTATAAATCCCAGCAGCTACAACTGCCCCAATATACAACATTCATTAAGTATGGGCTTCTATGTATGCTTTGGCTTCAAAAATTGTGGCATCTAGGCCATCACCATGGAATAGGGGCATTAAAAGTATTTGGTTTCTCTTCCAGAGTTGCATTTAGGACGGCTAGGAAAGAGGGACCGTGGGCTGTACATTCAGTGTATGTTTTGGTAAATTGAGACATATAATTTTCCATTGGTGATTATGAGTGGGGTGATGAGGATTTATAGTTTAGATTCAAGGGCCTGATATGATGTTTTGACTCCAGAGATGCATATATTTCACAGATAATTATGTAGCATCCTACCCACACGTACCTCAAGGCCAAACTCTTGGCCAATTGCCCAATATAACATAATAACTTACAAACTGAAAAACAAATTAGTTTGGTAAGACTTCTTAAATTGGCAATTAGATTGATTCTTTCCTGACAGCATGTTTCTGTTATGCTGCTTACTGTAAGAGTAGGATGATGCAAAGGGAGTAAGTACGTACATGTTTGTGATGTTAGTAAACACTCTTCTTTCAGGAGCCAGGGACCTAAGGGCAGATCATGGAGGATGAATGGCTGATTGTAGATGCTGATCAGAAACCTGTTTATAAGGAAGCACGCCAGGAAAACTGTGAAAGTCTAGTGGCACTGAGTAAGTAGTCCAAGCTCACTCCACCCCATAACAACCTCCCACATTAAAAGGAGATTGCATTGCTTGCCTAGGAATTATGTTTGCTCTGTTGGGACACAAGTGGTCAACTTCTCAAAGTGGGTTGACCTTCTCTTGTCCTCTGGAATCTACTGGTGGATACACCTTGCTATCAAATTCATTGATATCAAAACCATATTAGCATAATTACTGTCTCTTTTATTCTGTCTCCATGAACAGAACAGGTGGTTTATATGGAACAGAATCAGCTGGGGATAAGGACAAGTGAAGTTATACAGAGTACAGAGTTTGTTTGCTTGCTTTCCTATTTATTTAAATGTCGCTTACAACAACAGCAACAACTGCCAAGACTCTGGCACAAGCCAGTAAAGGCGGTTCCAGTGGTAATCAGCACACTGGTTACAGTGCCTAAAGACCTTGACCTGCACTTAAAAACAATTGCCGCTGACAAAATTACCATCTGTCAGATCTGCACACATTATTTGCTGATACTGTGAGAGCCGTTCAGCAGTGGAACTCTCTGCCCCAGAGTGCGGTGGAGGCTCCTTCTTTGAAGGTTTTTAAACAGAGGCTAGATGGCCATCTGTCAGGGGTGCTTTGAATGCAATATTCCTGCTTTTTGGCAGTGGGTTGGACTGGATGGCCCATGAGGTCTCTTCCAACTCTATGATTCTATTATACATTACACAGTCCTAGATACTTAGGAAGTGTCCGATGTGTAATAGAATACAAAAGCCAGCATAGTGATCTTGTTTGCTGTGTACTAATCTTGTTGTGTATTGAACAACAACAACAACAACAAAAATATTAACACAATACACCAGACATCATGATTGTGGAAAAGAAAAAAGTAATGTCGCCATACCAGGTGACATTCGCAATGAGGAAAAACAACAGGTAAAACTCAACCATTGTCAGGACCTCAAAATCGAACTGCAAAGGCTCTGGCATAAACCAGTACAGGTGGTCCCAGTGGTCATCGGCACACTGGGTGCCATACCAAAAGATCTCAGCTGGCATTTGGAAACAATAAACATTGACAAAATCATGATCTGTCAACTGCAAAAGGCCACCTTACTTGGATCTGCACGCATCATTTGAAAATACATCAAACAGTCCTAGACGCTTGGGAAGTGTTCGACTTGTAATTTTGTGATATGACATCCAGCATATAGATCTCATTTGCTGTGACATACTGTGTTTTTGTGTCAGTAAAATAATAATAATAATAATTATTATTATTATTATTATTATTATTATTTCTTAATTGCCTCTCCTCATGGCTCAAGGTCAATAATGGAGAGGGCTGTTATTCTGAAAAAGTGGGTTTTCAGGTATTGCACTAGTATCTGCCCTGAGTCTCCTAGGGGAGATAGGGCAGAATACAAATAAAGTCTTATTATTAGTAGTAGATGTTGCAGCTAATTTGCCAGAGGTATATCTCCCAACCCATTACATTGGCCATGTCTTCTGAGCAACAGTATTGATTTTCCATCAGTTGAGGAAAGGTTTATGCTTTCTGTAGCTTCTAGTATGATATCATCAGAAGAAGGTATATTTCAGAAGCATGCTGCAAAGACGCAGTTTGGAAAAGTTACTTCTTTGGATTACTACTTTCACAATCCCCCTAGCCACCATCAACATTGTCCAGGTTGGTTAGGGGAAGATTCTTAGAGATGTGATCTTAAAAAAAAACATTTCAAAAACTGACTAAAAAAGGGATCAGGAAAAGGTGAAATCTAATAATGTTGTTTTTCTTCTTTAGCAGGATCTCCAAGTTCTCAACCCAATGAGATTTTCTTGATAGAAGATGAAGAGGAGCCTTGTATACCAGAACCTGGGAATAAAGAAAACAAAAGAAGAGGCAATTTATGTAAGGATAACCCATGGACAGTGGATTCTTGTCTTTTCCTTCAATACATCCGCCACATTCTTTTAATTTGTCCTCTGTCTTGCCCTAAGGGGAAGAAGTCCTCATCCCTAGGGTGTTTTCTGCAAAGTTCATAATTAACAGTGGTTTTTCTGTAGCAGTTCCCATCTAATATGGGGAGATTTTGAGAATTTGTAGTTCAGAAATTTTCCAAACTCTGTTCTGGATCCCATTTTTACCTCCCTCCTATATTTATGAGATCTAGATTTAGACATGTATAATAGTAGTAACATTTCTGTTTCCCTCAAAAATGCTACCTTGACAGCCAGAGACCTCACTAAATGGGTAGGCTCCTTGGAACTGCTCCCATTTAGCAAAATCGCCTTGCCCTGTGCATCATGCAGTGTATATGTGTGTGAGGTTCTGGAAGTTCTGAAATGAGAAGGAGAATGGCTGACATTCCACTTCTGATAACTCTGTTGTATACCCACAAATCGAGTATTCTTAGCAAGTATATCTGTGAGTGTGTTTGAATGCTTTTGTGTCTGGATGTTGAGTGGTGTCTTGCTTTGAGTGTTGAATCAGGGTTCTGGGACACCAAAGTTCAATTCTCCACTCAGCCTTGAAACTGGTAAGTCATACCCTCCCAGCATCAGGAGAAGGTAATGCCAAGCTCCTCTGAATAGATCTCACCAAGAGACCTTTGATATGATTACCTTAGGCACACAACACAAGGCAAAGAAAACATAAGGCACACAACATCAACAACACAAGATGCCTGTGGAGCAGTGTCAAAGAGTAGGTGACCAATCACCCATTGGTTATCCATTTGATAAAAAGGTTCATAAGATTTATCATCCTTTATGTCTCTTTCAGCAGGTGAGGGATTGGGCAGTGAGGAGGAGGAGGAGACGGATGAGGAAGATGTTCAGCAACAAGACAGTCCTAAGGTGGTGGAGCTGGATGCCAGCATGGTCCCGGGGAATTGTAAGAGCCTACGTTGGAGGGTAGTGCAGCAGGTCGGTGGTGGCAAGGTCCTGACAGGAGATGGGCCACCGATCATGGTTCTGCAGAAGGGATATGAGTGTGAGGATTGTGGGAAGGTGTTCAGCTGCAGCTCACACTACAGCAAGCATCGGCGCACACACACTGGGGAACGGCCCTTCCGGTGCGGAGAGTGCGGCAAGAGCTTTAATGTTAGCTCCAACCTTTACAGGCACCAGCGGGCACATGCCAATGCTGGTGCCACACCTGTAACTCCTGCTCCATCACTCTTGCCCAGCCGTGGATTGCCCTACCAGTGTGCCGAATGTGGCCAATGTTTCCGCCGCAACACAGAACTGGTGACCCACCAGCGGCTTCACACTGGACGCCTTCCCTTCCAGTGTGGTGACTGTGGCAAGAGCTTCTCGTGGAGTTCGCACTTTGCCCGACACTTGCGGATCCACACTGGCGAGAAGCCCTACCCATGCAACGAGTGCGGCAAGAGCTTTAGCCGCAGCTCCCACCTTTACCGTCACCAGCGCACTCATGGGACCAGCGCTGCAGCCAATGTCACCCGTGCCTACATCTGCACCTACTGTGGACGCAGCTTCAGCACCACTCTGCATTTTGATCAGCATCAGCGCACTCACCGGGGTCGCAAACCGTACAAGTGCACCCTCTGTGGGAAAGCTTTTGCTGACGGTTTGGCTTTGGTGAAACACCAGCGTTTACATTTGATTGGAGGCGATCAGAGTCACCAATGTTCTGAATGTGGGCAAAGCTTTGGGGGTCAGTCCCAACTGGCCCGCCACCGGCGTCTCCATGGCACGGCCGACAAGCCCTATGGCTGCGGGGAGTGTGGGCAGAGCTTCAGCTCACGGGGCCAGCTGGCTCAACACCGCCAGCTCCACATGTCTGCCGATAAGCCCTACCACTGTGGGGAGTGTGGGCTCAGCTTCACTTGGAGCTCCCATTGGGAGCGACATCGGCGCATCCACACAGGTGAAAGGCCTTACTCCTGTGGGGACTGTGGGAAGTGCTTTGGGCGCACCTCCCACCTTTACCGGCATCAGCGCACCCATGCAGGCGGCCAACCACACGTCTGCCCAGACTGTGGCAAGAGCTTCAACAGCACCTTGCACTTCCAGCGGCATCAGCACGCCCACCATCTTGACCCAGACAATGACTCACCTTCTACCAGCACTTGTGGGGACTGTGGCATGCTCTTTGCTGATGCTTCGTCTCTGCTCAAACACCAGTGTGTTCATGAGGGTGAGAGGCTGTATCCCTGCCCACAGTGTGGATGCCACTTCCGTGGCACATCCCGCCTTTACCAGCATCTCCGTACCCACCGGGCAGGGGACACTATCCTAATACCAGCTTCCCCGCAGTGTAAGGAAATTGAACCATGCTAAAGGGAGAGGAAGGAATTGGGGCGGGAAGGGACACTCTGTATTTGGTTGGCAAGTAGTCAGTGGTCCTGACAAAAATTCCCCAGGTGTATAATGGCCCAATCCAAAGTCCACAGTGGGCTATTCTTTTGTGTAAACAAGTTATTTTGCCCAATATTCCATTTCAGTCACTAAGGTGCCAAGGATATACATTCGGGGTAATCTAATGACAGATGAAATCTCAAGTTAAGCCTTAACTTATTCATTAGGCACTTTTGGATGGAAACAACATTCTGTCAAACACAACAGCTTTCTCACAACTGCATCAACCTGGCCTTGCACATCTTTTTCTCTACTTTGTTGGAATGCAGGTTGGCTGTGGAGTATTTCAAGGGGCCTTGTCTCCATGGCTTCTACTCTGCCTTGTCTAGGGGTTCTTGTAACAGAGCAGAGGGCTGCAGAACAGGGTTATGTGTGTGTGTCTGAGGAAACTGCTAGGTAGCTGAGAAAAGGAAGGGAAAAAAGGCCTCGAAGACCCAGATTTTGTGCTTTAAAAGGTCACTTAGGGTGCTTCCAGGCAGCACTAAATCACGGGTTTTAAGCAGGGGCAAAAAACCCCGGGACTTCAGAAGAGGTCCACATATAGACCTGTTGGTCCCAGGATTTCTGCCTCCGTTGTCCAGATTTGATGCTTTGTTATGAGATTTAGAGGCTCCCAAGATGGCTGCTGTGGGATTTCTATCAGAAACTTGTGGCATCAAACAACTGGGTGATGTTCCTGGGTTATACATGGCTGTTCCTGATTGCTCTTCTTGTGAAAGGATGTACAACGTTGACTAGGGGCCCACAACTTTGTCCTGGCCAAAGAAAATGTGCCCTCCACACGTTTCATGAAATTTCTGGCACACAAAGTTTTTGCTTTCTACTTAAGTGTCACCTTCTTTTTAGGAACTGACCAATCAGGAACAAACAAACACACGAACAAACTCAGATTAAAAATCCCACGATTTTCGATTGCAGATATACAGACATGTGAAGATCCACATATTCAGCTCAAAATCACAATATGCCTGCACCTTGAAATTTCACATTTTTTGCCTTTTGTAGTGATTGCTTCCACAGCTACAGGGGACAGGGTCTGGCCACCCTCCTGTTGCTGTGGAAGCTCCTGGGATAAACGTACTGTCTAGACTTGCCCTTAAAGAAGCTTAATTTCCATAACTAATTCTTGTAATGATGTACGAGTATTCTTTGGCTTATTCAATATACTTATGGGCAAATATTATAATTAACTGGAGCCAGCCTAGTTGAAGGAGCTTTGCTTTCATGTAATATGAATCACTCACTGCTTTGAAATGGACTTTGGATTTGGCCATGGGGAAGGTAATAGATTTAAGTGGGTAGAGTAGATAGTGGAGTAGGACAGAATGGCTTAGTAGGAAGGGACCAGATATGTGGAGCTGGACAGCTCCTGTAGTTCAAGGCTTGGGATCACTTCTCACATCCCCTGTGTGCAATCGCACCAGAACAACAAAAGCAGTTTCTTTCCCTATCCTTTTCTAAAGGGAATCCCACTCATGAAAAGCACTTCTTAACTATTAGACCATGTGTTGTCGAAGGCTTTCCTGGCCGGAATTATTGGGTTATTGTGAGTTTTCCAGGCTGTATGGCCATGTTCCAGAAGCTTTATCTCCTGATGTTTCGCCCACATCTATGGCAGGCATCCATAGAGGTTGTGAGGTCTCATAACCTCTGAGGATGCCTGCCATAGATGTGGTCGAAACATCAGGAGAGAATGCCTCTGGAGCATGGCCATATAACCCAGAAAACTCACAGCACATTATTATACTATGTCTCAACGCCTGGCATCTGGCGACTGTAATGGTGAAGAGATGGGGGGAAATAACTGGAAGAAGGCAGGAAAATCTGTCTGCAAAACCACTCTGGTCATTATGTGTTTACAAAAATGTTGCTTTCGTAAGAGAGCCTTAAATTGGTGCACTTGCCCAAACAGAGGTGTAGTGACAAATAGGGAAGTGCGTATGATCTTCATAGAAGCCACATCTTCAAAGAAAACCCAAAATGCAGGCAGCTCTGTTGATCCATGTCGCCAAAACTCTGTAGCAGGTCTTTCATAAAGCTGATAGGTTTTAGCTGTCTCTTCAAGACCAAGTCACTCGCAAGTATTTTGTACTACAACAAGAATAGCTCACACCAATGTATTGTTGTTGTGCTCTCCCCATACCAATCCCACTGTTGTGATGACTGGTGTTCAACTTACAGGGAACAAGGAGACTGGAGCTGACTGCCAAATGATTTCATCTTCAGCTCCATCTACACTGACCATCTAATGCAGTTTGAAACTAGCATCAAATTGTGACATCCAAACAACAAATGCCCACAAAACCTTGTGAAAGAAAGCTCTTTATGTGCTCGATGCTTTGTGTAATCACCCTCCGGGTCTCAAACTGGTTCCAGGATTTGCTATGTCATTATCTACAACAGTGAAACCATTTTTTCCAATACTGTTTTGAAACTGCATTAAGGGATTAGTTTAAATGAGGCCTTCCTTATGCTTTAGAAAGCCTCGGTGCTCTGATTCTCCGAGACCTGCCTTCACTGCACCCTTGCACACATTTCACATCATTCTGATTTAGAGAATATGTGCACCACTCCTGTTTTCTTTCTGTAGCACTTCATGCTTCTCTTCCCACCTATTTTGTGGTATGGTTACTACTACAAGTGTGCACCAAACTGCCCACATCACCCAGAATAACAGCTAATTATCAAGAATATATGGTATTCCAGGGTAAAGAACCAAAGTCCTATATCTTTTGAAAGCTTGTTGTGATTGATTGGGCAGTGCTTGAGTATTCTGGTACCAAGATAAGGAAGCCTAAACCTAGTTTTAAATACAGTCAGTTCCACATCCATGGATTCCATCATTCGCAGTTCTAACTCTTCAGATACTGTTGTCGAAGGCTTTCATGACTGGAATCACTGGGTTGCTGTGAGTTTTCTGGGCCGTATGGCCATGTTCCAGAAGCATTCTCTCCTGATGTTTCACCCACATCTATGGCAGGCATCCTCAGAAGTTGTGAGGACTGTTGGAAACTAGACAAATGGGGTTTATATTTTGCCTGGGCTTGGGTATTTTGCCTGGACTTGGCCCCATGTAAGCCGCCCCCAGTCCCTTTGGGGAGACGAAGGCAAGGTAAAAAAATAAACTTCTTCTTATATATCTGTAAAATGTCCAGGGTGGAAAAAAGAACTCCTTTTCTGCTTGAGGCAAGTGTGAATGTTGCAACTTGATTAGCATTTAATGGCCTTGCAGCTTCAAAGCCTGGCTACTTCCTTTCTGGGGGGAATCCTTTGTTGGGAGATATTAGCTGGCCCTGATTGTTTGGAATTCCCCTGGTCTTTGAGTGTTTCTCTTTATTTACTGTCCTGGTTTTTTAATACTAGCAGCCAGATTTTGTTCATTTTCGTGGTTTCCTCCTTTCTGTTGAAAATGTCCACATGCTTGTGGATTTCAATGGCTTTTCTGTGTAGTCTGACATGGTGGTTCAACCAGAGAAGTCAGCCATAGCAGAGCACTTGAGGAACCAACCTGGACACAGCATATTATCTGAGAACACAGAAATGCTGGACCACTCTAACAAACTCCCAACAAAGGATTCCCTCAACCAGGCGTTGAAGCTGCAAGGTTATCCAATGCTAATCAAGGTGGCCAACATTCACACTTTCCTCAAACAGGAAAGAGTGCTTTCCCCTCCCTGGCCATTCCACAGATATATAAACCCACTTGTCTAGTTTCCAACGAACCTCACAACCTCTGAGGATGCCTGCCATAGATGTGGGCGAAACATCAGGAGAGAATGCTTCTTGAAGATGGTCATACTGCCCAGAAAACTCACAGCAACCCATCTTCAGATAGTGCTCCAATATTTTTGGAACTTTCTTTAAACAGTTAATACAATGCCATCAGCTTTCTGTATTATTTGCAAATCACTGTAGATTGTATTGAAATGAACAGCTGGAGAATACTCACCTCTTTGTTTTTGAGGAGCAATCCCGCCTTAACCTAAACCTAACACATCTGCAGCAGTGTAGAGATGGAAAAAATTAGAGCATTGTGCCTAAGTAAGATTTCTGTCCCTGCCATGAAGCTTTCCTTCACTCCAAATGTTTAGTATTGCAGTAGCTTGAAATGTCAGAAATACAGTTTGGGCATCTTCATAGAATCATATAGTTGGACAAGACCCCAAGGGCCATCCAGTCCAGGTAGCGGCACACAATCAAAGCACTTCCAACAGATGGCCATCCAGCCTCTGTTTGAAAACCTCCAGAGAAGGAGACTCCTCTACACTCTCAGGCAGCATATTCTGTTGCTGAAAAGCTCTTACCGTAAGGAGGTTCTTCCCAATGTTTCTTGAAGAAAAGGAACCAGGCAAATTGACCCAGGGAACTCAAAACACTCCAAATATAAACCTTCTCCTCCAAAGAGTGTTGTGCCTCACCAAACTACAAATCCCAGGATTCTATAGCATTCCATGTAAAGTGGTGTGAACCCACATTAATTATACCGTGCAGGTGCACCCTGGGTTTACATCTTCTCCCAGGAGTCCAGCTAGACCAGGCCTGGGCAAACTTGGGCCCTCCAGATGTTTTGGACTTCAACTCCCACAATTCCTAACAGCCTCAGGCCCTTTCCTTTCCCCCCTGCAGCCACTTAAGTGAAGGGGCCTGAGACTGTTAGGAATTGTGGAAGTTGAAGTCCAAAACACCTGGAAGGCTCAAGTTTGCCCATACCTGAGCTAGACAAACACTGAGCATCTTCAGGATGGAGACAGAACAGCACCTCAAATTGTGTTAGATGTTAGACTGGCTCACCTTGAGGAAGTTATATCCTCCCATGTAGGAACAGCACATCAGTTGCAGCTGCTGTGAAAACAATAAGCAAACTAAAAAGCGGTGGGTCAACAAAAAATTGGTGGTAGATGGTCCTGAAAGATTACTTGCCTTTCCGATCCAGCCATGCTGAAAGTTAGCAGGAACTTATATGTGTTTGTGAATTAAATAGACTAGGGGAAAATAAAAAATACAATAAAACCAGTAAATCTTGTTCTGTGTTGAGTGCTTTCCTCCACCTCTCCTTTCAGTTTCTCCCCGTAGCAATGGGTTATTTTATTTATTGATACTGATACATGGCAGAATGAGGGCTTCTCTTTCCAAGAGTGCTGGTGCTCATCAAACTACAACCTCCATGATTATTGTATCAGAAGCAAACCAAGGGTACAGTTGTTTACTTAGGCGATCCCTCGTTGTCCGAGTAAGATTGTCCCCCAAGGTCGGTGTACTGGTGGTGGGTCCGTAGGTGACTGTGGAGCCCTGTTCTTGACCTGCATGTTCTCCCGCAATGAGGGCATCAGTTTCCAGGTGGGAGGTGGTCCCAGTTGGTGTTGACTTGATGCGCCTTCCTCTTGGCATGTTTCACTCTTTCACCCTCAATTTGTGCCTCTTCAAATTTTACAGCACTGCTGGTCACAGCTGATCTCCAGCTGGAGCGCTCAAGGGCCAGGGCTTCCCAGTTCTCGGTGTCTATGCCACAGTTTTTAAGGTTGGTTTTGAGCCCATCTTTAAATCTCTTTTCCTGTCCTCTAACATTCCCTTTTCCATTCTTGAGTTCGGAGTAGAGCAACTGCTTTGGGAGATGGTGATTGGGCATTCGGACAATGTGGCTGGTCCAGCAGAGTTGATGGTGGAGGACCATGGCTTCAATGGTGGTGGTCTTTGCTTCTTCCAGCATGCTGACATTTGTCCACCTGTCTCCCAAGAGATTTGCAGGATTTTCTGGAGGCAGCATTGATGGAACCGTTCTAGGAGTTGCATGTGACGTCTGTAGATAGTCCACGCCTTGCAAACATATAGCAAGGCTGGGAGGACAATAGTTTTGTAAACAAGTACCTTGGTATCCCTACAGATGTCCTGGTACTCAAACACTCTGTGCTTCATTCGAAAAAAGGACCCATTCAAGGTCTGAACAGCCTCCTTAGTAACAGGTGGGAAGGAGTGACAGATTGAACATTATCTGCGTACAGGTAACATCGTACTCCGAAACTCTGGATGATATCTCCCAGTGGCTTCATGTAGATGTTAAACAACCTGGGGGGGGGGGCAATATTGATCCTGCAGGACCCCACAAGACAAAGATTGTGGGGGTGTCCCCCAGCAACACCTTCTGAGAGCGACCCTCCAGGAAGGACCGGAGCAATCCGAACTCCACCAACAATGGAATTAAACCAAATTTGGCACACAGAACTCCCATGACCAAGAGAAAATACTGGAAGGGTTTGGTGGGTGTTGACCTTCACCTACAACCAGAGAGCACTGTGGACTCAAACAATGATGGATCTGGGCCAAACTTGGCACGGATACTCAATATGTCCAAATGTGAACACTGGTGGAATTTTGGGAAAACAGACCTTGACATTTGGGAATTGTAGTTGCTGGGCTTTATAGTTCACCTACAATCAAAGAGGATTATGAACCCCACTGATAAAATTGGGCCAAACTTCCCACACAGAATCCCCATGGCCAACAGAAAATACTGTGTTTTCTGATGGTCTTTGGTAACCCCTCTCTGGTGGCACCTCGCAACCCCCCCTTCAGGGTCCTGACCCTCAGGTTGAGCAACACTGCACTAAGGTGACCAAGGCTGTTTCAATTCCATGCCCTGACCTTTAGCCAGACTGTGCCAGATCCAGATAATCAGTTTCCTCCAAGAACACTTGGAGTTGTGAGGCCACAACATGTTCCATGTAGAATGGATGCAGTTTGACACCACTTGAATCGCCATGGCTCAATGCTTTGGGATCCTAGAAGTTGTAGTATGGCGAGGCACCAGCACTCTTTTGGTAGATTGTTTCTTTGGCACTGGATTGTTTGCTGCCTGGAGTTTTCCTGTTTCTTAGTGGTGTTCCTTAGTTGTGTCTTGATTGTGATGTTTTTATTATTATTATTATTATTATTATTTAAAAATACTGGTGATCAGACAGCAAATAATCAAGTGCTACAGGGTTGTTGTGTGTTTTCCGGACTGTCTGACCATGTTCCAGAAGCATTCTCTCTTGATGTTTTGCCTGAATCTTTGGCAGGCAACTTCAGAGGTTGTGTCCTCCCACCCTGGACATTCCACAGGTATACATACACCAGACCTAGGCAAACATGGGAATTCTTGTGGAGCCAGCAGAGGGCAATGGCTGCTGCTTTTCCCTCCACTTTCGAGGGGTCTGCGGCTTCTTTTCGCTCCTTTCTGCCGGTGATATCCGGGGTTGGGCTTCCTGGGTCAGAAGAAGGCGGCTGTTGCTGCAGCTTCCAATACATGCCCAGTGGTCCAAAGGCACCCCCCTCCCTGTTCAGGGGGCAGAGCAGCACCAACCCATGCAAACCCCAGGAGGGGAGAGCAAACCCGGTTCCTCTAGCCATCAACCTGGGAAAGTGGGCTCTTTCCAGGGATGTGGAAAGGAAGGCTCAGTCAAGTTGCACCCACTGCTCCTCTTAGTCAAGTGAGCCCGAATCCTATTGGGTTCCAATGGAGCCCGTTCCCCTGCTTCTGCTTTGGGGAAGCCTCCAAGCAGGGCAAGTAGGCAATGAGCCTTCCCCTGTGGTGCTTCCCCCGAAATCCCTTCTTTGGAGGTATGCTGCTCCTGGGGATAGGCAGCCAGAAGTGAGACCTCGCCTCCATCAACTTGCTGCCCAGGTCTTTTCCTAAGACGTCTGTCTTCTTGTCCCTCTGGTAAGTTGGGCTCTCCTCGTGTTCTGCCTTGAGTCAGGATCTGTAGGTCCAGGGGGCAGGGGCAAAGGGACCCTTCTGATTCAGGACAGCGCCACAGAGAAATGGAAGCAAGATTGGCAAATGGCCTTTGCACATTTAAGGGACTATTGGGGTGGGTCATCAGTCACAGTGTTTGAAGAATAGTTGATGGTGATTATCAGTAGAAGTCAGCTCATGTGGTCTAGTTTGAAGGATAAATAACAAGACAAGAATGTTAATACTAGAGGAGAGGTTCCTTAAGGTGAAAGATACTACCATCATTTGGGGAGTTGGAAGCCAAGTCCTCCCTCCTTCCTTCCTTCCCTCCCTCCCTCCCTCCCTCCCTCCCTCCTTCCTTCCTTCCTTCCTTCCTTCCTTCCTCTCCCTCCCTCCCTCCCTCCCTCCCTYCCTTCCTTCCTTTCCTTCCTTCTCACTTTCTTCCTCTCTTCCTTCCTTCGCTTCCTTTCTCTTTCTTTTCTTTTTCCATCCTTCCCTTCTATCTCTCCCCTTCCTTTTATCTCCCTTTCCCTTCCTTCCTTCCTTCCCCTTCCCCCCTTTTATTTCTTTCTCATTTCCCCCCATCTCTTTCTTTTTTCCTTCTTCTGTCCTTCCCTTCTGCTTCTATCTTGCCTTTCCCCTTCTTTCTTTCCTTCCTTCCTTCTTTCTTTCTTTCTTTCTTTCCATCCTTCCTTTCTCTTCTCTTGCTTTCATCTTTCTCTTTTTCCTCCCTCCTTTCCTTCCTCTATCTTTTTTCCTTCTTTCCTCCCTCCCACTCTCCCATCCATCCTTCCTCTCTGTAGGCATACGATCAGACCTTGGATGGGGTACTATCAAGGAATTTGTGAGACAACCTCTGAGGATGCTTACCATAGATGCAGGCGAAACGTCAGGAGAGAATGCTTCTAAAACATGRCCATATAGCCCGAAAAACCTACAACAACCTAATTAAAAGTCCTTTGATAGCCATGTTTTCCGTTGCTYGCAGAGGTGCCTATAGAGTGTGCTGCTGTGGCTCAATGCTATGTTGTAGTTCATAACCAGTGGTCAGCATGTTAGAGTTTTCATGTCTAACACTTAGATCAGCTTGGATTTTACAACATTTTCTTTTATTTTGAAGGTGGAGAGAATAGCAAGGAAGCTTCCAGACTTGAAGGCATATTTGGGGTGTGCAGCATGGCACCGACCCTGGGTGCCATGCTGGGGAACACTGCTTTAGATGAATCCCACTGATCCCTGCCCCGTGGCTCAGATTGGAGGATGATTGTTATTTCAGAGGTAGTCCACCTCCACAGCAACACCCAGTGACTGACACCATGCAGGAAAACTATGAGAATGTGATTTCACTGGGTAAGTGGTAAATTTTGTGCACTTTTAGGCAAATAGCAAGATTTTTGGAATCTTATCCTTGTCATACTTGAGCATAGTGTCCCAATCCTTGAACCCCTAATGATGATGATGTGAATCCTGAAAACCACTCTTAAGGGTGCATCTTCAATGTAGTTTTAATGCAGTTTCACACCATTCTAACTGGTATGGCTCAATGGGAGTTACAGTTTTACAAAATCTTTATCTTCTCTGCCAAATAGTGCTGGTGCTTCTCCAAACTCAGGATCCCTTAGCGTGCAATCAAGGAGAACTTGATAGCACTATAAAACACAATTTTTGTTCCTGGGTTATAAATGTCATTTTTTATTTGGCTCTATCATAAAAACATGGCAAAAGCTAATAATAATAATAATAATAGTAATAATAATAATAATAATGTCCGACATGTGATCCAATACAACAGCCAGCAGAATGTCTTCTGTGGACTCATCTTGTGGTGATTCTAATAATAATAATAATAATAATAATAATAATAATTTTCATTCGAAAATACATCACACAGACCTAGAGGCTTGGGAAGTGTTCGACTTGTGATTTTGTGATACGAAATCTCATTTGCTGTGACATACTCTGCTTTTGTGTCAATAATAATAACAATAATAATAATAATAATAATCTATTTGTACTTATTTGTTTATTGAGTCTCCTATCTCCCTGAGAGGTCTCAAAAAACTTTAAATAACTTTTAAATTAAACTTCAATAACTTCATTTTTGCGATCTGCGCAAAAGGTAAAAAATGGCAATCATAAAAACAAAGTTTCTGGAGAATAACAACTACTTTCAAAGTAAGTATCACACAATTAAACAGGAACACAATTCACACAATTCAAACCAGGAACAGATTTTCCCCCCAAATTTTGTTACATAGTGTAATTCAGTGAATACGTTTCACTGATTCAATGGTCTGTTGTTGTTGGCACTAACAATTGGATATCGTTTGGGGCAGGCATAGACTTGTTCACTTAGACCAGTGCTATATAGGGAATTTGGGGGATTTGATTCTAAATGTGAAATTTTTCTGAACTCTTGGGCAAAACTTTTCTACATTTGGGTTCTTTTCCATCACCAGCTATGTGATATTTATTTATTTGTCGTGTCAGGACAACCAGCTATGTGATGGGAACTGGAGATGCCAGAGCTTGAACTTGGCACCTTCAGGCAGGCAGCAAAGGTGCCCTTCCACTGCACATACCTTTCTTCCTGCAAAGTAAACCCTTAAAGATGATGTCCCAGTTGGCTCTTGATTGCCTCTGACAGCCTTTTCTGACTTGCAACCTCTGCTTCTCCCTTTCATAGCAGAGGAAATTGCTATCAGTTGGCCTCGGATAACTGCGTTTGCTGAGTCTCACAGAAGCAGAGGACTAATGCCTGGTAAGTCAGTTTAGAGAAGTAGTCCCCAATCTGTTTTTGGCCCCACCTAAGTAGTAAGCATATCTAAAATCCTGACTCTCTGCTGGGTGATATAAAAGGTAAAGGTTTCCCCTTGACATTAAGTCTAGTCATGTCCAACTCTGGGGACTGGTGCTTATCTCAGTTTCTAATCCAAAGAGCCGGTGTTGTCCGTAGACGCTTCCAAGGTCATGCGGCCAGCATGGCTGCATGGAGTGTCGTTACCTTCCTGCAGAAGTGGTACCTATTGATCAACTCACATTTCCATGTTTTTGAACTGCTAGGTTGGTAGAAGCTGGGCCTAACAGCAGGAGCTCATCCTGCTCTGCGGAACTGAACCGCCGACCTTTCTGTCAGCAAGTTCAGCAGCTCAGTGGTTTAACCCGCTGTGCCACCGGGGGCTCCCCCGGTGATATATAAAATTCAGCTCTATCGGCTGCCATTGGAGTATGTGGGTCCCCAGATGTTTTGACCTCCAACTCCCAGAAATCCTAACAGCTGGTAAACTAGCTGGGATTTCTGGGAGTTGTAGGCTAAAACACCTGGGGACCCACAGGTTGGGAACCATGCATGCACATGTCTCTTATATTGTTGATTTTGTTTCTCACTGACACTTAGGAATGTGTTTGCCAATTTTAATCAAAACTCTACCCATACCCTAAAGCAGTGTTTCCCTAACTGTGGTCTTCCAGGTGCTTTGGACTTCAGCTCCCAGAATCCCTAATAATTGGCCAAGGCATCTGGCTTCTGAGAGTAGAAGTCCAAAATAATCACTGCCCTAAAGTATTGAAGTCCAAAATAATCACTGCCCTAAAGTATTGTCATTGTCACACCAGCCTTGTTGAAGCAAATGGGAACATACCAATAGACTGGCTTGAAAACAATCACTATCAGACAATTACACCACACACTGAAGCAGCAGTATTTAAGGTGTGTTCTACCAATAATTTCAATGCAAATTGGCAACAGGAGAAACATGAGCTCATGTGATAAGTAGTAGCTACAAAGGTTATTGCCCTACTATAATCTCAATTTACCAGCCTTGTGTGATAGTTCCAAGTCTCAGTAATTATGTTCAGCTCCATGCTAGAAAACTTTTCCTTGATGATTGCTGTTGCCCTGGTTCTCATATTTGGAAAAATGTGAGATATAAATTAAATATGTGAAATAAAATAAGTAAATACTGTGGCGTAGTGGGTTAAACTGCTGAGCTGCTAAACTTGCTGACCGAAAGGTTGCCGGTTCAAATCTGGGGGGCGGGGTGAGCTCCTGCTGTTAGCCCCAGCTTCTGCCAACCTAGCAGTTCAAAAACATGCAAATGTGAGTAGATAAATGGGCACCACTTCAATTGGAAGGTAACAGTGCCCCATGCACTGATGCTGGCCACATGACCTTGGAGGTGTCTATGGGCAACGCTGGCTCTTCAGCTTAGAAATGGAGATGAGCACCACCTCTCAGAGTCGGACATGACTGGACTTAATGTAAGAGGAAAACCTTTACATTTACCTAAATACTGTAAGTCAAGTACTGTATAGGGGGACAAACAAGCCAACATGTCTTTCCCTCCATTGGTCGGTTGGAAGCCAGACTTGGAAAGTTGGCTGGACTTGGAAAGTTGGCTGGTCCAGTCCTTTCCCCCTCATAATTTCTGCCATGTTTTTTTTTTATGGTGTAGATATGGAGTCTGAACAGGGCCAAGCGGAACAAGCCCACATCCAAGACTCCAATGTAGGCGGCCTAAGTGAAAGCGGGATGAATGCTGACCTCCGCCGGCAGCTGGGGCTCATCCTGCAGACCGCAGGCCGGAGCCAAGTGGAGAAGATGCTGCGGGAGCTGGTGAAGGAGCAGAGCCAG
This sequence comes from Anolis sagrei ordinatus, assembly GCF_025583915.1. Taxonomy (NCBI): domain Eukaryota; kingdom Metazoa; phylum Chordata; class Lepidosauria; order Squamata; family Anolidae; genus Anolis; species Anolis sagrei. The sequence goes on along the minus strand of NW_026845477.1, from coordinate 286,920,417 downwards.
GAGGAGAAGCACAAAGTCCAGAAGAAGGAGGTGCCCAAGAGCCACAAGGATGAAGGTGGGCGGGTCTCATCGCATGAGCTGCGGTGGCAGTAAAAAGGGTGTGTGTGACATTCATATGAAATAATAGTGAAAACTTCCATAAAGCTACTGGATTTTTTTAGACATTATCCTGTTAGTGTCCTGCATTGGCGTTAGATAAACTTGCAGAGCTGTTTGGCAGTCTAATATGCTGCTGCCTCGGAGTCCAGTAGAGTCCCCTTCTCTGGAAGTTTTAAAGTTGAGGTTGGATGGCCATCTGCTGGGGATGCTTTTATTATGTGCTTTTGCATAGCAGAATGGGGTTGAACTGGATGGGCCTTGTGGTCTCTGTTGGGCCAGTAGGCTCATTGACAAAAAGACTCTTCTTATAAATGTGCAGCAGAGTGACTTATCAGCAGCAGCATGACCCAGCACCAGTAGAACAAGTGATAACAAGAACGAAAACACACAGACTGATATTATCTCTTCCATAGGAGGCTTTTCTTTGTAGTAAAATAATATACAGTAGTTGCACTATTTACAAGAACAAGGTTTCCACAACACAAATAAAGTCCTTTATATTTCCTTCTTTGCTTCCATGCTGGGATTCTTTCTCATGCAGATAAACAGCTTCCTTCTCACAGAGCCTTTTCTCACACTGAAATTACACAGGTGTTTCACATAGTAGCTTTGCACACAGCTTTACATATGAGGACTTTAACATAGGGCCTTTTTCACCGAAGCTTCTCACACACTGAGGTTTATCTCACACTGACTCTAACAGGTTCGGCCTACTCACTCTCCTCAGGACGACACTAGCTTTGGGCCACTGACTCTAACAGGCTTCGGCCTATTCACTCTCCTCGGGATGACACTAGCTTTGGCCCACTGGCTCTAACAGGCTTTGGCCTACTCACTCTCCTCAGGAGGACACTAGCTTTGGCCCACTGGCCCTAACAGGCTTCGGCCTACTCACTCTCCTCAGGACGACACTAGCTTTGGGCCACTGACTCTAACAGGCTTCTGCCTATTCACTTTCCTCGGGATGACACTAGCTTTGGCCCACTGGCTCTAACAGGCTTTGGCCTACTCACTCTCCTCAGGAGGACACTAGCTTTGGCCCACTGGCTTTAACAGACTTCAGCCTACTCACTCTCCTCAGGACGACACTAGCTTTGGCCCACTGGCTCTAACAGGCTTCGGCCTACTCACTCTTTCAGTGCTTGACTCACATTTTTGTAATTAAAAATACCTAGTTAATTTTTAATATTTCTCACAGTCTCTTCCAACTCTAGGTTTCTATGTTTATAGCTGTGGGAAGTGAGGGCTAAGTCCTGAAGTATAGGCTAGGAAAAAGAAGGTGAGCTTTGGAGCTGAAATGGTTGTGATTTCTGTCCTCTTCCCGTCTGAATTACAGCTGCTGAGGAGATTGAAGAGGAGCTGCAGTTGGAAGAGGACAGGGCAGAGGCGGTGGAATCTCCATCAGGGCGACCAGACAGCCCAGATGAGGGGGATGCCAGTGGTAGCCAGTGCCAGCTTGAGCTACCAGAAGACCAGCCAACACAAAGCCCAGGAGCACAAGGCCAGAGGGAAGGGAAGGCACCTAAGAGGCTAAAAGAGAAGTGTGTGGGCCAGGTGGAAAGGTCTAGTGTGTGCACTGAGTGTGGAAAGAAGACCTGGAGTGGTCCTGGGCGAGGCCATAGTGTACCCACGCCAGAGAGGCCCCACCAGTGCCCCGAGTGCGGACGCTGCTTCCGGCAACGCTCCATCCTGGCCAAGCACCAAAAGATCCACACAGGGGAGAAGCCCTACCTGTGCATGGCTTGTGGGAAGAGATTCAACCGAAGCTCAAACCTGGCGCAGCACCAGCGGGTGCACACTGGTGAGCGTCCCTTCCCTTGTTCAGACTGTGGCAAGGCTTTCACCCAGAAGTCTGACCTGGAGCGGCACCAGCGGGTGCACACGGGAGAACGCCCCTACGCCTGCCAGGACTGTGGCAAGAGTTTCTCGGTCAGCTCCCACCTTGATCGCCACAGGCGAACTCATCAGCACAGTCACCCAGAGGAACCCCTGGCAGCCAGCTTAGCCCCAGTGATTGCCCACCGCTGTCCTGATTGTGGGAAGTGTTTTGGACAGCGCTCTGCACTCTCAAAGCATCGCAAGATCCACTCTGGGGAGCGTCCTTACCCATGTGATGCTTGTGGCAAGCGTTTCAGCCGCAGCTCTAATCTTGCGCAGCACCAGCGCATTCATACAGGGGAGCGTCCCTTCCCCTGCAGTGACTGTGGGAAGCGGTTCATCCAACGCTCCGATCTGGAGCGGCATCAGCGAATCCACACAGGTGAACGCCCCTACACATGTGCTCAGTGCGGCCGGGGCTTCTCGGTCAGTTCGCACCTTGACCGGCACCAGAGAGTCCACCAAGCCCAGGCTGCAGCAGCTGCTGCCCATCGTTGCCCTGAACACATCAAGGGCTTTCTTCTCAGCACAGGGAGCAAGCAAGTTCTTAAGCACCAGCTGTATAGTGGCAAGGGGCGCCTGACTCGTAGTGGCCACTGCTTGGACTGTGGCAAGATCCTGGGGAAAATCCCACTTCAGCTGGTGGTCCCGCCAGTAGAGAAGCCCTTTAAGTGTGACAGTTGTGGGAAGGCTTTTGCCCAGCGTTCAGCCTTGGGAAAGCACCAGCGCATCCATACTGGGGAGAAGCCTTTTTCCTGCACAGACTGTGGAAAGGCCTTCATCCAGAAATCGGACTTGACCATCCACCGGCGCATGCACACTGGGGAGAAACCATACCGCTGTGACACCTGTGGGAAGTGCTTTAGTGTCAGCTCTAACTTGCTGACCCACCAGCGCACCCACCTGGGTGAGAAGCCCTATGCCTGCGGGGAGTGTGGCAAGGCTTTCATCCAGCGCTCAGAGCTTACCATCCACCAGCGCACCCACACTGGGGAGAAACCCTACAAGTGCAGTGTCTGTGGCAAGTGCTTCAGCCGCAGTTCTCACCTTAACCGTCACCAGCGCACTCACGGCAATGACAAGGCTGCCATTGGCTCTGGGGCAGCCCCTACAGCATTGCTTTCCAGTCCTACCACCAAACTTGTCAGCTCCCTCCCTGCATCTGCATTCTCAGCTTCTTTCACCTCATCCAGCCCTCTTCCTACCTTGCCTTCCTTCCCCTCTTCTCCATCATCCTTGCACATCCCTTCTTTAGACCTTCCCTGGTCCCTGCCCTTTCCATCACGTGGCTTTTCCCATTCAGTTTTCCCCACTGTCCACAGTGGAGTCCAGACTTCTCTAATAAACTAGTATCTTCCTTCCCAGTGAATTCTCTAAATGTATCCCAATTGTCCCTTTTCATTCTTGTTCCCTTTTTAACAAGTCCTGCCATATTTGCCCTTCTAGCCTTTGGCTGTGATTTGCCTCAATCACTTAGGTCAAATTTACGGGAGATTATTTATTTATTTACAGTATTTATATTCTGCCCTTCTCACCCCGAAGGGGACTCAGAACAGATCACAATGGCAAACATTCAATGCCATTTTAGACATACAAGACAGACAGACAGATAGAGGTATTTCTGCATTTTTCAACTTTGGTGCCTGGAGGTTATGCTTGATTCTGGCCATAGGGGGGTACTCTCGTTTTTTCTGTTGAGACGACGAGCCCTTTTTGATTGTAGAATTCCCCTCCTTGTTCTTTGATTGCCTGCATTTTATGGTGTAGTAAAATACCTCTCCGCTAAAGTGGTGCCGAATTTCTCTACTCACAGCTCAGCTGTTTTCAAACTGCTTAGGTGGACAGTGAACTTAGGCTGGTGGTCAGGTGCTCAATCCGACTCGGGGTTCGAACTTGCCATCTTTTGGTCAGCAGTGATCTATTGCTGCTGGCGATTAACCAGCTGTGCTACAGCCCGGACGAAGATGCTCCCTTGGTAAGCATGAAGTACCATAAGCAATCTTTTATCTCATTGATTGATATTTCAGCCCATACAGTTATTGAGGGATGGGGCTGCAGAGTCCAGTTGGAGCCCGATGGTTGAGTTCCACCATTCTGGGGCCCTCAAGAGGTGTTGGACTGCAACACTCATGGTCCCCAGTTAGCATGGTCTGTGGATGTCCTGTGTGGGGATTATGTGCATTGCAGTCTGACACATTCTGAGGATCTGACATCAGTAGCGGGCTTCGCCTTGATGGCCTGGGAGGCCCCAATGAAATAATGGACTCTATACTGTAGGGTCTTCAAAATGTTGTTGCCGCTGCAACTCCCATGACTCTTCCTCACTGGCCATGCTGGTTGCAATTTCACTTTAACATCTAGACATAGGTCTTTCATCTCTGCTCTTCTCTCACCACACTCTTCTTTGATCTTCTTATTCCTCTCATTCCCAAGAATGCTTTGACGTAGATAAGATTTCCAATCTCTCCTAAGAACACCATCTGCACTTTGGGCTGGCACTGGGAAGGGAAATGAGAGCAGATCAAACTGGCAAAACACCACTTAAAAATCATAATGTAGACATGGTCTTAATTAATATTTCTAGCTTTGTAGCCCCAGCTGTCCTAATTCATTTTTTGCCATCCCACTTTTGCGCGGTCTTTAAAATGACCCCATTTCTTTCTCCTCTTCATACTTTCATCCTCTTACTTCAATTGCAGGAAACTGACGACCTCATCACACAACGAATTATTAGCATCCTATCATGTTTCTGTCCCAGTTGAGTGACGTAGCGCCATGCTGCCCATCACACAATGTAGCCCAACCTCTGGTGGGGCTCTGTGGCTCAACTGGGGTGGCAGCATAGTAGGACAGTGTGCCAACACAGGAACCTCCCTGTGTTCCATTTGGAACAATGGGGCTACAATTGGGACAAGCTGCGCAACCACACTTCCCTACATGTGATGGGGA
>NW_026845477.1:286883585-286912265 GCF_025583915.1 Anolis sagrei ordinatus | reverse complement strand
CTTCGTCTCGTCATGCTGCCCTTGAAATATATCCTTGGCATTAAGTTGAATGTGCGGGGTGCCACAAACCTAAACCTGAAAGGGCCCTATGTCATGGTTGCCAATCATCAGAGCAACGTGGACTTCCTTGGTATGTTGGTGATATGATCAAGCTTTCATTTTTTATTTATACAATTGGAAGTGTTCAAAAGTAGCTTATGCTAGAACCAAGCACCAAGCAAAAAGTTGTTTTGATTACATTTTCCAGTATCTTCAGGCAGACTTGGTCCAAAAAGGTCATTTTAAAAAGCTCTATACATACTTTTATTTACACATGAGATAGGTTAATTAAAGCAAAATTGCTATGAACAAATAATCTTATAGAAAATTTTAAAGAAACATAACATGAGATTGCCACTTGTGGTAATATCAAGTGTGTAGTACTCTTGTTTGTTTAGCAGTAGCAGAAGACTACAGTTACATTTTCAAAAAAAGGTTACAAGTTTTAGATAACTGATTTATTTTGCTATGCTCAAATAGTGTAGCAAATATCACAATTTACCAAACAAGTTCCAAACAGTAGATTATAGGCTGTTTGTGAACAATAACAATACATTTTGGAGAGGTTCTGCATCCAAACTATAACAAAGCCCCACAAAATATTTGTTTTCTTGGTGTCTTGGTTTTTAGGCCTATTCCTGGGTTGTTCGGGGCACAGATTCAGAAAATTGCACTAGATAGACCTAATTAGCTCTAGCTTTTTAGTTATGGTTATCATGGTTCTCTATGGGCAAGCTAATGGCAAGTGGCCATATGTGATAGGGGAAAACAGATGACATTTCTGGAATCAGCAGGACAAATATATGCACAAACAGGGCTAAGATATGAGGCACCAAAACGTGTCTTGGTGGGTTGGATGATCCCACAAAAAAGTGGGTACAGACTTTGGCCACTGTTATCTGTCCTTATTTGAACTAATAGTTGAAAAATAGTGAGGAAGTACTTCTTAACTGTGAGAGCTGTTCAGTAGTGGAACTCTCTGCCCTGGAATGTGGTGGAGGCTCCTTCTTTGGAGGCTTTTAAGCAGAGGCTGGATGGCCATCTGTCGGGGTGCTTTGAATGCGATTTTCATGCTCCTTGGCAGGGGGTTTGACTGGATGGCCTGATTCTCTGAAAATTTGGCCAATGAGAATACTTTCCAAGGATCGACTGATAGAGATACAATGACATTCATGTATAAACTTACAATGGGATTTTCTTTTCCAGCACACTCTGGAAGTATGCTTTAAAAAGTTATTTTTAGAAAATATGGTAATGCTGGAAGGAGCTCTTTATATGCTGTCAAAGGTGATGACTGAGTACTGCTAAGAGTTACATTTATAGAGATCCCAAGGAACACAAACTATCTGCCTTGCTCTGTGCTCCTCCTCCATAATTATATTTGGGACACAGCTGGCTCAGTGACAAATAACTGCACCAAGTCATCTGTTTCTGATGAGAAATCCGTTGTAAATATTGTAAAGGAAAGAGCATGATCAAAGATGAACTGGGATATAATATCTACACTGAAAAATGAATGCAATTTGACATCGCTTAAACCAGGGGTCCTCAAACTTTTTCAAGAGAGGGCCAGGTCACAGTCCTTCAAACTGTTGGAGGGCCGGATTATAATTTGAAAAAACAAATGGATTCCTTTGAACACTGCACACGTCTTATTTGTAGTGCAAAAACCACTTAAAAACAATACAATAATTAAAATGAAGAATATTTAACAAATATAAACTTATTAGTATTTCAATGGGAAGTGTGGGCCTGCTTTTGGCTGATGAGATAGATTTGTTGTTGTTGTTGTGTGCTTTCAAGTCATTTCAGACTTAGGTTGACCCTGAGCGAGGGCCGGGTAAATGACCTTGGAGGGCCGTATCCGGCCCCCGGGCCTTAGTTTGAGGACCCCTGGCTTAAACTGTCATGGCTCAATGCCAGGGAGTCATGGAAGTTGCTTTGCAAGGTCTCTGCCAAAGAAGGTTGGTGCCTCACCAAATGACAACTCCCAGGATTTTATAGCATTGAGCCATGGCAGTTAAAGTGGGCTCAAATAGCATTAATACAGTGTAGATGTACCTCTGGTCTCCCCAGGCCACCATCAGTAAATATTTGTCTCTCGAGGGTCTATAGCAGTAGTTTTCCAACCTGTGGGTCCCCAGATGCTTTTGGCCTTCAACTCCCAGAAACCCTAATAGCTGGTAAACTGGCTGGGATTTCTGGAAGATGTAGGCCAAAACACCTGTAGACCCACAGGTTGAGAATCACTGATTTATAGAGTAAGGGTATAATTAGGCTTGGCTTTGACCATCTTCCTTCTCTCTCTCTCTCTCTCTCTCTCTCTCTCTCTCAGGGATGTTTCAGATATTGCCAGACCGCTGTACCTTAATTGCCAAGAAGGAGATCTTATATTATTTCACTATTGGCATTGTTACCTGGTTAAGTGGTATTATTTTCATTGACCGCAAAAATAGAGATACCACCATCAAGATCATGTCAGAAGCAGCGGACACCATGGTTCGGGACAATGTAAGTAAGCTGGGGGGGGGGGGGGGGGGGGGCTGCACCCACCTATCATGCAAACACCAACTGCCCAGTTAGGATTTCCATCTGCTGCACTTAACCTTGGTCTGAAGACAGACATTGAATTAAATGGCATTATGATAGTATCATTATAATTGTGTCACTGAATAGTATCAAAGTACTGTTGTGGGGGCAAAGAAACCAAAATAGTTCCCAAAATGCAGGAGCCCCCCAAGGTGGAGAGCAAGGAAGGACACCACAAAAGTTGAATCTTCAAACTGCAAAAATAATAAATAAATAAATAAACAAAAACAAACCCTGACCCACCAAAACCAACCAAAAAACCAAAACAAAAAAACCAAAACACCCCCCCCCCCCGCAACTATTTATTGTGTGGCCATAGCAATAATGACAAAACATTCATACAGGAATAAAATCGAAGGGTTTGTCGCAACCCCCAATGGGGCTGCAGGGTTTTTCTCATTTCTGGCAGTAAATTGAATATACATTCTCCTTGGTTTTCAAAGACAAATCATTTTATTGGTCTAAGCTAGCTATACAGTTGCTCATTGGTGTATGATTTATTTATATATTCCGCCCTTCTCACCCCGCAGAGGACTCAGGGCGGATTACAATGTACATATACATGGCAAACATTCAATGCCATAGACACATAACATATATAGACAGACACACAGAGGCTATTTAACATTCCAGCTTTTTCATGAGGGTATTCTGGCCACCAGGGGAGCTGTCACTTCACCGTCCATTTGTGACACTGATGAAGTACTTCCTCATTCTTTGCATGCTTGCTGGAGATTTTTATGGCTTTGTAAATTAGTTAAATTAGCTTCCCCACATAAGTGGTACCTAAATTTCCTACTTGACAGATGCAACTGTCTTTCAGGCTGCAAAGGTCGACAGCAAGCAACACAAATTGGTCAGAAGCTTACTCCGACCCAGGCTGGCTTCGAAGTCATGACCTTTATGATTTTGATTGACATTATAGCACACATGGGATCTTAACAATGGCACAATTATAACACAACTATAATCTATTATTCCTTGACCATGACTGTCAAAATGAATCAATCTTATCTGTTATTCTACTGCAAGCATACCTCCAAATCAACTGGGAAACTTGGGAGTTCTAACTAGCTACCAACTAGACAGTTTTGTCCGGATGTACTGTTATCCTTCAAAAGTAACTTTCTCTCTGCAGCACTGATTTCTCAAACAATCAGCATTCTCTGTAAACATAGGCCTACTGCAAAAACAGGCCAATACGGCAGTAAATCAGGACATATGGGCATTGGGAACATATCTGAAAATTCCCTTTTTAAAACCACGTCCCTTCTACTGTAATGGGATAGAACCCCCAGTGGCACAGCGAGTTAAACTGCTGAGCTGCTGAGTCGTCTTCGGGCTGAAAAGGGCGGGATAAAAGTGTGCCAAATAAATAAATTTACTGACCGAAAAGTTGGCAGTTCGAATCCAGGGAGCGGGGTGAGCTCCAACTGTTAGCCCCAGCTTCTGCCAACCTAGCAATTCGGAAACATGCAAATGTGAGTAGATCAATAGATACCGTTTTGGCAGGAAGGTAACTGCACTCCATGCAGTCATACTGCACCAGCCACGTGACCTTGGAGATAACACCAGGTCTTTGGCTTAGAAATGGAGATGACCTTCCCAGAGTTGTACACAACTAGATTTAATGTCAAGGGAAAACCTTTACCTTTACTGCTGTAATGGGGTAGCATGAAAGACATCAAATTCCACCCTGATTCTGTTTTAACTGCCATGGCCCTCTCCAATGGAATTCTGAAATTTTAGTTCCACAATGTAGTTAGATTTCTATGCCAGAGAATTTTAGTTCCTTGTGAAGTGACAAATCAGAGCTTTTTGCTAGATGTAGTTACAGCACTTAAAAAACTATCAGAGAGGTGCAAGCAGCAACCTCTGCTGTTTGTATTGATTTCTTGGATCTACACCAGTGCTTTTCCATAGTTATTTTTATACCATTAGCATGGCTTGATGAGGTGGTTTGGAGGTTTGAAATATATTTTTCCTACTTACTTTTTTTGGTCTTTTTAAAGAGTGTAAAATTCTATAATGCAAACAATCCTATAGTACAACAACGTTATTTCACTTATTGACTGATTCGTTGATCAAGTGAATAACTGCATTTCTAAGTGTAGGAAATTAAAGGAGTAGGTGTATTTCTCCCAATAGATTCCAGATTTTTTTTTAAAAAAACCCTCTTGAGGTTGGGAACAAAATATTGCAGGTTGTGACAAGCATAGCAACGAAACAAGCCAACAGAAACATAATTTGGATTTGTTGTCGAAGGCTTTCACAGCCGGAATCACTGGGTTGCTGTGAGTTTTCCGGGCTGTATGGCCATGTTCCAGGAGCATTCTCTCCTGATGTTTCACCCACATCTATGGCAGGCATCCTCAGCCAGGAAACAATCATGTCTGTTGGAGGCAAGTGTGAATGTTGCAATTGGTCACCATGATTAGCATTGAATAGCCTGGCAGCTTCAAAGCCTGGTTGCTTCCTGCCTGAGGGAATCCTTTGTTATCGTAGGAGGTGTTAGCTGGCCCTCATTGTTTCCTGTCAGGATTTCCCGTTTTCTGAGTGTTGTTCTTTATGGCAACATTCACACTTCCCTCCAACAGACAAGAGTTCTTTCTCCCACCCTGGACATTCCAGATATATAAACCTCACTTGCCTAGTTTCCAACAGACCTCACAATCTCCGAGGATGCCTGCCACAGATGTGGGTGAAATGTCAGGAAAGAATGCTTGTGGAACATGGCCATACAGCCTGGAAAACTCACAGCAACAATTTGGATTGTTTTACTCCTCTCCTCCCCGAATTACAGCTAAAAAATACTAGAGCTTCCTGACACATATACTCCGTATAGAGGGGTTCCTTTTTGGTTTTGGGGTTATGAACGAGGCTGTGCAACTGGGAAAACATCCATTGTCTCACAACTAGTAAAAGCAAACTACAAGAAATAGTATGTCAGGGAGCAACTTGCCACCAAGGCTATTATTGTGTTCTGTTTCCAGCTATAAAGGCAGGAAAGTCATATGTAAATGTGGATCAATTTTGTCTATTTTGTCTCCCATCCAGCTGCGACTTTGGATATTCCCTGAAGGAACTCGATCCAACAGCTCCACGATCTCGCCCTTCAAAACTGGAGCCTTTCATCTTGCAGTAAAAGCCCAGGCAAGAACATCCCAATTTTTATGCCTTTCCCTTGTTCATATAAGTACCTATATAACAGTGTTTCTCAACCTGGGGGTTGGAACCCCTGGGGGGGGGGTCGTGAGGGGGTTGTCAGAGGGGTCACCAAATACCCTCAGAAAACATAGTATTTTCTGTTGGTCATGGAGGTTCTGTGTGGAATGTTTGGTCCAATTCTATTGTTGGTGGGGTTCAGAATGCTCTTTGTTTGTAGGTGAACTATAAATCCCAGCAACTACAAGTTTATTTTCCCAAAACTCCCCCAATGTTCATATTTGGGCATATTGAGTATTCGTGCCAAGTTTGGTCCAGATCCAGATCATTGTTGGAGTCCACAGTGCTCTCTGGATGTAGGTGAACTATAACTTCAAAAATCAAGATCAAAGCCCACCAGGCCCTTCCAGTATTTTCTGTTGGACTTCTGTGGGAGTCCTGTGTGCCAAGGTGGTTCAATTCCATTGTTGGTGGAATTCAGAATGCTCTTTGATTGTAGATTAACTATAAATCCCAGAAACTACAACTCTCAAATGACAAAATCACACACCTCCAACCCCACCAGTATTCAAATTTGGGCGTATCGGGTTTTTGTGCCAAATTTGGTCCAGTGAATGAAAATACCTCCTGCATATTTACATTATTAATCGTAACAGTTGCAAGTTTACAGTTATGAAGTAACAACAAAAATAATTTTATGGTTGGGGGTCACCACAACATGAGGAACTGTATTAAGAGGTCGCGGCATTTGAAAAGTTGAGAAACACTGCTATATAAAGTCATCACATTCTTCAAATGCCTGTCCTTTTCTAGGCACATGACAATCATTGTGGGGAAATAGTCAGTGATATAGAGAGATAACAAAATTCAAAAGATTTCTTGATTTGGCATGTGTCACCTTGTAATTAGGGCCCTCCTGGTGGCATAACGAGTTAAATTGCTGAGCTGCTGAACTTGCTGATCAAAAGGTTGGTGGTTTGAATCAGGGGAGTGGGGTGAGCTCCCGCTGTTAGCCCCAGCTTCTGTCAAACCTACCAGTTAGAAAACATGCAAATGTGAGTGTTTCAGTAGGTTCCGCCTTGGCGGGAAGGTAACAGTGCTCCATGTAGTCATGCTGACCACATGACCTTGGAGGTGTCTACGGACAACGGCGGCTCTTTGGCTTAGAAGTGGAGATGAGCACCAACTTTCAGAGTTGGACACGACTAGACTTAATGTCAGGAGAAACCTTTACCTTTTAACCTTGTAATTATGGAGGTAATGGGGCTGCTGTTCTTAATTACTGGATATACTCATGTAAAAGCCAACCTCATATAGAATTTGAGGACAGGTTTGGGGGGCAAAATAATAGATTTTGATATGTTCCTATATATAAGTCAAGGGCCATTCTATGGAGAGAGAAAAGCACCATCACCATTTCAAGGGGGCAGCTGCCCCTCCTGCTGCAGCTGCTGCTCCTGCTGCAGCTGCTTTTTCTCACCCAGATATTAAACCCCCCCAAAATAGAAGTATCAACAATCATACCATCACCACCACCCAACACACAAACACACCTTAGAAGCTTACCTCATTGCATTTGCCTTTTTCCATTTTGGTGACTTATTGACAACTGCATAACTTGACAAGGTCATTTTTGGACTATAACTTCCAGTTTAAAGCTCGTTGGGTGACTGGGAGTTATATTCCAAAAAAGTAATCTTGTTTCTCTCCCTGGTCTCGCAACAAGATTCTCCTTACACATATTTGTGGATATGTATTTTCCTCTGCTTGCTGTGTCCGGTATAATTTTGTCTTGTTGTTTTCATGCAGGTGCCAATAATTCCTGTGGTTATGTCCTGCTACTTGCCGTTCCTCAACACAAAGCTGAACAAATTCACAACAGGTAGCTCAATTGGAATGGGATGGGAAGAACAGAATCACTAAGTTGGAAGGGGCCACATAGAATCATAGAGTTGGAAGAGACCTCATGGGCCATCCACTCCAACCTCCTGCCAAGAAGCAGGAATTTTGCATTCAAAGCACCCCTGACAGGTGGCCATCTAGCCTCTATTTAAAAACCTCTAAAGAAGGAGCCTCCACCACACTCTGGGGCAGAGAGTTCCACTGCTGAGCAGCTCGCATAGTCAGGAAGTTCTTCCTCATATTCAGATGGAATCTCCTGGGCCATCGTTCCTAACCTCTTGCTTAGCTTGGGTTCTCCAGCTAAAACATCCCCAGCACAGTTGTCCACCCTCTTTTTACAGAATTTCAGAGAGATATTCCACCACTTCTATAGGCAATTGTTTCCATTGTCAAAGCACTCTAATTGTCAGGAAGCCACTTCTAATGTTCAATCAAAATCTACTGTCCTGTAACTTCAAATCTAATCCTACCCTCTGTGGAAACAGAGCCTTAACTTTTGAGGTGTTTAAAGTGTGCAGTTGCGTCACCCTTTAATCTTCTCAAGCCTAGCTTCTTTAACCTTTCCTCGTTTATTGTGAATTTATTTATTTATCATATTTAATTACCAAGAAACCAATTGGGTTTTGGCCTGTGTCTAGATCCAGGGAAGTCATGCCACCTCTCTATTCTGCCTTGGTCAGACCACACCTGGAATCACACTGTGTCCAATTCTGGGAACCACAATTGAAGAGAGATATAGACAAGCTGGAAATGGAATGTGTCCAGAGGAGGGTTACTAAAATATCAAGGGTCTGGAGAACAAACCCTATGAGGAGCAACTTAAAGAGCTGGGCATGTTTAGCCTGCACAAGAGAAGGCTGACATGAGACATGATGAGGGCAGTTGTATAAATGATGTATATGATGTATAAATATGTGAGGGGAAGTAATAGGGAGGAGGGAGCAAGCTTGTTTTCTGCTGACCTGGAGACTAGGACATGGAACAATGGCTACAAACTACAGGAAAGGAAATTCCACATGAACATTAGGAATAACTTCCTGACTGTGAAAGCTGTTCAGCAGTGGAACTCTCTGCCCTGGTGTGTGGTGGAGGCTCCTTCTTTGGAGGCTTTTAAACAGAGGGTGGATGGCCATCTCTTGAGGTGCTTTGAGTGTGATTTTCCTGCTTTTCAGTAGGGGCTTGGACTAAATGGACCACATGGTATTTTCCAACTCAACAATTCTATAATTCTATGACATTTATACTCTGCCCTTCTCAACCCCAAAGGGGACTCAAGGCGGCTTTACACATAGGCAACTATTCAATGCCTTAAAACAACGTACAATTAAAATAAACATTTAAATTGCAGAATTAGAATATGGTAGCCCTGTTGGCAGGGTATGTGTGTTGAACAGACACAAACCCTTTCTAATGCCAAGGAGGTTCTATACATTATGCAACTGAATTCATTTGCAAATGCCTCACCTGTTAAACTATTAAAAAGATTCCATAACATTTACTTTATTTGATCTACTTTATTTGATCTTTCCTCTCCTTCAAGGGGAAGTGACAATCCAGATTCTTCCTCCAATCAAGACAGAGGGACTGAGTCCAGCTGATGTTCCTGAATTAACAGATCGCGTACATGAGATCATGCTTTCCACTTTCCATGAGCTACCAGGAAATCCTTCAAAGCAACCCTCCAACACCAAAGAAGATGCCCACCAAGCCACCAGTAGCCAGGAATCCTAGAAATTAATCCTCCAGCTGCACCGTGTACTTCCCTTTCCAGGCACAGTGACAAAAACTATATTTTTAATATCTAGTAGTTCATATTTTATTTTGGCAACCAGCCACCCCATTTGGAGATTGCACTGCTCTATATGCAAAGGAATTAATTTTTTCCATTTCAGGAGCGACTTGAGAAACTGCAAGTCGCTTCTAATGTGAGAGAATTAGCCGTCTGCAAGGACGTTGCCCAGGGGACGCCTGGATGTTTTACCATCCTGTGGGAGGCTTCTCTCATGTCCCTACATGAGAAGCTGGAGCTGACAAACGGGAGCTCACCTTGCTCCCTGGATTCGAACTACTGACCTTTCAGTTCAACCCATTGTGCCACTGGGGACTCCTAATGACAGTATAATTTATTGCTACTGACAAAGGTTGTGAAAACTGAGTGAATTAGAAACGGAAAAATATCTGCATGGATCATCTGCATGGATCATGGATTACTGACATTTTTTACGGTCTGGAAATTTCTGATTGACTTTTTTGAGAAAAAAAAGAAGGGAAAATGACTTGATAGCTGGTTGTTTTGAGTAGGATTTGGTTATCTGAAGAAGTGTATGCCCAAATTTTATAGTGAGAGGAATTATTATATGATATGTATCTAACTACCAAAAAGAAAGCTGGAAGGCACTTTTCTACTTTTCTGTATTTCCATCCTTGTCTTACTTGTTCTTTTCCTGCTATTTTCCCTCTCTTCAGTTTCTTTGTAGTATTTTTTCTTTAAATAATCATGAATTTTGTTGTGTTTTTGAAATTCTTAATAAAATTATATTTAAAATAATAGTAATAAATAATAATAATAATAATAATAATAATAATATAATAATAGTAATAATAGAAACCCACTGAGTGAACTTGGGCAACACATGCCCAGCATCGGATTCTTCAGAGGCAAAGCTCATTCTGAAGAAATCTTGCCAAATAATACTCCATGATAGATTCGTCTTACTACTTTACGTGGATTCACTAGAGAATGAATCCACATAAATCCAGTTTCTGTCTCCTGCAGAATTCCTTGGTTTGTAGTTTAGTGAGGCTGTTAAAGGCTCCTCCCTCAACTACAAACCCCAGAATTCTGCCAGAGGCAGCACCCGGATCAAAAGTGGATTCATTCTCTAGTGTGAAGAGGTGCCATGAATTGGAAATGACTTGAAGATAAACAATTGGACATCACCATTCAAAAAGCATATGGTTAAGTTGGAACGTGTCCAGAGAAGAGCAGCCAAAAAGGTCAATGGTTTAGAAACCAAGCCTTGTGAGGAACATGAGCTGGGTATGTTTGGCTCAGAGAAGTGAAGGTTAAGTTGAGACATGATAGCCATGTATAAATCAGAGAATCAGAGAATCAAAGAGTTGGAAGAGACCTCATGGGCCATCCAGTCCAACCCCCTGCCAAGAAGCAGAAATATTGCATTCAAATCACCCCTGACAGATGGCCATCCAGCCTCTGTTTAAAAGCTTCCAAAGAAGGAGCCTCCACCACACTCCGGGGCAGAGAGTTCCACTGCTGAACGGCTCTCACAGTCAGGAAGTTCTTCCTCATGTTCAGATGGAATCTCCTCTCTTGTAGTTTGAAGCCATTGTTTCGCGTCCTAGTCTCCAAGGAAGCAGAAAACAAGCTTGCTCCCTCCTCCCTGTGGCTTCCTCTCACATATTTATACATGGCTATCATATCTCCTCTCAGCCTTCTCTTCTTCAGGCTAAACATGCCCAGCTCCTTAAGCCGCTCCTCATAGGGCTTGTTCTCCAGACCCTTGATCATTTTAGTCGCCCTCCTCTGGACACATTCCAGCTTGTCCATATCTCTCTTGCATTGTGGTGCCCAGAATTGGACACAATATTCCAGGTGGTCTAACCAAAGCAGAATAGAGGGGTAGCATTACTTCCCTAGATCTAGACACTATGCTCCTATTGATGCAGGCCAAAATCCCATTGGCTTTTTTTGCCGCCACATCACATTGTTGGCTCATGTTTAGCTTGTTGTCCACGAGGACTCCAAGATCTTTTTCACACGTACTGCTCTCGAGCCAGGCATTGTCCCCCATTCTGTATCTTTGCATTTCGTTTTTCCTGCCAAAGTGGAGTATCTTGCATTTGTCCCTCTTGAACTTCATTTGCAAAAATACAGAATGGGGGACCATGCCTGGCTCGAGAGCAGTATGTGTGAAAAAGATCTTGGAGTCCTCGTGGACAACAAGCTAAACAAGCTAAAAATATTTGAAAAGATGCCATATTGAGGACAGGGAAGGCTTGTTTTCTTTGCTTTCCCAGGGTTGAAGACAGGCATGGGCAAACTTGGGCTCTCCAGGTGTTTTGGACTCCAACTCCCATAATTCCTAACAGCAGCAACAACAAAACTTTATTTATATACTGTTCTATCTCCCCGAGGGGACTCACGAGTGGTTTTCCAAGTAACATCATATGCAGAGTAAACAATATAAACATAAAATCAAAAAGGGAATATAAGCATAAAAAATCACAAAAGCACATCTATATAAATAAAAAAGTAATGTTCATTTGTGGGATTAACATAATTCAAAAACCACTGGACGAATCGACACCAAATTTGGACACAAGACACCTATCAGGCCAACGAGTCACCATCACTCATTAAAACACTGAAAAACATAGCAAAAGAGACTTAAACACAAAAAAACAAAACAAAAAACATTACAACTCATGCGTACAACCACATATATACACACACAAAACACATATACACAGACAGGGCCACAGCAATGTGTGGAAGGGGACTGCGAGTCTATATAAATAAAAATGTAATGTTCAATTGTGGTATTAACACAACTCAAAAACCACAGGACAAATTGACACGAAATTTGGACACTACCTCCCTAGCAGATCAACGAGTGACCATCACTCATAAACCCCTCCCAAAATATAGCGGAAAGGACTTAAAAATCCAAAAAATCTAAATGGTGATACAGCGCATGTGCGAAAACGACAGCTCCCAGCATCCCCTAGACCAGGCCCTTTAGGAGAAGAGGATGCTCCAAATGTCCAATGACCAAACAATAGCTTAGGCCCTCAAGTTGGATCCGAGTTATTGTGTTAGTCCTTTGACTCATCATCTTTGTCTAGCCCAGTGGTTCTCAACCTGGGGTCCCCGGATGTTTTTGGCCTTTAACTCCCAGAAAACCTAACAGCTGGTAAACTGGCTGGGATTTCTGGGAGTTGTAGGCCAAAACACCTGGGGACCCACAGGTTGAGAACCACTCTCCTAGAAGTAGTAGCCAGGGTCCATTCATAAAACAGGAGTTTCATTCATAAAAAAGGAATTCAATTAATAAATAATAGCCAAATTGGTCAGATGCTAGTTTGGGTTACAGGGACATTGCTATGTGGGGCCATGGAAGAAGCCTTAGGTTCCCACATGGGGGAGAGATAGGGGATTATGGGATCATTCCAGCCTGGTGTCCTTGGCAAAACTATGAATTCCCTGATTTTGAACTATCTTTTATCCTGGGGGGGGGGGGGGGGTGCTTTTATAAGATTGGAGGGCTTTGATTGTGTATTTCTTAATGCCAGAATGGGGTTACACTGGATGGCCCTCGGAGGGTGGGGAGGGGGTGGTCCTGTGCAGGTACAAGCTGTACCAGGAGCTCCAATTTTGTTTGCTTTGCATTGAATGTTTGTTGTAGTCCTAAGTTTCAGGGACTCTGCAGATAGGTGGCTTCTTTTGGCTGCAATCATAGGGCAAGCCACCTGTCAATTATCGTTAGGTTCCCTGGTCCCATCCCTTTTTGGGTTTTGTAGGGAATAGGAGCCATTTTGGGCCAGTCCACACAGAGAAGCCTTTCATGCAGGACATAATACCAAGAGCTCCTGTAGAAAGCTTCGTCTTCTACAGCTTGGCCGGGGAGAAAGGTCCCGTAGCTTGGCCGAGGATTATACAGCCTTACAGCTCCTTTGCTGAGGGACGGAAACCATCAGTCAGCCATCACGGAAACCTGAATTCTTTTTCCCCTGGAAGTCTGCAAAGCTCTGCTTGGTAAGGGTCACTCGCGGAAGCCAGAAGCAGTTGGTACCGGGTGCAGGGGCTCCATGCCAACAGAGGCAAAGACAGACTGCCAGATTAGAAGTTAAGGATTTCCCCATTAGTTACGGTTATGAAGATAGTGCCTGTTCCCTGTGGACAAGATTGAGAGAGAGCCATAGACTGCTAAGAAAACCTTAAAGTACCTGTTTGTTTTCATTAATAAAGAACTTTGTTGAACCTTTAAGCCATCTAAAGACTCTGTTTTAAGGAAATCCAAAGGCCTTTAATCTGAGGCAGCCCCAGCGTCCCGTTGGGCACACAGAATTTATGTCCTGTCTACAGTCTTATGCACAGGCCCAGCTTGCGACAGCACAGGTCCAACTCTTTTGATTTGAAATACAATAAGCAGCATTATAAATTATGAGACATACATTATGAGACATGTCCAACTGCTAAGCAAATTCTTTGCCTGGCCTCCTGCTTTCACTCCTGTCTTCATAGAAACGGCAGGCCTCGAAGCCAATGAGGAATTGTACCTTTGCAGGAAAGAAGAGCAGGATACAAAGCGTAACAATGTAAACACATGTATGAAAGAGCTTTTTCGCTTGCTTGCACTCGAAACATAATGCCCCTATTATAATCTGCTGTCGCTCTCGGGTCTCATATGTCAGTCTCCTTTAGTCTGTCCTGGGGCCGCATCCTGGCAAAGCAGCATTGTGAGGCAAGCACGTGTTGCCGTGGCAACAGACACAGCATCAGCGGCTGGGCCTGTACCGGAGAGCGGCCCGCTTTTGGGGAAGGAGCCCACAATCTGAATGTGGGGCAAGAGACACATCCCTCACACACCCTCCCTGAAGGCCGGACCCCCTTGACCTTGAGATCTCAGCCTTAGTGGATCCAGGTAAACACAACCCCTGTGGGCCTGTCTCAGCGTAGTCCTCAGGGTTGGACTTGGCAGGGGAGCAGGGAGTGGCTTTCGAGGAGGAGGGGAAAAAAAGCAATTCCTGTCTGAATTTGGGGAGGGGAAATACATGGCCAAAACTCAGTATGCAAACATTTCTATTTCAACATATGAAATTTGAATATCATTGACTGCAAACTTTTATGATTTCCCATTTCCTGATTTTTGCTGTAGCACAAATTATAGTTTGAAATGAGACTCTCCGTCCATATGCACCTGCTCAGATGAAAGCCACTCACCCAAATCTACAGTACTATTAGCAAACATTGATTTTTTAAAAAATGTGGAATAAGTTAAACTGGTGGCACAGTGGGTTAAACCACAGAGCTGCTTGACTTGCGGACTGAAAGGTTGGCAGTGCGAATCCAGGGAGTAGGGTGAGCTCCTGCTGTTAGGCCCAGCTTCTGCCAATCTAGCAGTTTGAAACCATGCAAGTGTGAGTAGATCAATCAGTATGGCTTCGGGAGCCCCCGGTGGCGCAGTGGGTTAAAGCCCTGTGCCGGCAGGATTGAAGACCGACAGGTAACAGGTTCGAATCCGGGGAGAGGCGGATGAGCTCCCTCTATCAGCTCCAGCTCCTCATGTGGGGACATGAGAGAAGCCTCCCACAAGGATGATGAAAACATCAAATCATCCGGGCGTCCCCTGGGCAATGTCCTTGCAGACGGCCAATTCTTTCACAACAGGAGCAACACCTGACATGACAAAAAAAAAAGTATGGCTTCTGCAGGAAGGTAACTGCGCTCCATGCAGTCATGCAGGCCACATGACCTTGGAGGTATCTAGGGACAACGCCGGCTCTTCGGCTTAGAAATGGAGAGAAGCACCACCTTCCAGAGTCGGGGACGACTACACTTAATGTCAAGGGGAAACCTATACCTTTACCTAAGTTAAACTCTTCCCTACTGAAGTCATCAACTAGGAGTGTCAGTATTTATCTCTGAGATGGGCACTGCCATTTATCTTCTAATATGCCAACATCCAGTATCAGATTTCTCCCTGTTGCCATCATCAACAACAACAATAATAATAATAAACAACCTTTATTTGTACCCCGCTAACATCTGCTGGGCATGGCAGGTGAAATAGATGTTTTTGGAGATAGGTGTAATGTGCAGACAATCTTAATCCTCTAGTAAAGTGCATTTAGGGACATTATGCTTTCCTATTCAAATACTTCCTTCTTGCCTATACATACATACATACATACATACATACATACATACATACATATATATATATACACACGCACGCACAGATGCAGCATTGCTTCCTGACCAGTGCAAAAATAAAAACTATTTAAAACAATACAAAGATAAAACCATTGGGAAAAAAACATACCAAATATTCTTTTAAAAAACTGTCTAAAATATTATGTATTTACTTACTTACTTACTTACTTACTTACAACATTATATACCACCCTTCTCACCCTGAAGGGGGGACTCAGAGTGGCTTACAAAATACGGTCACTTATGTACACTCTGCCAAGACTCTACCTTTGGAACACAATCATACTCAGCCAACGATAGCGTGATGATGATGATGAAAATATCACAGGAGAAAGACATTGGGGATTTTAAAAGAAGCAAAAAAAGTGGAAAAACACTATTAATATGAGCAATTTGAGTTTTTCCTCGTTAGCACTTAGTTTGTCTTTAAAGGATTTTGCCTAAGGCTGCTAGAAACTTTGAATATTATTGTGGACTGCTCAAGTTTATGAACCATCAGTTTGAGGAACACTGGTCTAGAGCAGAAATTCCTAGTTCTTACTAAAATTCAAACCGTACGAGGCAAAACATCTTAACAAGTCAAAGGGTCAGTTTCAGGAGGTCTAAGCTGTTTGTTTTCCCAGATGCTCATCTCAAATCTCTGCTTTTTTATTACAGTTTCCTCCATGTCTTCATCACTTGCCTGCTTTGCTTCAGTCAGCACTGTAGAAGAATCCAGTTCCATTAATTCACTGCAGGGCCGTGGTGTGATATTTGCTCTTCTCCCCTGGTAGCAGCAGCCCAGTCAAAGCCATGGGACCCCCTGCTCACCTGCTGACAGGTAAGGTAGGTGCTGAGAAATGGCACAAGGACACCCTTGCAACAGTGCAACAGACCGGCAGCCTGACGAAGCGCTGTGGGAAGGAAGCCCTTGAGCTTTGGTGTCCAGCCCCACCACCCGGTCAGCCTGAGGAGACACCATACGAACGCAAGGTTAGGAAAGATGCCTGGAAGTTCAAGTTAGATGTCTTAGCAACTGGAGAGGTGAAGACGAAGCCCCCAGAAGGGCCAGGGGTGACTCTGTGGAAGAGCAAAGTCAAACCTCCTCCTTGGATCTCCAAAATAGCTTTGCCTTGCTGCCGAGACTTCAGTACCATGAAGAACAACGAATATGTGGCCCAATATGTCAGGGCAACACGGCTGGTGGTAAGCCGTCTGCGCCAGGCCATCATTGAAATCAATGAGCAGTTCAAAAGGCTGATGCACTTGAGAGAGCAGCTTGACTCGATGCTGGATAAGATCCGCCAGGGTCTCATCACCAACAAGCAAAGCCAAGCCATCCGGGAACACCGGCCAGAATCAGAGAAGGTGAGTTCTTTGTTACCCTTATTATACCCTAACCCTAACCCTTTGCCTAACCACTAGCTAAATTCAAAACAGAAGTGTAGCAAATCTTAATGAACAGAAGGTATCACAGGGCAGGAGATGCACACACACTTGAAGCACTTTTGTTTATCTGTGTGCATTTCTATATCACTTTTTATTTTAAAAATTCTCAATGTGGTGTGCAATAAAAATGAAACTACCAGCTAAAAAAATAAGCATCAGGTCATCCAAGGTTGATTATGTCCCAAATGTGGCCTGAACATAATCTGAAATCAGTCTAGAGAATCTGACTTGTCCAAGAGCTTCTGAAATTGTTCTGACACATTGGCTAATAGATGAAATTCTTAATTGGGTAGTAACTGGATCCAAGGAAGGCTTTTTCACAGAGCTTTTCAGAGGGGTTATATCAACATCATCAACGCTGGGTGTGTATAACATTAACTCAACAAAAAGGCTTTTGTAGAAGTATTGAGAGAATATTGTACAAAAGTGTCTCTGGAATGGGAAACAAGTTCCACCTCAGTATCTCATTTACATTGTAGAATTAATGCAGGTTGACATCACTTTAACTGTCATGATTCAATGCTAGGTAACCACAGGAATTTTAGTTTTACAAGATCTTTAGCTTCCTCTGATAAAAAGTGCTGATAAAAAGAACAAACTGTAGGACTCTATAGT
This sequence comes from Anolis sagrei ordinatus, assembly GCF_025583915.1. Taxonomy (NCBI): domain Eukaryota; kingdom Metazoa; phylum Chordata; class Lepidosauria; order Squamata; family Anolidae; genus Anolis; species Anolis sagrei. Next base: position 286,894,570 of record NW_026845477.1, on the reverse strand, counting down.
ATTAAGTCATGGCAGTTAAAGCAGTGTCGAATAATATTAATTCTATGTATTGTCGAAGGCTTTCATGGCCGGAATCCATGGGTTGTTGTAGGTTTTTCCGGGCTATATGGCCATGTTCTGGAGGTAATTTTTCTCCTGACGTTTCGCCTGCATCTATGGCAAGCATCCTCAGAGGTAATGAGGTATGGCAAGCATGAGAAAAATTGCCTCCAGAACATGGCCATATAGCCCGGAAAAACCTACAACAACCAATATTAATTCTAATATATCCTCAAGCTTTTGTTTTTATTCCTCCCACTTGGACCATCTTGCCCATTTATGTCTGGGGATTATTAATGGTTACTGGAGGTATGGAGATGGTATGTTATTTGAGTTGAACAAACTATCAGAAATGACTGGGAGCTTCTTTGCGAGAAAATTTGGGAGGAATAAAAAGGTAAATATTTCCCCTTGACATTAAGTCTAGTCATGTCTGACTCTGGGGGGTGGTGCTCATCTCCATTTCTAAGCTGAAGAGTCGGCACTGTCCGTAAATACCTCCAAGGTCACGTGGCCAGCATGACTGCATGGAGCGCCATTATTTTCCTGCAGAAGTGCTACCTATTGATCTACTCACATTTGCATGTTTTCGAACTGCTGGATTGGCAGAAGATGGGCCTAACAGCAGGAGCTCGCCCTGCTCCCTGGATTCGAACTGCCGACCTTTCGGTCTGCAAGTTCAGCAGCTCAGCGGTTTAACCCACTGCACCACCAAGGCTCCTGTGGGGGAATAAGGTGTCTTCAAAAGCTTAATTTCTATTAAACTGGAGACTGAAGCATTGAAAGTAAAACCATTGTGCTTTTTCTTATGTTTGTATGATGCTGCCCAAAGTATATGCTATGAGTGTTAATCCCAGGAGGCTAAAAAGAATATTTAATTTGTTTGTTGTTGCAATTTTCTTCCTTACTTGTTTTACAGAGGCCATTTAGAAAAATCATTGGCCATGAAGCAGAGAGCAGCTTTATCCTCCTCACTATCTATCTCATTGGCCTGATTAATAGTTAGGACGCTTTTGTAATTTCATCACTCTACATGAGGAAGGTGTGTTACTGGCGATGCCAGACAGAGGCCAGAAATGCCATTCACAGCCAGGTTTTGTAGCAAACTTGCAGAACAAGTTTTACAGATCTTGTTCATAAGAAGCAGCAGTAAAAATGTACTGAAATCACTGGTGTTAAATCAAAGTTGGCCTTTCTGCCCTTCTTTGTCTCTGCCTCTCTAGATCACAGTTGCTCCAGTGGTATCACTAGGTTGGGAGTGCAAATCACAGTGGGTGGCACCATCAGAAGTGATAAAATTACTGTCTATAAATTTTGTGTGCAATGTTTCAGAAAAAAAATATTTTAAATAAAAATATTCCTGTAATTACGTATAAGTACAACAAAGATTTTGTAACCCCAGCTTTAGCTTCTATGTACTATATCAATATACTGGAACCAAATGGCTAACAACTCTATGAAGATTTACTTTTCAAATTGAAAAATGTCCATGTGCTCCAGTCAGAGCTGTCATTATTACCCATGTGCACTGATGCTTCAAATCATGTGGTTTCATCTGTTCATGCTGCAAGCAAGCCCTGTTATTTTCGTTCCTGTTGTGTTTTGTTTGAATTTGTAAAATTTTGTTATTATAGCTGCAATACTGGGGTCTGGTCTGGAATGGGAGATCCACCGGATGCCACTGCATTGTTCACCACTTTAGTCTTACAAAAACTAACTCAGTGGAGATTAAAGACTAGATCTTTGAAGCCCTGGTCCAACATTCCTACCTAATATACTATATGACCTCTATTTATAGAGGAAGAACCAATACTTTTTCTCCTTATTTGATAATCAGATTAGCATTTTTAGAACGGGAATTTCCCCAAAGAGGATGCTAGTATGCATGATTTGCCAAGACCTATTCCTGTTGTCCAGGCATTCTAAGAAGAATTGATAACCAATTATGTCCTGTATTAGGATTTTTGTATAAATTGTTTGATATCCCAACTCTCTCATTTCCCCCAACAATCCCAATATGTAAAAACCAGTTTACAATAGTTTTACTTATGTAACCTTCACTGCACATTTGTTCCTCTTCCCATTGGATAGATACCAGACAAGGTGGATGGGTTGATGAAATGGGAGCGGGTGGAGTTCCTGAAATTGAAAGCCAAACTGGAAAAAATGATGGCATCGTCAGGAGAACATCTTAAGGTAGGAAATAAGGCATGGATAAGATCCCCTCGCTAGAATTCATACAGGCAATGAGACAAACCCACCACAATAAACTAGGGGAAAGCAGTAAAAGGCAAAGTGGGCCAAAGAGGTCATCTTGACGTCAAGGGACAATGTTAGACTGGGTAGGACTGCCTTATCTGAAGCATCATAGGACCTGAGTATCCAGCGGCTAAACCTGAAACCTAGGGCTAGTGTTGGAAGTATCAACACTTGTATAAAGAGCAATTAAGGACAGAGAGAAGCCTGTGGTGCGTGCCTTCTGTCTTGTTTTCCAGCTCTGTTTATCAATGTAACTAAAAATGTTTTCCTTCCTTATTGCATGTAGAGAGCACTCCCCCCTCCTTCTCAGAAGTCTTTTATGCTTTATTGCCCTTTGTTTTAGACAGGAGCACCATTAGATCTTAAGCTGCCTTATGCACAGACATGACAGTCAGCATTAGGGACTCTTCTACTGAAATTAGGTAATTTTCTTTTGTCTGTCTACTCTTTTATCTCAGATGTTTTACCTGCAGCAATAAAAGTAAGTTTTTACCTTTTTTAACCTTACCAGAGCATCCTCCATACTTCTCTTCTGTTTCCTACCATAACCTCAAATATAGCACAGACAATACCAAATATTCTTATAGGTAGGCCCCTGATGATGTTACTCCTATCTCATTATATCTCATGCATTGTTTAAAATTGCTTAGAGATATAATTCAAATTACATGCACAAACTATTTTAAATGGGTGAAAATGATTTGATTTTTCCCAATGTTTTCCCAATGTTGCCCTAAAGTTAAAAAATAAATAAATTTCTAAGTCTACTTTCACAATTTTTACAAGCACCGATTTTAACACTAGGGAGTCATAATCAAATCCAATGAAATTTTCCAAAGAAAAATCTTTTCTAAATTTCTGTTTTTACCGTTTACTTCTATTAACTAATCTCATCCATTGCCCACATTTTCTTTTTCCTTTTAACAGACTGTGAAATCCTCCCTAACCCCAAAACCATAATAATTACAGTCATAATAACACTACCAATAGCCAAATGTTGGGAGAAGGGGACATGATAAGGATGTTAAATATATAGCTTTCAGATGCTAAGAATCTAACATCTCAGTTTCAAGGTTTTCTTTGGGAATGGGTTAAGGAGATAGAATGAATTTAGTAGAAAGTAGATGAAAGGATAAGGTAAGTGAGAGAAGGCAGATATAGCCAGAAGAACTAAAAATTCTGAAAAGGAGGAAGAGGATAAGACAGAGCTTTCCAAACATTTCATGTTGGGACCCTTCCACACAATCATATAACCCAGAATATCAAGGCAGATAATCCACAATATCTGCTTTGAACTGGGTTATCTGAGTCCACACTAGCATATAATTAAGTGCAATGTGGATTTTATACAGCTATGTGGAAGGGGCCTTGGTGACACTTTTTAGACATGCATCATTTCACGACATAATTGTTCAATTTTACTAGAAAATTGGAGATTAAACTAACCCTTTATGAGAAATAGACACATACATAAATTATAATGACAATATGTATGGGGTCACAATATATCTCATAGAAACCTTTCATTTATATTTTTAAAAATATGTGATTTATTGCTTATTTCACATAGACTCTGAAGTTTCTCATTATATTTGCTTGACATGCAACACACTGCAGATGACACAGTTTGGAAAGCTCTGGAATAAGGAAAGGAGAAGATGAGTGTACAGTGGGTCCTTGATATCTGCTGGGGTTTGTTTCTAGAATCTCATGTGGATACCATGAATACTCAAGTTCCATAATAGACAATACTGCAATAAAGTACAGCCCCTTCTATAACGTGGGATATTTTATATAGTAAGGGCGTGCTTTTGGATTTCCCCCCCAAGTATTTTTGAGTTGGTTGAATCCATGAATGCTGAACCTGTGGATACAGGGGACTGACCGTAGCTGGGAAATCTGGGAATGATCCAAAATCTGATAATCTCATGAGAGAGCATGGGAGGTCTCGAGCAGGAGGTTATTCTAGGAGCAGAGCAACTACATGGTAGTTGGAGAACTGGCTGATATATGGAGGTAATCCCCCTGTATCCAATCTTCTTCTGCTGTAGCCTCATGGACTATTTCAGATCCAAGACTTCGATTTATTGGGGCACAGAATGTGGAAGATGAAAACATATTCCTCTTCGCGTTGCCTCCTCCCTCACAACTGTCCTACTTGCTGCAGGCACTGGGCAAATGCAGGGAAAACCTGAACACCTTGTGTGGCGAACGTGGCCAGGTGCTTGACCTTGTTCCTCAGCCTCTGCGGATGGTTCTTTTAGGGGCAGGGCGAGACTCCTGGCTTGGACTGAGCCGACCCTCGTCCCCCTGGGTAGAGCGAAATGAGACACCCATACCTGATCCTGTTGGACCCTTCACGCCAGGTACGAAAACTGTTTGGTGCCCACATACCTGTAAAAAGAATATTAGAAATGGCAAATTCATAAGAATGGAAGGAATGCCCATCCTTCCATTCTTCATCCTAAAGCTGCTCACAACGTTTACCATAAACATTTAATACAAGGATACATTTGGGGGTGGGGGGGATGCTGAAATCTTTTTTGCAGTATAATTTAGATGTCAGGCCTGTCTTCCTGAGAGCAGACAGAAGTAGTAAGCGATTGTAGAGTTTGGCTAACACACAGAAGTATCCCAAAATGTAGTTTTGGGCATTATTTATGTTTATTTGTAAATTTCATAGAATCATATAATAAGAGTTGGAAGAGACCATATGGACCATCCAGTCCAATCCTCTGCCATGCAGGAAAAGCACAAAATACCCCTGAGATGGCCATCCAGTCTGTTTAAAAGCTTCCAAGGAAAGAGCTTCCACCACACTCCGAGGCAGAGAGTTCCACTTCTGAACAGCTCTTATAGTCAAGAAGTTCTTCCTAGTAACGTTGATGTGGAATCTCCTCTCCTGTAATTTGAACCCATTGCTCCAAGTCCTAGTTTCCAGGGCAGCAGAAAACAAGTCTGCTCCCACTACTTAATGACACCCTTTCACATATTTATACACGGCTATCAAGTCTCTCTTCTGCAGGCTAAACATACCCAGCTTCAAACTACAGGAAAGGAGATTCCACCTGAACATTAGGAAGAACTTCCTATCTATGAGAGCTGTTCAGCAGTGGCACTCTCTACCCCAAAGTGTGGTGGAGGCTCCTTCTATGGAGGCTTTTAAACAGAGGCTGGGTGGCCATTTGTTGGGGGTGCTTTGAATGCGATTGTCCTGCTTCTTGGCAGGTGGTTGAACTGGATTGCCCACGAGGTCTCTTTCAATATGATTCTAAGGCACTCCTCATATTGCATGGTCTCCTCACAGGGCATTATGTTTGAATATCAACAGAGGGAATTATATGGCATAAAAGAAAAGAAGAATGGGTGGCACATCAAAACATGACCAAAGTATATTATAGTTCAGCAAAAGCAGTTGAGTCAACTGAAGTCAGATTTCTTAAAAGAGTAGATCGTTTAATGGCAACATGTCAGAGTATAGTCCATTGGTAAAAATAAAATAAATTAATGAAAAAACCCCAACAGACACTGAGGTGTGATATATTTCAACCAACTAAAACATATTTAAGAAGAGTTCATATCTCCTCTCGCTTTCCCTATCTCTGCCGTCTAGAGTGTGCGGCAGCTGTAGAAGAGTCCCGACGCCTCACCTTCCTCACCAAGGATGTATTAGTTGAGGTGCAAAAGGCCATTGACGAGGCACGGGAAATCCGATATGCAACTCACTGCTACATTGATAACAGCCTGGCAGGCAAAAGAGAAGAGACACTGACTCACAAGGTAATGGGAAACAAAAGACTTGATCTCACGAACTTGCTATTATACTACAGTTGCTTTATTGCTAATAGAATTGAGCACTCTATATAGCACATCTCTTCATTAGCGCTATTTGTAGTCCTACATTTGTACGTCCAAACACCCTCATAATCCTGCCTTCCCACACTACTAGTTACATAACTTTTAAATATTTTTGCACAATTGCTCAATTCCAGCTTTTGAAAACAAAAATGTAAGTAGAAAAGTAAAATATACAAGAGAAGCTATATAGCCAACTTGGGAATAGTGAGGAGAATCCTGCCCCCTGACTTCACTTTACTGCTGGTAGGCCAACACAAAAGCGGAATGGACCTATTTCACCAAGGTAGAAGATATGAACATTATGGGACTAGAAGCTATTGACAGATTTTACCTGTCACTCATTTAACTAATGAATAAATTAAAGATTGGAAAATTACAGGAGGGGAGACAAACCGGCAACAGGATGCACAGTGCCATGTGTTAAGGGACTGTCACTAAAAGCAATGGCCCAACTGTAGTGCCAGTTCCTAAAATCCCCCACTCCGTTTTTTTTTTCTCAAGCAGAACTTGGAAAAGTTACTTTTTTAACTTTTACTACCAGCATTCCTCTGAAGGAATTCTGGCAGTTGAAATCTAAAAAGGATGTTTTCCGATACCCTCTTCTGATTGATAATCTATAATCAAAGCCATTCTTGTATGGACAAGCAAAACACTGATTGGCACTAAAATGGTGTTCCAGTGCCAAGGTGACACAAATATTTGTTCTAAAAATTTTGTATTTGCCTTGCTTTACATTTTATTGGGTTGTGTCATGTTATCATTAGTTGCGCTGAGTCTCTATCGGAAGAAAAATGGGCTAGAAATGAAGTAATATATAATTAATTAATAATAAAAATAAATTAAAAATTAGGCCTCACAGTATGTATTAATGAGGCTCAATACCTCACAAATATCTAATGAAGCACATGGTGAAGCTATTTACTATGTCTGGTCTTTCATGTCTTCCCTCTTAATGTGGAAATCAGGATTCCACACATACATTTTTTGTGCACATACTTACTTCCTACTATACTGGCAGCAGAAGTTAGTTAGGCCATTGATGTTGTTTGCAGAACATATATTCACTGGTTTTCACACTCTTGGGGGTTTGTACCTTATCTTCTTGTGCTGTCACCATAGTTTCTGAATTACATAGATATGCAGCATTGGTGAAGATAACTTAGGAATATGGTGTGGAAAAGGATACTTTGGTTCTCATTCTGATTAGACTCTGCAGATTGTAATGTGATGAAAGTATCTACTGACACTGCCACAGACCTTTATTTTGGTTTGACTATGCTGTCTCTAATCAGGGTTCTAACCACATGATAATTGTAGTACTCTTTTAGATTAACAACAGGCACTTTTTATTCCATTTCCTCTTTCTCAATTTTTCTTCCTATATCTTCTAGATCAGGGGTGTCAAACTAATTTTCACCAAGGGCCAGACCAGCCTAATAGTTGCCTTCAAAGCACTTGTTGCTCTGAGGTTGGGGAAAGCTCAAAGGACATTTCAAAGTCGGACAACATATCCAAAATCTTACCATCGAAATTCAAAAACAACTATCCTGACTGAACAGAGCAAACTGCAGCCTTCCAAACATTAGTGTATCATAACTTCCATCAGCTCTAGTTGGAATGTCAAATTATGAGGAATATAGGAGTTGTAGTCAAACATCTGAGAGCCCTGGTGGCAGAGAGGTTTAAACCCCTGTGCCAGCAGGACTGAATCCAGGTCGCAGGTTCGAATCCAGGGAGAGCGTGGATGAGCTCCCTCTATCAGCTCCAGCTCTTCATGCAGGGACATGAGAGAAGCCTTCCACAAGAATGGTAAAAACATCAAAACATCCTGGCATCCCCTGGGCAACATCCTTGCAGACGGCCAATTCTCTCACACCAGAAGCAACTTGCAGTTTCTAAAGTCGCTCCTGACACGACAAAAAAAAAAGTCAAACATCTGGAGAGCCACATGACATGGCAGGCAGGATATTTAGGATTAGAGCTAACTCCAAAAGTTTGGAACCAAAACTTTATTCTTATATAGCTTCTTCGGCTGTTAGGCTGCCAAAAGGACAAAACAACCTGCAAAAATACAACGCATCCTTCATTATTCCTAGTTTTAGTACAAAGGACACATACACACACGAATGTATATGCCTGTTTGTGTGATACTAACAAATCTGATTTCCTGTTTGTGGCAGGAACGGCTGGACATGACTCTGGCAGGCACACGTAGCACCCTGCACCGCTGCAAACGTTTTCAGCATGAGATGTGTATCACCCGGGGAATGGCTTTGGTAAGTTCTGAGGATTGAGGGGGAAAGGGAGCTTCAATTCCCCACATTCTACCTTCTCCCACTTTGTTTGCTTGGGAATCAACTGAGGAAGAAACTCATTCCTAACTCTTTCTTTTTTTCTCTTCACATCCAGAATCTAAACCATTTTTTGATCTTCATAGGGCCCTGTGAGTAGCAAGTATCTGGAAACACGGGAGAAGTTGACACGGCCAGTGGTGCAGGTGTTCCAAAGGCATGTGGGAACACAGCTCCCCGAAGCTGCAATCCTCAACCAGGTAACAGTTAGGCACCATGACTTCTGAGTGGGTTTGATTGCCATGAAACATGGCAGCATCTTTGCCTAACAGGGAGTACTGATGGCAAGTGCAACTCCACAGAGTACTGTTGACATCTCCCTAACTGGCGCAAGAGAAGTTAAAGGAGATATAAGATTCTTTATTCAGAACCACTGCTTGCTTCACTTTGTCCAATAGTGATAATTTTCAGGGAATTAGTGGCAGGTTAATTAAGAAAACCAAATCCTCAGTATGGATTTATATATACAAACCATAACCTCTATTATAAAGCTAGGCAAAGACCTGCGAGTTGTCATATTGGTCAACTAAGTATCGTAGTCTAGAGCTAAGTAATGGTGATTCTCCAAGGTCCCAGGCAAAGCCCTCTTGCTAGTTCTGTTTCAGGTGATGGTACCAAGTAGGTATCTAAAACTGAGAATGCACAAATGGAAAATAACTAGAGAAAATTGAAATACCAGGTTTTCTGGTATCTTTAGTAGATGGTTTGGATATTTAAAAAATGTATAAAAGATTTAGCTTTAAATAACAAAATTTCTTAATATGGTGGCAGCGATGCCTAGGGTTACAAATGTAGGGGAAGTCGAACAGGACAAAAGTTATGGTATCCATTGCCCCTTCCACACCACACTCTTATTTCATGGTTATTTCTATTTTAACTGCCATGGCAACATCCTTTGCAATCCTGGAATTTGTAATTTGGCAATGCTCTGGAGCTGAGAATTCTCAATAAATCTTCCTAGACTAGTGGAGAGAAAGTACCTTCTCAGTAACTGCTTTCCAACTTTGAAACTTCCCAGACTTGGGCTATGTTGTATATAGTTAATGTGAGCTATGTGAAGGGCAGGCCACACTTAGGTACAAAGATTGCAATTTAAGAATCCAATTCTGTGCGTGCTTATTAAGAAGTAAAGGTAAGTGTGATCATTAAGATCTGTTCTATAACTAAGCTGAAATTGCTATAAAAATTTGCTAAACAAACAAAAGCCCATGCGTTAACCTGATATAAGTCACACAAAGCTGGTGTTTTCTTTGGCATCCAATTATTTAGTAACTCCCCCTCCTTCCCTGGTTATTTTCCTCCTCAGTCCACTGCACAGTTAGATCGCTCCATAGCAGATACGGATGACAATATTGCACACCTAAAAGCCACCCGACGTTACTTGCGAGATTGCATTCATGAGAAGCAGACGGGCTTTGAAGTTGATGGCAGTATTAAACGGCTGCGGGAGCGCCGCATGCACCCTCGTACCACCATGAAAGAGACTCTTGAACTGGTCTACACCTAACATAGCAAATGAACAGAGAGAGCATTAAAAATAAAGAATTGGACATCCTAGAGTGGCTTGGAACTATTTCTTCCTATAACAGACTATGCAATATAGTGTCCCTAACCAGAGCATAGTAACCTGCCTGGAGATTCAAGCATATCAGCTTCAGGACAATACCAGAACATACAAGTGTTCTGCATTCATGATACAGGTTGGGAACCACTGCTCTAGAATTAATCTCATTATTATAGAAAGGGTTCACTCAAACCTGGAGGGAGCTCTGTCTTTTCCACTTTGGCTGTTCAATTAGGCTCCATGAAGATTTTGTAATCTGTCACATTAAAAGTGCATATAGTATATGGATAACATTTTAGAATAAAACACACACCTGCTGAATAATTTCATTTAGGCCAATAAAAAAGAGAAGGGAAACTGTGGTAGGAACTGTGCTAAATGTAAATAATGCAATTAATTCATTGTGAATACAAAATGTGACTAGAAGGCAAACTAGGAACTGAAGGAAGACACATGAAACATTAAGATCCCATCCCTGGTGCAGCATATTTATCAGTCTGATAACCCAAATTAAAATCCTCTTACTTGCATCAGGTCTGAAGGCCCTTCCAAATAGCTCTATATCCCAGAATATCAAGGCAGAAAATCCTACAATATCTGCTTTGAGTCCACACTCAAATCATGTGAGGTTTTCTGTCTTGATATTCTGGGATATAAGGCTGTGTGAAAGGGCCCTCAGTAGTAAGTGAAGTACAGAGTCCCTCTTTTCCATCAGAAATAGAGGAGGGGGTAAACGTGTTCTCTGCGGCTCTAGGGATTAGGACACAATAGAGCATGGGATTCAAACAACAGGAAAAGAGATGCCAATAATTTATGATCATGTTAAAAAACAAAGTATGGATTGTTGATGTTGCAATCCCAGGTGACAGCAGGATTGCAACTGGAAAAGCTGACACGATATGAGGATTTAAAGA
>NW_026845477.1:286855035-286881420 GCF_025583915.1 Anolis sagrei ordinatus | reverse complement strand
AACCACAAGAGAAGCCTCGCGAGACCTTCGTCCTAGAGCAGAGCAGGTGAGAACTGCGCACGCGCAAAGTGGCCAGTAAGTAGAACGTGGGAAGTGCATGAGTGCAAGCCGCGCATGCGCACCACTGCGCCGGAAGTTCTTAGCCCGTGGATAAGACTCTGGGTAACCCCGCGCGAGGTCCTTTTCCGCCGGAGCCACCGAGAGGGGAGCCGAGGTCCTCCTCCATGTGAGCCTTTGATGGGGGCTGGAAGAGGGCTGGAGGGATGAGGCCTGTCCACTCTGAAGCATTAAGGAACAGGCGAAGGATAGGAAGGGGAGGAGGAGAAGGAGAGGCCTTTTATCATGGCATGAGGCTGGTAGGCCCCAGTAATGGAGGGTGCACCCACCCTGTAGCCTCAATACAGCTTGATACCACGTTAACTGCCATAGCTCCGTGCTAAGGGACCCTGGGAGTTGTGCTTTTACTAGGCCTTTAGCCATCTCTGACAAAGAGTGCTGGTGCCTCACCAAACCACAACTCCCAAGATTCCATAGCATGCAGTCATGGCAGTTAAAGTGGTGGCAAACTTAAGTAATTCTACAGCCTTCTTTCATTTGCTCTCTTATTTATTTATAGTGTCAGGAGCAAACCAAACAGTTGTATTGCATTTTTAACAAACAGACATACAAAACACAAAGTTTGCAAGCTTGGTAGTTGATTAAATGTCCTTTGACCAGTATCTGGCCACTTGGAGCGCCTCTGGTGTTGCTGCAAGAAGGCACTCCATTGTTCATGTGGCAGGGCTCAGGTTGCATTGCATTCCAGCAGATGGTCTGTAGTTTGCTCTGTATATAATGGTTGTTTTTGGTAATTTCTTACTTCTATACTCTTTTAAAGGCAAAAGAGCAAAGTGGAGTTAAACAGGCAATAATGTCAGCTTGATGGTCTGCTCTAAACATCATACAGTTCGAGTACCCCTTAACCAATCCTGGAACCAGAAGCACTTTGAGCACAGCCCCCCCCCCCCACCAGTTTTGGAATGCTTGCAATAATTGCTTCATGAAATATATTGGAAGTGGGTTTTAGGTCTAAATGTAATATTTATTTGTGTTCATTAATTTTATGCATAGTATTTTAAAGTAATTTTGTGCATGAAACAAAACTTTTGTATGTTGAGCCACCAGAAAGCAACCATTATATACAAAGCAAACTACAGACCATTTCCTGGAATGCAATGCAACCTGAGCCCTATTATTTTGGGATTCTGGGCAAGGGATGATCAACCTGTATATGTATCCACTGAACATGTAGATTCCATATAGCTCGATTGACAAATCCCACCCTAGAAGGGGTAGTGAACCTACTAGTCGCCAGATGTAGTTGAACTGTATTTCTATCATTAGCCAACCGGTCTAATGATGCACCTGAAGTTTGACATCACTTTCACTTCTGTGGCTCAATGCTGTGACATCCTGGGAGCTGTCATTTAGTGGTTTTCAACCTGTGGATCCCCAGATGTTTTGGCCTTCAACTCCTAACAGCTGGTAAACCAACTGGGATTTCTGGGAGTTATAGGCCCAAACACCTGGGGACACACAGGTTGCGAACCACCGAATTAGAGGGTCTTTAGCCTTCTCCGCAAAAGGGTTCTGGGTTCCTACAAATGCAAAGATTTCATGGTACATGGCAGCGAAAGTGGTGTCAGACTTCAGAAATTCAGTAGGTAGATGGACCTAGGGACTGACAGAAGTTGGGATGTAATCACACATTTAGGGTAGGTTGTTGTAGGTTTTTTTGGGCTATATGGCCATGTTCTAGAGGTAAACATCTACAACAACCCAGTGATTCCGGCCATTAAAGCCGGAAATCGTTTCCGGCTTAGGGTAGTCGTTTCCTCATCCCTGTCTTAGAAGGGGCATTGTAGCCTTTCTTAATAAAGCATGTACCATTTGAGGGCCACTGTTATCAGTGAGTACCAGCAAGTCAGGTGACTCAGATTTGAATGAATTAGTATATGGTATTTCTGTTTGCTTGTTACCTCTATTTATGCAGGTAACATGCCAGAATTTAGTAAGCAACTCTTTGGTATATTCACTCTTTCTGGCTTTAAACTAGACTCCATTACAAGGAATGAATTTGTAGCCTATCTGTGTAATAAATACAGCCTCCTGAGCAGTTATGGTATTCCCAGACCTTGGTCATCCAGGTGTTTTGAACTTCAACTTCCAGCAGCCTTAGCCACTTTGGCCAATTGCCAGATACTTTGGGAGGAACAACGTTTGGGAACCACTACCCCAGACTATGGCCCTATCTACACCGACTATTTAATGCTGTTTCAAACTGTTATTGAAGAAAATTGTTTTGTTATAGGAAATTCTGGAACCAATTTGAGGCTCAGATTGTGATTATAGAAACCACAAAACATCGATTCACATTAACGGTTTTCTTTCATACCTTTTGTGGGGGTTTGTTGTCTGGCCACCACAGTTTGACACTTGCTTCACATTGCATTAAATGGTCAGTGTATATGGGGGCAGAGTAATTATCTGGCACTTAAAATTATTTTCTGCTGCTTCCAAAGTATCTGGAAAGGACGAAGAGGCTATTTTTCACACACTTCCTCACTTATGCAGAAAGGGAAGCAGATGAGATTGATGACTATGCTTTTGGTAATAAATTTAGGTACATACCGGATCTGAGAGCTCTTTATTCCTTCTGCAGAATGACTGAGTGGGAGACAGCCCCTGCTGTGGCAGAGACCCCTGATATCAAGCTCTTTGGCAAATGGAGCACAGATGATGTCCAAATCAGTGACATCTCATTGCAGGTATGGAAACGCAAGAAATGGAGACAGGTCTGTGGAAGGAGCTGCAGATCAGGGATGTCTTCTGTCTGGGTTTGTAGATGAATGTGAATGGTATGTATCATCTGCTTCTTAAGATTTCTCTCCCCTGATGTCTGGATTTTTCCTTGTGCATCTCCAGGATTACATTGCTGTGAAGGAGAAATACGCCAAGTATTTGCCCCACAGTGCTGGTCGATATGCTGCCAAGCGCTTCCGCAAAGCCCAATGCCCCATTGTGGAGCGCCTCACCAACTCCATGATGATGCATGGACGCAACAATGGGAAAAAGCTTATGACTGTGCGCATTATCAAGCATGCATTTGAGATCATCCATCTACTCACAGGAGAGGTGAGTTTCAGAAAGTGGCACACGTTTAGCCAAAGAAACTTGACATGAATCAGATAGACAACTGGGGAACTGGATTTTTGATCATGGACAACAGGGGAAGAAGAAGTACCAAGCTACTGAAAAACAAACAGTTGATGCACAGCAAACATGTTCTTCTCAAGGAAGAAATTGCTGCTTGAGTCATATTCTAGCAGCATGTATGTCATATTTTTGCAGCATAGAAGATGAAGGATTCCACCTTTCTCAAGTCTAGTATTGTTTTTCATTAATACTAATGCTAAATTCACCTGAAGTTGTGTAGTGTTATTTTGATGAGACATTAATATAATGGACCCCAGTCAGCTTAGAAAAGGAAAGCTAGAAGGTCACACACAAATATCTCAAGCAGATGTTTGACAAATACTTCTGTCAAACAAATCAGCTAGATTTGTTCTCAGCTACTAGTTGATGGTTATTGTTCTTATGTTTTGATTATGCCTCTTGTTTGGTTTATTGTTTTAATTATTGAAATGCAATATATTTAAATTTATGTTATATTTTATTTCTGTTTCTGTTGGGCTTGGTCCCCATGTAAGTTGCTTCGAGTCCCTTTGGGGAGCTGGTGGCGGGATATAATAATAAAGTTTTTTTAAAATAATTATTTTGTTTGTTTGTCAGAGGTACCAAGTAACATGGTTGTGAATGGACTAATACATAGAATATCAGTGTTGTAGAAAGGGTGTAAACCCATGTTCTAAGACTTAATTTTTAAAAAACATTTGCTGGTCAATATTGATGAGCTGTCAAGTCAAGAAAAATGTTGCAGTCTGATGTCTCATCTGACTCTGGATATTTTAAGTACCTGGTTTATCACAATGCAGTCTGTCATGCTGCATTGGATCAGAGCTTGAACTGGGAAATTATGGTACAAAGTGTGCATGGAGTACGACGGAAGACTGTTCATAATGTGTGTTTTGTATTATGGGGGATGAGATAATTTGACTAGGATTTGTATGCTTTGATACATTGTTTACAGGATTTATGCAGGAGCAGACAAGACTTTTCAGTCCTTTGAACAGGTGACCTTTGATTTCTAGATGCATCTTTATACTTTGATAGCTGTCTACCTCACTAAATTTACAGCAGGGATAACTATGGTATATGGTGTCGAAGGCTTTCATGTCTGGAATCACTAGGTTGCTGTGAGTTTTTCAGGTTGTATGGCCACGTTCCAGTAGCTATGAAAAACTCACAGCAACCCAACTATAGAATAGTTGAGTGTTACAACAGTGTCACTGTCTGTAGGGACACATCCAACTTTTAATTTTAGTTAACTATCAGAATACTATTGGCTGCAGTGATGATGGTGGTGGTAGCAGCTGTTTACTGATACAGAGTATGCCCATTTAGCTGATAAGGTAATGGGACCTTAGTGTGACTCTAGCACTATTTTTAGGAGCCATTTGCCATTGTAAAAATTGTGTGTTCCTCCCCAGAGTAGCATATGTTTATGACCTTAACCTGCCATAATCTTGGTTGTAGAACCCCTTGCAAGTCCTTGTGAATGCCATCATCAACAGCGGTCCTCGTGAAGACTCCACCCGTATTGGTCGAGCTGGCACAGTGAGGAGGCAGGCTGTGGATGTGTCACCACTGCGCCGCGTCAATCAGGTATGGCCTATTACAGAATAGAGAATTAGTGTTGATCCAAGCGATTCTTCTTCCCAACTTAACTGGTCTCTGTGTGTCTCCTTGTAGGCAATCTGGTTGCTCTGCACTGGG
The DNA here is from genome assembly GCF_025583915.1 of Anolis sagrei ordinatus. NCBI lineage: Eukaryota > Metazoa > Chordata > Lepidosauria > Squamata > Anolidae > Anolis > Anolis sagrei. The sequence continues at coordinate 286,876,485 of NW_026845477.1, read as the reverse complement.
GCCCGTGAGGCTGCCTTCAGGAACATTAAGACCATAGCGGAGTGCCTTGCAGATGAGCTGATCAATGCTGCTAAGGTGAGGATTCACCAATAGAAAGATAATCTTGGATAGGGTGGTGGGTAATGGATTTTGTGTTTGGGGAAATCTCGAAGGTTAGATATTAAAGGGTGCTAGGGCTTCACGAGTAACTCATTTTGGTCTTATTTAATGTAGGGAAAACCCTTACACAGAAAGGCTAGTAACAGGGCTTTCGGAATTGGTGCCAACGTGCTAATCCTGGTCAGGACTGGAGTTTGACGCAAACATGTTCCTGAAATTTGGGGGGGGGGGGGGATCTTTGACCACATCACTGTAGGTTGACCTTCGGAATTTGTTTTTGAGGAAGAGTCTCACCATTCCTTCTGATTTCTAGGGTTCATCTAACTCCTATGCCATCAAGAAGAAGGACGAGCTGGAACGTGTGGCCAAATCCAACCGTTAAGAGCTCAAACTTAGAGGATCAAAGCAAATAAATCATTGGTTTTCATACTGTTTTCTTTCTTGGTGGGCTGCAACTTATTTCCTCAGATTATGACTTGACTGAAGTGCATTATCTCTTGAGATGGATGCTTGTGTTATTTGGGTTGCCTTCTCCCAATCAGCTGAGTTTTTGAAGATGAGTCAATGGTGGGAAATGTATACTGTTTTGGTTCAGTTGGAGAAATGTGGGCAGGGTGCATGCCCCAAATTTGGATGTTCAGTTGGGAGTCTGATAGGTATCTGCAATATCATGTCTGGCAGGAGGGTGAGAGCTTATAGAGCAGCAGAGGTGCTATGAGGGATATGTGTTTTTTAAAAAGAACAAATTCGTTATGAGCATTTTGAGAGAACCAAAGCGTCCTAAAAGCATATGTTTCTTCTTTATTGGATAGGATTGCTCCAACTCTGAGGTGCTTTTTGGACAAATACTTTACCAAGCAGCTATGCAGGGATATGAAAAGCTATTCAAATACGCTTCTCATAATCTGCAAAAGGGAAGAAGCTTGTGCTCCTTTCACTGATTTTGTTCTCCTAGCTGAGCATTTTAAATGTTTGCATTATGGATACTTCTTGCATGCATATTGAACTTTTATATGGTTCTTCTTGATCATTAGATAGAAAAGCAGTCTCCTTTCAGCTCTTCACAAAATAGAAGGGAATAATGCTTCTTTCTCTCCTACCAATAGTCTTTTGCTACTTTGGGAGTGATGTGAGCAAATTTCATTGTAAACCTGGCAAGGAAGAAGGGGCATAGGGCTACTTAGCCGGGTTTTGGCACAGCTGGTTAATCACCCGCAGGAATAGGTCACACCAATCAAAAGGTTGGCATTTCAAAGCCCGGGTCGGGGTAAACACCCGACCTTCAGCCCAGCTCACTGCCCACCTAAGCCAGTGGTTCTCAACCTGGGGTCCCCAGATGTTTTTGGCCTACAACTCCCAGAAATCCCAGCCAGTTTACCAGCTGTTAGGATTTCTGGGAGTTGAAGGCCAAAAACATCTGGCCTTCAACTCCCAGGTTGAGAACCACTGACCTAAGCAGTTCGAAAACAGCTGTGAGTAGAGAAATTAGGCACCACTTAAGTGGGAAGGTATTTTACAGGACACCAAAGTTGGGAAAATGCCAACATATACCTCTATCTGTTGCCTGCCCTGTTTGTTTTAACGTAGGCATGGGCAAACTTGGGCCCTCTAGGTTTTTTGGACTTCAACTCCCACAATTCCTAATGACCTCAGGCCCCTTTCTTTCCCTTCCTTTTTGCTTAAGCGACTGAGGGGGAAAAGGAAAGGGCCTGAGACTGTTAGGAATTGTGGGAGTTGAAGTTGAAACCACCTGGAGGGCCCAAGTTTGCCAATGCCTTGTTTAATGGCATCAAATGTTTGCCATGTATGTGCTTTGTGATTTCCCATGAGCTACCTTCAGGTTGAGAAGGGCGAATTATAAATACTATAAATAAATAATACATAGTGCTGGGATGCTATTTAGAACTTCCATAAACCTCAGTCGTAACAGACTTGGGTGGGGATTATGGGAGTTGTAATCTATAATTTGAAGCACGTCAGATTACAGTAATACATATTTGTCTGAATGTATGTATGTAAGAATGCAAATATCCTTAGATCTATCTAGGCTACTTCTGAAGGCAAAATCTTACATCAAAACCATAAAAGATACTCTTATTCAGGGTGTTTCAAAAAGATGGATTTGATTTGAAATTGCTGTCTCTGCAACCACTCACTGCCCCTGAAGGACACGTACCACTTGAAAGGATGTTATACGTATGTATATCCCACTTCATCTTAGAACTCAAAGCAGCCCACACTAGAAATCACACAATATGTAAATTAGAACCCAAAGCATACAAACATTAGAAATGGTCTTAATACAAGACTTCTTAAAATACATAGTTAAAACTATTTAAAAACCTGTTACACTATGTAAAACACAGTACGCCCTTGCTCGAGTTTAAAAACTTTCTTAAACCGTCCCCAGCCTCAATCATTTCCAAGATGGCAACCCTGCAATGCAAGGCCTAATGAGATATTCTCCATTTGCCAAGTTATTTTTTAAGATTTATTTCTGGCTCAAAATGGTTAGCAAAACTTGATAGCTCATTAAACCATTTGCAACTTCTTGCGTAATTGTAATATGTTGCCATTGTGAAATATATTGCTTTAAAATTGGGTCCATTATTTTGAAACAACTTGTATTTTTTGATAAAACTTTTTACTTTAAAAAAGAGTTTAAAATGCAGATAAGAAGACACAGTTAAGCATTAAGATTTTTGGATGAACTGTAGAGCCACTTAGCTTAAAATGTTGGGATGACATCAGCGGGCGGCCTTAAAGGGGGATTAGAGTAAAGTGTAAAGAGAAAGTGCAAAAGCTGGACTGTAGTTAAACATAAAAAACCCAAGATTATGGCAACAAGAATGATTGATAACTGGGAAATAGAGGGAGAAAGTGTGGAGGCAGTGACAGACTGTCTTTTTAGGTTCAAAGATTACTGCAAATGCAGACTGCAGCCAGGAAATCAGAAGACGCTTATTTCTTGGGAGGAGAACAAAGACCAATCTCGATAAAATAGTGAAGATTAGAGACATCACTCTGGCAACTAAGATCTGCATAGTCAAAGCAATGGTATTCCCCATAGTCACCTACGGATGTGAGAGCTGGACCCTAGGGAAGGCTGAGCGAAGGAAGATAGATGCTTTTGAACTGTGGTATTGGAGGAAAGTTCTGAGAGTGCCTTGGACAGCGAGAAGATCCAACCAGTTCATACTTCAGGAAATAAAGCCCAACTGCTCACTGGAGGGAAGATATTAGAGGCAAAGATCAAGTACTTTGGCCACATAACAAGACAGGAAAGCTTAGAGAAGACAATGATGCTGGGGAAAAAGGAAGGAAAAAGGAAGAGGGGCTGTCCAAGGGCAAGATGGATGGATGGTATCCTTGAAGTGACTGGCTTGACCTTGAAGGAGCTGGGGGTGGTGGCGACTGATAGGGAGCTCTGGCATGGGCTGGTCCATGAGGTCACGAAGAGCCGGAAGTGACTGAATGAATAAACAAAAAAGAGTAAAATGTGTAATGGCTAGGGTGTAGGTCAACAATAGGGCTCCAGAGTCACATACGTATCCACCACCAGTACACTGAACTTGGAGGACAATCTTACTTGGACAATGAGGGATCGCCTAAGTAAAAGTATGTAAGTTGGACTAGCAGGGGGGAGACCAGGCCTCAAATCCTCACTCCCCCAGCAGAGGCCAGTGGGTAAGTCGCACTCTCCACCTTTGAAAAGGCAAATGTCCTCTACAAACCATGATAGGTTCACCTCAGGGTTGCCATGAGTCAGAAAAGATTTGAAGGGTTATGACAACAAGAAGGCTGCAAGTAGCCTGATGATTGTTATGATCAGTGGCTCTTTATATTTCATGGAACCCTAGGCTTCCACAAAACATTGTAGGGTTCTGCAAAAATTAATAATCTGGATTTTAAAATAAAACCAAATGAGACCAACTATTTGATTTAGAGTCTCCGCTATTTTGTGCTATAATGATTACTATTAGGTATGTTTAAATGCCCATGGAGGCTTTTAAACAGGCTGGATGGCCATTTTCCTACTTCTTGGCAGCGGGTTGGACTGGATGGCCCACAAGGTATCTTCCAACTCTATGATTCTATGTAGTTAGCTGGCTACACATTTGAGCATCTTACAAGAGTGATTCATACATAGTCAATTTTTCACACTTGATTTCAGTTATTACATTTCTTTTCTCTTGTGCAGTTTTTGAGATGGAAGATATCTACGAGATATCTCGTACTAAAAAACCTAGAATTTTATATAGAAAATTGGGGGATGCATTTGAATTAGCAAAACATGATCCAGAATATATTGGTAGGGGGGGGGGGGGTGCGATGAAGTCACCTTCTTTGGAGGTTTTTTATTAATAGAGGCTTGGTGGCCATCTATGAGGAGGGCTTTGATTGGTTTTTTTTTTCTTTCATTGGCAAATGGGGTTGGACTGAAAGCCCTTTGGGAGTACGCTCCAACTTTAGGATTTTATATTTTGAGTAAACAAACCAGGAATAGATAGGGTTACACAGAAAATAATAAAAAATAGGGTTCTGCAGGGTTCTATGACGGAAAAAGTTTGGGAACCACTAGTCATGATGACTCCCATGATATATTCGTGATAAACACATACCTTTGAATACTACTAACCGGGGAATTAATATACTTGAGGGGGGTGCTGTTGAGATTGTCCGATTTGCATGTTCAAATACCTAAGGTATTTGTCCATTCTAGCTAGGTGACGAAAGTGTTGAAAGTTTCCATCCATTTGCAAAGAACTTGAAAATATTGGCTTGGAAACCTCTTCTCCGTGGCCTTTGACACTTTGTGGATTTGAGTTTCTGGTCTGTCTAAAGGTGAAACTGAGTGGCCTACTTACTGCACAGTACCTGCTTAAACATTTGAAAGCAAGGTTGCCTGCAAAAGAGTGAAGAACTGCCTATTTCACAATTGCATGCACAGAGTGCAGTTGTTGCTGAAGGGAATTTCTGCCTCTGGTCTTAAATAACTGCTTCCTAAGGGGTTAACCTTCTGGCTCCCATCACGAGGCCCATGACCCACAGGGATACAATTTGATTTTTAAGGGGGGCAATTTGAGGATGTGTTATTAACGTTGCATGTTCTTAGGGCTTCAAATACAGTATATAAATATAGAGACATACACAGTTTTGATATTAAAATCAGTTCTCTTCTGCAGGCTAAACATGACCAGCTCTTTAAGCCACTCCTCATAGGGCTTGTTCTCCAGACTAAAAGGATCAAGGGCCTGTTCAGCAGTGGAACTCTCTGCCCCAGAGTGTGGTGGAGGCTCCTTCTTTGGAGGTTTTTAAACAGAGTCTGGATGGACATCTGTCAGGGGTGCTTTGAATGTGATTTTCCTGCTTCTTGGCAGGGGGTTGGACTGGATGGCATACAAGGTCTCTTCCAACTCTAGAATTCCATTCCAGGGTTCTTTTATTTTTCTTTCCTGGATGCCATGTTCTTTGGAGTCTTGTTTAGACCAAATTAATGGCTTTTTAGGCTTTCTCCACATGAATAAATGGGAAACTAAATAACTATATTTCACCGGGGCAGGGGCCGGGGAGAGATATCAAGGTTTTACAGGTGTTTGGTGGGCATAGCCAGAAACCACTGTTAACCGATATGCAGCTTAGATCAAGTGCTTGGGTTTCCTGCACATTTCATGGGCTTAAGGGTCTTTGTATTATATAAGAGCAGCTAATAAAAAAGACTTATTCAAAGGGCTCCATTCTATTGAAGGAAAATCACTTAAATGTGGTTGGCTGCTAATCTTCCCCGTAGAACCTGTTCTTTTTAGTTACTAGTTAGTTCTCTTTAACTATTTCAGGACTACAAAACAAAAAAAGGAGGATAGTCAGACTATTAAAAATCTAAACTAATTTAAGTTCGTTTTATCAAGGATATTCAGTTCAATTACTTGACTTCTGGTCAATGTGATAAATAAATAAATATAAAAATTACTTGACTGATAGCTAAAGGTAAAATTTCCCCCCTATAACATCAAGTCTAGTCGTGTCCGACTCTGGGGGGTGGTGCTCATCTCCATTTCTAAACCAAAGAGTTGACATTGTCAGTAGACACCTCCAAGGTCGTGTGGCTGGCATGACTTCATGGAGGGCTGTTACCTTCCTGCCGAAGCAGTACCTACTAATCTACTCACATTTGCATGTTTTCGAACTGCTAGGTTGGCAGAAGCTGGGTTAACAGCAGGAGGTCACCCCGCTCCCCAGAATTGAACCGCTGACCTTTTGGTCAGGAAGATCAGCAGCTCAGCAGTTTAACCCACTGTGCCACCAGTGGGCCTTGACTGATCGCCCCATTATATTCAAGTAAAATAATTAATTTTCTCTGTATAAGGAAGTGACTTAAATTTCTACCCCATAGCAAAAAAATTGCTATGATAATTAAATCACATAAGAAACTTACCAAGAATGAAGGTGAACTCAGTTCTTGTGGGTTTTTTTGGGCTATATGGCCATGTTCTAGAGGCATTTCTCCTGACGTTTCGCCTGCATCTATGGCAAGCTTCCTCAGAGGTCTGCTGGAGCTGGGAAAAAGGGGTTTATATATCTGTGGAATGACCAGGGTGAGACAAAAGGCTTTTGTAAGTTGGGGTGAGACAAGCCTTTTGTCTCACCCTGGTCATTCCACAGATATATAAACCCCTTTTCCCCAGCTCCAGCAGACCTCTGAGGAAGCTTGCCATAGATGCAGGCGAAACGTCAGGAGAAATGCCTCTAGAACATGGCCATATAGCCCGAAAAAACCCACAAGAACTGAGTGATTCCGGCCATGAAAGCCTTCGACAATACATTGAAGGTGAACTTCTTGCTGAATCAGATAGTGAACTTTAGAAATTACTTTTTTGAGTTTGCAGAAGTCCCTACCCATCACAGGATTGAGGCATTGCAATACCTTGAATGAAACTAGGAAGAGAGACTTTGGCTAATCTTTGGATGGGAAACTAAGGTATCTCATAAGTTAACGGGTTATTTGAAGTTGTATAACACAATTCAACCTGAGAAGTCAGCCACAGCAGAGCACCCGATGAACCAACCTGGACATAGCATATTATTTGAGAACACAAAAATGCTGGACCACGCTAACAACCCCCATGTCAGACTTCATGGAAAGCCATTGAAATCCACAAAAAGCATATGGACAATTTCAACAGAATGGAGGAAACCATAAAATAAACAAAATCTGGCTGCTAGTATTAAAAAAAAACATTTAAAATAAGGACAGTAAATAAAGAACAACACTCAGAAAATGGGAATTTCAGACAGGAATCAGTCAGAACCAGCTGACACCTCCCAACAAAGGATTCCCCCAGGCAGAAAGTAGCCAGACTTTGAAACTGTAAAGCCATTCAATTCTAATCAAGGCGGCCAATTGCAACATTCACACTTGCCTCTTTCTCCCACCCAAATCATTCCACAGATATATAAACCCCACTTGCCTAGTTTCCAACAGACTTCACAACCTCTGAGGATCCCTGCCATAGATGTGGGCGAAACGTCAGGAGAGAATGCTCCTGGAACATGGTCATAAGGTCCAGAAAACTCACAGCAGCCCAGTGTTTCTGGCTATAAAAGCCTTCGACAACACAATACAGAAAGTTAATTTTCCCATGCTCTGGAATAAGATGTCTTGTTGCCCATTGCATAGATATGCAGTTTCCAAACAGCTGACATGGATGATGGCTACATGGCAATGGGAATAGTAGACCTGCATTTTCTTTTGCCACATGGGAAATTTGTGCCTGGTTTGTAACTCCCCCTAGTCAATATTGGGGATTGTTGGGAGCTGCAGTCTATCAACATTTGGAGGGCTAGAGATTGCCTACTCTTGGTGAAGGTGACAACTGCCACCAGTGTCAATGTTGCGCAAAAAAAGGTTAGATAAACCTATAGTTGCCGGAGGCTGTGTTGTGAAGTCATGGGTAGGAATAGCACTTTTACCGGTAAAAAAATGTACATTTTTGCAGTGGAAAACAGTGCCTTGGTCTAATTGACCCTTGAAATGCCTTGTGGGGCTGGTCCCACCTGTTTTGCTGCATATTGGTATTAATTCTGTTTGTGGCAACTCAGGACCACATACCAGAAAATGGGGTCACCCCGAGGCCAGTGGCTTCCTGTTGATCCAGATTCATGCTGTGTGAATTGCTTTGTCCATCTCCTGTGTTGTTGTCATCATGTCCTGGTTCAAGATACGAACCTAATATAAGCCGAAGAAAAGCTGAACCATTAAAAATAGAGGGCTGATACATCTGATCCACAGGTTGCAAACCAACAGGAGCTTTGTATTCTTACAGGCTTTCATGGCAAGAATCACTGGGTTTTTGTAAGTTTTTTGGGCTATATGGTAAGTTCCAGAAGCATTCTCTCCTGACGTTTCACCTACATCTATGGCAGGCATCCTCAGAGGTTGTGAGGTTTGTTTTTGTTGACAGGACTATTCTAGGAGTGCCTTTCACCTCTTCTTTTCATGCCCTGCAGATTTTATCAAGTACAGTTATTCTTACAAGATCCTACAGTAAGCTATTCAGAAATTTATGCACGTGCCTCTAAGTCGCTTGTTGACATATGACTATCCCATGAATTTCACAAATTTTTCTTAGGCAAGGAATACTGAGATCTTCTTGCGGTCCAAGGCACTCTCAGAATTTTCCTCTCAACACAAAAGCATCTATCTTCCTTCGCTCAGCTTTCCTTATGGTCCAGCTCTCACATCCATAGGTTACTACGAGGAATACCATTGCTTTAACTATGTGGATCTTCGTTGCCAGTGTGATGTCTTTACTCTTCACTAGATTGATCATAGGTAGATTGATCATTGCTCTCCTTCCAAGAAGTAAATGTCTTCTGATTTCCTGGCTGCAATCTGTGTCTGTAGTAATCTTCGCGGGAGATTTCTAGAGGGGGGTTTCTAGAGGGAGAAACCGTGGAGGCCGTGACAGACTTTGTATTTCTAGGTGCAAAGATTACTGCAGATGCAGACTGTAGCCAGGAAATCAGAAGACGCTTACTTCTTGGGAGGAGAGCAATGTCCAATCTCGATAAAATAGTAAAGAGTAGAGACATCAGACTGGCAACAAAGGTCCGCCTAGTCAAAGCCATGGTATTCCCTGTAGTAACCTACGGATGTGAGAGCTGGACCTTAGGGAAGGCTGAGCGAAGGAAGATCGATGCTTTTGAGCTGTGGTGTTGGAGGAAAGTTCTGAGAGTGCCTTGGACTGCGAGAAGATCCAACCAGTCCATCCTCCAGGAAATAAAGCCCGACTGCTCCCTGGAGGGAAAGATACTAGAGACAAAGTTGAAGTACTTTGGCCACATCATGAGGAGACAGGAAAGCCTAGAGAAGACAATTATGCTGGGGAAAGGAAGGAAAAGGAAGAGGGGCCGACCAAGGGCAAGATGGATGGATGGCATCCTTGAAGTGACTGGACTGACCTTGAAGGAGCTGGGGGTGGTAACGGCCGACAGGGAGCTCTGGCGTGGGCTGGTCCATGAGGTCACGAAGAGTCGGAGACGACTGAACGAATGAACAACAACAAAAGTAATCTTCGCACCTAGAAATACAAATATAAATATATACATGACTATATATGATATTTTAAATTGTTTGAAAGCGCATTTGTCAAACTGAAGGCCCACAGGCAGAATCTGTCCTGTCGTGTCCAAATGCTGGGTCTTCCTCCAGGGGCAAACCAAGAACGGGCAACTTGGAAGTCCCTGAACAGACTCAGAAGCGGAGCAGGCAGATAAAAGACAACCTGGCAAAATGGCACTACCTAAAAGAATCCTTCACCTTTTGTGACTGTGGAGAACAGACAGCTCGGCATCTGTATGCTTGTCCACTACACCCTGCCTCATGTACAGAGGAAGAATTGTTGGAGGTTACAGACAATGCTGTAGCTGTTGCCTGTTTTTGGTCAAAAGATATTTAGCTGCTTGTGCTCCTTCTATTTTTTATCAGTTTTATACTAATTTATGCAATGCTTTTGATATGAAACAAACAAACAAATGCTGGACTATAGCTCCTGTATTCCTCATCATTCGACATCATGACTAGAATTGATGGGAGTTGTGATGCAGTAACATCTGGAAGGCTGCAGTTTACTTTGGTTAGTCAGGAGAGGGTAGGGTTGGATTCAGATACAAAGCTTTTGGATATGATGTCCGACTTTAAAATGCCCTTTAACCTTTCCCCAACCTCAGAGCCACAAGTGCTGTTGAGTTGTAGTTCCCATTGTCCCCAGTCCACAGGGCAGGTAATTAAAAGTGGTGGGAATTGTAATATTTATTTATTTACGACATTTCTACCCTTCCTTTCTCATCTGGAGGGGATTCAAGATGGCTTCACATACAGGCAACGATTTGGTTCCTTAAAACACAATGTACACATAAATAAATATTAAAATAGAATTACAAAGTACATTAAAACCAATTAAAACATTTAAAAATAATACATTCAAAATTAAACACGTAATCCACGGGCGTAATCCAGGCCGTTCCATTCGTCATTTCATGTTGTTCCAAGTCTATTTATTGCACAAGGACACTAAAGGCTTGGTCACAAAGCCACGTTTTCACTCTTGCGGGAGGGGGTTGATCTAATATCCCTGGGGAGGGAGTTCCACAGCTGAGGGGCAACCACTGTGAAGACCCTGTCTCTCGTCTCCGCCAATCGCTCTTGTGAGGGAGGCTGGACTGAGAGCAGGGCCTCCCTAGATGATCTTAAACTCCGCCATGGTTCATAGAGGGAGATATGTTCAGACAGATAAGCTGGACCAGAACTGTTTAGGGCTTTATAGACTAAAGGCAGCACTTTGAATTGTGCTCGGTAGCAGATTGGCAGCCAGTGGAGCTCATGAAACAGGGGGGTTGTATGCCTCCTGTACACCTGTCACCCGCTGGATCATTTGTAGCTTCTGAACAGTCTTCAAAGGCAGCCCCACGTGGAGCACTTTGCAGTAGTCTATTTGGGATGTAGCCAGAGTGTGGACTACCATGGTCAAGTCCGACTTCCCAAGGTACGGGCACAACTGGAGCACAAGTTTTAATACCAACTGGCCCTTTGTTGACTGAGGAGCCTGCGGTCTTAAGGCAACATGGTAGTCCTTGGCTCTTCTTGTGGTCAGCTCTCTCCCAACCTGGCTCCACATGACTCTAAATACACCTGAGCTTCCTCCTCATAACATGTTAAAACACAATTCCTCTGGTGGTAGAAGATACATCCTAACGAACAATAGCTCCTTGTCTTCAAGACTGTTGTTCTGCGATGATGAAACACTGGAAACCTCCACTGTGGTTGTGTTGCTGTACAGGAACAAAACAACCCCAAACCAGTCTACATTTATTTTGGTTAAATACCAAAAAACCGGCCTAGGAATTGTGCAATTCCTACTTTCCTATGCCAGCTGAGATGGTCATGAGGGACATTCCTTGCTTTGCTATACCGTGCTAGGCCAGCAGGGGGCAGCCTTCTCAATGTTATCAATTACTGTTGGAGGTAAATCAAGAACATTGACCAGGATGGATTGAGATCCTGCAATTGCTCTGCTATTTTGGCCACAAGTCATGCTCTTTGGGGGATTCTAGGAATGGCATTTCCCCTGTCCATTTCAAAGGAGGAACTTTTCCAAGTTATGACTTGGGCTGTGGCGGCGGTAGAAGAAAAGTAGCTTCTTCCCAGAGCGTTACCAATGGGATTGTCACAAAGCTAAATTAATGGCGTGCGATCAAAATAATCAAAGATCAGGAAACCATTTCCTATGAGAAGTGGCTTAGGGAGTTTGGTATGACCAGCCTGGAGAAGATGAGATTAAGAGAGGACGTGTTAGCCATGATTAAATACTTGAAATCATGTCATATTGAAGATGGAGCTTGAAGATGGTTTGCTCTAGAGACCAGGGCACTGAATGATGGATTCAAACTGCAAACCAAAAGATTCCAGATGAATATTAGGGGGAATAACTTCTGACTGTAAAAACCGGAATAGGCTGCCTCAGTGTGTGGTGGAGTCTCCATTGTCTGGAGGTGTTTAAACAGAGACTGGGTGGCCATCTGTTGAGAGTACTTTGATTGTGTATTCCTGCTTGGCAAAATGGGCTTTTGTTGCGATCTCTTCCAACTTCATGATTCTATTCTGCTAATGGAAGTAATTTTTATGGGAGGACAAGAGAAATTTGAGGTATAGGAGGACAGGGTTCTTTTGAGAAGGAGGATTACTACTTGGGAGTGAGTGCCTAATCACATTCAAAACCATGAGAGGGGAATGTCTGTTCCTCTAAATGTTTTGTACTAGATGTCCTTTCATTTTCCAGTGTGCCTTTGACGAGTGAACACATATCCCCATATCATCTCCGTCCCAACTATAGTTCTGTCCTCATGACACACTTTACCTTGTCTTTAATGAAGGCTCAATCCCATTGTTCACCCCTTCTGAGCAACCCCAAAGACACATACTTTTCCATTATCTCACCCAGGGTTTTATCAATCCTATTCTGTGCATTTGGCCCGCTCACTGTGTTTTTATTTTATTTCTTCCTCATGTTAGTTTGCATCTGTTTATTTCATGTTCTGTTATTTTATGTATCTTACTAGCTGTACCCACCAAGTATTGCTGTAGCCAACCTTTCCTCCCTCTTTCTCTCATCCTTTCTTTCTCTCCTTCCTTGTTTCCTCCTTTCCTTTATTCCTTCTCTTTTTTCTTTCATTCTCTCCTTCCTTTCTTTTCTTCCAGTTCCTTTCCTCTCCTCTTTTCTTTCCCTTGCTCTTTCTACAATTTCTTCCCTCTCTACCTATTCTTGCACTGCAACTCCTAGCAGTCCTCCTGATCAATCGATATTCCTATCTACCTACCTATCTCTATCTTATCTATCTACCCATCTATCTACCCATCTATCTACCCATCTATCTATCTATCTATCTATCTATCTATCTATCTATCTATCTATCTATCAATCTATCTATCTATCTATCTATCTATCTATCTATCTATCTATCTGGAGGATTGCTGGGAGTTGCAGTCTGGGAATAGGAAATTGGAAATATGAAGGGATTGGGATGCTCTCAAGGAAATCCAAGGAGAAGAAAGCTTGCATCTTGGAAGAAGTGCATTTGGATCATCCTCCTCTCCTAAAGGGCCTGGTCTAGGGAATGCTGGGAGCTGTAGTCCAAAAAAGAGTGTGGATATGTTTTTGTGTATTTTGTTTGACGGGAGGAGTTGTTTTTGCGCATGTGCTGTAGCGTCTTTTTGCTTTTTTGGCTTTTTAAGTCCCTTTTTTGTGTTTTTTATAAGTGGTGGTCACTAGTTGGCTTGATAGGTATATTGTGCCCAAATTTGGTGTCAATTCGTCCAGTGGTTTTTGAGTTATATTAATCCCACTAATTAACATTACATTTTTATTTATATAGATTTTGATGTTATTAGTTGCTGTTTGCATTTTATTCTATTGAACATGCCATCTAGGTGTTCAGGCAGCTGATATCTGAAATGTTTGGAGGATGCCAACGGTTCTCCAATCTTTTCTAAGCCATACCAGTGTATCCCCAGATTGCATAATCTTTTATTTTCTGTCTACTATGGGATTTCTGGAATTTCCACTTTCACCATATCTGGAGGGCAAGAGGTCAGGAAAAGTTACTTTTAATGACCTGTCATTCCCAGGTTCTTTTCTTGAGGATATCTTTCCTCCAGTGGGGAATTGCTTTGTAATGTGGAAGACGTATAATAAGTGGATTTTTTCCCCAGACAAAGCAAAAGAGTCCAGAGTGAGGGAGACTTGTTTTAAGGTGTTGTATTTTTCCTCCTTTCCCAACCCAACATCTCCTCCAAGTTCACTTTTGGCAAAAAAATAATAAAATAAAATAGCAGCGCAGATCTGGTTTTGTCAGCTCAAGGCAGTCACGTCCGGTCAGGCAAGTCAGACTTGAATGGAGACCACACAAGGCCGCAGGAAGGGCCAACTGCTGCATGCTTGGCTACTGAAGCAATGGATGATGATGATGATGTTGGTCGCAGGCACCAGCTCCTTTCTTCACATAATGGCCGGAGGCAGGAGGAAGGCAGAGGCCTTGCTGTAGGGGGTATTCCCAGGCTGCGTTTGTAGTGGTTAGAAAAGTAATTCCTCTGCAAATGAACAATGTAGATAAAGGATGAAAATAATAGAGCATTTTACGCATATTGTGAAGACTCCGAGTTGTTATTTATGCAGAAATGTAGATGTCTAAAAAGTAAGCTAAATAACAAAAGGCCTTCCATATCTCAGCCTGGCAAGAAGTTGAGAGTCAGGCTTCCCAAACCAATATCTTCCAGGCGTTGCATGCTTTCACACAAGGCACCTATAGCAACCCTAAGGTTTCCTTCCAACCCCCTGCCAAGAAGCAGGAAAATCCATTCAAAGCACCCCCAACTGATGACCATCCAGCCTCTGTTTAAAAGCCTATAGATGGAGCCTCCGCCACACTTCGGGGCAGAGAGTTCCACTGCTGAACAGCTCTCACAGTCAGAAAGTTCTTCCTAATGTTCAGGTGGAATCTCCTTTCCAATAGTCCTAGTCTCCAGGGCAGCAGAAAACAAGCTTGCTCCCTCCTCCCTATGACTTCCCCTCACATATTTATACATGGCTATCATGTCTCCTGTCAGCCTTCTCTTCTGCAGGCTAAACATGCCCAGCTCTTTAAGTCGCTCCTCATTGGGCTTGTTCTCCAGACCCTTGAGTCTGTGGTCTAAAACTCACACGCCCCAACTCACTTTTCCCACGTGGCCATGGGGCTGAGGGTAGAGATAGATGTATGTGTGTCTTGCCTGCACCCAAAGAGAAGTGATCCTGCCCCACATTCCACCTGTTTTGCAGCAGGAGTGGCTTTTGCCCTTTTTGTAGGATATAAAATCCATTTTGACCACTTAAATGGTGTTATGTCTTTTGTAAGCTTTTATGTAAGACTTTGAGTTGTGCTTTAAATTTTTAAAAGCGAGAATGTAACTTTGTCATCTTGTAATGGGGAGCCTGAGATCTGCTTTTAATGATGGTCTTTTTCTTTTCCTTTTGGAACAAAATCCTATTTATAACTGGAGGGGAGTTTTAAATGCTCACGACACATATCTCCCACCAGCAGCATCTTAACCCATCCTCCAACATACATACTGTCAGAGTTTGGGGGAAGTTTCTGGACTGCTACTCTCAGGCGACATCTGCACTTGAGGAGTAATTCAATTTTTCTATTTCACATTTTTTAGATTTTTAGGAAATTTCTCCTCCATTATAATTGGCATTATTTTAGAATTCTCTTTGATTAGGTTTTTTTTTATATTTGTTCCATATTGTTAGTATATTTTCCAATGGTACATTTCCCATTTGATTAATTTCCTTTTTTGAGTATTCTCTCACACCAGAAGTGACTTGCAGTTTCTCAAGTTGCTCCTGACATGACCAAAAAAAAATCCAGTCTGTGTCGGCTTTGTTTAGCATCCCTTCCACCGCGTGTCTCAATTGGTTCGCCTCATAATAACTTTTGATTTTGGGTAGTCCTAGTCCTCCTTCTTTCTGTAACTTGTACCAGCAGCATTTATTTATTCTATTCTTTTTCCCGTTTTTACAAAATTTATTTGTTAATTGCTGCCATTTATTCAGTTCAATTCCCAAAATTTTGAGGGGTATAATTCTAAATATAAAATTTATTTTGGGTAGGATTTTCATTTTAAATAGGACTATTCTGCCAAACCAGGATAGGATATTCAAGTAATCTTTTCTCTGTCTCTATCCTTAATACCTCTAAATTTTTTATTTCCATCTCATTTAGATGCTTAGTTACTACTACTCTTAGGTATTTTATATTTTCTTTTATAGTTATTTTTTATCTCTCTCTGATTTTTGAAATCTTCCTTTTTTTGTTTTGTACAGTTAAATAAAATCATTTCTGATTTTTTCCAGTTTATTTTCTTCCCCTTTAAGGTCAAAGACCCAGTACCAAGCATTGAGATTTGGGAATCCAGGGCCAGCTCCAACCTCTTCCTCTGTCCGCCTCTTTCTGTTCTGTAGTTTGCTCTCATTGGTTGTCATCTTCAAGGGCAGGCAATACATAGTATGATGACATCACATGTTTTGTTTACATAGTCCAAAATATTACAAAGCAGAAATGACAAAATATGCAGCAGAACAATTGGTGGCTCTCTACTGTTCACAATAGCTAGACTGTATTGTTTCCCTTGAAAACAAAGGTTTATGCTCAGGAGATGGCCTGGATGGCCATCTGTCGGAGGTGCTTTGAATGCAATTTTCCTACTTCTTGGCAGGGGGTTGGACTGGATGGCCCACAAGGTCTCTTCCAACTCTATGATTCTATGAGATAAGCCAAAAACTGAGTGGCACAAGACTGAGGGAAAGCACCCAAAGGAAGAGGCACCCAACTGAGGCAGACCTTGAAAGGTAAGCTGTTCCTCAGAGGGCTTGGTTTAATCATTTTCGTCACCTTCCACTTGACACCTTCCAGAGGCACTCAATACAATGACATCAGCCTAGCTTAGCCAATCATAGCGAAGTCTGTTCCAGCTGGGGTGGGAGCGGGAAATTCAAAGGTTTCTGTTTATAAAAATGTCTGTTTTGCAATGTATGGTATCTCAGCTTCCTTTTGTGGCTTACTGCAAGCTGTCCTCCTTTTCAGCTGGATCGAAATAAAATTACCCTGGTGGCTTCTTCTTCAACTTGGTGAGACTTCTTGATTGGGGAACATTGGGTTAGCTTCTTCGTCTCACCAGGTGCACGTATCCGCTTAACAAGACTTGGTATCCACACTTCAAGTTTCGTTATCTTCGGCCCAGATCTCACTATCCGCGACTGGTTCAAATTGCTCGATTTCATCTAGACACTATTCTCCTGTTTATATAGTCTAGACCAGTGTTTCTCAACCTTCCTAATGCCGTGACCCTTTAATACAGTTCCTCATGTTGTGGTGACCCCCAACCATAACATTATTTTAGTTGCTACTTCATAACTGTGATTTTGCTACTATTATGAATTGTAATGTAAATACCTGATGCGCAGGATCAATTTTCATTCACTGGACCAAATTTGGCATGAATGTCCGATACCCCCAAATTTGAATATTGGTGGGGTTGGGGGAGGGGATTGATTATGTAATTTGGGAGTTGTAGTTGCTGAGATTTAGAGTTCACCTACAATCAAAGAGCATTCTGAATTCCACCAATGAGGGAATTGAACCAAACATCTCACACAGAACCGCCATGACCAACAGAAAATATTGCATATTCTGATGGTCTTTGGCAGTCCCTCTGACACCCCCTTGCAACCCCCCTCTAGGGGTCCCGACCCCCAGGTTGAGCAATGCTGGCTTAACAGGACTTGATATTTGCACTTCGAGTTTCGTTATCCGCAGCCCAGATCTCACTATCCATGACCAATTCAAATTGTTCGATTTCATCTAGACACTATTCTCCTGTTGATAGTCTAGACTACAACTCCTGCAACCAGAACTTGGTGGTCTTGGAATGCCACTTTCACTCAGCCTTGGAGGAAGACAAAGGCAACTGCCCCCAACATATTTTCCCAAGAAAATGCCATTATAGGGTCATCACAAATCAGAAATGACTTGGAGGCACATGACAACCCCTTGTTTCTATCCAGAAGGTGGATACAGAAAAGCATGGAGTGTGAGCCCTGGCACCACAACAGGAGAGAGGAGGTGGAAGTTAACAAAGTAAATAGTGTTTCTGGGTCCACTGGAGAGTCTTTGCAAGTTGCAACAAGAACTCAATTAAGCCTTCAAAACTGGAGCAAGTTGCTGCTCTACTAGCTAAGTTGGAGGTTTGTAACCACCCGTTTCGTCTTGCCTGGAGCCGAGTCCCTGAAAACTGGAGAAAACTTGCCTTTTTGCCTCCTGCCTGCTTTCCACGAAACCCTGGCGACTGAGAGTCCGGTCCTGTGATTTGGCAACCCTGCTCGGAAGTGAAAAATGAAAAGTAAACTTGTTTCTTTTCCATTACTTCAGAAGCATCAGGATAATTGTTGCAATTACTCTTCAAACTCACTCCAACTTATAGCAACTTCCTCACATGATCATGACATGCCCAAGGGTTTCCATAGCTGAGCAGAGATTTGAACTACAGTCTCATGGAGTCTTAGCCCAACGCTACATCACCCTGCCCTTAAATGAAATAATATGAATACAGTGTTTGTAGTTACAATAGGCTCCCCACTTCTGTGGGGATTATTGGTGCAAGATCTCTGCAAATGTGAAAAAAGTTTTTTTACTGTCTTATACTGAATAACAATGTTCCTCCAGATGAACTTTTCACCATCTTGATTTCTGTGTCCCCGTCATGTGCGTTCCACCCACAAAGTTATTGAGCAAGATTACTGAATTCTGTATAGCCTCCAGCTATCTATATTTAATGCCCATTGTTTCTCTTTCTTTGTGATTGCTGCCATGTTACTAATGCATTTTCTAGCTGTACAACGCAGGCCCTTTCTACAATGCAATTTAAAATTCAGATTGTCTGCTGTGAACTGGATTATATGGCAGTGTAGACTCATATAATCCACTTCAAAGCAGATAATGTGGATTATCAGCTTTGTTAGCAAAGGTTAGAAGGCATGATCATCAAGTTTGCACACTACACCAAATTGGGAGGGATAGCCAATACCCCAGAAGACAGGAGCAGAATTCAAAATGATCTTCACAGATTAGAGAGATGATTAGCCAAAACTACAAAATGAAGTTCAACAGGGACAAATGCAAGATACTCCACTTAGGCAGAAAAAATGAAATGCAAAGATACAGAATGGGGGATGCATGGCTTGAGAGCAGTACGTGTGAAGAAGATCTTGGGGTCCTCGTCAACAAATTAAACGTGAACCAACAATGTCATGTAGTGGCTAAAAAAGCCAATGGGAATTTGGCTTGCATCAATAGGAGTCTAGTGTCTAGATCCAGGGAAGCCATGTCGCCCCTCTATTGTGCCTTTGTTAGACCACACCTGGAATCACACTGTGTCCCATTTCAGGCACCACAATTGAAAGGAGATATTGATAAGCTGGAATGTTGTCCAGAGAATGACTAAAATGATCAAGAGTCTGGAGAACAAGCCCTATGAGGAGTGGCTTAAAGAGTGTGGTATGTTTAGCCTTCAGAAGAGAAGGCTGAGAGGAGACATGATGGCCATGTATAAATGTGTGAGAGGAAGTCATAGGGAGGAGGGAGCAAGCTTGTTTTCTGCTGTCCTGGAGACTAGGTCGCAGAACAATGGCTTCAAACTACAGGAATGGAGATTCCACCTGAACATGTGGAAGAACTTCCTGACTGTTCAGCAGTGGAACTCTTTGCCCTGGAGTGTAGTGGAGGCTCCTTCTTAGGAGGTTTTTAAACAGAGGTTGGATGTCCATCTGTCGGGGTGCTTTGAATGCGATTTTCCTGCTTTTTCGCAGGGGGTTGGACTGGAAAGCCCATGAGGTTTCTTCCAACTGTAGGATTCTATGATTCTGGCAGTGTAGAATGGGACACAGTCAGTGTGGAGGTGAGAGGTCAAAATGTTGGCATGAAATTTGGGCGATCTACTTTCTAATTCCCACTGAGCTATGAACCTTATGCGCAGCCTTGGGCCAAATCCTGTTTAGCCTTACCTACCTCTCTCTTGGCTTGATCTTTCTTCCAGGATTGTTATGAGGATTAAACCGGGTAGAGCTGTGTACATTGCTTTTGAGCTTATTGGAACAAAGGTGGGATATACAATACAGTCCTATTATCTGTGGGGAATATGTTTCCGAACTTTATGAAAGAGCTCTGATACAAGAATGTGAAAGTGCCCTGAGAGGGTATTCTTTGTCTGATGTAGATAAATGAAACTGCTGATACAGAAGTCTTATGCTGTGCATTGATCAAATGATTATCCACTGGGGTGCTGTGAGTTTTCCAGGCTGTATGGCCATATTCCAGAAGCATTCTCTTCTGACATTTTGCTCACATCTATGGCAGGCATCCTCAGAGGTTGTGAGGCCTGTTGGAAACTAGACAAGTGGGGTTTATATATCTAGGTCTAGGGTGGTAGAAAGAACTCTTGTCTGTTGGAGGCAAGTTTGAATGTTGCAATTGGCCACCTTGATTGGCACTGAATAGCCTTGCAGCTTCAAAGCCTGGCCGCTTCCTGCCTGGGGAATTCTTTGTTAGGAAGCATTTTTACTGTCTGGAATTCCCATTTTCTGAGTGTTGTTTTTTATTGCAACATTCACACTTGTCTCCAACAGACAACAGTTCCAATAATTTGGATTGTTTTAATCCTCCCCTCTCCAAATTGCAGCTAAGAAATATTGTGAGGTCTGTTGGAAACTAGGCAAAAGGGGCTTATTTCAACAGACCTCAAAAAACATCTGGGGCTGCCTGCCATAGATGTGGGTGAAAGGTCAGGAGAGAATGCTTCTGGAACATGGCCATACTACCTGGAAAACTCACAGCAACCCAGTGATTCTGGCCGTGAAAGCCTTCGACAACACATTATCCACTTGGATCCTATTTTATGAACTTCCAGTAATGCTCTTCAGATCAAGGAGTCTTGTGTCTGTACAATGAACTAATCATTATCCACTTGACTCCTATTTTACCATCTTTCAACAATGCTCTCCAGATTGAACAGCTGTGTTTTGGGGCCATTTTCTTTCAAAAACTCCCAAAACCTGTCCCCTTAGAAATGATAGCACTTGGTGAGAGATCTTTATAACACACAATAATAATTCTGCTGGGACGCAGTTAACCTTTCCAAAGCTTTTTTAAAAAGGGCACCAAGTGGCAAGGAATAGCTTCCGAAATGGTTTAATGTACTGTGTGTGCTGGTCGTATAGAAGGTAGCAAGATCCCCTTCAGACCCACAAAGGATTACATTTCCTCTTTTGGGCCCCTTCCACATAGCTGAATAAAACCCCATATTATCTGAGCTGTTTTGAGAGTTCTGGGCTATATGGGCATGTTCCAGAAGCATTCTCTCCTGACGTTTCGCCTGCATCTATGACAGGCATCCTCAGAGGTTGTGTGGTCTGTTGGACACTAATGTGGGTGTTTTGTTTAGATGTATGTTATTATAGAATTTTTGTCTGATTGCATGTAGTTTAATTTATTGATGTCAGGTTTAATTTATTGATGTTAGGTCTTAATTTGATGTTAGGCTTTAAGGTTACTTTTATATGTGGGACTTTTATGTAGGCATCAAATGTTTGCCATTGTTATGCTGGAATTTGCCCTGAGTTCCCTTGGGGTTGATATCGAGCTGCTTTTAGTGGGGTCTCCTTGAGAGAGAGAAACCCGAGGACCGCGCCTAAAGGGCTCTGG
>NW_026845477.1:286773405-286854935 GCF_025583915.1 Anolis sagrei ordinatus | reverse complement strand
ATAAACAATTCAGTTCATGAAGCAGAGAGTCAATAAGAAAAGGCAGAAGTCCAGTGATGGGCGCTGAGCTGGGTAGTAACAGAGTCCATTGCCCGGCCCTTGGCGAACTAGATCTTCCGAGCTGGGGCCGGGGTTCCCGCCTGGCCGCTTCTCCGGGGCTTCTTATGTGAGCCCACAGCAAGCCCCTGATGGCAGGGCCGGGCAGGAACGAGCGGTAGCAAGGGAAAAACAGGCTGCTTTCGCCGAGCCGGCAGAGTTTTGGCAATCAGCTGTTTGCTGTCAGATAATAATGCTTTAAACAAAATGATTATTCCCCAAGCGCAGGAGTCCAAAATGAGGAAAGCGAGATAGCAGTTAGTCTTAGAATTAATAGCAGAAAAATACAAAATTAGAACGGCGCCAATCCGCCATGTTACTGTTTTAGTGGTTACTGGGGTCCAAAATGGCGGTTTCAGTATCCGTGAATTGGGCGAACACAAATCCAGGGTCCGGGGGGTGCCTGGAGGCACCTCCCCGCAGGCTCACGGCTCTCCGGAGCCTGGGAAAAGGGTTATTTTAATGTTGAATTAGTCTGAGGCAGGAAAGATACAAAAGTACCAAGCGGAAAGATTAAATGTTGCAAGTTTCAAGTGCTTTATTAGGGGAATGATACAATGTAAGGAGAAGGGGAAAGCAAAAGAAAGGCAGCAGGCATTCTTATTATTGAGCTGCCTGCTGGGGCACATTTCATCAGTTTCTTCCAAATGTGACAACCAGGAACTGCGGAACTCTCCGCTGCAGTGCAGGCCAATCGATGGCAGGGCCCCCCCGCCATCAGGGTGATAGGGCAGAATACAAATAAAGTAGTAGTAGTAGTAGTTGTTGTTGTTGTTGTTGTTATTGGAAACACAACAAGATGAGTCCACAGCAAACAAGATCACTCTGCTGGCTGTTGTATTGGATCACACGCCGGACACTTCCCAAGTGTCTAGGACTGTGTGATGTATCGGCGAATAATGCATGCAGATTCCAGTAAAGTAGCCTTTTGCAGCTGGCAGATAGTAATCTTGTCAGCGCCGATTGTGTTTAAGTACAGGCCAGGGTCTTTAGGCACTGCACCCACTGTGCCGATCACCACTGGGACCACATTGACTGGTTTGTGCCAGAGTCTTTGCATTTATTATTATTATTATTATTATTATTATTATTATTATTATTGGAAACTAGGAAAATTAGATTTATATGTCTGTGGAGTGTCCAGGGTGGGAGAAAAAACTCTTGTCTATTTGAGGTAGGTGTGAACTAAAAAACAGGGGAATTCCAGACAAGAAACAATTAGGGCCAGCTAATCACCTCCCAACAAAGGATTCCCCCAAGCAGTAAGAAGCCAGGCCTTGAAACTGCTAGGCCATTAAATGATAATCAAGGTGGCCAATTGAAACAATCAGACCTACCTCAAACAGAGAAGAGTTGTTTTTCCTACCCTGGACATTCCACAGATATATATACTCTATTTTCCTAGTTTCCAACAGACCTACAACCTCTGAGGATGCCTGCCATAGATGCAGGAGAAATGTCAGTAGAGGATGCTTCTGGGATATGGCCATACAGTCCAGAAAACTCACAACAACCCAGTGATTCCAGCCATAAAAGCCTTTGACATCACATTATCTGCTTTGAACTGGAATATATGGCAGTGTGGGCTCAGATAAATCCAGTTCAAAGCAGATATTGTGGGATTTTCTGCCTTGATGTTCTGGATTATATGGCTGTGTGGAGGAGCCCTCTGTTACCAGGTTCTGAAAGAGCAAAAAAGAAGTGCACTTAGGCAAGCCTTACCTTTTCCAAGTGGGCAATATTTCAGGAGCTGTTTACAGACAGAATGGGCTGAAGGACTGCCTGGGGGAGTGGAGAGGTGCAAGCCGGAATAGACTTGGGGGTCAGGAAGAGGCAGTCTGGGAAGTCTGACGGAGGCCTAAGCAAATTCCTCCCCAGGCAGACAAGAGAGAGAGAGAGAAAGAAAGAAAGAGAGGGAATGTGGTGGCACCGGCTCAGTCAGCCCGCCTCACCTGGCAGGTGGAGCCCTCAGGTGAGGTGTGACCCAGGAATACATTCTCTCCAGGGGGCAGATTTCAGTCACAACGAGCTGCGGCAGGGAGAGCAGAGGATCGGTCCAGAGGAGAACACCTTGAAAGACGCAGGGTTCTAGGAGACCCACACCGGAGTGACTCCAGACACCATTAGCTTGAGCAGGACTTCAGACCTCCATGCGACTTTGGAGACCAGGTGAGGCTTAGCAAAGAGGAGTGCATGTGTGTATCCTGGAATGGGCATGAGCTACAGGACTCTCTGGTTTCCAGGTTGGACAGAGATGGCGAGCAGTAGGGCATTCTCTTTTCATGGGGTCAAAGAACCTGAAGCAGCTTGGTGTGGGAGGTCAGAGCCAAAATCAAGTGAGTGCAAACCATTTCCTAAAGCTCCAAGCTATTCTTCTTACAGCCCGCATGCTGGCGAAATGTTCACAAATGGTCCTTTCTGGAGGCACATGGGATTCTTTGGTGTAGGTAGTATATTTACACGGAGATGCTTAAAACCAGAATGGTGTTCTCAGGTTTTCAGGGCAATCAGGCCTTTTTTGTAGTTTCTGCATTGCCCGGTGGCACAATGGGTTAAACCAGTGTTTCACAACCTAGGGGTCGGGACCTCTGGGGGGTGGGTTGCAAGGGGATTTCAGAGGGGTCACCAAAGACCATCAGAAAACACATATTTCTGATGGTCTTAGAAACCCCTTTGGCATAGTTGTTTGGGCTCACAGTGCTCTCCGGATGTAGGTGAACTACATCTCTCCTAAATCACAGTAAATTCATCCCAAATTCCTCCAGTATTTTCCGTTGGTCATGAGGGTCTCTGTGTGGGAAGTTTGGCCCAATTCTATTGTTGGTGGGGTTCAGAATGTTCTTTGATTGTAGGTGAACTATAAATCCCAGCAACTACAACTCCCAAATGTCAAGGTCTGTTCTCCCCAAACTCCACCAGTGTTCACATTTGGGCATATTGAGGATTCGTGTCACATTTGGTCCAGATCCATCAATGTTTGACTCCACAGTGCTCGCTGGATGTAGGTGAACTACAACTCCAAAACTCAAGGTCAATGTCCACCAAACCCTTCCAATATTTTCTGTTGATCATGGGAGTTCTGTCTGCCACGTTTGGTTCAATTCCATCGTTGGTGGAGTTCAGAATGGGCTTTGATTGTAAGTGAATTATAAATCCCAGGAACTATAAGTCCAAATTGACAAAATCAATCCTTCCAATAGCACCAGTATTCAAATTTGGGCATATAGGGTTTTTGTGCCCAATTTGGTCCTGTGAATTAAAATGCATCCTGCATATCAGATATTTACATTATGATTCGTAACAGAAGCAAAAGTAGAGTTATGAAGTAGCAAGGAAAATAATTTTATGGTTGAGGGTCACCACAACATGAGGAACTGTATTAAGGGGTCGCAGTATTAGGTAGGTTGAGAACCACTGGGTTAAACCCTTGTGCCAGCAGGAGTAAAGACCGACAGGTCGGAGGTTCAAATTTGGGGAGAGCTCTGTCAGCTCCAGCTCCCCATGCAGGGACATGAGAGAAGCCTCCCACAAGGATGGTAAAACATCAAAATATCCGGGCATCCACTGGACAACATCCTTAGGTAAAGGTAAAGATTTTCTCCTGACATTAAGTCCAGTCGTGTCCGACTCTGAGGGTTGGTGCTCATCTCCATTTCTAAGCCAAAGCGCCGGCGTTGTCCATAGACACCTCCAAGGTCATGTGGCTGGCTTGACTGCATGGATTGCCGTTGGAAGGATTGGGCAACATTCTTGCAGATGGCCAATTCTCTCACACCAGAAGCAACTTGCAGTTTCCTGACCCGAATTTTTTTTCCTAATGACTAGAATCATGGAGTTGGAAAAGACCTGCAACCTCCATGCAATCCAGCACCCTTAGGCCTTGTGAGGAGACACAATCTAAGCATGCCCAATGGATGGCCATCCAGCCTCTGCTTAAAAACCTCTGGGGAAGTAGACTTCACCATATTCTGGGACGTTTTAAAAGCAGGTGAAAAAGTGGGATGATGGAAAATTAATTGGGACTACTTCTGCCTAATGTATTGTTGAAGGCTTTCATGGCTGGAATCACTGGGTTGTCGTGGGTTTTATGGGTTTTATGGCGATGTCCCAGAAGCATTCTCACCTGACCTTTTGCCTGCATCTATGGCAGGCATCCTCAGAGGTTATGAGGTCTGTTGGAAACAGCGGCTGAGGGGGAAAAGGAAAGGGCCTGAGGCTGGTTTCCAACAGACCTCACAACCTCTGAGGATGCCTACCATAGATGTGGGTGAAACGCCAGGAGAGAATGCTTCTGGGACATCGCCATACAGCCCAAAAAACTCACAACAACCCACTATTTCTGCCTAATCAGAACAGCAGGAGTGTACCTAATAATGGCTTGACTCGGTTCATCTTCTCCGTCATTCATCTGCAGACATAAACTGTCAGCAATCCCTGATACACCTTCAGGCGGTCCCCCAGACTCCAATGGGAGGAAAATACCAGAGGAAAGAGCCAGGAATTTATTTGAACGGGCAATCCATTTCTCACTAAGATTTAAAGCTGTGTCTGAAAACCGGCTTACTTCCTTTTGGCGTTGGAGCAATAGCTACAATGGAAACTTCCAAGCACTCCTTGGCTGTTTGCACAGCCTTTCCTTGTGTGTGCAAAGAGCTTTGCTTGATCAGAAGGAACCAATGGAGGGGCTGGGTTTTAATTCAGAAGCCCTTGCAGAGAGCTTCAGGAGATCGCCATAGGAAGGGAAAGGCAGTGATCCACAAAGCCGTAGGAAAGCAAGAGGCAATGATCCATAAATAGCAAGCAGATACAAGGAAACACTTTAGCTCATTTACATACTCTAAGACTACGTATATTTGCTGTCCCAGCGCTACGAAACCTCATCGCATTTCGCAAATAATGGGAGGAGCAAAGGGAAAGTAATAAGGAAAAGGATATATATGCTCCAGTGCTCCCAGGAGATGGGTCCTATTATCCATTTCCTCTCTCTTTAAAACAGTATTTCTCAACCTTCCCAATGCCGCAACCCCTTAATACAGTTCCTCATGTTGTGGTGACCCCCAACCATAACATTATTTTCGTTGCTACTTCATAACTGTAAATTTGCTACTGTTATGAATCATCATGTAGCTCTATATAAGTAAAAATGTAATGTTTGTTTGTGGTATTAACATAACTCAAAAACCACTGGGTGAATTGACACCAAATTTGGACACAATACACCTATCAGACCAGGAGCCCCATGTGGTGCAGTGGGTTAAACTCCTGTGCCGGCAGGACTGAAGACAGACAGGTTGCAGGTTTGAATCCGGGGAGAGGCAGATGAGTTCACTCTATCAGCTCCTGCTCCTCATGCGGCGACATGAGAGAAGCCTCCCACAAGGATGACAAAACATCAAATCATCCGGGTGTCCCCTGGGCAACGTCCTTACAGATGGCCAGTTCTCTCACACCAGAAACGACTTGCAGTTTCTTAGGTCACTCTTGACATGACAAAAACAAACAAACAAACAAAAAAACCCCTATCAGACCAACAAGTGACTATCACTCATAAAAACACTGAAAAACACAGAGGAAGAGACTTTAAAAGCCAAAAAAAATACATTACAATGCATGCACAAAACCACATATACACACATATACACATATATGCACACACAAGCACATATAGACAGACTGGGACACAGCAACGCATGGCAGGGGGTGGCTAGTATCTGATATGCAGGATGTATTTTCATTCACTGGACCAAAATTGGCACAAATACCCGTTTTGTCCAAATTTGAATACTGGTGAGGTTGTGGGGTGGATTTATTTTGTCATTTGGGAATTGTAGTTGCTGGGATTTATCATTAACTTACATTCAAAGAGCATTCTGAACTCCACCAATGATGGAATTGAACCAATCTTGGCACACAGAACTCCCATGACTAACAAAATGCTGGAAAGGTTTGGTGGACATTGACCTTGAGTTTTGAAGTTGTAGTTCACCTACATTCAGAGAGTGCTGTGAACTCAAATAATGATGGATCTGGACCAAACTTGGCACGAATATTCAATATGCCCAAACGTGAGTACTGGTTGCATTTGGGGAAAATAGACCTTGACATTTGGGAGTTGTAGTTGCTGGGATTTATAGTTCACTTACAATCAAATAGCATTCTGAACTCCGCCAACGAGAGAGTTGGGCCAAACTTCCCACACAGAACCCCCATAACCAACAGAAAATACTGTGATTTCTGATGGTCTTTGGCAACCCCTCTGACGTCCCCTCATGACCTCCCCCCGCAGATCCCCACTCCCAGGTTGAGAAACACTGCTTTTTTAAAATGGTGTGGTGGTGCAGCCCAACTGCAGTAGAACACTTCACCATTCAGTCCCCTTTCAATATGTCTAGATACAGATATCTAAATACAGAACTTGGAAATGTTACTATTTTGGACTTTAATTCCCAAACCCATACAGCCAGTATAACCACTTGTTGTCATATGCTGTTGAGTCAGCTTCGGCTCACAACAAACCTATGAATGAATGCATCCATAAGAGTGTTGTGTCAAGATTGAGAGAAGTCATGTCCACTTTAAATCTGGTTTCTGCTTCCTGCAGAATTTTGGGGTTTGTAGTTTAGTGAGGCTGTTAAAGTTTCCTCCCGAAACTACAAACTCCAGAATTCTGCAGGAGGCAGAAAGCGAGTTTTAAGTGTATTCATTCTCTAGTGTGGTGATGTTTTGCACTATATTCTGTGCGCAGAAAGCTATTGACAAGCTGGAAGGTGTTGCAGAGGGCGGCTACCAAAACGATCAAAGGTTTGAAAACCAAGACCTATGAAGAGCAGCTGAGGGAGTTGGACATGTTTAGCTTGGAGAAAAGAAAGCCTATTGAGGACATAATAGCCATGTTTAAATATTTAATGCGATGTCACATTGAGGAAGGGACCAGCTTGTTTTCTGCTGAGACTAGTAAATTGAACAATGGATTCAAATTACAGGGAGAAAAAAAGATTCCACCTAAACATTAGGAATAACTTCCTGACAGCAAGGGTTGTTCAGCAGTGGGATATGCTGCCTCAGAGCGCAGTGGAGTCTCCTTCTCTGGGAAGTCTTTAAACAGAGGCTGGGTGGCCATCTGTCGGGGTGCTTTGATTCTGTGTTCCTGCATGGCAGAAGGGGGTTGGGCTGAATGGCCTTTGGGATCTCCAACTCCCAGGATTCCATAGCATTGAACCATTGCAGTTAAATTAATGTCAGACTAAATTAACTCTGCACCCTAGGACTCAGGAGACCCAAAGTCGAACCATGCTCAGTTACGGAAACCCAGGGGTAACCCCAGGTAAGTCACTCTCTCTCAGCCTCATTGGGAGACAGTGGCAAAGCTCCTCTATAGATATCTTGCTAAGATAAGTTTGTCAGCACTGGGAGTTAAGTATACTTAAATAGAATAATGTCATCAATGGAAAATTAATACATCAAGACTTTGGGAAATCCCACTGATTCAGTGGGACTAACAATTGGACTTATGCCATGTTGACTCCCCTTTGGGAAACTGTCTGCAATCAGTCTCTTGGTATTTTATCACACTAGCCCTGTTATCTCTTCGCAATTGTGCTGTTGAAGCAAATGGAAACATAGTAAGGTAAAGGTTTCCCCTTGACGTTAAGTCTAATCGTGTCCGACTCTGGGGGTTGGTGCTCATCTCCATTTCTAAGCCAAAGAGTCGGCGTTGTCCATAGACACCTGCAATGTCATGTGGCCAGCATGACTACATGGAGCATTGTTTCATTCCTGCTGGAACAGTACCTATTGATCTCCTCACATTTGCATGTTATTGAACTGCTAGGTTGGCAGAAGCTGGGGCTAACAGCAGGAGCTCACCCTGCTCCCTGGATTTGAACTGCCAACCTTTTAGTCAGCAATTCAGCAGTTTAGCGGTTTAACCCACTGCACCACCAGGGGCTCCATGGAAACTTACTGGCATGGAAACAGTCACTCTCATGCTTCTCTGCAATTGTGCTATGGTGCTGCTTTGGCAATGCATGGTCCCGTAACAGCAACACAAGGGATCGATCACACCAGAAGCAGCATTGGAACAGTAGGGATATTTTGGAGCCATTGAAAGGTTTTCCTGTGAGTGGAAAGAGCTGCTCCACTAACAACTGAAATGCAAATCAGTAACAGGAGAGACAGGACAACTTGTGCAACGAGTACCAGCCAAACATGATATTATCCTGCAGTAATTGCCAGCCTCGTGGGATAAAAACCTTAGAGAAAGGGCCATAAGTTAATACTACAAAATACCAGAGCTAGTTCTACCATTAGAGAAAGTAAAACAACAGATTTTTGGTGCCATGATAGAGAAACGAAGGGCTTATTTTGTTTCTTATGGGATTTCCTACTTCTTGAGCCAAGTGTGACAGTCTTTGAGTACTATTATGTGCTTTGACTTGGATGGTAGAGATGTGTCATTTGTTGCCTTGCCTCAGGTTGGTCCTGGAGAACATGTTGCACACTGAAAGTTAAGTTCCAGGGTAAGTCTCTGTCATTTTCCACTAGGTTGAGAAATGATATTTTTTGAAGATATTATCAGCCTCAATGACTTGTGCACAGGCACAAGAAAAACGGCTGTTATCATTAATGCAGAAAAATAGAAGATAACAACAACAACAACAACAAAAGGAGGAACGAGAGACCTTTTCCACAAGATCCAAGAAATCAAAGGGAAATTTAAAACAAAAGTTGGGATCCCCTACGTCCAGCTGCAAAACACATTACATAAACATGAGGAATACAAAGAAGATGGGAATAATAAAAGGGAGAACTATATAAAAGGCGATTGGAAAAGTGACAGATTCATTCAAGGAAGAAACATATGAAGATAAACCTTCAATTTTAGAAAGTGAAGTGAAAACTGCACTCAGGGCACTTGGGAGAAATAGATCACCAGGAACAGATGGCATTCCAATAGATCTGCTTCAAGCCACAAAGACAGAATCTACTCTAGTTTTAACTAAAATCTGTTTGTTTGTTTGTTTATTTATTGTGTCAGAAGTGAATTGAAGGTACAGTTGTAATGTATTTAAAAACACAAACATAGTTTAAAACTTGGCATTATAATAAAAGCCCTTTGACCAGAAGCTGGCCACTTGGAGTACCTCTGGTGTCGCTGTGAGAAGGTTCTCCATTGTGCATGTGGCAGGGCTCAGGTTGCATTGTAGTAGGTGTTCTCTGGTTTGCTCTTCTCCGCACTCACATGTCATAGACTCCACTTTGTGGCCCCATTTCTTAAGGTTGGTTCTGCATCTCGTGGTGCCAGAGGGCAGTCTGTTCAGTGCTACACAAATCGCCCAGT
Organism: Anolis sagrei ordinatus; assembly: GCF_025583915.1. Classification (NCBI taxonomy): domain Eukaryota; kingdom Metazoa; phylum Chordata; class Lepidosauria; order Squamata; family Anolidae; genus Anolis; species Anolis sagrei. The sequence continues at coordinate 286,845,499 of NW_026845477.1, read as the reverse complement.
CTTCTGTGTGTGCAGGAAGGAGTCTCTCATCTGGTATCAGCCAGTGATTGAGGTTCCGGATTTTTAGCTTGCCACTTTTGGACTCTCTTTTGCTGGGGTGTTCCTGTGGGGTGTTCCTGTGGATCTTAGAAAGCTATTTCTTGATTTAATGCATTGGTGTGCTGGCTGATATCCGAAAAGGGGATGGGCCGGAGATGTCACTGCCTTGGTCCTTTCATTATTGGCTGCTACTTCCTGACGGATGTCAGGTGCAATACCGGCTAAACAGTATAATTTCTCCAGCAGTGCTGGGCGTAGACATCCTGTGATAATGCAGCATGTCTCATTAAGAGCCGCATCCACTGTTTAGCATGGTGAGATGTGTTCCACACTGGGCATATGTGTTCAGCAGCAGAGTAGCAAAGCACATGGGCAGATGTCTTCACTGTGTCTGGTTGTGATCACTAGTTGTGCCATTCAGCTTCCGTACGATGTTATTTCTAGCACCCACTTTTTGCTCGATAGTCAAGCAAGTCAGAGCACAGTCCAGAGTGACTCTAAGGTATTTTGGTGTGCTGCAATGCTCCAGTGGGATTTCTTCCCACAGACTGGAAATGCTCACTATACATTCCAATCTCCAAGAAAGGGGACATCAGGGATTTTAGAAACCACAAAACGGTTGCATTAATTTCAAATACAAGCAAAGTGTTGCTCAAAGTTCTACTACAAAACACCACAATTATGGATTGCCCTTAAAGAAATCAGTGTGCCATACCATTTGACCACCCTGATGTGTAACTTGTGCTCTGGACAAAAGACTACAGTCAGGACAGAGTACAAGCAATTGAATGGTTTCTAATTGGCAAAGGAATCTGGCATTTTATCACCCTATCTTTTCAACTTGTATACTGATCATATCATATGTAAAGCTGGATTAAACTTGCACAAAGGACGCATGAAAAATGGAAGAAATCACAGCAACAATTTAAGATATGCAGATGACGCCATATTACTAGCAGTAAGTAGCCAAGACTTGGAACGATTAGTAAAGGAAGTCAAGGAAGAAAGTGGAAAGACAGGTTCACAGTGGAACACTAAGAAAACAAAAATAATAACCATAGGTGATTTCCATAACTTTAAACTAGACAATGAAGACATTGAAGCAAAAAAATTCCATGCCTTGGTTCAGTCATTAATGAAAATGGAGATGGCAGTCAAGAGGGCAGATGAAGACTAGGAATTGGAAAAGCAGCTTTTTTCATATCAGAGGCGACTTGAGAAACTGCAAGTCGCTTCTGGTGTGAGAGAATTGGCCATCTGCAAGGGGACGCCCGGATGTTTTAGCATCCTGTGGGAGGCTTCTCTCATATCCCCTCATGGGAAGCTGGAGCTGACAGATGGGAGCTCACCCTGCTCCCTGGATTTGAACTGCCGACCTTTCAGTTACCAGTCCTGCTGACACAAGGGTTTAAGCCATTGCATATCCAGGGGCTCCTGGAAAGGAAGCTGCGAAGAATTTAAACTCATTGTTATGTGTAAAAATACATCATTGAGCATTCAAGTTAGGATGGTCAATGCTATCTTATTCCCCATTCCTATGCATGGCTGTGCAAGATGGATAGTGAAGAATACCAACAAGAAGACTATCAGCTCATTTGAAATGTGGTGCTGGATGTGAATTCTGTACATACCATTGGTGGCTTAAAAGACAGATATATGGGTCAAGCTCGAAGCCAAGATACCTAAACTAAGGCCACCACATTTCAGCTATATCTTGGGAAGAGTTGATGAACTAGAAAAAGCAATATTGTTTGGTAAAGCGGAAAGAAGTAGGAAAAGAGACAGACCACGTTCCAGGTGGATAGACTCAATCAAGGAAACCACAGCTCTGTGTCTGTGACTGAAAGGTCTTTTATCCCTGGGGTCACCATAAATCTGCCTCGACGTGATGGCAGGTAACAACAACCAGCAATGATAATGTGTTCCCATATGATTGCGTCATAAATCAGTCTGTTGCTTGCACTTTAACCTAGTTTGTTGTTATCCGTTTGGCTCCAAGACTGACAATAACATGGCTATCCCCTTGAAAAGGCGACAACAACATCTGTTATAGAACTCCAGTATGCTGATAATAATGTAGTCTGTGCGAATTCAGAAAACAACCTACAAGCCACTCCTAACACCTTTGCAGAATCATACAAGAAGCTTGGCCTCTCCTTGAACATCGAGAAAACCAAAGTGCTCTTCCAGCAGTCACCAGCCAACCCATCTGCAATGCCAGAAATGCAGCTTCACGTATCGTTAGAAAATGTTGACCATTTCCGCTACCTTGGCAGCCATCTCTCCACAAAAATCAACACTGACACTGAAATACAACACCGCCTGAGCTCTGTGAGTGCAACATTTTTCTGAATGAGGCAGAGAGTGTTTGAAGATTGGGACATTCATAGGGAGACCAAGGTAATTGTTTATAAAGCTATTGTCCTCCCAACTCTTTTATATGCCTGTGAAATGTGGACTGTCTACAGACGTCACATGCAACTCCTGGAATGATTCCATCAGTATTGCCTCTGAAAAATCCTGCAAATCTCTTGGGAAGACAGGTGGACAAATGTCAGAGTGCTGGAAGAAGCAAAGACCTCCAGCAGTGAAACGATGCTCCTATGGCATCAACTCCGCTGGACTGACCACATTGTTCGAATCACCGTCTCCAAAAGCGGTTACTCTACTCCGAACTCAAGAATGGGAAACATAATGTTGGTGGACAGGAAAAGAGATTTAAAGATGGGCTTAAAGCCAGTCTTAAAAACTGTGGCATAGACACCAAGAAATGGGAAGCCCTGGCCCCTGAGCACTCTAACTGGAGGTCAGCCGTGACCAGCAGTGCTGTAAAATTCAAAGAGGCGTGAATGGAGGGCGAAAGGGAGAAATGTCCTATGAGGAAGGCGTGTCAAGCCTTACTTACTTACTTACTTAGGTGATCCCTCATAGTCCGAGAATGATGGTCCTCCAAGTGTAGTATCCTGGCGGTGGGTCCGTAGGTGACCGTAGAGCCCTATTCTTGATCTGCATCTTCTCCCACAGTGAGGGCATCAGTTTCCAGGTGGAAGGTGGTCCTGGTCAGGGTTGGCTTGACTCACCTTCCTCTTGGCACATCTCTCTCTTTCGCCCTCCATTCATGCCTTTTCAAATTCTGCAGCACTGCTGGTCACAGCTGACCTCCAACTGGAGTGCTCAAGGGCCAGTTCCGCCATCCACCTGGAAACCGATATCCTCACTGCAGGAGAACATGCAAATCAAGAATAGGGCTTCACAGCCACCTACAAACCCACCACCAAGACACTACACTTGGAGGACTATCATCCTCTGGCTATGAGGGATCACCTAAGTAAGTAAGTAAGTAAGTAATCCCCTTGGAATAGCTAGAGGCTTGATACAAAGCAAAAACAAACTCTTGTCATGAAGGATAAGAATCAAATGTCATTTTGGTTTGTAGGATTTCGGACGGAAAAGTTCAACATTCCCATGCAGAGTGGACAGAAGACCTTGGCATGAATCAGAGCTGCTGTTTTTTTTTCTTTTTACAGAAAATATATCAGGTTTTCAAGTTGTTTTAGATTTGTGCTGTTCCAGCTTTTTAAAAATATCAGACCTTGCCTTTTACAGTTGCTTGCCACGAAGACTTGAGCAGGTGATAACGCTTATCTCCTTCTCCTTTCTGCGCAAGAAGGGCTTTACTTTGCAGACTTCTAGACATCAAGCTTTTCTTAAAGGCACCAGGAGGTCTTTCCCGCATTCCTGCTCAACAGAGATCTGCTAATTTAAAGAAATTCTGGTGTGTCAGGGATTGTTCATCATCTGAGAACAGAATGTTGGAAGGCATTAAAGTTGTCCTACTTTTCAGAATGAAAGGTTTCTTAATTGAAGGTCAGTGCCAGGACAGTGAAAAAGAAAGCATTGGGGAGGGTGGGTTTGGGCTGCACTAATAGACATCTTGGTGAATTGGAGGCAGGACTGTGTGTTGAGGCAGTTTTATGTGTTCTTACTGGAGATGAATCATATACATTGTAGAAAGTGCCTTGGGGTGCAAAGGAGATATTTTGTGGGAAATGAAAATCTTCAAATTCTTTATGTGACAGCCATTCTTTGGGCTCAATTGGAAAATATTGTAAAATAGATCCACCATTTTCTTGCAGATATAAATATTTGTTTTCACTTATTACTCTTAGCAGTCACTTTTGCATCCAGATTGGTATTGGAGGCTACAAGGCTATTTTCTGTTGGCCCGGGCACTGCCTTATACCCACTGCTATTACAATACCATTATGACTTTCTGTCCATTGAACCGTCAGAAAACAAAAGTGTCACTTTTATTTATTTATTTATTTATTTATGTTTATATTTATTTATTTATTTATTCACAATCAAGAACATTACAACTTAAAATATACAATGGTAGGGCCATGTAAAGGTTAAGGTAAAGGTTTTCCCCTGACATTAAGTCCAGTCGTGTCCGACTCTGGAGGTTGGTGCTCATCTTCATTTCTAAGCCGAAGAGCCGGCGTTGTCCATAGACACCTCCAAGGTCATGTGGCTAGCATGACTTCATGGAGCACCATTACCTTCCCATTGGAGCGGTACCTATTGATCTACTCACATTTATATATTTTCAAACTGCTAGGCTGGCAGAAGCTGGGCTGACAGTGGGAGCTCATGATGCTCCCCGGATTTGAACCTGCGACCTTTTGTGTATTGTAATGCATTATTATATCTTATCAGTGGTAATTATATTGATAACTACCGATGATGTATATTAACAGATTATGATGTACTGGTTTGTTGTTGTATGTTTTGAGTTGTAATGTTTTTGATTGTTAACAAATAAATAAATATAGACATTTACTGTATCAGTGGTTCTCAACTTGTGGGTCCCCAGATGTTTGTGGCCTTCAACTCCCAGAAATCCTAACAGCTGGTAAACTGGTTGGGATTTCTGGGAGTTGTAGGCCAAAAACATCTGGGGACCCCAGGTTGAGAACCACTGCTGTATATGGTCAGTAGTAAATATATATATTTACTGCGCGCGCGCGTGTGTGTGTGTGTGTAGCCACTCGGAGGAGCAACAGGTTAAACCAGTGGTTCTCAACCTGTGGGTCCCCAGATGTGTTGGCCTTCAATTCCCAGAAATCCTAACAGCTGGTAAACTGACTGGGATTTCTGGGAGTTGTAGGCCAAAACACCTGGGGACCCACAGTTTGAGAACCACTGGGTTAAACCCTTGTGCCAGCAGGATTGCTGACCGACAAGCCAGTGGTTTGAATCCGGGCAGAGCAGGTTGAGCTCCCTCTGTCGCTCCAGCTCCCCATGTGGGGGCATGAGAAAAGCCTCCCACAAGGATGATAAAACATCAAAATATCTGGGCAATGTCCTTGCAGACGGCCAATTCTCTCACACCAGAAGCGACTTGCAGTTTCTCAAGTCACTCCTGACACGAAAAAAGTATTAAACTGAATTCAAATGCTTATTGGTAGAGAACTAGTTCTTTAATTCCAAACATTTGCCAGTATTTGTAGTTGTTTTGATTGTGGTAGCATAGGGTGCATCTAGTTAAAGGTTTCCCCCTGAAATTAAGTCTAGTTGTGTCTGACTCTGGGGGGTTGGTGCTCATCTCCATTTCTAAATCGAAGAGCCATCGTTGTCCGAAGACACCTCCAAGATCATGTGGCCTGTATGACTGCATGGAGTGCTGTTACTTTCCCACTGGAGCGGTACCTATCGATCTACTCACATTTGCATGTTTTCAAACTGTTAGGTTGGCAGAAGCTGGGGCTAACAGTGGGACCTCACGCTGCTCCCCGGATTCGCACCTGCGACCTTTTAATCAACAAGTTTAGCAGCTCAGTGCTTCAACCCACTGCGCCACCGGGTGCATCTAGACTGTAGAATTAATGCTGTTTAACAGCCATGGCTCAATGCTATGGAATCCTGGGGGTTGTAGTTTTGTGTTTCACCAGCACTCTTTGGATGAAAAGGCTAAAGAACTCATAAAAATACAAATCCCAGGATTCCATAGCATTGAGCCCTGTCATTTATTCCACAATATAAATGCACTTATAATCCCTGGTCATAGCGAGAAAGGTGAGTTCTGTGTAACTGGAAAGCTTATCTTGTTTTAAGTTGCAGTATCTGGAATGTTTACTTTTTTGAATAACATCACATACACAAATCCTGTTTGCAGTTTAGTTCTGTCAAAAAAGGGCTTCCTTTGCTCCTTTTTCTGCAAAGCATACTAGACTTTGACATTGGCCCTTAGGACAACTTTAGCCACGAGAACAAGCAGTGTCTGGATGAGTAAAGGCTTAGCAAGATTGGTGTGCATCAGAGCTTACGCCCCTTTCTTTCCTAAATCCACAAGGAAACATACCAACTGCACCAGTCTGAAACTACAAGGACTGGAGTACTAGAAGTTGATTTCAACAAGGTTAATGTTAGTCTGAGTGTTTCATACAGTTAGGTTTTCATTTCCCTGATGAACAGTACAATGCAATCTCCATATCCACACAAAATCTTGTCTGGAATTTGCGTGGATATGCAAAGTTGTTAATAATCACGAACTGCATTAAAATGAAGGACTTCTGATCTAATAATATCGCACAGTTGTGCAAAAGAACCTAGAAAACATTACCGCATGACTTGACCATTTCAGGATAGCGTGGGTTGCACGATTAAGAAGCATGGCATAGGTTTTCAGCTAAGCAATTGGTTCCTTTCTATTTAAATTCTTGATTTCCCCTTTCTTGATCTCTCTCTTATAATATTACTGGAGGCCCTGGTCAAGTGTGTGGCGTAATGTAAAATAAACCATGTGTAGTTCACATTTGATCAGCACACACTGCCTTGCCAGAGAAAGAAAATATGCTATGCAGATGAACAATGAATAACTAGTAGTCCACTCTTTGTAATTTAGAACAACATATGTACAATGTGATCAGTTGTATCAACTTACAGAATGTCCTTTCATGAGAGATTCAAAATGGTCTTTCCTTGTCCATGTAGATAAACCCTTCAGCAGCTCATTAAGCGAGAGCACACTCCGAACTCTGTCTCCGTCTCCCTACTTACTCTTCTCTTCTGCTCCGAGCACTTGCATAGCTTGAGTCTGAACAAAAAATGTAACAGTATCCAAAAGTCCCAGGCTCAGCCTGCTCCCCTGGTATAGCCTGAGCAATCAGCTTCAGGCATCTTATTTTACAGTTGACACACAAACAGTCATTGATTCCTTACATGTTACAACAAAATAGTCCTGGTCAAAATGGTCCCAGGTCAAAAAAAGGTTGGGAACACTGAGTTAAAGGCAGGAACTGAAAATTTCCTTTCCCAAGAAACTCAAGCAAAAGCAAAGTGCAGCAGTCTCTCCTAGCTTATGTGTTCTTTCTCCTTAATGACCTTTGTTGCCGAGAAGCAGCAAATTGCCTTTGAATTAGCAAGAAAAGAGGGAAGATCTACCATGGACCTTTAGAATACTGCGAACCTTTAGAATTGGCTTCCTCTGTTGGCAGCATTTTAAGCCTGTTTAGGCACTTTGGTGGTGAGCAGGAGTACTGGGGATTAATTCAATTGCAGTCCACCCCCTCCTGCAGATTTGGTATGCCTTCTGAACAGAATGCTAATATAAGTCATGGAGGGTCTCTTTAAAATTATGTGGCCAGATCTTGAGGGAAGATAATAGTGCAATCCATCTCTTCCATTAATAATCTGAGCCTTAAGGATAAATCTGTTAATTTCAAGTATTAACAGTGGCAGGCATAATGTGTGTCATAAATTTCTGTGTCTGCATGTAAGGAGGTAAAGCAGCATTTCTAAACCTGGGGGTCAGGTCCCCGGGGGGTGGCGGGGGTTTGTGAGGGGGGTATCAGAGACCATGAGAGAACACAGCATTTTCTGTTGGTCATGGGGGTTCTTTGTGGGAAGTTTGGCCCAATTCTCTCGTTGGTGGAGTTCAGAATGCTCCTTCATTGTAGGTGAACTATAAATTCCAGCAACTACAACTCCCAAATGTCAAAGTCTATTTTCCCCAAACGTCACCAGTGTTCATATTTGGGCATATTGAGCATTCGTGCCAAGTTTGGTCCAGGTCTTTCATTGTTTGAGTCCACAGTGCTCTCTAGACGTAGGTGAACTACAACTTCAAAACTCAAGGTCAATGCCCACCACACCCTTCCAGTATTTTCTCTTGGTCATAGGAGTTTTGTGTGCCAAGGCTGGTTTGATTCCATCGTTGGTGGAGTTCAGAATGCTCTTTGATTGTAGGTGAACTGTAAATCCCAGCAACTACAACTCCCAAATGACAAAATCAATCCCCCCCCCCCCCATCCCACCAGTCTCCAAATTTGGGCGTATTGGGTATATGTACCAAATTTAGTCCAGAGAATAAAAATACATTCTGCATGTCAGATATTTACATTGCGATTCATAACAGTAGCAAATTACAGTTAAGAAGTAGCAACAAAAATAATGTTATGGTTGGGAGTCACCACAACATGAGAGGTCGCAGCATTAGGGAGGTTGAGAAACCCTGAGGTAAAGAGAGAGAGAAGGGTCAACAATAGCTTGAAAATGACGTGTTTTCCATTCTTCCCCTTGTCTGGGTTTTCTCAACTGGTATCTCCAGATTAAATGGAGCGCCTCCCTTAGAATCTACCTGCACAAAGTCTTTCAATGTACTGCTTGGGATTGTGCTTCCCCTTATCATTTGGGGTAAATATTTGGATTTTTTTCTTTCTCTTCCCTTCCCAGAAATGTCAACACGGGCCCAACCTATTTCTCTCCGGTGGTTGAACAGAGATGTGGCCTGCTGACACGGTGCCTGATACCCGCAGCCTATTTCTTTCTCAGTCTTTGAGTCTGACGGAAGAACTGGAGAGAGGGCTATGGCCCACCATAATGTCGGCTTCCAGCCCGAGAACACAGTCCCACAGCCGGATGCTAAGGAAGAAACGGCCAACAGTGAGCACAGCCCACTAGAATGTGTCATTTGCTTCACCCCTTATGACCGGCTCTTCAAGCTGCCGAAGGAGCTCAGCTGTGGCCATATCTTCTGCCTGGAGTGCCTAGCCCGCATCAACGTCTCTTCTGAGGATGTCAACTCCGTCTCCTGCCCGATTTGCCGGGCACCGACTGCCTTGCCTTCTCGCAAAGGCCTGCCGGGTCTCCCCACTCGCCCTGAACTATTGGATCAGCTCCCTTCTTCCCCTGCCCCTCCAGGCTCAGTACGCTTTGACCGTCGGCGGGGCTTGCTTTACCTGCCAGGTGGGAACAGGGGCCACTCGCACGCTGTGCCCAAGCCGGGGGCTGCCGTCAACACCGTCAGCCTGAGTGTCGATGTTGGGCGGCCCGCCCCCCAAGGACCTAGCCGAGTCCTGGGCCTCTCTGGCTGGCCATTCTACGTGGCCCTGGCAGTCGCCTTGCTGGTTACGATTGGCCTCATTATCTGTGGGATTTATATCTTTTTGATGCCCTCCATGTATATGGTTTCAGGGACAGGGCCACACCAAGCAAATAATAGCTCTACACTAGAGGCAAACCAGTCTCATACAACGAACCTGCCTTCGCCTTAGAGTGAAAATGTGGAAGAAAGGGATTGTGATTGCTCTTCCTTCCCTATGTTGTGACTCTCCCAAGTGGGAACTTTGGGTACAATAGACATTGTTATGTCCCAAGAGGGTAGAGAAGTGGGCAAGGAATTGAAATCCCCCCTGGACTGAATTGACGGTTACCTGCAGAGGCAGTTGAGCTAGCCTTTTATTAGTGACTTGCTGCTTGAACAACCACAGGAAGTCCCTGCCACAGACATCCGGGTGCATTATCGTCTCTAGATAACATCAGAACTCGTTATGCCTCAATAATGAATGTGTTGCATCAGAAGCAGAAAACTGGAAAAGTCACAGCACATGGGTGAAAGAAAGCTTCCAGTCTGATTGAGCGATCAGCTTCATTGCTCCAATGGCAAGCAATCCAAGATCATATTGTTGAAGGCTTTCATGGCTGGAATCACTGGGTTGTTGTAGGTTTTTGGGCTGTATGGCCATGTTCTAGAAGCATTCTCTCATGATGTTTCACCTGCATCTATGGCAGGCACCCTAAGAGGTTGTGAGGTCTCACAACCTCTGAGGATGCCTGCCATCGATGCAGGTGAAACGTCAGGAGAGAATGCTTCTAGAACATGGCCAATACAGTCCAAAAAACCTACAACAGTCCAACCCAAGATCCTTCTGAAGTTGCTAGACTGCAATTCCTATCAGCCTTAATCAGTGATGAGAGGTTGGTAGTCCAACTATCCTGGTTTGGCACTGACGGTCCCAATTGCCCCTCTGTTGTCCCCTCAGAGCGGTAGTTAAAACAACAGTTGAAAGGTCATAACTTGCCTTCTCCCAGGGGCTTTCCTACTATGCAAGTATAGCACTATGATTCCACTTTAACTGTCATGGTTGCATGCTATGGAATCTGGGGTTTGTAATTTGGTGGTGCATAGAGGAATTCTTGGGCTGATAAAATTTAAATATCCCTCCCCAAACTGCAAATCTCAGGATGCAGAGGGGCATCATGATACGATAAATGTGTTGTAGTGGGAAAGTGTCCCTGCTCTGATCATTGTTGCATGATGAGATGTCTAAGCTGGATGGCACTGGAATGTCTGCTATTTCTGATGTGAAAGAGAAGGTTGTAAACTTGAATTTTCCCTTAGTTGGAAAAATAAAACTTTTTTGCAATCAAACAGCCAGCACAAACAGGGAATGGACTCAGGCCGAACCTTTTCCCTCTGATGTGCTTGGGAACGTTGTTTTTGTCTCAACAGTAGGCACCTGGGTTCACTGAAAATGATGCATTCTGGTTTTGGGTTGGACCTGGCACAGTATTCTCCTATCACCTCATTCTGCTTCATGTACCCACCGGACTCTCCCAGTATTTTCTGTTGGTCATGGGAGTTCTGTGTTTGGTTCACTTCCATCATTGGTGGAGTTCAGAATGCTCTTTGATTGTAGGTTAACTATAAATCCCAGCGACTACAGCACCCAAATGACAAAACCAATCCCCTCCCCCAACCCCATCAGTATTCAAATTTGGGCGTATCAGGTATTTGTGCCAAATTTGGTCCAGTGAATGAAAATACATCCTGCATATCAGATATTTACATTATGATTCATAACAGTAGCAAAATTACAGGTATTAAGTAGCAACTAAAATAATGTTATGGTTGGGAGTCAGCACAACATGAGGAACTGTATTAAGGGGTTGCGGCATTAGGAAGGTTGAGAACCACTGGGCACAAGAGCCTTGCTGCCAGAAGAGGGTGATGGCAAATTAATGCACCAACAAGGAGCTATTTTGAGTTCTGGACTTCTGCTTCCCACATGGAGCCAGAATGGACTAGCTGATCAGACTGAAATATTCATATATATATTCTGGCTTGCTCTGGTGTTTTCAACAATGGCCTGAAATGCTGAGATCAGAGGAAATGAAAAGCACATAGGTAATCAATATTATCAGCTGCCAATTCTTGTGGATCCTATTGCTGTATGAAGTAAAGCAGCAGGATCCAGTTTAAAAGCTGTCAAGGAAAGCATTTTCCATTTTTGTTTCTTGTTTGGATTTTACTTCCCCTCCCAACACTTTGTGGCTATACAGCAGCCAAAATAGCTTCCTCCCTAGTGAAGTTATTGGTTCAAATATTAGAATCACTTCATGGTCATATATTTTGCATCATTGACACTATCTTGTTTGGAAACCAGTCCTGTTTGCAAACATCGGTTCTTTAAAATATTTAGACCAAAGAGCTGTGATAAATGAGGAATGAACTAAAGACTGTGAAGAACCTAGAACGTTATGAGAAACACCATAAGAAGCTTCGATTCTGCTTTCTGAATCTGGCATTAAGGATTTTATCAACATAACAATTGATGGGAAAGCCCAGTTAGAATCATAGAGTTGGAAGAGACCTCGTGGGCCATCCAGTCCAACCCCCTGCCAAGAAGCAGGAAAATTGCATTCAAATCACCCACAACAAATGGATATCCAGCCTCTGTTTAAAAGCCTCCATAGAAGCAGCCTCCACCACATTTCGGGATAGAGAGTTCCACTGCTGAACAGCTCTCACAGTCAGGAAGTTCTTCCTCATGTTCAGGTGGAATCTCCTTTCTTGTAGCTTGAAGCCATTGTTCCGCATCCTAGTCTCCAGGGCAGCAGAAAACAAGCTTGCTCCCTCCTCCCTATGACTTCCCCTATGACTTCTCTTCTGCAAGCTAAACATGCCCAGCTCTTTAAGCCGCTCCTCATAGGGCTTGTTCTCCAGGCCCTTGACCATTTTAGTCACCCTCCTCTGGACACATTCCAGCTTGTCAATATCTCTCTTCAATTGTGGTGCCCAGAATTGGACACAGTGTGATTCCAAATGTGGTCTGACCAAGGCGGAATAGAGGAGTAGCATGCCTTCCCTGAATCTAGACACTATAAACCTATTTATGCAGGCCAAAATCCCACTGACTTTTTTAGCTGCAGAATCACATTGTTGGCTCATGTTCACCTTCCTGTCCATGATGACTCGATCTTTTTCACACATATTGCTCTCGAGCCATGTGTCCCCCATTCTGTATCTTTGCATTTCATTTTTTCTGCCTAAGTGGAGTATCTTGCATTTGTCACTGTTGAGCTTCATTTTGTTAGCAGTGACTCACTGATATATAACTGGTGAACCACTACTCTTTTTTCCTAATGTTAAAACACCTCTCAGTAATGGGATTACAAATAACTGCCACCAATGGTTGAAAACATTCCCCCCATGATACTATGTTTTTGTCTTTCCCTTATGTATGCCCCAAAAATAAATATTTTAATATTAAAAACATTTTTGTAAACATTTAAAAAAAATCCAGGATTTTGAATGGATTATTTTAAAAATACAACCAAAATATGGAGGATTTTGTTGACTGGGAAAACTTTGGATCCATTTGGACTGAAAATAGGTACAGACTTTGAGCTTCTTTTTGGAGCTACATTCCCTGAGTTTCTTCAAGCCTAGCCAGATAGGTAGATACCATCAGCCATCCCCGAACCATGTTATTTACAGAAAAAGTTATACATCTACACCTAAACCATGACAGCGAACTCCAAAACTGCTCATTTTAGAGCGGGGAATCTTTCTATTGCAATTGTTAAATATAATATGGTCCTCTCATCCATTTACTCTCTAACTCACTTAAAAAACTAAAACAAACCACCACCACCTGAAAGTGTATGTCTCTCTCTCTAGACCAGTGTTTCTCAACCTTCCTAATGCCGTGACCCCTTAATACAGTTTCTCGTGTTGTGTTGACCCCAAACAGAAAATTATTTTCGTTGCTACTTCATAACTGCTATTTTGCCACTGTTATGAATTGTAATGCAAATGTCTGATATGCAGGATGTATTTTCATTAACTGGACCAAATTTGGCACAATACCCAATACGCCCAAATTTGAATACTGGTTGGGTTGTGGGGGATTGATTTTGTCATTTGGAAGTTGTAATTGCTGTGATGTATAGTTCACCTACAATCAAAGAGCATTCTGAGCTCCACCAACGATGGAATTGAACCAAACTAGGCACACAAAACTCCCATGACCAACAGAAAATACTGGAAGGGTTTGGTGGGCATTGACCTTGAGTTTTGGAGTTGTAGTTCACCTACGTTCAGAGAGCACTGTGGACTCAAACAATGATGGATCTGGATCAAATGTGGCATGAATCCTAAATACACCCAAATGTGAACACTGATGGATTTTGGGGAAAATATACAGACATGTGGGAGTTGTAGTTGCTGGGATTTATAGTTCCCCTTCAATCAAAGAGCATTCTGAACCCCACCAGCAATGGAATGGGACCAAACTTCCCACACGGAACCCCCATGACTAACAGTAAATACTGTGTTTTCTTTGGCAACCCCTCTGACACCCCCTTACGACCCGTCCAGTGGTCCCAACCTCCAGGTTGAGAAACTCTGTTCTAGACCAATCAGAGCTATTCTATCATGTGCTTTCAGTCCACATGTAGTTAAAATGTAGGACTAGTTATCTGTAACCTTGTGTTCACTGAGGTTCTTACGAGGTATCCTCTGTGCATACGGGGGTTGTACTGCAAGTAAGAAATCTTAATCAATCTACTGTAAGTTACTCAGTGATATGACCCTACTCTGGCTCTATACAGTAAAGAGAAGTAAGGGAGCAAATGCTTTATTACTAGATTCTAAAATGGATGTTTATAACTCCAGATAAGTGTGGGCATTAAATAAGTGTAATGTTTAGTTTATGGAGATACCTTAAAGACAGGTAATTGAAAAAACAGAGGAATGAGAAGGTTAATCAAAATAAAAACTGAGGCCTGGTAGTAAAGTACTACTACTTCCTTTGCAAAGCAATATTGTCTAATTTGAAACAAGCAAAAGGAAGATGTTGGTAGCGAAAGCTTTCATAGGTGTTGTTTACACAGGCATAGTCTACTTCAACTTGCCTTTTCCTGGTTTGTAGTGATTGTGTTGACAACGCACACATCTTAGAGCCAGCCATGTTTCCCCCTATGCAAGCTCACTCTGGTGTGAAAATGGCAATCCTGCAATTATCGCATTTTATTTCTGGCCACAAAGCAGTGTCCCCCCCCCCCCCCAATTCTCCCTGCCCATGCATGTGACTCTACATAGATCTATATTATGTCTGTATGCCTAGGTTTTATGTTCCCAGAGGACAAAAAGAAAGGAACTGGATTAAAATCCTCAAGAATATTGCATGTTAGGCCAACACCCGATATGAAATTAGTACAATTTCTTTTTCGCCCAGGTAGACAAACACATAGTGTCAACCTACATCAGATACAATGCTTTATTCCCTTATGTCAATCTTGCATTGTCACCTTTCACATCCAAGCAATCTCTTCGCATTCCTTCTGAGCATACTTTTCTGTGCTCAGGTTGAACTCAAGGAAACAAAACTGGGGCTTCTAGTTTTTGGCTCAATCCAGTTATGAGCAGCACTAACTGGTTGGGAGTTATAAAGTTGCTAGGAAACCTCCACACCCTGGGTTCCCAGATCAATTTTTCACTTTTAACAATACAGTTCTGCATTCCAGAGGTCTGGGGAAAGTGATTTGGATTGCAATTCTGAGAAACCCCCAACCAGAACACTGGGAGATTCTGGTAATTTTAATCCATAAGGAGCTTCCGGTGGCACAATGGGTTAAACACTTCTGCCAGCAGGCCTGGTGATCGAAAGGGAAAGGGGAGTGGGGTGAGCGCCTGTCTGTCAGCTCCAGCTTCTTATGAGAGAAGCATCTCACAAGATGGTAAAACATTCGGGCATCCCCTGGGCAACGTCATTGCAGACAACCAACTCTCTCACACCAGAAGCGACTAGCAGTTTCTCAACTCACTCCTGACACAGAAAAAAAAATCCAGATTGTCACATTTTTAAGTACTGATCTAAACATTAATAGGATTCATAAAAATTAAGACTGAAGTTTGAAAGAACACTTACATTTCAAAAACACTCAACTTGGCAAGCTGATGTATACACTTACCTGGGAATAAGTTCTATTGAACCCGGTAAAACTTCTCAGTAGACATCAACCAGATTGTACTGGAAAGCAATACATTGGTTGGCATCCTGTTAGTCACAAATGCAGGTGAAACTTCCAACTGATGCAAAATGTATTTATGTCTCTGTGTCAGACTGTGCTCTGGCATCACGTGATGCAGAGCTAACCTTTAGAAATGGGGCTCCAAAGTGGATTCCACAACATGTGTGTGTGGAGAAGAGCAATCCACAGACCACTTACTACAATGCAGCCTGAGCCCTGCCACATGCACAATGGAGGACCTTCTCACAGCAACACCAGAGGCACTTCAAGTGGCCAGCTTCGGATCAAAGGAAATTTAGTATAATGCCAAGTTTTTTAACTTTGTGTTTTTTTAAATAACTGTATTCTCAATTTGCTTCTGACACAATAAATAAATATATATGTCTTGTATACTTGGCATGGATGGCATAATTCAGCTATGCCATTCACACTGAGCGTCTTCTTTCCCTGCTCCAGGTGCCAGGAAGCACCTCTCCACCCCAAGACCATATAGTGAAAAGAAGATAAATAAGCAGCTAGGAAGTTTTTCTGCAGTTAGTCCAGGACAATAAATGCGTCCTCGTGGACCTTTGGGATGTTCCAAAGGATGCCTGTTGTCCTGTGATTTTCCAAAGCATCCTCAGCCTCTGCATGGCAACTCAGCACCTGATTCCCTTTGCACTGAATGAGCTGTGCAGTGTGCCCTGTCACAAGGAGAGACAAGAGAAGACCTCACAGGTGGGGGAGTGCATATAGTTAGATCCGAGGGGGCTTCAGGCACCTCTGGTGAAATGCAGAATCTCTGCTGTTCATGCAAAAGCAAAAGCAATTCCCTTTCATGAAAAGCTTAAGGTTCCATATGTTAAATGTATTGTTGAAGGCTTCCATGGCTAGAATCACTGGGTTGTTGTAGGTTTTTTGGGCTATATGGCCATGCTCTAGAAGCATTCTCTCTTGACATTTCGCCTGCATCTATGGCATCCTCACAATCCCTGAGGATGCCAACCAGAGATGCAGGCAAAACGTCAGGAGAGAATGCTTCTAGAACATGGCCATATAGCCTGAAAAATCTACAGCAACCCAGTTCCATGTGTTGTCGAATCATTGGGTTGCTGTGAGTTTTCCAGGCTGTATGGCCATGTTCCAGAAGCATTCTCTCCTGACGTTTCTCCCACATCTATACCACTTCATCACACTAGAGAAAAAATCCACTTAAAATCCAGTTTCTGCCTCCTGAGGAATTCTGGGGTTTGTAGTTTAGTGAGGCTGTTAAAGGCTCCTCCCTAAACTACAAACCCCAGAATTCTACAAGAGGCAGAAACCAGATTTTAAGTGGATTTTTTCTCTAGTGAGATGAAGGTAAGGCAGACATCCCCAGAGGTTGAGGGGTCTGATGCTCACCTCCATTTCTGTGAAAACTTCATTTGTCCCATGGTCCCAGTTAAAGTAAGGATGACACCCAAAGTTAAGCAAAGCACACCATTCACAGATGAGTCAAGAATCCACATCTCATATTGTATACTTTTACTGAAGAACATCTGTTTGCCGGATGAGGAGAGCCTGGCGGGCGTGGGGGCTTCCCCCTGCCTCACTCACTCTCCCTTCCCCGTGGGCAGCCTCCATTACTCCCCACATCTGGTGGGACAATAAAGTGCTCAAAATGGAAAAGTGTGGGGAGGAACTGGCACGGACACATGCATGCACAATGCATACACACATAATACACACGCACATGCGCTACTGAGGCAGCCCATGGGCTGGTCGTAAGGTAGCTGCTAGCTCCTCTTCTCTCCTGGCCTTCACCAGCCTTCTGCCCCATTCCTGCCCTCTCCTGTGGCTCTTGTTCCCTACGTTCCTTGGCATGCTGAAGAGGGTGGGCAGATCGAGGGAGAGATGAAGGCGTTCGTGGCAAATATGGCCCTTCCTCTTGACCCACAGTCCAAGACAGAAGCCTCAAGCTCGGGCAGGACAACACTACATTACAAACAACTCCAAGGTGACATTGGCCCTTGGGATGTTTCCGCCTCCCCTGCATCATCTCAGGAAGGATGCTTTCCTAACAATTTTGTCAGAAAAGAACTGGCACAGCGCTCTTGTATTCTGTGGCGAATTGCCACTTCTAAAAGAAGGGCCCTGGCCAGGTTTTGCCTTTTTTCTGTCTCTAGAAGTACCCTGTATGCCTGGATAAGAACTCTACACTTACCCAATGTTTTGTGCAGCTGAGGACGTAGGTCTTGCTCTGCCATAGAAAGCTGATTGCATTAAGACTTTGCTTGGGCATTACAGTCCAATGTTACATGCAAGTGACCTCGCTGCAGTAGAACACTCTCCCTGGAGTGTCTCTAGGAGCACTGGGGGTTGTAAACATGGAGTCCACTTGTGATATGTGATGTGACTATGTGGGTAATGAGAGGGAGAGAGAGATATGGTGTATTTCTAGGTGTGGTTGCCTACAATGGCAACCAGAATCAGATTGCGAAGGGGAATAGAGCTTGTTGTGATTTGTTCAATGACGGAAGAACATCATACACTGATTCATGTAATTAAATGGAACTGTCAGGGGTCACTCCTTATGAATTCACTCAATCCAACTTCAGATCCAACTGTCCATAACAGCATAACTGTGCTACAGGCTGCTTCTATTAATGAGCAAATGGAACCCTTTAAACACTATGCTTATGGGATTCTGGGCTACAATGCCTGCTTGTTCCAGACAACCTGGCTACAACCAAAAGTAAGAGATTTGTGGTCAATAACAAGGAAAGAATTACTTGTGAATGACATTGCAACTGCCAGTAACTCAACACAATTACATTGCCACAGCCACGAGTGTGAAGAATTGGCAAGGCTGTATCAAATTCTGCGTAGCTACCAGCCTCTGTCTCTAGATAAGCGCACAGGAGCCAAAACCCACAAGAGGCAAGAGTTCATTTTGGCTGAAATTCCCACTCTCTCTCAGCCACACAGCCAAGGCACCATTTTGCCTGGTGAAGGGTCCTGTTTCCAACTCTCCTACCCTTCCCAGATAGTAACACTTGAAAAGGAGTCAGGCGCGTGTGCGCTGGAAAGGTTGGGAGGAGGGGAGGTATCCCTGCACCCCTCTACTTCTAGAATAAGTCTCCACAGAGTTGGCACCTGGATTCCAGGTTCCAGGGGTAGGCAGGTGAACAGACACAAAGGGGGATTTTTTTGTTTTGTTTACAAAGACCAGAGATTATGATTTCTTTGATTTTTTAAAAAAAGACCACAAAGTCCCCAGCCAACTGTACAAGTCCCAACCCAGCAGCTGCATCAGCCGTTGCCCACCCGACCTGGGCTGCACAGGGGCCATCGCCCTCCCCTCGGCGGTGCTTGGGAAGTCCGTCACTTGTACAGCAGATGGACACGGCTACCGTCACAGTTGTTGCGCCCCAGCTTGTCGGCCTGTTCGGCCACGAGGCAGCGCACTAGAGGCAGGCTGGGCTGATAGAGGTTGGGGCCAGAGGCGGCTGACCCAGAGGCTGAGTTGTTGAAGTGGTTGTCAGCTGCACAGTTGGAGGAGCGCCGCCGGGAGCGTAGCTGCTGCCGCTCTTTCAACTGTTGCTGGAGCTCAGAGACACGCTCTTCCTTCTGTCAGGAACAAAGACAAAAGGAGTGGATGGGTGAAACAGACACAGCAGAGGCTGAAATTCTCCTAATGGGGTAGATATAAGGGTAAATCTCCGAGCTTACTCTCCAGGACATAGAGAATAGGCAACTCTCCATTGCTATAAAACTATGGTCACAAACACAAGGAAGCAACTGATGGTCAATCCTGAAGTTAGCTGTCAACCTCCAGATTATTAATCAGCTGTGACCAGCTGTGACCAGCAGTGCTGTGGAATTTGAAGAGGAACGAATGGAGGGTGAAAGGGAGAAATGTGCCAAGAGGAAGGCGCATCAAGCAAACCCTGACCAGGACTGCCTTCCATCTGGAAACCAATGCCCTCACTGTGGAAGAACATGCGGGTTAAGAATAGGGCTCCACAATCACCTAGTCACCACCAAGACTACCTTCCATCTGGAAACCAACGACTTCACTGTGGAAGAATATATGGGTAAAGAATAGGGCTCCATAGTCACCTACTGACCCACCACCAAATGGGTCACTTGGAAGGCGATCATACTTGGACAAGGAGGGATTGCCTAAGTAAGTAAGTAAGTAAGTAAGTAAGTATTAATCAGCTACTTAGCTGACTGATTAATTTAGCCCCACCATCCTGGTTTACTAGGCAGCAACTTCTGTGAGTGATGGGAGTCTGTTGTACTGTCAATTAAGGTGCACGAGTGTGGCATTTCTACCCTCCTCCTGCACATAACCTCTGGTGTTACAGTCAAAAGCAAGGTCGTTGTCACATTTCCTCCTCACACTAGAAACTCCTTGTGGAAACACCAGTCTTCTGTGCCCTAAGCAAAAGGAGAACTGATTCTGGGTGCTTGCAGCAGTAGCTGCTTGATAACTCAGGATCAGAAGATTTTTTTAAACTCTATGTATTCTCTATGGATCATGAATATGAATCATGAATATGAATATATTATGAATGCATATATCTAGGTAACTCTGGAACTGCCTCATAACCCTGGAATTCACAACCACAGTTATGAATATGTAACACTAGATTATTGATTCATAACCATAATTGTGAAAAAGTATGGCTGAGATCCTATATCAAGCTAGCACAGCATGAATCTCTGAATGCAGAGGTATGTGTTGTTTATGCTATGCGATCTTAGTGTTGAATGATTATTATTTAATAGGATGTTCAAACTGAGGCATAAATCTTATTGTTAATTGCCTTAAGCCCTGCTTTAAAGGAATTACTGAAATTATTTATTATTATTTATTATTTACTGTACTTATACCTTGCTCTTCTCACCCCCGAAGGGGGACTCAAGACGGCTTACAAACTATGGCAATAATTCAATTCCAGATTCCGACAATAACAATATTATAAAACTGCAAAAAACATACATATCAATTAAAACAGTCTTTCAAATGATTAACACATATCAAACATATCAAAAGTCTAGCTTAATATATGGAAAGTCTTGGAACATCAAGGAAGACAGCTATGGGCTGTACTATAACACCACACTGGCCACAGAATGATAGTTAAGTCTAAGCTTTTATACGAAGGTACAAAAAACATACAAAGTTCAGTTCTAGAAAAAATGATAACAATATACGACAGGGAGGGCATGGTGTTATATATAGCCAAATTCCCCTGCTCCCCAACATAATCTTGAATATGGTAGGGAGATACCAGTCCAAACTCACCTCTGCAATGATCTTCTCAAGTTCCCTGTTCTCCTTCTCCAGCATCCGTGACTTCTCTTCCTCATTGTTGTTGGTGGAGGAGCCTGTCTTCATGGTGTCCTGCTGCTCAGACTGCCATTCTCCCCTGGTGATGAGACGCCGCATCTGAAAGAACAGATAATAATGATGATGATGATGATGATGATGATGATGATGATGATGATGATAAAGAGAAACAACTGGAAAAGCTGACACGATATGAGGATTTAAAGATCGAACTACAAAGACTCTGGCACAAACCAGTAAAGGTGGTCCCAGTGGTGATCGGCACACTGGGTGCAGTGCCTAAAGACCTTGGCCTGCACTTAAACACAACCGGCACTGACAAAATTACCATCTGCCAGCTACAGAAGGCCACTTTACTGGAATCTGCATGCATCATTCGCCGATACATCACACAGTCCTAGACAATTGGGAAGGGTCCGACGTGTGATCCAATACAACAGCCAGCAGAGTGATTTTGTCTGCGGTGGACTCATCTTGCTGTGTTTCAAATAATAATGATGATGATGACAATAAAACTTAATTTATACCCCGCCACCATCTCCTCAAGGGGACTTGGGGAGGCTAACATGAGGCCAAGCCCAACAATAACAACAAAGCAAAAAGAGTACATACAACAAATAATACATCAAATAAAATGTAAACAAAACAAAACAATACAAGATAAACACAGGGTATAAAATAAAGTGACAAAAAATTGAGCACAGTGGGTTGGGCCAATTCCAAGGGATAAAATTATTAAAAAACTCTTAGTGAGATGGATGAGGAGGGTAGTGTATCTAGTGGGAGATTCAGACGGGACAAGCAATGGAGTTTAATTTCACTAAAGGATTATATAAAGTGCATCGAAGGGCATTTGTACTGAGTTGGTGATAGTATGGGGATTCTTGAAAGGCACACCGAAACAGCCAGGGTTTTAGGCTTTTCTTAAAGGCTACCAGGGCAGGTGCTTGCCTAATCTCTCTGGGTAGTGAGTTCCAGAGTCAAGGGGCCACCACCAAAAAGGCCCCTTCCCTCATCCTCACAAGTTGCATTTGCGACGGAGGCGGGAGCGAGAGGAGGACCTCCCCAGAAGGGATTGCGCAAGTTTGTAGAAGGAAATGCGGTCACAAATCATGGTGACTGGGGCAGATCCCCACTCATAATTGGAGTTTGGCCATATTTCACATAGCTCTCTGTAAGGGACACACTAGAAGGCCTGAGGACCTCCTCCCCAATAGAGGTCTTTCCTGTAGATAAAGTCAAGAGGTGGGGTTTTAGGTTTGATGTGACTGGGGACACTTTCACACTACTGAATTGCAATGCTATGATTCAACTTAAAATTGCCAGTGAACCAAAAGTTCTTTTCCCTCTTCCCTTCTCAGTTTTGGTGGGATGCTCAAGCAAGGTGAAATGTTTCCCTCCTGAAGCCCCCCGGGCTCTGCTTCCCACTGTAAAGAAAAACATTGCTTAAGACACCTGGAAAAGAAAATACTGACACTGGGCCCTAAGCCCCACTCTCTTTTTGCAGAGAGAACCTACCTTGGGCACAAAGAGCACAACCAGGGTGATGTAAGAAGAGAAGACAATGGCCAGCGAGGCAAACGCAAATGCTGCATCCTGTTGACTGCTGAGGATCATGGTGACTGGGGCAGTGATAAGACACAGTACCTGCAAGAGGGACAGAGCCACACAGAGACCAGGAATCATACTCTGTAGACCCAACAGTGCATTAACCTCCCTCACACCAGTATCTTCTGGCTGGGCGAGAACAGTCATAATCCACATGGGAACTGACCTCCAGCCATCCAGATAAGGAGAAGCTGTTATAAGCTTTCACAACACATTTTTAAATAAGGCAATGGATAGAATAACTGCACAATTGGCTGGCAGCATGAAGACTCAATCATTGGAACCTAACCTTTTCCCCATGATGCCTATGGGATTTTGGGACCTGTGGTCCAACTAAGTAACATTCTTAAGATCTACATGCCCTGCTTCTTCTCTGTGGTTGCTAGCTCCCCGCATGGCGCATGAGATACTCAAGTGCTTGGTCTGAAACTATTAGGGAAAAGTCACTCACAGCCACATTGTAGATTGCCATGCCCACTGCTCGGTGGTCGTTGATCTTCTCGGTGGAGACACCCTTTGTCTCATAGGCAAGGAAGATGCCTAGAAGCAGCAGAAGCCCCTTGAAGCCATAGAAGATTCCTGTGGCCAGGGAAAGATGGAGGTAAAAATGGGGGTAAAGGGGTAGACTATGGAGGAAAAATAGATGGGGTCCAAGAAGGACAGTGAATGACGTCACAGTACAGTTTGGACATGGTTTTATTTATTTATTGCTATCTCACCCATCTAAAAACAATCTGAGGACTGTGTTCTAAAAACATACACACACAAACAATACAGTATGACCCATATATTAGTCTGACTAGTATCCATCCACAGTTTAATTTATCCATGGCCCACAAAATAAGTTGGCCATGGATAAATGAAATAATAAGTAGTCCTCCAGTGTGACTCTATCATATTCTTGAATCAGAAGTCCTTCATTCCAATAGGGTTCACTATTACCTTCAGTTTTCCATATCCACGTGGTCCAACAAATGTATCTTTGGGGGCTTTTAGGCAGAGGCTGGATGGCCATCTGTCGGGGTGCTTTGAATGTGATTTTCCTGTTTCTTGGCAGGGGGTTGGACTGGATGGCCCACGAGGTCTCTTTCAACTCTATGAGTCTATGATCCCCTGTAGATATGGGGGTCCTACTATATCTAATATTAAAGCCATCCAAGAATTTAAGCAAAGTTCAATGAACAGCTTGTGTAAAGAAACTTGAAGAATATTCCAGCAACAACAAGAATATTCCTGTGGGCAGCAATATCAGGCAATTCCAGCTGGATGGCCCAACATGAGGGTCTTCCTTCAGGGGCAAACCAAGAATGGGCAACTTGGAAGTCTCTGAACAGATTCAGAAGCCAAGTGTGCAGATCAAAAGACAACCTGGCAAAATGGCATTACCTAGAAGAATCCTGTGTGACTGTGGAGCAGAACAAACAACTCCGCAGCTGTATGCTTGCCCACAACGCCCTGCCTCATGTACAGAGGAAGAACTGTTTAAAGTTACAGGCAATGCAATCGCTGTTGCCCATTTTGAGTCTAAAAATATTTAGCCCCTTGTGTTCCCTCTATTTTATCAGTTTTATACTAATTTATTTATGCAATGCTTTTGACACAAAATAAATAAATAAACAAATAAATAAGGAAATTTTGCTACACATGTTTGAAAGAACCCAAGGCCATATCCTTGTTTAGACAGGTACACCTAAGAAAGGCAACTGGCCTTCTGTGTCTATGAGGATCAAATCACAGTTACAACACAGACCTTCAGCTTTGTGACTGGACAGAAGTCATAAAATTAAGAAGAGGAAAGCTGTGTAGGACACTAGGCTAAAAGAAGGAGAGTACTGTACCCAGGTCTGGCATTACAATTAAATAAGGCAAAACAGCTGCTCTCAACAGCTGATTCTGTGAGCTGAGAGGAGGAAACCTGGGAAATTGCTAGTTTTAAAAATACATACATTACTACATCCCCCACCCCCACCCCGGTGGTGCAGCAGGTTAAACCATTGAGCTGCTGAACTTGCTAACTGAAATGTTAGGGGGTTGGACTGGATGGCCTACGAGGTCTCTTCCAACTCTGTGATTCTATAATTAGGTTGGCGGTTTGAATCTGGGGAGTGGGTTGAGCTTCCGCTGTTAACCCCAGCTTCTGCCAATCTAACAATTTGAAAACATGCAAATTTGAATAGATCAATAGGTACCACTCTGATGGGAAGGTGACGGCGCTCCATGCAGTCATGCTGGCCAAATGACCTTGGAGGTGTCTACGGACAACGTCGGCTCTTTGGCTTAGAAATGAAGATGACCCCCCTCCCCCCCCCCAGAGTCAGGCTTGACTAGATTTAATGGCAGGGGAAACCTTTACTTTTTTACTGTGTTTTTATTGCCAGGTTTTGGGAGAGATGCTTGTGGGATTTTCTCGTGTGCCCAAATAACCTAGCTGGCTTTTAGTACTATGTATCTTGACTTTGAAGGGAGAGCCATTTGCTGCCTGCTCCACTTCCTACAGCAAAATGACTTAGGCAGACCCTGATTGTCGGAGGACAGAAAAACAGGACTTTAAAGTTGTATTTTAAGGGTCAAAGTACACCAACTGTATTCCAGGTACAATTCCAGGTACAATAAAGGACATCTAGATACTGGGAAGACCTGGACAACAGCAGACCATAGCTGGGAAAAATCAGACTGCAACTTCCAAAGTGTCTCAGCCTACATGGTTATGGGGTGTGTGTGTGTGTGTGTGTGTGTGCGTGTGCGTGTGTGTGTGTGTGTGGGGGGGGGGCAACTATAGTCCAGAAAAATCCTATGTTCATGCTCCAAATTAGACTCTGATGATTCTCACCCAGCCAAGTGTTCATCTTTTCAGAACTGCAATGCTCCAGTTTGGGTAGGATCTGCACATCAATATCACTTTTGGGGTCCTCTTTGGTGAATTCCTGGAGATGACACAGAAAGCACATGAATGATAACCGGACAGGCCCTGCCAAGACACATTGAAAGAGCAGCACAGACAACAAACACAACACAAGGCCATAATTCATCATCAAAGCACTAACTGTTCCTTAAGGTTGCAATATAAGGGCAAAGTACACCTGATGGCAACGGACACGCGCCTGTCCCAGCCCCTTTAAATCAATGGGTGGAGGTGTGATTTGAAGTGCTAAACAAAGGCATGTGGACACATATTATCAACACCAAACCCTTCCCGTTTAGTCCATTTCTCTCTCCCTTGCCTGCATATCTCCCTCTAACTCCTATTCCTTAGCCAGTATCAAGAGGCCAGTGGAGAAACAACAGAGATTGTACTCAAACAAGAAGAGATTTTAGAATTACCACATACTCTATTTGCACCTTAAACTGCTTGCACGCATAGATATTTATCAGCTCATGCCTTAACTGCAGCCAGATCAGATTGTCAACAGAACGATTGAATATGACTATGGAGATTCCAAAGAATACTTTTATCATTGGTTCACTTTCTAAATTAAAAAAGGGGTTCAAACCTGGGTGACATTCTTGCCATTCTGGACTGAACAGCCTATTCCATATATCAGTTTCTATTCTTTTTATTTGTACGCCATATACACTAGTGGTGTCAGTTTGGGACAACCTGGAAATTCCACTGTGAATTCCATACCAATTAAGCCCTGGATATAGAACAGTGGTTCACAACCTGTGGGTCCCCAGGTGTTTTGGCCTACAATTTCGAGAAACCCCAGCCAGTTTATCAGCTGTGAGGATTTCTGGGAGTTGAAGGCCAAAACATCTGGGGACCCACAGGTTGAGAACCCCTGATATAGAGAATCTTCTTGTTGAGAAAGTAACTCAACTAGTAACTCAACCTGCAGGGTCTGTACAGCCTTCCCATATTAGTGCCCCACAAGTGTGTTACCTCGGTGGTGCGTTTCAGGGGGCTGACAATTTGCCAAATGGCCAAGATGACAAAGTCAAGTCCAACAAGCAAGCCAACGGTGGCATAGAGCTTCCAGGGTTCCAGAGTCTAGAAGAAAAGGGGGAAGAGCTGATGATATATACATATGCCAGGCAAAGGAGCATTACAGAACATCAGGAAAACAATGGAAACACTAGAGGCCTAGCATTCAAGATCAACCAACCCAAGGTCTTTTTTTTGGTAGTATCAGGAGCGACTTGAGAAACTGCAAGTCACTTCTGGTGTGAGAGAATTGGCCATCTGCAAGGACGTTGCCCAGGGGACGGCCGGATGTTTTGATGTTTTATCATCCTTGTGGGAGGCTTTTCTCGTGTCTCCGCCTGAGGAGCTGGAGCTGATAGGGGGAGCTCATCCGCCCTCTCCCCGGATTCGAACCTGCGACCTGTTGGTCTTCAGTCCTGCCGGTACAGGAGTTTAACCCACTGTGCCATCGGGGGCTGACTACACTAGAACCCTATTCAGTATAAAAGACAGGGATACCCGAGTTAATAAAACCTCTGACAAAGAAGTTCCTTTTTACAAAGCTTTTATGGGATCCCATCCCAGTCCTCTTTTTAATGATTTTGGGTATTTTTTCAGTTTCAGATAATGATGATGACAACGACAACAATTCTTACCCACCTCTCACTATTGATCGAGGTGGTGAAGAATAGCATAGAGCAGTTGCATAGACTAGTTGCCTATGTGTAAGCTGCCTTGAGTCCCATCCGGGGTGGAGAAAGGGGCGGGGTTTAGAAATGTCTCAAATAAATAAATAAATAAATACATACAAAATAGATGGACATGCACTTGGCTTCAAGCAGTCCTGTCTGGCATAAATGGGCAAATTGGCTCTGTGTGTCATGTAGATATGATACATACAGTCCATTCACCCCCTGTCCAGCTTAGATGGGTCCTTTGTTAACTAAGGTATATATGTAGTAGTATTGCTAATTATTGCTGTATTGCAAACAGTGCTTCTAACTATTGCTCTGATGCCCTTCATAGTGCAAACTGCCAAGATACTTACCATCCAAAAGAGAAAACAACTAAGAGAGAATACCATATTTCCTTGCTATGAAGACACACATTAATTTCAGTACTGTCAACAGAAAAATGGTTTTCCTCTTTCTTTCTCATATACTCAGCTTATACTTGAGTATAAGCTGAGTTTTTCAGCCCCCTTTTTAGGCTGAAAAAGCTCCCCTTCGGCTTATACTAGAGTCAAAAAATATTTGTTATTTTATTCTATTTATTATTGTCATTATTACATTTATTATTTTACTCTATTTATTATTGTTATTATTACATTATTATTTTACACTATTATTACTATTATTACTGTTATTATATTTCCATTATTTTACTCTATTATTATTATTACATTTATTATTTTACTCTATTATTATTGGAAGAATGTATAAGCACATTGGCACTGAAGAAAGTTAGAGTAATGGTGTAATCAGAGTTAGACAGTCTTATCTTAAATTACAGTTTTATGTAAATATTCAAAAACATTTAACCGAGTGATGCCTCAATTAATGTAATTTTATTGGAATCTATTTTTATTTAGAAATTTACCAGTAGCTGCTGCATTTCCCACCCTCGGCTTATACTGAAGTCAATATGTTTTCCCAGTTTTTTGTGGCAAAATTAGTTGCCCCGGCTTATACTCAAGTATATACAGTATACATAAAATTCCCAAATCCCCATTTTTAAAGATGCTTATACCGGGAGAAATTGCATCTTAGAATCAAAGAAATGCGATATGTGAATAAGACCATGGACTAATGTGCAATGCGAAGAACTGGTCTGTACTGATAGACAATTAGCTGCCGCTGCCACACCGTAAAAACAACAATAAATAAATTGCAAATAAAGTGATAAACCAAAAATAAATCAAGGAAAAAATAGCTTTAGCTTTATCAACAGGAGCACAACAAGCACGAAGAAATCCGTATCAGTTCACATTACCCAGATACTGTTTTATCTACAGTGCATGAGTCATCATTTACCTGCGGTTTATATTCTAACTAAAAGATAGTATAACTTCATTAAAGTGCGCCACAGTTATGACATCAGGATTGCAAAGGGAAATTGTGGCTTCCTTCACCCTCGCTGAACCTGCAGACAGCTGGACCTAAGGGCAGAGCAATCTACTCTTCTGGCCCAGGGGCACACTCATCACACACAAAAGATAAATGATGTTGCCGAGGAGGAAACTTTAATCTCCACTTGGATTACCAGAATAGAACAAGGGGATAGCGTGATTTTTTTCAGATTAATTTTCTCTGGAACAGAAGATGAAAATCTTGCGAAAACCCCAAAGCCCATAACTGAACACATTCGACTACCACTAATTCCTTGACAGAATACTGCTGTTTTTAATCTTTCTGTCACACAAAGCTGACACACAATCATTACAAGTGGTGATGGAAGAAATACAATCTCCAAGCCTTTCTTTATATGACCAGCTTCACACAAGGGACTCACCTTGCGACGTTCTTTCTTCTCTTCTTTCTTGGTGAAAACAGTGTGCACCCACCAGATTTTGGTGAACATGCTGCCATAACCCAAGCTGAAACCCAAGCCCAGGAGCCAAAGCCGAGCCTGAAGGGAAGGGGACAAGAAACACAATAAGAACGCTTTCTTCACTGCTGTATCTTTCCTTGCATGTCTAAGGGCCCTTCCACACAGTCATATAACCCAGGATATCAAGGCGGATCATCCACAATATCTGCTTTGAATTAGATTATCTGAGTCCACACTGCCATATAATCCAGCTCAATATGGATTTTATACAGCTGTATGGAAGGGGCCTAAGACATGCCATACTGTTCCACTGACTTTAAGGAGAGAGTCAACCTGTATTAAAGTATAGTGTACTTTGACCTATTTTGCAAGCCATAATAGTAGTGGAAGAAGCCCTAAAGAGATGGTGTAAATGCCCTACAGAGAAGTAGCTAATGGAGAACAGGTACTAAAGTGAATATGGTGATTTTTTTTCATGTCAGGAGCAACTTGAGAAAATGCAAGTCACTTCTGGTGTTAGAGAATTGGCTGTCTGAAAGGACATTGCCCAGGGGATGCCCAGATGTTTTAACATCCTGTGGGAGGCTTCTCTCATGTCCCGGCACGAGAAGCTGGAGATGACAGATGGGAGCTCACCCTGCTCTCAGGATTCAAACTGCCAACCTTTCGGTCAGCAGTTCTGCCCACACAAGGGGTTAACCCCTTGTGACACCAGGGAAGCTCCCATATGGTGATGGGAGGACCAGAATAGATTTGTGTGTGGTTCCATGTGAAGACATCTATCCTTGTGCTTTGCTACTATGCTGCTGAATACATATGCCCAGTATGGAATACATCTCATCACATTAAAACAGTGGTTCTTAATGAGACATGCCACATTATCACAGGATATCTACGCCCAACACTGCTGAAGAAATTATACTGTTTAGACCAGGGGTCCTCAAACTAAGGCCCGGGGGCCGGATACGGCCCTCCAAGGTCATTAACCAATCCGTTGTTTAAGGTCAACCTAAGTCTGAAATGACTTGAAAGCACACAACAACAACAACAACAGCAACAACAACAACAACAATCCTATCTCATCAGCCAAAAGCAGGTCCACACTTCCCATTGAAATACTAATAAGTTTATATTTGTTAAAATTGTTCTTCATTTTAATTATTGTATTGTTTTAAAGTGGGGTTTTTTTTGCACTACAAATAAGATATGTGTAGTGTGCATAGGAATTCATTCATGTGTTTTTCAAATTATAATCCGGCCCTCCAACAGTTTGAGGGACTGTGACTTGGCCCTTTTTTAAAAAAGTTTTTGGACCCCTGATTTAGACGGTATTGTACTACCTCACATCCGTCAGGAAGTAGCAGCCAGTAATGAAAGGACCAAGGCATTGACAACTCTGGCTCATCCTCTTTTTGTTTATCAGCCAGGATGCCAATGCCTTAAATCAAGAAATAGCTGAGTAAGATCTAAAAAAATACTCGCAGGAATAAGTCAGCAAGCAAGAGTCCAAAAGTGGCAGGTTAAAACCCAGAACCTCAATCAGTGCTTGATACCAGAGGAGAAACTCCCTCCTGGGCACACAGAAGAGTGGGCAACTTGGAAGAAGCTGAACGGACTGTGCTCTTGCACAACGAGATGCAGAGTCAACCTTAAGAAATGGGGCCACAATACAGAGTCCATGACATACGAGTGTGGAGAAGAATAAATCACAGACCACTTACTACAATGCAACCTGAGCCCTGCCACATGCAAAATGGAGGGCATTCTCACAGCGACACCAGAGGCACTCCAAGTGGCCAGCTTTTGGTCAAAGGACATTTAGCATACCGCCAAGTTTTTATCTTTGTTTGTGGTTCTAAATACATTGTAACTGTACCCTCAATTAGCTTGACATGTTTAATAACAACAACAACAACAACAACAACACGATATGAGGATTTAAAGATCGAACTGCAAAAACTCTGGCACAAATCAGTAAAGGTGGTCCTAGTGGTGATTGGCACACTGGGTGCAGTGCCTAAAGACCTTGGCCTGCAGTTAAACACAATTGGCGCTGACAAGATTACCATCTGCCAGCTGCAAAAGGACACCCTACTGGGATCTGCACGCATTATTTGCCGATACATCACACAGTCCTCGACACTTGGGAAGTGTCCGACATGTGATCCAATACAACAGCCAGCATGCTGTGGACTCATCTTGTTGTATTTCAAATAATAATAATAATAATAATATTTTATATCCCGCCCTATATCTCTGTGGTAGATTCTTTATCCACCTTAAGGGTGTGGGGTATGATCTTAAGAAATTCTCCACAATCCTGAGTCTTCAGGTGTGAGGGGTGTCTCATCTAGCTACAACACCTCAGAGAGATATACAAGTAAATCAAAGTTGTCCATGTCGTTATTTGACCATATGACTATATTCAATTTAAGGGAGAAATGAATGGAGGAAATTTGGCTCTTCTGCTATTTTTGCTTGTGCTTTGCAGCCAATACTATGGGATTATGGGAGATGTAGTGCAAAGCAGCTGGAGGGCAAAATGTTTCCCACAACATTATCAAAGAAAAAAATTCAAAACATCCCTCTGTTATGCAAGTTAGAGACACCAATAAACTTAGCAGACATTGGTCTGTAGTAGGTCCACCCCTGGACAAATGACAACAGCAAAGAGAGAGAAGATCAGATTTTTTCCCTAACTCTAGTCTTATTTACTTAGAAAATGTGATTAAAAATGCAAAGCATTCAAAAATAGCCCCACCCCTATAAATCCATTTATCCAGATATAAAATTGCAATGTTGGAAGTGATGTGACAGGAAGCACGCAGTGTAGTTAAATACCGCAGGCTGTGGGTCAAATAGAGAAAGTGGCACATGTCAGCTCTGTGATGTCCCTTAATCTGGTTATCTCTCAGTTACTGGCTGGAGCCATGATGAGGTTGACCGAAAAGCACACAACAATTCTGCAATGTATTCTAATATTCGAATGCCTCCTATGGCAGGTTGAAATGGAGGAAAAATAATAACCAACTCATATCATGATCTTTTCATTATCAGACAGCATGTGGCTGTTAGTGATGGCTTTAAGTCTGCCATCTATTTGTCATCACTAGTAAAATACAACAGTAGAATTCAATGTCACATACGTCAGGTAATGTTGGGTTCAGGCATTAAGTAAGCATTTTCATGGTGTTCAATAATAAATAATATCCTGCTGCTGCGCTTGGAAGAGTGGTGAAAGGACAAGGAAAGTGATCAAATGGCCCTCCAATGTAGTCCACTGATAAGTCCAATGTAGAGGTTATTCTTATTGATTCCCTCCCAAACTCCCTCTTCCCATACAAAACACTTGTCAATTTGTAAGATAAAGGCAAAAGTTTCCCCTGACATTAAATCTAGTTGTGTCCGACTCTGGGGTGTGGTGCTCATCTCCATTTCTAAGCCGAAGAGCTGGCATTGTCCATAGACACCTTCAAGATCATGTGGCTAGTATGACTGCTTGGAGCACTGTTACTTTCCCACAGAAGTGGTACCTACGCACATTTGCATGTTTTTGAACTGCTAGGTTTTTGTACCAGGTGAAGACTCCCTGACATTTGATGAGATGTGACTGGCCAGTCTTTAAAACATTGGCCAATAGATTAATCTGTTTTTAAAAATTATTTATTAGAATATTTACATCCTATTCTTTATTGGAGGATTTCTGGGTAGTGTATAAGAGAGGTAGATTCAGCCTCTTTTTTGATGTAAGAAATCTAAATCTTACTTAGAGGTAAGAAATCTAAGTCTTCTATGGGTGAGGCCATGGTGGCGCAATGAGTTAAACCCTTGTGCTGCTGAACTCCTGACTTGAAGGTTGGTAGTTTGAATCCACGAGACAGGGTGAGCTCCCATTTGTCAGCTCCAGCTCCTGCCAACCTAGCAGTTTGAAAACATGCAAATGTGAATAGATAAATAGGTAACGCTTCGGTGGGAAAACGTAAAGAGAAGCTCCAAACAATCTTGCTGGCCACACAACCAGGATGTGACAACGCAAGTTCCTCAGTTTGAAAATGGAGAAAAGTACCTCCCCAGAGCCAGTGATGAACGCCGCCGCCAGAAGCCGGAAATGAAAGGAGAAGCCTCTGCCTTTGTTTGCATTTGTGTATCTCATTGTTTACGATTGTAAAAGCATTGAAT
This sequence comes from Anolis sagrei ordinatus, assembly GCF_025583915.1. Lineage (NCBI taxonomy): Eukaryota > Metazoa > Chordata > Lepidosauria > Squamata > Anolidae > Anolis > Anolis sagrei. The sequence continues at coordinate 286,812,302 of NW_026845477.1, read as the reverse complement.
GTTTGCCTATGTATGTAAACGCTGTAATCTGCTGTGATTTTCCTAGGGGACAAGGGCGGAATATAAATAAAGTGTATTATTATTATTATTATTATTATTATTATTATTATATCTCTGCTTGAAGATATAACCTGTCACAAGGGAAACAAAGAAAACTAGGCATGATTCTTTTGTCTGAGACTAACCACAAACTCTATATTCAGTCCCGGACTCTCCACACTAGTTGCCCTAGAGTAGCCCCAATGTACCTGGCAAACAAAAGGGAAGAGCTCCTTGCTGATGTGAAGGCCATCCAGCCCAAGTGGGAAGACAGATGCCTGAGCCAAGGCGCAGCCTACAGCTGTCATGTTGTTGAGGTATGGCTGTGAGTTCTGGATGTATCTGTAAAGGATAGAAATCATCATCATTGGGGTGATGCAGGGTGCAGAGTTGCATCTCAAAAGGTCCACACCTAGCTGCCATCAATTCCCAAGCCACCATAATAAAAAAATGAGCTATTCTGTTTCAAAACCAAGATTTTTTTTATTATAAAAAAAGCTCTCATGCAGTCAGTGGCAAAGTGAGGAGGCTGGTATTGCTTTTTCACAGAGCTCAGAAAAGTTACTTCCTTGGACTATAGCTCACATAAACTGCCAAGCAGTAGGGCCACTGACTGTGCTACCTAGGTCTGAGGGTGGAGATAGAATCATAGAATCATAGAGTTGGAAGAGACCTCATGGGCCATCCAGTCCAACCCCCTGCCAAGAAGCAGGAATATTGCATTCAAAGCACCCCCAACAGATGGCCATCCAGCTTCTGTTTAAAAGCTTCCAAAGAAGGAGCCTCCACCACACTCTGGGGCGGAGAGTTCTACTGCCAAACACAAACAGCTCTCACAGTCAGGAAGTTCTTCCTAATGTTCAGATGGAATTTCCTTTCTTGTAGTTTGAAACCATTATTCTGCGTCCTAGTCTCCGGGGCAGCAGAAAACAAGCTTGCTCCCTCCTCCCTATGACTTTCTCTCACGTATTTATCTCAACCTTCTCTTCTTCAGGCTAAACATGCCCAGCTCTTTAAGCAGCTCCTCATAGGGCTTGTTCTCCAGACCCTTGATCATTTTAGTCACCCTCCTCTGGACACATTGCAGCTTGTCAAAATCTCTCTTGAATTGTGGTGTCCAGAATTGGACACAGTGTGATTCCAAATGTAGTCTGACCAAGGCAGAATAGAAGGCTAGCATGACTTCCCTGGATCTAGACACTATACTTCTATTGATGCAGGCCAAAATCCCATTGGCTTTTTTTGCCGCCATCACATTGTTGGCTCATGTTTAACTTGTTGTCCACGAGGACTCCAAGATCTTTTTCACACGTACTGCTCTCGAGCCAGGCATTGTCCCCCATTCTGTATCTTTGCATTTCATTTTTTCTGCCTAAGTGGAGTATCTTGCATTTGTCACTGTTGAACTTCATTTTGTTAGTTTTGGCCCATCTCTCTAATCAGAAACTAAGGCCCGAGGGCTGGATACGGCCCTCCAAGGTCATTTACCTGGCCCTTGCTCAGGGTCAACCCAAGTCTTGCAAGCACATAACAACAATAATAACAACAACAACAATCCTACCGCATCAGCCAAAAGCAGGCCCACACTTCCCATTGAAAGTTTATATTTGTGAAAATTGTTCTTCATTTTAATTATTGTATTATTTTAAGTGTTTTTTGCACAACAAATAAGATATGTGCAGTGGAATTCATTCATGTTTTTTTTTCAAATTATAATCCAGCCCTCTAACAGTTTGAGGGACTGCGACCTGGCCCTCTGTTTAAAAAGTTTGAGGACCCCTGCTCTAATCTGTTAAGATCGTTTTGAATTTGGTGTCGTCTGCAAACTTGATGATCATGACTTCTAAGCCTTCATCTAAGTCATTTATAAAAATGAACAGGACCGGGCCCAGGACGGAACCCTGTGGCTGTTACGATTTTTTCCATGCTTTGCCTTTTCATAAGGACACGAGATGAGAAAAAGGAGAAAATAGAGCCCTGAAGTGTTCCAGCAAAAGCCATGGGACTAATAAGCAGAATCCAGGATGTTTAGGATACTACATTATAGCAAGTATAGCACTGTATCATCCAGTCTAGCCTTGGGTTTCCGACTGGCAGTTGTGGCTCAGGGTTTCTGATGGGATTTACCCTCAGTCTAACTGGGAGATTTCAGAAAATGAATTCAGCGTCACCCACCTGACATGCCCATTGTAGATGTTGAAGGCCAGACAGATGATGGCCAAAAGGATACCTATGCTGGATAGCACCGAAACTGAAATGTAGAGCTTCTGGGAGAGGTACCGGAAGGTAGTGATGATCTTTGTGTAGTCAGCAGGTGGGGAACCCCCTGCAGGATATGAGTGAAAGGGGAAGAAAAATAAACTTGACAGGTTATTTGCTGCATATTCTTTTCTATCAGTTAGATCAGGAAAATTACACTACGTAACAAAATCTGACAAATGTTCTGTTCCTGATTTGAAAGTGTTATTTCCTGTTTAATTGCGTGGTAGTTACTTTGAAAGTAGCTGTTATATACCAGAAACTTCGTTTTTGTGCCTGCCACAAACTATGAGATAGGAGATATTCATTGAAAAGCAATAGCAAAATGTGTTGCAGGATGTTCCACAAAAACAAAGATTTTGCAGTTTAATTAACTTTTAAAATGTCTTTGTGATAGAATCAATTAGGAAATTACATTTTAACCCAGGAACCAAAATTGTGTTATATAGTGTTATATTGGGCCCCCTGGTGGTGCAGCAGGTTAAACCGCTGGGCTGCTGGACTTGCTGACCGAAATGTTGGTAGTTCAAATCGAGGGAGTGGGGTGAGCTCCGGCTGTTAGGCTCAGCTTCTGCCAACCTAGCAGTCTGAAAACATGCAAATGTGAGTAGACCAATAGGTACCTCCTTGGCAGGAAAGTAAGAGCACTCCATGCAGTCATGCTGGCCACATGACCTTGGAGGTGTCTACGGACAACGCCGGCTCTTTGGTTTAGAACTGGAGATGAGCAGCACCCCTAGACTTGGACACGATTAGACTTAATGTCAGGGGAAACCTTTATCTTTTAGTATTATATTTATAATTTTTCTTTGCATGCTCGCTCTTTTATTCCTATAAGAATCAAGACTGATCTATCTTAGACACTTTCAGCTATCAAAGCCATCACACATGTGTTTTATTTATTTAATGCACAGTCCGCTTTTCTCCCAAGTTGATATTCAAGGCGATTTTTTGTTTGGCCATCAAGCTGAATGGGTCTGCAAGAGTTGTTGTGCCTCACCACTCCTTCTTGATCTGTTATATATCTGATTCCAACCCCCCACCCAATGTGTACGGAACAGTTGGTCTGCTCATCATATAACAGGAATGGAGGTATTACCAGTATATTCATGCAACTATCAGCCACCTTGCCTACAAATTGCTAGGGGTGGCAATTTTGCCATATTATGATTGGTTATGGAATCTCTACATACAGAACGGAAGCAGATCTCCCACATGCTTCATGTGTGGCATTCCCTTCTTCCCCTTTGCTTTCCTCATACTCTGTCCCTCTCTGTATCACTTGAAAACATACTATTCCTTTCTTTGCTAGTATAATTTTAAGAAAAAGCACCACTGAAATAAGACAAACCAGCCTGGATCAGGCCAGAGTCCAACACTCTGATCACACATTGTCCAATCAATTACCTTTGGGAAGCCCACCAGCAGGACACAAATGACATACAGAGATAAATACTGCTGCTTCTGATACTATAGGTGATATACAACTACCTTGAGTAATAGCCATAGATGGGCCTACTCTTAGCGAATTTATCAGATCTCCTTTAAAATTACATAGATCAGTGGTTCTCAATCTGTGGGTCCCTGGGTGTTTTGGCCTATAACTCCCAGTTTACCAGCTGTTAGGATTTAAGGGAGTTGAAAACCAAAACATTTGGGGACCCACAGGTTGAGAACCACTGATCTAGATTTTCACACAGGAAAGACCTGGGATTTGTTTCTAGGAACCTCATTGATATCAAAATCCATTGATGATCAAGTCCTCTAATATACAATGATGCAATATAACATAGTCCCTTATACTATTGTCATCCTTTGGGATTTTTTTGGCTGGGGGGGGGGGGGGAGGCTGATGGTTGACTCTGTGGATACAGAATCTGTGGCTACAGTGGGCTGACTGTATCCTATGGCAATTAATTCAGCAATTAAACTATGCATGGTATGATGTAGGACTTCCTCAAGCCTCAACTAAACACTGAATTGCCAACCATCAATTGAGATCCAATGCTCCATATCTTGGGCTTTTGGAATGATAGTGCAGTGCAATAACAGATTTGGAATATGTGCAATGATTACAGAACATCTTTGAACTATGGATGGCATGATTTATATTGAATGTAATGTTTTTAAATGTTTTAAATGCTTAATATGTATTAATTTTAATGTTACTGGAAAATAAAGTGCTGGTCACTGAAAAACAACAATTTTAAACCTTTTTTAAAACACTGGAAGTTTTCTAGGAAACACTACCCACTGAATCTAGAATTTTCTGGATGCAAAGTTGTGCTCTTTCTATTGAGCTATAGACCCAATTGTCAAATAAATGGCCCCTCTTGAGCTATAGTCCCTTTCTCCTAATGAGTATCATGGCCTTAACTGGCAATGCTCGCCCTTCCCTGCAAAAAGGAGCCCCTCTATGTCTCTTACCGATCCATTTTTCATTGCCATACCAGGAGAGGTTATCCTTGGTGCTGTCATAATACCCAATCTTCTTATAGATGCCATCTGTTGATAGAAGAAGAAGGTACTTGAGATAATGGATTGTGTATGAAAATAAATTGAACTATAGGACCAATAGCAGGCAAAGGTAGTTCCGGATGTTCTCACAGATCTTTGGCATTCCAATTAACAATCCTAATAATTTTACAATGGCGGAAACACAATTATTCCAATTCTTACCAAAAATCATAATTCTGACATTGAAGACAGCTTGGGGAACACAGAACATGTGTGTGGAAGCACTATAAGTCCCACTCCAAACTGGGATTCACAATCAATTTCTCTGAAAGAATTGTTGAATTCTAAATGTGTTTTGTTAAACTTGACCCCAGGTATTAGATCCCAGAGGAACATTTTTAAAAGATCTTTCAAATCTGAACTTATCCATTCCTCTACTTTGTTGTTGGTGTTTGTTGTCAAGCTGAATTTGATTTATAGCAACCCTATAAATGGGAGACTGCTAAGACTCCTGGTGATTATACAGATCGGTTTGGGTCCTGCATGGCTTGTGGCGATGGAGACACAGCAGGGAGGAGGGATGGAAATGAGTAACTTTCATGCACATGTAATAGCAGCACAGAAATCACTCTTATTAAATGCTCTCTATGACATGCCAACCCTATGAATGACAGATACGAACTAATGTCTGTCACGGGCCAGAGTCTACAAGCTAGAGTTGGACAGATAATCCAACTCTAGCTTGTAGACTCTCTAACCCATGAATTCTTTTACTAAATCAGTCCATCTGTAATGTGGTTTCTCTTTTTTTCTACAGGTTTCCACTTTGTTAGACATTATATTTTCCAATATGCTGTATCCTTGTGTGATATGTCCTAACTACAGCAGCTTTATTATGGAGCCCCAGTGGCGCAGTGGGCTAAACCCCTGTGCTGGCAGGACTGAAGACTGACAGGTCAGAGGTTCGAATCTGGGGAAAGCACGGATGAGCTCCCTCTGTCAGCTCCAGCTTCCCAAGTGGGGACATGAGAGAAGCCTCCCATAAGGATGGTAAAACAACATCTTGCAGATGGTCAATTCTCTCACACCAGAAGTGACTTGCAGTTCCCCAAGTCGCTCCTGACACAAAAAAGCAGCCTTATTGTTGTTGTTGTGTGCCTTCAGGTTGTTTCCAATTTAAGGCAATGGTAAGGCAAACCCATCACAGTATTTTCTAGGCAAGGTCTGAACAAAGGGGGTTTGCCATTGCCACTCTATGAAGTTGAGAGACTGTGATTCACCCAAGGCCCACTCATGACTGAATGGAGATCCAAACTCCTGTCTCTAGAGCAGTGGTTCTCAACCTGTGGGTCCCTAGGTGTTTGGCTCAAAACTCCCAGAAATTCCAGCCAGTTTACCAGCTGTTATGATTTCTGGGAGCTGAAGGCCAAAACATCTGGGGACCCATAGGTTGAGAACCACTGCCCTGGAGTCATAGTCTAATGTTCAAACTACCACACCATGTTGCCTTAGTTTAGTTATTTTGACTTTAGTTCTTTCTCTTGTACCCACTTATTTGTCTTTTGGGAATTTCATGTTATCTGTCAAGCTCTCCCACATTACCACATTTCAACTGAGCTGATTCACACTCCCTTTTGGTCTTCCCGTCAGCCTCCTTCACTTCCAGTTTTCAAAACCAATAAGTAGAGAGCAGAAATACCATGGAATGGCTGAGACTTACTTTGGCATTCAGTGATATTCCTACTGAACTAAAGGACCAATTTTTCAAACTATTAAGCTTAATAGCTTTGTACTATTGGCAATGTAAGTGCGTAAGAATAACTATATATCAGAGCAGATGTTAGTAATTCAGGACGGGGGGAGGTAAAAAAAAAGTCCCACTGTGGCAGCACCATCAGCTCCTACTGAAACGAAAGAAGCTGCTTAATTTTCACTCATCCCATCTAAATCAGGCATATCTGGGTTTCCATGTCCTGACCCACTCAAACTCTTTTTAAGGGTTTCAAAGACTCTGGGGAGGGCAAAAAAGAAGAAGGAATACATGAACATATGTGTTCTGCCTCATATAGCATGTTATACATGGTTGTTGTTCATTTGTTCAGTCGCTTCTGACTGTTTTTGACCTCATGGACCAGCCCACGCCAGAGCCAGCTCCTTCAAGGTCAAGCCAGTCACTTCAAGGATCCCATCCATCCATCTTGCCCTTGGTTGGCCCTCTTCCTTTTTCCTTCCATTTTCCACAGCATCATTGGCTTCTCCAAGCTTTCCTGTCTTCTCATGATGTGGCCAAAGTATTTCATCTTTGCCTCTAATATCCTTCCCTCCAGTGAGCATCCGGGTATTATTTCCTGAAGTATGGACTGGTTGGATCTTCTTGCGGTCCAAGGCGCGCTCAGAATTTTCCTACAGCACCACAGTTCAAAAGTGTCTGTCTTCCTTCGCTCAGCCTCCCTTACTGTCCATCTCTTACATCCGTAGGTTACTACAGGGAATACCATTGCTTTAACTATGTGTATCCTTGTTGCCAGTGTGATGTCTCTACTCTTCACTATTTCATTGAGATTGGTCATGGCTCTCCTCCTAAGAAGTAAACGTATTGTTATACATGGTACAGTATGGTTAGTTTGCACTAGAGACTCAAATCATAAAATAGTATCTATCGAATCAGAGCCCTACAGATGACATCACACACACATAAACCACCAGGCATTAGAATGAACAGCTGTCTAGAAGAGAGTAATGTCAAACAAATCGAGCTAGGACATCCACACAATACTGACGTTTGCTCACCCTGTAGCTGCTCAATGAGGGTCCAGGCCATACGAGAGCCACTGGCATCAAAAACGACATGACCCTGCAGAGAAAAGGGAAGGTGCATGAATATGAAGACAACAAAATGCATCTGTACAGAAGAACAGTGTGACTTGGATCCTCCACCATTCTCTTCTGGTTATATTTTGTAAAATGCTGGCCTCTTCGACGATTCCAACACGAAAATAAGAAGGTAATACTGGAAGGCATGTGTGAAACAGGCCTTCACAATGGTAAGATAAAAGGAGCCACTGGTTGAGCAATGGGTTAAACCCTTGTGCCAGCAGGACTGCTGACTGAAAGGTTGGTGGTTCGATTCTGGGGAGTGGGGTGAGCTCCCTCTGTCAGCTCCAGCATCTCATGTAGGGACATAAGAGAAGCCTTTCACAGGATGGTGAAAGATCTGGGGTGTCCCCTGGGAAATGTTCTTGCAGATGGCCAATTCTCTCACACCAGAAGCGACTTGCAGTTTCTCAAATCGCTCTTGACATGAAAAAAATATATGGTAAGATCAGAAGTGAGAAAGCCATGGCCAGCTTAACCTCTGCAATTCTGTTTAATATTTCTGGCTCTCTCTCATGGGGTAGACATGTGAGAAGATCACGAACATCTCAGTTTTCATAAAAAAACAAACACTCAAAAACAAGAGCCAGTAGTTCAAGATCTAGCCATCAGTTTTATGAGGACAGGTCTGAAAATATTCAAGCACTCTCAGCCAAAAACCCCTCGAGTACCATCTATCCGTCATCCATCACTTGATTTATATGCGGTGGGACTCAATGCATTTTAGTCACAGACTTGGGAAGCTGGGGTTTTATACTCGACGACTGATCTACGGTCTCATTGTTTGTTGTTTCCCATATATTCTGTGCTGGCATATGTCTTCCAATTTTTTTCTTTGTTTCCTGCTACTGCAGTGCTTCTTGAAAGCCTATCTGAAATTAAAACAGTAGGCTTGGAATGGGAATGTAAATTCACCCACTTTAAGAAGCAAAAATAGGCATATTTTGCATCTTTATAATGCTGCTTTGCAGATCGAGGCTCTTGAGCTTAGAATATAAACAGACTTGCCTGTAGGGAAGCTGTATCTCAAACATTCAGTGCCTGCACTCTGGAAATCAGATGCAGAGAGGCACTTACCGAGACACCTTCAAAGGCTGAAGAGTTGAGTGCCCTGTAGATCTCATCGGTAATAGTCCTGTTGTTGTAATTGAAGTCTTCAAGGCGCAGCCCCTTCTTCACCAACTCAGCCGAAGTCTTGTTAAGGGCAAGAGCCAATGCCCAGATGGCATCGTAAGCCAGTGGGGCCTCTTGAAAGCCTCCGGTTTCTTCTGGAGATTTTTCTACCCGCTTCGTCAGCTTATCAATGAACTCTTGTGATGTCTGAAGGTAGTAACAGTGAGAGAGATAAAATTATAATACACAATACATAAATTATTGGTGCAGGTGGAAAATTCATTGCCCCTTTTTTGATGTTTAGAATTCTACTTTACTGCATTTGCAAGAGTCAAGGAAACATTCCTACGAGAGAAACAAAAGGATGTGAAAGCCTTACAATACAATTCGGAATATAAGGCTGCCTTTGAGAGTCATTGTATTCTGTTATATAATGGAATGCAAAAGCAACCAATGTTCAGATTTTTAAAATGGGAGAGAGAGAGAACAGCAATATAAAATTCCTTCAGAAGTACAGCCTTTGTTGTTTAAAAAGCATGTGGGGGTGTCTCTATTTTCGCTTTACCTGAATATTTTACGTGCTATTAATTAAAATATTTATATACCAAAATGTTCAGAGCCTGACAGAAAAGGTGCCTCTTTCCCACCTTTCTCAAAACAGGTTTTATTGTGCTTTCCACTGTTCTAAATGAATGTTTTTAAAACGAGACGTGTTTTAATGCTTTTTTAAACTTTAGGCATTTCAGGCTGTTTTAGTTACATTAATAAGAACAGCGGTGGAGCAATGGGTTAAACCCTTGTGCCAGCAGGACTGCTGACCCAAAGGTCAGCGGTTCGAATCTGTGGAGTGGGGTGAGCTCCTGTCTGTCAGCTCCAGCTTCCCATGTGGGGACATGAGTGAAACTTCCCACAGGATTGGAAAAAATCTTGACTCCTCTGGGCAATGTCTCTGCAGACGACTAATTCTCTCACACCAGGAGCAACTTGCAGTTTCTCAAGTAATTTCTGACATGATTTTAAAAAGCAACATTAATATATGGTACAAGCAGCTCAAGAACCCAGGTGTGGATAAAGTGCAACATAACTGATAAATTAACACCATTAGAAAGTCAGCTTTCCTCAGCTCCTCAGGAAAGTGGATTCCTGAGATTCAATTACACTGTTCAACACACATTTTGGTGTCTCAAATGTTAGATCTGTTTCTGGGTATATTTGTCCCAATGATTCCAAAAATGGCACCAAATTTCCCCTATCAGCTCTAGTTTTTCAGATACAAAACATATGCCATACACTAGTCACCATATGCTCACCCATAGAAAACCAGGATATCTAAGCAACTAGAGCTGATGCAGTCTATCCAATGTGGTTTTCAGAATCAGTGCCTCAAATAAACCCAGGAACAGACTTAAAAACCAGACACCAGTATATATATATATCTATATTGTTGGACTGTCTTATTGTATAGAGCAAAATATGGGACAATTATTGTTCAGTTCCCGAGTTTCACATTTGGAACTATGGCACAGACAAGACATCTTGGCGACAAGTGAGTGACTCTACTAATTTATATGCAGGGTTGTTTTAGCTGTAGTATTACTTCAAGTTCCCTGTATTACTGTATATATTCGAGTATAAGCCTAGTTTTTCAGTTCTTTTTTTAGGCTGAAAAAGTCTCCCCCGACTTATACTCGAGTCAAAGTTATTTATTATTTTACGTTGTTGTTGTTGTTATTGTTATACTTTATTATTGTTGTTATTATGTTTATTATTTTACTCTATTATTGTTATTTTTACATTTATTATTTTACTCTATTATTATTATTATTATTATTATTACTATTATTATTTTACTCTATTTATTATTATTGGAAGGATACGTAAGCATATTTACATTGAAGAAGGTTAGAATAATGGTTGAATCAGAGTTGGACAGTCTTATGTTGAATTACAGTTTTATGGAAATATTCAAAAACATTTAACCAACTGATCCCTCAATTAATGTAATTTTATTGAAATTGACCCGTAAATGCTGCATTTCCCACCCTCGGCTTATATTCGAGTCAATCCATTTCCCAGTTTTTTGTGGCTTATACTCGAGTATATACAGTATATATTTTTGTCGTTTCCCCCATATGATACTCTATCTGATATAAAACTTGTTGTTTAACAAGATTTCTTTTAAAAAGAAAAGCACTTATTTAGGGGTTGTGGTAGCGCAGCGGTTAAAACTGCTAGCTGCAGAAAATCTGCTGATCAGAGGGTTAGCAGTTCAAACATGTGAACCGGGGTGAGCTCCTGACTGTTAGCTCTAGCTTCTGCCAACCTAGCAGTTTGAAAGCATGTAATGTGAGTAGATCAATAGGTACCATCTCAATGGGAAGGTAAAAAAATCCCATTTTTAATTATTTTAACGCTTACGTTTTTATTATGTGTGGTTTTTGGCATCTAATTATTGCTTATATATGTAAGCCGCCTTGAGTCCCCTACGAGGCTGAAAAGGGCGGGATATAAATACAGTAAATAAATGCAGACACGCTGACTCAGTTGGAGATGTCTATGGACAACAAATTCCTTGGCTAGGAAAAATGGAACAAGTGCACCTCCCCATGGCTGGGATTGAACATTTCCTCCAGACGCCGGAGATGGAAAGGGAAGGCCTTTACCTGTCTGTGTTTTGTATATTGTTTATTCACTGTGTAAAAGGCATTGAATGTTTGCCTCCCCTAATTAAAGCAGAATATAGATAAAGGGTATTATTATTATTATTATTATTATTATTATTATTTTACTGACACAAAAACACAGTATGACACAGCAAATGAGATATATTTGATGGATTTTGTATCACAACATCACAAGTCGAGCACTCCCCAAGTGTCTTAGGACTGTGTGATGTATTTTCGAATGATGTACGCAGATCCAAGTAAGGTGACCTTTTGCAGTTGACAGATTGCGATTTTGTCAATGTTTATTGTTTCCAAGTGCCAGGTGATATATTTTGGCACGACACCCAGTGCACCGATTACCACTGGGATCACCTGTACTGGTTTATGCAAAAGCCTTTGCAGTTGAATTTTGAAGTCTTGATAATGGCTGAGTTTTTCCTGTTGTTTTTCGTCAATTTGACTGTCACCTGGTATAGCAACATCAATAATCCAAACTTTTTTCTTTTCCACAATCGTGATGTCTGGTGTATTGTGTTCCAAAATTTGTCAGTTTGGATTCAAAAGTCCCACACTGTTCACTTTCCACTACCTTTGTAGGATTATTATTATTATTATTATTATTATTATTATTATTGAAATTAACTATCCAGAGTTACAATGATACAACGCCCCTTGACTCTTTTAAGTCTGCCTCACCATATTGGAAATGCTGCGTGTGTTCTCTGGGTTCAGCATGACGATCTCGGTGGTAAAATGTCCCTCCACTGCCTCCCGCATCTCCTCCTCTGTGCAGTTGATATTTGAATCCTTGATTCGGAACCAATTGTCAGCATACCAGCCAATCAGGAACCAGACATACTTCTTCCCAAACAAGCGCTCCTTGTAGACCTGTCCCCAGAGCCACAAAACAGAAAAGGAGACTTAATAATACATAGAGAAAGTCCATCACAGCAATGCACACAGCTTGCTTTTCTAGCCACAGATCCCAAGACTGCTGCTGTAGTCAGTCAGCTACAAATACTTCTACTTAGGGTGCCTATACACAGTAGAATTAATACAGTATAACAACATATTCACTACCATGGCTTAAATATATTCAATCTTAGGAGTAGTTTTGTGATGCACAAGTGCTTTGGCAGAGAAAGCTCAAGATATTGTAGATCTACAACTCCCACAATTTCATAGCCTTGAGATACGGCAGTAAAAGTGGTGTCCAACTACATTATTTCTATGATGTAGATCAGGCATGGGCAAACTTCAGCCATCCAGACATTTTGGACTTCAACTCCCAGAAATCCCCGTCAGCTAACTGGCTGTTAGGAACTGTGGGAGTTGAAGTTCAGAAAACCTGAAAGGTCAACGTTTGCCCATGCCTGGTGTAGATGCACCCTCAGTTACTGAATTTCTCATCTTAACTGTACCTACTGCCCGCAGGAAGCACACTCTTGCCTGTCCCTTGTTATTTTCTACTTCGTTGCATTGCTCTGGTGCATGCTTCGAAGCTACTCAGTACCCTGGTGGCACAATGGGTTAAACCCTTGTGCTGGCAGGTTGCTGACCGAAAGGTCGGCGGCTCAAATCCGGGGAGCAGGGTGAGCTCCCTTCTGTCAGCTCCAGCTTCTCATGCAGGGACATGAGAGAAGCCTCCCACAGGATGGTAAAACATCCGAGCATCCCCTGGGCAGAATCCTTGCAGACGGCCAATTCTCTCATGCCCAAAGGGACTTACAGTTTCTCAAGTCGCTCCTGACATGAAAAAAAAGTACAGTAAACTTCCATTTACTTTTGCTGTGTTTTTGGAGTAACAACTCCACTGATGAAGATGTTATGCAATATGAACAAATGTTTGGTCATTAGATTGTTTCTCTCATTGCTGCTTCTCATTTAGAACAAAAGTGGGGGGATTTTTTTTGTCCATAAAGCTTTAGAGAAGAATGTAGACAGTTGGCGTGGTGCAGTGGCATGAATGTTGGACTAGGAGCCCTGGAGACATCAAGGCTTGAATTCCACTCAACCATGGAAACCTATTGAGTGACATTAGACATGTCACACTCTCTTAGCATAATTAATGTAGATTGCTACCACTTTAACTGCCTTTGCTTAATGCTATGGAACCCTGGGAGTTGTTGTTTTACAACATGGCAGTTAAAGCAATGTCAAGCTGCATTATTCCAACAGTGTAGATGCCTCCTCAGCCTCCGAGGAAGGCAATGGCAATCCCCCACTGAAAACAAATCTTACCAAGAAAACTCTGTGAGTGCCATTAGAGGAAATGATTTGAAGGCACACAACAACAGCAACATTGAAGGTGCCCATGATGGAAGCCAATTTTTATTTTGTATTCATATTTCTATCACTCTTTTTCAGTGAATTAAAAATGGAGTACATGGCTCTGGTGCTTCTCTTTACACTTCCAACAATCTTCTAAGGGAGCTCAGGTGCAGAATGACTAACTACAGTCACTTTGTTTTAATTGGTAGAGATCAAAACATGGATTTTCCCAGGCCCATTTCAATATACTCACTATCACGCCACAGTGGTAACGTCTTATGTATAAGGACCTCTAAATACAGTAGAGTCTCGCTTATCCAACATAAAACGGGCCAGCAGAGTGTTGGATAAGCAAAAATGTTGGATAATAAGGAGGGATTAAGGAAAAGCCTATTAAACGTCAAATTATATTATGATTTTACAAATTAAGCACCAAAACATCATGTTTTACAACAAATCAACAGAAAAAGCATTTCAATACACGGTAACGTTATGTAGTAATTACTGTATTTACGAATTTAGAACGAAAACATTGCAATGTATTGAAACAGCTGTGGATCCAAGCGGGAGGCTGGATAATACAGTACGTTGGATGAGTGAAGGTTGGATAAGCGAGACTCTACTGTATAAGGAATTATGGAGGCACTGTTGGAGTATTGGGTACCCCAAAGGAGTACTCACTTCACAGAAGACTTTTCGTGCCTCTGTTTCGTAAAACAGCCCAACGATGATGCGAGCATCCTGCCGCTGTAAGAGGAAAAAAAGTGAAATCAGTTGACCTGAAGCCATTCCTACAGAGACAAGCATCATCAAATTTTACACATGGATGCAAGAGCAGTTTATTCCACACTCACAGACACACTTCTATGAACTGTATATATGCCTGCATTAGTGCTTGGGAAAGGATTTTTTAATAGAATCATAGCATTGGAAGAGACTCCATGGGGCATCCAGCCATGCAGGACTACACAACCAAAGCACTGCCAAAAGGTTGTCATGCAGCTTCTATTTAAAAACCCTCCAAAGAATTTTGATTTTTATATCCCAGCTTCCAGAATTCCTTGACCAGCATGGCCAGCAATCATCTTGCCTTGGGGATCCTGGCAGTTGTGGGGTCCAATAAGTCTTGAACGTCCTGTACTCAAATTGATACACATTCTCATTGCTATTCAAAAGAATTACCGGCAAAGCAAGTTGATAAACTTCTGCTTAATCAGGGGCAGGCATCTGCACTTCATACAACAAACACATAATAAGTTCTTTCCCTTTCTAGCCCCAGGAAAAGTAATGGAGAGCAATCTCTTTCCTCTCCCACACATTCTGAAATGCATACACCTGTAGGCTTAAACCATGCAGCACCACCCACAAATCCAAATTCACAATTTAAATGGTTGACTATCTGTCCCAAAACATGAGGATGTTTCTTTGGAAAGAATCTTAGCCTTGGCAGAGTTCCCCCTGCAGAGGCATCAGTCTTGACAGAAGGCCAACAGTGTCGCAGACCTTTGGGTGCAGAGTTTCTAGTTGGCTAACCATGGAATAAATCTAATTCTGGTGACACTTGGCAGCATATGTCAAGCCTCCCTTTACCTACTGACTTCCTGATGTCTGGGATTGTACCTCCCATCATTCTCAGTCAGTATACTTGCCCTAAAGCACATGTGTCAAACATATGACCCACAATGTCATTTCATGTCGCCCTCCAAATGCTGGAATACAACTCCTGTAGTTCTCATCATTAGAGACACCATGACTAGAGTTGATGGAAGCTGTGATACAGTAACATCTGAAAGGTTGCAGTTTGATGTTTCAAAAGAGAGTGGAGTTTACATTTAGATACAAGGCTTTAATTACTTTGTTGTTTTATTCGTGTATTTGTTGGGCTTGGCCTCATGTAAGCTGCCCTGAACCCCTTGGGAGATGGTGGTGGGGTATAAATAAATTATTATTATTATTATTATGGCTACGATGTATGATTTTAAAATGTCTTTTAACCCTTTTCTCAACTTCAGAGCCACAATTCCTATTATCAATATGGCAGATAATAAAAAGTGATAGAATCATAGAGTTAGAAGAGACCTCATGGGCCATCCAGTCCAACTCTTTGCCAAGAAGCAGGAAATTGCTTTCAAAGCACCCCTGACAGATGGCCATCCAGCCTCTGTTCAAAAGCTTCCAAGAAAGGAGCTTCCACCACACCCCAAGGCAAAGAGTTCCACTGCTGAACAGCTCTCACAGTTAGGAAGTTCTTCCTAATATTCAGATGGAATCTCCTTTCTTGTAGTTTGAAGCCATTGTTCTGCATCCTAGTCTCCAAGGCAGCAGAAAACAAGCCTGCTCCCTCCTCCCTATGACTTCCTCTCACATATTTATACATGGCCTTCATCATGTCTCCTCTCAGCCTTCTTTTCTTCAGGCTAAACATGCCCAGCTCTTTAAGCTGCTCCTCATAGGGTTTGTTCTCCAGACCCTTGATCATTTTAGTTGCCCTCCTCTGGACACATTCCAGCTTGTCAACATCTCCCTTCAATTGCAGTGCCCAGAATTGGACACAGTGATTCCAGGTGTGGTCTGACCAAGGCAGAAATGATGGTTAGCATGACTTCCCTGGATCTAGACACTAGGATTCTATTTATACAAGCCAAAATCCATTTGGCTTTTTTGCTACTGCATGACATTGGTGGCTCATGTTTAACTTGTTGTCCACGAGGACTCCAAGATCTTTTTCACACATACTGCTGTTGAGCCAGGCATCTGCCATTCTGTATCTTTGCATTTCATTTTTTTCTGCCTAAGTGGTGGGATTTGTGATTCAATAACATCTGGGGACCCAAACTGGGTAAAAATTAAAGAGCACTGACCACTCTGTCTGTGTGTGTGTGTGGAGCCCTATTCTTGATCTGCATGTTCTCCCACAGTGAGGACATCGGTTTCCAGCCACCTACAGACCCACCGCCAAGACGCCTAATCTAGAAGACAATCATCCTCGAGCTACAAGGGATCACCTAAGTAAGTGTGTGTGTGCGTGCGCATGTGAATGCATATATATAGTTGGCCACCTGTATCCAGAGATTCTCCATATCCATGAATTCAATGACCCATTGAAGGCAACCATAAAGCAGATGTGGCCCTCGATGAATATGAGTTTGACACCCTTGCCTAAAGGAATGCCATTTCCTGCAAAACTGTACTTTATTTTGTTTGTTTTTAACGTTCTGCTAATGAGACTGGTATATAGCAGAGTCAGAGGAAACCTAGCTGCAAACCCTGCACGTTTGACGAAGGCAGACACAGTGACATAAGCAGAGAGAGAGGATTTTGCTGTGCTTTTTCTTGCAGAGCTAGTGCTGATGATGAATCCCTAATGTTGTTTCATTAATGATTAATAGAAAATACTGTGCCTGGTTATTTGATGTTGAGACTATTAACAGGCAAGATGTCCTTCTCTGCCTCCCTTCTCCTTCGGGGCGAGGAGCACAATGCTGTGTACCCTGGTCCCACGGGGTCTGGATAAAAGGGGTGCAATGCTTGGAAAGGGAGGCAAGCCTTTGCTCTACCAGGAATGGAATTCCCCATCACAAAGCTCCCATTTTTTTCTCCCACAAGAATGGAGGAAGTCACTTGGAGATGAAAAAGAAATGCTGATGGACACTTACTGCAACCCTGGCCCACTTCTTTCAAAAAGGAAAAAAGGAAAGAGGCTAAGTGCCTGTTGTTGCTTTGAATGCTGGAAGCAGCATTTGGCTCATTCATTCTGATGGCGTCAGCTCTACCCAGAACAGAAGCTGTGGAGAGGACGGGGGTCTCGGCCCATCTGTCAGTTCAGGGGAGAGCAGCTGACACCAGAACAAGCCAGGCCCCACATTTCAGTGGCTGCTGCTTTCTTCACAACAGACGGTTTGGCTTGCAGCAGGTGTGTGGTGGTGGCTCCTGCAGTTTTTCCTGACTGGAAAGTCCAGGCAAGGTAGACCAGGTCTTTTCTTGCTTCTTGGCAGAATGGGGTTGGACTGGATGGCCCACGAGGTCTCTTCCAACTCTCTGATTCTACGGTTTAGACTACTTGGCATGGAATGACCCTTATTCATAGAAATCCACACACCCTGCAACATTGTGCTTCCTGGATACAAGGAAGCTTATATATATTGTCATCACTATGCACACATACATGTTCAATGGCAGGTCGAAAGAGTCACGTAATGGCAGTTTGCTGTACATTTTATTGCATTGACTTCTGTTTGGATAGTTTGCTTTGCAATTCTATTGTAGCAATTATATATTTGTATTGTTTCTCCCTTTCTGTATGTGTGTCAGTGCATATATTTTTAGATTGCACAACATTGACACGCCTGGCTGTCTTTTGTTAATTCACTTGTGAAGGAATGTGCACATTGCTGATGCTATATAAATAGATGATGATGATAGAACAGCATCAGAGTGCAGCCCTGGTGCTCCTTCTCTGAGTGATGTGCTTTTCACATAAATAATTCATTAAAAGCCTACCGTTTTGTACATATGCAGAAAGATGCACTGTATAGATATAGAACCCTACATTAACATTTATTGTTGTTGATTCAACCTATGGCATCCCTATGATCAGGTATCTCCAACAGCCCTGTGCAGGTCTTGCCAACTCATGACTCTGGCATCCTTGAGTCTAGCCACATATAATGTGGTCTTCCTCTTTCCGACTTTACCAAACAATAATACATAGGTCACTATATAGGCACAGGGATTTTACTTTGCATCAAAGTCTTGGAGCAATAGTCCACTCAACACTTTGCTGAAATATCCCCAGACTTGAATTACTAGGTTTTAAACCCCAAAGCCTGCTGTTCACAATCATTAAGTTATGGGAAGGAACTGTAAATCTCTACATTTCACAATTGATGGGAGATGTTGACAAGTTGGAATGTGTCCAGAGGAGGGTGACTAAAATGATCAGTGGTCTGGACAACAAGCTCTATGAGGAGCGGCTTAAAGAGCTGGGCATGTTTAGCCTTCAGAAGAGAAGGATGAGAGAAGACATGATGGCCATGTATAAATTTGTGAGGGGAAATCATAGAGAGGAAAGTGCAAGCTTGTTTTCTGCTGCCCTGGAGACTAGGACACGGAACAATGGCTTTAAACTACAGGAAAGGAGATTCCACCTGAACATGAGGAAGAACTTCCTGACTGTGAGAGCTGTTCAGCAGTGGAACTCTCTGCCTTGGAGTGTGGTGGAAGCTCCTTCCTTGGAAGCTTTGAAACACAGGCTGGATGGCCATCTGTCGGGGGTGTTTGAACACAATTTTCCTGCATCTTGACAGGGGGTTGGACTGGATGGCCCATGAGGTCTCTTCCAGCTCTATGATTCTATGAGAGCTGTAGTTTTAGGTCTTCAGCCTTCTATACCAAATTACAACTTCCATGATTCCACAGTATAGAGTTAAACTGGTATGAAACTGCATTCATTCATGGCAGTTAAACTGGTATTACATTGCATTCATTCTATAGGTCACTTCCAACTCAATGATTATATGATTCTAATATTAGGATGGGGCAACTTGTGGCCCTTCTATTGCAGTACAGCACTAATCAGCCTGGTCCAAAGTGAAGGACGATGGGAGCTGCAATCAAACAGTATCGGGTGGGGGAACAATTTCCCCATCCCTGCTCTAATCCATTTCTCCATCTTGCCTAGGTCCAGAAGCAGATGAAAGGCACCCCCTCCATCTCTAATGCCAGTGCTGTGGCATTACAAGGGGAGAAGAAGAAGCAGTATGATGGACTTAATCCCTTCCCAAACATCCTTTTCTTTTTGTCTTATGTCTTAATTAGATCATAAGCCTGAGGGCAGGGAACTGTTTTGTTGATTTTTTTTTACTTGTAAAGCACAATATATGTTGATGAAGCTATTTAAATAAAGGAGGAGGAAAAGACTGTATACATCAACTCATGTCAACCAGTTTGTGACGTTTTGCATATGCTGAGTTATTCATTTTTTGGCCCCAGAGATTGGCTATCTATTGGCTAGGACAAACTGACATTCACCCAGCTGTACATCCTACACTAGAGAACTGTCTCAGCCCTCTCTCCGCAAAGGAGGTTATATCCTCACACCAATTTCACAGCCAAGATTTCTATGAAAATATTTGCCAAGTCTTTTCATAGGAGACTTTAGTCTGAAGTTAGCAAAAAACATGACCTCTGGATTCCATGCTGCATTTCTGCCATGAAGGCAAAGGAGACTTTGCTGTCTACCCCAAAACTGGTTCTATAGCCAAGAAGGCTTTAACCTACCTGCCTAGAATATCAGCTATGGCAGGAGAAAATTAACACATTTGAACTGCAATGCAGGAGGAGAATTCTACAGATACCATGGACTGTTAAAAAAGAAAAGAAATATGTTTGGGAGCAAATCACACTTGATCTCCACTAGACACCAAGATGGCTAATGAGGCCACCATACTTCATACAAAGACACTTCACGAAAAGGTGATAGTGCTTGGTAAAATGGAAGTCAGTGGGAAAAGAAGAATACCAATTACAGGTGGATTATTTCAATCAAAGACCTTGAATTTGCTGTTGATGAACAGGATTTTGGAGGTCCTTTATTCATAGAATAACAACAATGGCATGAGGAATTGCATGGACTGTGATTGCATGGACTGTGTAGCCCAACTGGATGGCCCACCACGAGGGTCTTCCTCCAGGGGCAAACCAAGAATGGGTAACTTGGAAGTCCCTGAACAGACTCAGAAGTGGAGTGGGCTGATCAAAAGACAACCTGGCAAAATGGCACTACCTAAAAGAATCCCACACTTATGTGACTGTGGAGCAGAACAGACAACTCCGCATCTGTATGCTTGTCCACTATGCCCTGCCTCATGTACAGAGGAAGAATTGTTGGAGGCTACAGACAATGCCGTTGCTGTTGCCCGTTTTTGGTCAAAAGATATTTAGCCACCTGCGCTCCTTCTATTTTTATCAGTTTTATACTAATTAATGCAATGCTTTTGATACGAAATAAAAATAATGGACTGTGATTCCTAGTCTGCCCGGCCCACAACAATTTGGGGGCTGCACATTAATAATCCATGACCTTCATCAAGTATAGGTAAAGGTTTCCCCTGACATTAAGTCTAGTCGTGTCTGACTCTGGGGTGGTGGTGCTCATCTCCATTTCTAAGCCGAAGAGCCGGCATTGTCCATAGACATTTCCAAGGTCATGTGGCCAGCATGACTGCGTGGAGTGCTGTTACCTTCTCACTGAAGTGGTACCTATTGTTCTACTCATATTTGCATGTTTTTGAACTGCTAGGTTGGTAGAAGCTGGGGCTAACACCAAGAGCTCATCCCAGTCCCTAAATTCGAACCGCCAACCTTTCGGTCAGCAAGTATACAAATTTAAAAAGCATTTTGTTCTTTATATTTCCTTCATTAAAATTTCATTCTAGATTAAGTAAATGCAGGCAGGCATGTGTGTATTGTCTCCTGCACTGTGCTTAATATAATATAATATAATATAATATAATATAATATAATATAATATATTGTATATACATATAATATTGATAATATTATAATGTAATACAATATAAAACTACTACTAATAATACGATATTATAATCATATATTTTATATTACATGTAATATTACTAATAATATTACAATATAATGGTATAGTACAATATAATATATAATACTAATATTGTGCTATGGTAGTAATATAATATATTGTATTTACATATTACTTGTAAGCCGCTCTGAGCCCCCTTCAGGGTGAGAAGGGTGGCATATAAATGTCGTAAATAAATAAATATTGGGGAAAGTGATACTAACTAATTTTATCTCACTCCTCGCTTTGCCCGATCTTCCCAGCCAAATTGCTGAGGAAGCATACCATAATCCTCTAGTAGTCTTGAGCTGAGATTAGAAGCTGGCAGAGATTTACTCGGTATCCCCCATTAGATCTCTTCCATTTGAAAGAGACACCCCTTTGGCATCATAAACAATCTGTTTCTGTTGCCAAGTGACCCCAAGAGGACCAAGCAAAGAGAGAGGTATGGATTCTCTTTAACCTGGACCCTGAAGCACAAAAAGACAGGGGCATATCATCCCAACGAGGTTATTACTCAAGTGTAGAGTTGGGATGAGGCTGGCGGATGCTAGAGTGTAATGCTGTTTTGTAAATTTAATATAAGGACGGTGTGCATACTTCACAAGCATGAGAGAGTTGGTCCAATATTTTTTAACTCAAGAGTTGCAGACCAGTCAGACCGTTCATTAAAGTATTTATATGCTGCTTTATCTAGGAAAATCTCAAGGATAAGCACATATAAAATCAATTTAAAAGATTTCAAAACGCTAAGTTTGCATCTACAATGTAGAATTAGTGGAATGTAGAATTTAACACTATTATAACTGCCACAACTCAATGCTACAGGATCCTGAGAGTTGTAATTTACAAGGTATTTAGACTTCAATGTGTTGTCAAAGCTTTCATGGCTGGAATTACTGGGTTGCAGAGTTTTCCAGGTTTGTTGACCATGTTCCAGAAGCATTCTCTCCTGATGTTTCTCCCACATCTATGGCAGGCATCCTCAGAGGTTCTGAGGTCTGTTGGAAACTAGGCAAGTGGGGTTTATATATATTTGGAATGTCCAGGGTGGGAGAAAGAACTCTTGTCCGCTTGAGGCAAGTGTGAATGTTGCAATTGGCCACCTTGATTAGCATTGAATGGCCTTCCAACCTGACTGGTTGCTGTCTGGGGATCCTTTGTTGGGAAGTGTTAGCTGGCCCTGATTGATTCTTGTCTGGAATTCCCGTTTTTTTTTAGTGTTCCTCTTTACGTACTGTCGTAATTTTAGAGTGTTTTTAATATTGGTAACCAGATTTTGTTCATTTTCATGGCTTCCTCCTTTCTATTGAAATTGTCCACATGCTTGTGGATTTCAATGGCTTCTCTGTGTAGTCTGACATGGTGGTTGTGAGAGTGGTCCAGCATTTCTGTGTTCTCAAATAATATGCTGTGTCCAGGTTGGTTCATCAGGTGCTCTGCTATGGCTGACTTCTCTGGTTGTGTTCGTCTGCAGTGCCTCCTAACAATGTTACTTTTTTCCAGTTCCCTTTCTTGGAAAACAAATCCCAGAGACCTCACAACCTCTGAGGATGCCTGCCATAGATGTGGGCGAAACGTCAGGAGAGAATGCTTCTGGAACATGGCCATACAGCCTGGAAAACTCACAGCAACCCACTATTTAGACTTCTCTGTTAAGGAATGCTGGTGCCTCACTAAACTACAAATCCCAGAATTCCATAGCATTGAGCCATGGCCGTTAAAGTGGTGTTAATATTGCATTCATTCTACAGTGTAGAGCTAGCCATAGAAATAATTTAACAGTTTAAAAGAATATTACGCAAGTAATAAACATACTGGATGGACTGAAAACCAAAATATAAAGGGGGAAATGTCTTAACTCACCAAATTCCATTTATACTGTTTTCTTGCAAAGAGTGTTTGTCTCAAGAGAAAGGCCTTTATTATATGTGCAGTCAACTGTGAACACTAGAAAATTATAATGTTCAGTGGTGCTTCTCTGCACTCTTAGACATTTTCTTCTACCATGGGGCAGGAGATGGAACAGGGCTAAAAACAGTCTGCTTTTTGTGTATTGATTTTAGCCCTTTTATGAATGCTTGAAACAGGCTGTTGTCTAATATGGTTTCAGATGGTTTTTACATAATGGAGAGAGTGGGAGGCACAAGAAAAGTCTTTTCTGTGCCTTTGCAAAGGGGCCCTTTCTGGCTTTTGGTGATCAGGGTGGATCAGAATTGGAGAAGAGCAACTCAACGGTGGGATGGACTTCAAAACCTCCCAGGCAAACCCCTCGACCATTGACAGCCCAGACTGTTTGGTCACCTTGAGATTCTTGACAGGCACCGTAGGGTCGGAGAAGAAGCTTTGGCGGAAAGTGATCTCAATGTCTGCCTCTTTGACACGCTCCTCCAAGTCATCCAAAGTCTGTGGGGATACAAAAGGAGACAGCATGACAACAAAAGAGCAGGGATAGTGTTTCAGTCGATGGCCAACACTAAAGTAGGGGAACTCACAGTTAAGAGTTAAGGTTTTCACAACAGCAGCCCAGCTAAGTGAGTATGCTACAGGGTGGGTAACTGCAAACAGTATAGAGGTCTGTTGGAACTAGGAAAATGGGTTTATATATCTGTGGAATGACCAGGGCATATAAACACAGATATATAACCCCATTTTCCTAGTTCCAACAGACCTCGCTACCTCTGAGGATGCTTACCATAGATGCAGGCAAAATGTCAGGAGAGAATGCCTCTAGAACATGGCCATATAGCTAAAAAAAAAACCCTACAATAACCCAGTAGCAGGTATTGTCGAAGGCTTTCATGACTGGAATCACTGGATTGCTGTGAGTTTTCCGGGCTGTATGGCCATGTTCCAGAAGCATTCTCTCCTAAAATTTTGCCCACATAAGAGGTTGAGGGGTCTGTTGGAAACTAGGAAAGTGGGGTTTATATATATATCTGTGGAATATCCAGGATGGGAGAAAGAACTCTTGTCTGTTGAGGCAACTGTGTTGCAATTGGCTACCTTGATTAGTATTGAATGACCTTGCAGATTTAAAGCCTGTCTGCTTCTGCCTGAGGGAATCCTTTGTTGTCCACTAGCATGTGGGCAATTTTAACAGAAAGGAGGAAACCATGAAAATGAACAAAATTTGGCTAGCAGTATTAAAAAACTCTAAAATCAGGACAGTAAATAAATAAGTACACTATAAAAACCCTAAAAAAAACCCAGGGGAATTCCAGTCATTAAAGAACTAGGGCCAGGTAACACTTCCCAACAAAGGATTACCTCAGACAGGAAGCAGCCAGGCTTTTCTTTCTTTCTTTCTTTCTTTCTTTCTTTCTTTCTTTCTTTCTTTCTTTCTTTCTTTTACTTACCTTATTTATACCCCACCTTTCTTAACCCTGTAGGAGACTCAAGGCGGCTTACATGTATAGGCAACGATTCAATGTCATGTAAACATACATATATAGTAAAGTAAACATATATTAAAATGATTAAAAACCAACATATCAAACTTTAAAACACTATTTAAAATCATGTTATCCAAAATCATAGTCTTTGTAGCTGCAAGGCCATTCAATGCTAATCAAGGTGGCCAATTGCAACATTCACAGTTTCCTCAAGCAGACAAGCGTTCTGTCTCCAACCTTGGACATTCCACATATATAAACCTCACTTGCCTGGCTTCCAACAGACTTCTCAACCTTTGAGGATGCCTGCCATAGATGTGGGTGAAATGTCAGGAGAGAATGCTTCTGGAAGATGACCATACAGCCTGGAAAACTCATAGCAAGCCAATGTAGCTGATAGTTTGGCCTTAAAGAGGCAGAATTCTGACTTGGAAATGTTTTAAAACCAATAACTGAGATTCCCAAGATTCTGTAGGAACGATGAACCATTCCCATTACCAAGCACACTTCACATTTATGGGCAACACTGTGCTCTCGCAATTTTTCTAAATGACTCTGGATGAAGACAAAGGGCTAAGAACAGATTTCATCTGAAGAAGAATGGCTCAACCCGGAGGGAGCTAGTGGAAATGTACCACAATGAGACACCGAGGACTTCAGCCACTTGCCTATTACAGTTTTGCACAAAAATAGCTTCATTTGCTTAACATTAGCATAAATGTGATGGACATTGGAACACAGCTGGTAGAAATGTTCCACTTCTTTCATAGTGCCTTTGTGCAATTTTCTTCGTCTGAAACTAGCAGTGGTAATTCTTCTTAGGACGTCTTGGTGAGAACCAAAGTTCTTTGGAGATTTTAGATGACATTTATTAAGATTCAGTAGGAAAAAAGGAGACCCAGAAATATACTTTCTGTCAAAGAGAGAGGAGATTAAAGGAATACTAAAGAGAGCCTTGCTTCCTCTCCTATCCCTTCTTACTCTTCTCTTTTTAACTTTGCATCTCCTAGCCCAACCCATCTCACTCTTCTCTCATGTATAACTTGTCTTCATAAGCTTCTTAGGGCAAAGATTTGTCTCCTCTCTAAATGCCACTGTCTCTGAACAAATCTTGCCAAGAAACCCCTATAAAAGGCTTGATGTAGGTCAGAAAAAACTTGAAGGCACCCAAAACCAAAATACTATATAACATTAATTAATATAACATTAACATTAATTCTAGTCATGTCCAACTCTGGAGAGTGGTGCTCATCTCCATTTCTAAGCCGAAGAGCCGGCATTGTCCGTAGACACTTCCAAAGTCATGTGGCCAGCATGACTGCATGGAGTGCTGTTACCTTCCTGCCATAGCACTGCCTATAGATTTACTCACATTTGCATCTTTTCAAACTACTAGGTTAGCAGGAGCTGGGTTAACAGCGAGAGCTCACTCCACTCCCTGGATTTGATCTGCCAACCTTTTGGTCAGCAAGTTCAGCAGCTCAGCAGTTTAACCTGCTGCGCCTTCAGAGGGCCCTATATAAAAATGGTAAAGTTAAGGTAAAAGTTTCCTCTTGACATTGACTAGTCATGTCCGAATCTGAGGGTTGGTGCTTATCTCCCTTTCTAAGCCAAAGAGCCGGCATTGTCCGTAGACACCTCCAAGGTCATGTGGCCAGCATGGTTGCATGGAGCGCTGTTACCTTCCCACTGAAGCACTGCCTATTGATATACTCACATTTGCATCTTTTCAAACTACTAGGTTGGCAGGAGCTGGGTTAACAGCGGGAGCTCACTCCGCTCCCTGGATTCGATCTGCCAACCTTTCAGTCAGCAAGTTCAGCAGCTCAGCGGTTTAACCCACTGTGCCTTCAGAGGGCCCTATATAAAAATGGTAAAGTTAAGGTTAAAGTTTCCTCCTGACATTAAGTCTAGTCATGTCCAAATCTGGGGAGTGGTGCTCATCTCCATTTCTAAGCCAAAGAGCTGGTATTGTCCGTAGACACCTCCAAGGTCATGTGGCCAGCATGACTGCACGGAGCACTGTTACCTTCCCGCTGAAGCACTGCCTATTGATTTACTCACATTTGCATGTTTTTGAACTGCTAGGTTGACAGGAGCTGAGCTAAGAGCGGGAGCTCACCCCGCTTCCCAGATTCGAACCACCAACCTTTCGGTCAACAAGTTCAACAGCTCAGCGGATGGGTTGTTGCAGGTTTTGTTGGGCTATATGGCCATGTTCTAGAGGCATTCTCTCCTGACATTTCACCTGCATCTATGGCAAGCATCCTCAGAGGTAGTGAGGTCTGTTGGAAACTAGGTTTAACCCACTGTGCCTTCAGGGACCCTATATGAACATGGCAGTCTGCATAAAAATGATTGTACTTTTCAAAAAGGATATTTCAGTTATGGTCTAGTCATGATAAGAACTGGAAATCTATTTTGAATGAAAAAAGAAAGCCCCACATTCGAACAAAGACCCCTTGGGTTTTAAGCAGTAAGCTTTAAGGTTGTGAGTTCACTTTACAGATGGGATCTTGGTGCTGTGTGAGAGTTGCATTTTGATAGCCTGCTGAAGTCTGGAAACTCAGAATATCAACTCAGGTAGATAGCTAACCCCTTCAAATCATTTACTGGCATACGGGAGGAAACGCAAATCTGCTAAGCAAAAATAGAGCCAATTAGCATAACATATTCAGTGAGACAGAGCTGGGTTGACACAAATTTGGAACATTCTGGTATAGATTCAGTAATAAAATGAGAGAACATCTTGGCTCTGAGTTAGAAGAAAAGGGACAGGAACAACATCCAGGGACAAAGCAAGGAAATACACGGGTGACTCCCTTTTGGGGCCCTCCCACACAGCCATATACATAGTCCTGATTATCAAAGCAGATAATCCACAAGATCTGCTTGGAACTGGATTATCTGAGTCATATAATCCAGTTCAATGTGGATTTTATACACCTGTGTGGAAGGGGCTTGATCTACTAGGAGCTCCTCTGAGGTCCCCTTCTTCTTATCATACTTTAGAGATTTAGGTTGCTGTGAGTTTTCTGGGTTGTATTGCCATGTTCCAGAAGCATTCTCTCCTGATGTTTCACCCACACCTATGGCAGGCATCCTCAGAGGTAGTGAGGTACGCTGGAAACCAAGCAAGTCAGGTTTTTATCTCTGTGGAATGTCCAGGGTGGGAGAAAGAACTCTTGTCTGTTTGGGGCAACTGTGAATGTTGCAATTGGCCACCTTGATTAGCACTGAAAGGCCTTGTAGCTTCAAAGCCTGGCTGTTTCCTGCCTGGTTGCATCCTTTGTTGGGAGGTGTTAGCTGGCCCTGATTGTTTCTTCTCTGGAATTTCCCCATTTTTTGAGTGTTGTTCTTTATTTACTGTCCTAAATTTGGAGACAAAAGTTCTTTCTCCCATCCTGGACATTCCACAAATATATAAGCCTTATTTGCCTAGTTTCCAATAAACCTCACAACCTCTGAGGATGCCTGCCACAGATGTGGGCAAAACGTCAGGAGAGAATGCTTCTGGCACATGGCCATACAGCTCGGAAAACTCACAGCAACCCAGTGCTTCCAGCCATGAAAGCCTTAATCAACTGTGTCCCTTGTATAAAATGGAAAAACCAAGGCTTGCTTTTTGATTATTGGATTGTGACTATAGAGTATGTGGATACGGAGGAATGACTGTTTTTCAAAGAATATAGAGCATGATTGATTTGTTTCCCTGTGATGGCCACAGTCTTAGCGAAAGGTGGGAAGTTTTGCCTTCCCTGCCTCTATGTCTCCAACAGATGTATGTTGCTTTTCCCCATAGACAAGAATAGCAACCATGCATCTATACAGGGAGAAAAAGAAATCAAGCAATGCACTTAAGGACAGTGTAGTTGTCATGAATAAATCTTCTCTTTCCTCCAGTGACTCCATTATCTGCAATATGGGATATGTTTACCCTCCTTAATATGCGGAGGGACACTGAAGTTCAGTGACTTAGCACATGCTTTGTATATCAGCTTCAGTTCCTAGCATCTCCAGTTCAAATGAGCAAGCATCAGGGAAAGGCTGTGCTTGAGAACCCAGAGGACTAGTGCCACACAAATTAAGCATTCGAGAAAACCCAGGTCCAGGAGCCAGATGCAGCCCCTTGGGCTCTTTTCTTGGGCTCTCCTTTCTCTCTCCTTTCTTCATTTCTTCCATCCATACACTCCTCTTCCCTTTCTTCCTTCTCTTTGTCCTTCCTCCTTCTCTTTCTTCCATCCTCCTCTTCCACCCTTTTGTCTTTCCTTCCTTCTCTCTTTCTTTCCTCCTTACTTACCTCCCTCCCTCTCTTATCTCCTCTTTCTCCTTCCATCCTTCCTTTCCTTCCACCCTTTTGTCCTTCCTTCCCTCTTTCCTCTCTCTTTTTCCTTCTTTTCTTCCTCCTTACTTACCTCCCTCCCTTACCTCTTTCCCCTTCCATCCTTCCTTCCCTCCCACCCTTTTGTCCTTCCTTCCCTCTTTCCTTCCTTTTTCTCCTTCCTTCCTTTTTGTCTTTCCTTCCTTCTCTTTCCTTCCTTCTCTCTTTCCTTCCACCTTACCTCCATCCCTTTCTCCCTCCCTCCCTCTTTCTCCTTCCATCCTGCCCTTCCTTCCTTTTGTCTTTCCTTCCTTCCTTCTCTCTTTTCTTCCTCCTTCCTTTCATTCCTTCCGTCCATCACCAAGCAGCCAGTCCTCTTAGCAGGGAGTGTTAGCATGCAGCCCCCAAGTTTGAAAGTTTGCCCATGCCTGCATTAGAGCATAAACCAGGTTTTTTGGGGGGTGGGGTGGGGGAATTATGCAGTCAATCCAATGTTTTTGGAATGCATGTCAGAGTAGCCTTAGCCAGCACTACCAAAAGTGAGGAATGCTGGGAGTTGCAATTCATCAGCAATCCTAATTCCCACTCCTGTGACAGAAGAATCAGCCATCTGGTTCAGCATACATCAGACTTAGATATGCTCTGTGTCACAGACTGCAGCCATCACTTTAATAGGAAGCCTGGATCATCAACCCTGTTCTGAAGTCAATGCTTAAATTGAGCTCTAGGGATAGGCTTTCATAAATTCAGATTGCAAGGGCAATTTCTCGGTCTTGTGGGCTACACAAGGGATAGGAATGCCATCATGAACAGGTTCTGGGGTTGATGTTCTGGGATCTGCTGGGAATCATTGGACGTATATAAGTGTGGGGTGGAATTTGAGGGTCAGGGATCCATACCGAGGTAAACACCTCTGTAGTCTGCTGTATGGTAGCAATCTTCTTCCAACCCCACTTCTTGAAGAGCTGCACACGCGTCGGGTTGTGCAGCGTGGCTGAGGGGTGCGTGCGGAAGAAGGTGGGGAAACGCTGCCGGTTGGACAACGCTGGAGAGCTGGAGCCGTAGGAGAGCTGAAAGGAAGCAGAGGTCAGAGGCACAGCTAAGTAAGGAAAAGGCCAACGTTTGACCTCACCTAATTGTGAGGTCAAGATTTCCCATCTGTCCCACCTACACCCACATTTCACAAAAGAACAGAAATCTGACTCTGTGCCAGAGATTGGGAAATCCTAGAATCCTCCTGTCTAAACTAGTGAAAAAAGGACTTTTTTCAAGCTATCTGTGACACCAAAGCCTTTCTGATCCTACCTGCTGTATTAAGAGCCTACTTCAGAACCAGTGCCAAACAGAATAAGCACTAGGAGATACATCAAAGGCATAGTCTATCTTTTGTACAATAGCCTCCAACTGACTTCTAGAGATGCTGCTGTGGAGACTCCACGGATTCATCTAAATTCCTTATCCCCTAATCTTAGATATATGGTGAGCACACTGATTTAACTCACAATTGAGAGAAATGCTCAGAGGCATTTTCCTCATATATTTCAGATCAAGAAAACAGACTGTTGGGTTGAGTCCTAGTTCGAATGGACACCTGCCTATCCCATAATGCCCAGGGTCAAAGTACATGCAATATATACAACGATGAAGCTTGCTCACCACAATGAGGTTCCACATGCGTGCTGCCTCAGCGACCAGAGTGGAAACACTGCTGCACCCGGGCATGAGGATGATCTTGATGGGGTCATTGTAGAGCAGCTCATAGAGGAATTTGGTGGCCACTCCAGGTTCACACTGCAGGTGGGGTAAAGAGAGGGAAGTCCTGTTAGCAATGTGTACATAGTGTGCACATACTCCTGCATACTCCCCAGTTGCACATACTCCTGCATACTCCCCAGTTGGAGTTCAGAAGAAAAGAAAAACAGCAGGAGACTATGAGGAAAAGCTTATAGAAAGTGCCCCAACCTCTTATTTGTTTTTAAGCCAAATGACATAATCCATACAGAAGCAAAATAACCTTAACTTAAATAATCCAGCTACAGTTTAATTGTGGTCTACAGGATAAACCAGGTATGGGCAAACTTTGGCCCTCTAGGTGTTTTGGACTTCAACTCCCACAACTCCCACTATCGGCTGTTAGGAATTGTGGGAGTTGAAGTCCAAAACACCCGGAGGGCCAAAGTTTGTCCATGCCTGGGATAGACAGAAACAGACAGGTTACTGCTTAATATGGAAAGATGAAACTAGGAAGGAGTGAGTTCGCTGTTAAACTTCAGCGAGCATGAAAAAGGATTTGCTCCTAAAACTGATGGTGTGGATAAAGGAGCAACTTGATGAATTGTTGTTGTTGTGTGCCTTCAAGTAGGTTCTGAGTTATGGCAACCCTAAGGGGAATCTATCACAGAGTTTTCTTTGCAGGGTTTGTTTGGAAGGGAATTGCCTTTGATTCACAGACAGTGTGTCTTGCTCATTGGCACCTATTGCATTTCCTTGGCCAGAGAGAGATTTGAACCCTGCTCTCCTGTGTGCTGGTTCAACACTCAGAGCACTGCATCATGCTGGCTCCTAGCTTGATGAACAGAGAGGGAAGACTTTAAGGAGGGCTGTCATGTAGACACTACATGACATGCAGTGTTTTTCCGAATGAAGCAGAGAGTGTAGGGATACCAAGGTGCTTGTTTATAAAGCCATTGTCCTCCCAACCCTGCTTTATGCCTGTGAAACATGGTCTGTCTACAGACATCATATGCAACTTCTGGAACGATTCCATCAGCGCTGCTTTCGAAAAATCCTCTTGGAAATACAGGCGGACAAATGTGCTAGAAGAAACAAAGACCACCAGCAGTGAAGCAATGCTCCTCCACCAGACCGCCACCAACTCTGTTGGATTGGCCACATTGTCCGAATGCCTGATCACAGTCTCCCAAAGCAGTTACTCTACTCCAAACTCAAGAACGGGAAACAGAATGTTGGTGGACAGGAAAAGAGATTTAAAGATTGGCTTAAAGCCAATCTCAAAAACTGTGGCAGAGACACCTAGAACTGGCCCTTGAGTTCTCTAACTGGTGGTCAGCTGTGACCAGCAGTGCTGCAGAATTTGAAGAGGCATGAATGGAGGGTGAAGGGGAGAAATGTGCCAAGAAGATGTGTCAGGCCAACCCTGACCAGGACCTCCTTCCGTCTGGAAACCAATGTCCTCACTGCGGGAGAACATGCGGATCAAGAACAGAGCTCCACAGCTATCTACGGACCCACCACAAAGACACCACATCTGGAAGACATTCATCCTTGAGCTATGAGGGATCACCTAAGCAAAGTAAGTAAGTAATATAGAAAGTCTCACTCTGAATTCTGGGCATCTCCAGGTAGAGTCTGAGACTGTGAAGAGCAGCTCCCCTTCTGATATGTTGGTCTTCAACTTTCACCATCTCCTAGCTAGCACTAGGTTGGGGAAGATTACTATAGTAGTCAACACTAATGGATATTGAGCAATAGCATGATTCAGAGGTGGTTTCTTGCATTTCCTGCCTAGGACTGATGATGGAAAGAGAAGGATACAATGGGGAGCTAACTGCAGGTGTATCTCCTGTCAAATTGACTCCTGACGTCCTATATTCCCAGCCCATTCAAAACATATTAGCTCATGTACCTAAAATGCCTCAATTAACTGCTCTGTCCATATCTGTGGAATCAGAGCAATGCTCCATTATGGGCCAAATATTTTGGGTCTGATGTTGGGGAAGGCATTTCTGTGTGTGTTTGTATGTGTAGGAGGATGCTCATGGTGGAGAGAAAGATAAGGATCTTTATTTTTTAAAACTGAACATTCGGTTTGAAGCAATGGAAGCATTGAGCTTGGATCTGCATTTAGGCACACAATGAAGTCCCTGGATTATTTTTACAAAAAGATAAACAACAGATCTGGATCCTTGCCAGGGCTTTGAATAGGTATAGGCACAGAGGTCTTTGGGGGACTAGACTATATCCCATGCCACCACTGTGTAAGATAAAATGGAGAAAAAGTAAACATAAGGGTCATTAAGGCTGTATTTTTATTAGGAAATAGACCATCAAAGGATAGATCTAGTCTAGCATTCTTCCCCACAGTGTTTGATCAATCAGATTGCCTCTAAATATGCCTACGCTTCCACAAGCAGAGAATTATGAGAGATCTCACCTTCCTTTGTGCTCTTATACACTGATTTTACACTGAAACTGCAAGAGAACAGTGTTCCCTTACCTAGCACCCTTTAGATCAGGCATGGGCAAACTTGGGGCCTCCAAGTGTTTTGGACTTCAATTCCCACAATTCCTAACAGCCGGAGTGGAAGTTGAAGTCCAAAACACTTGGAGGGCCGAAGTTTGCCCATGCCTGCTCTACAACTCCCATAAACCCTGCAAGCTTATAGGGTTCCTTTTCATGTCAGGAGCAATTTGAGAAACTGCAAGTTGCTTTTGGTGTGAGAGAATTGGCTGCTTGCAAGGATGTTGCCCAGGGGAGGCCCGGATATTTTGATGTTTTACCATCCTTGTGGGAGGCTTCTCTCATGTCCCCGCATGGAGAGCTGGAGCTGACATTGAGAGCTCATCCACGCTCTCCCCAGATTTGAACCTCCAACATGTTGGGTTTAACCCATTGCGCCACTGGGGGATCTTAAGCTTATGGTGACCAGATAGATATTAAAGCTCTTGCAGTGCAGAAAAGGGCCACTAAAACGATCAAAGGACTGAATTAACTGCCCTGTAAGGAAAGGTTATAACACTTTATAACCTTTATAGCGCTTTAGATGAGTAAAGTGTAAAAAACTATACAGTCTGGCAAAAACAAGAATAAACATTTCTCTTTCTATGTCTCACCATTCTAGGATGTGAGATCATGCACCAAATCTAACTGGTGAGAGATTTTAGGCAGATAAAAAGAAGCAATTTTTTGCACACTGCATAAACTGTGGAATTCACTCCCACAAGATGTGGCTAAGGCTTTAAAGAAGGATAAAGTAAATTAATAGAGATTTGACACCTCTTTGGGTACTGGTCACATAGAATCATAGAGTTGGAAGAGACCTCATGGGCCATCCAGTCCAACCCACTGCCAAGAAGTAGGAAAATTGTATTCAATGCACCCCCGACAGATGGCCATCCAGCATCTGTTTAAAAGCTTCCAAAGAAGGAGCCTCCACCACACTCCAGGGCAGAGAGTTCCACTGCTGAACAGCTCTCACAGACAGAAAGTTCTTCCTAATGTTCAGATGGAATCTCTTTTCTTATAGTTTGAAGCCATTGTTCCGTGTTCTAGTCTCCAGAGCAGCAGAAACCAAGCTTGCTCCCTTCTCCCTATGACTTCCCCTCACATATTTATACATGACTATCATGTCTCCTGTCAGCCTTCTCTTCTTCAGGCTAAACATGCCTAACTCTTTACGCGGTTCCTCATAGAGCTTGCTCTCTGGACCCTTGATCATTTAGTTGCCCTCCTCTGGACACATTCCAGCTTGTCAATATCTCTATTCAATTGGTGGTATATATAATCACAAGTATGAAGGACACAGCTTTACATAACTTTATGTAAATTTATATAAGTTTCAAGCAGATGATGAATATTTTTGAAATGGTTCAAGGTTTTTTATACCTCAGCATAATCAATCAGAGCAGTGACTGCAGCCAAAAAAAATCAGAAGATTGGGGTTTGGGAGGGCAGCTAAGAGAAAAATACATCACTAAATACTGCACTAAACATAGGATGGTTCATGTCATTATATTTCCCATCTCTATACAGGCAGTCCCTGAGTTACAGGCATCTGACTTACAAATGTCTCCTAGTTACAAACGGGTTTGCGACAACAGGAAGTGAGATAAATCCACTCCTAAAAGAGTAATCGTGGGGAAAAGGGATCTCCACTGAAACTTTATTACCAATTCTTGCTTCCACAACAAGCCACATTTTTAAAATCTAATTATCACAGGGACAGAAAGTGAGGTGAAATCTCCTAAACAAGGGCACAGACAACAAAACAAACACCACAGGGATCTTAACCCTTCCCTGTGCTATACAAAGCTTTATACATACAAACAGAATTTGGCTGGAGTTACATTGAAAAATGTACCTGTTCTGACTTACAAACAAATTCAACTTAAGAACAAACCTACAGAACCTATCTTGTTCATAACTTGGGGACTGGTTCTGAAAGTTGAGCAATGAAAAAAAGATAATAGAAACTGAATTGTGAATGTGTGCACGTAGCATAGGTGTCCTTTCACAAACAGCTTTAACCCACAGTCCTGAGGAGCCACCAGGACACTCCCTCCAAGGACATTGCAGGTCATAGCAGGTGCCATGAACATGTAGCCCAAACCTGCCAGTGTCCTCCTCAAACACCATACTGCCCACCACCCAAGTGAAGGCTTTCATTCGGGGACAATTTCATGCTAGATTTTCTGTTTTGCCTCCAAAGTGGACACCCCAGGATTCCATGGGTGTGGAATTTGCATGACCCCACCCACTGCCTTTCCCATAACCCTTTACTACTCTTCCCTATGGCACACAGCAAACAGGAATTGACCAGCAACTATAGAGGTTTGAGGGAAATTGACCTTGATTTATAGGAGTTGTAGTTCACCTACATCCAGAGAGCACTGGGAACCCCTGGGAATCTGGGAGTTGTAGTTCACCCTTATCCAAAGAGCACTAAACCCAACCCATGACAGATCTGGACCAAACTTGACATATAGACCCAACATGGCCTACTGAGCATATAGGTGGGGTTTGAGGGTGATTGCCCTGAGAATCTGGGAGTTGTAGTTCACCCTTATCCAGAGAGCACTAAACCCAGCCAATGGTGGATCTGGACCAAACTTGACACACAGACCCAACATGGCCAACTGTGCATACAGGCAGGGTTTGGGGGTGACTGTCCTGGGAATCTGGGAGTTGTAATTCACCCTTATCCAGAGAGAACTGAACCCAGCTGACGATGTATCTGGACCAAACTTGACACACAGACTCAGCATGGCCAACTGTGTATACAGGCGGAATCTGGGGGTGATTGCCGTGGGAATCTGGAAGTTGTAGTTCACCCTTATCCAGAGAGCACTGAGCACAGTCAACAATGGCTATAGACCAAACTTAAGTGATATTACCTAACATCCTAAAACAAAATATGCCTTCTTCTAATAACCTGATCACCACTGGGTCCCCAAGCTAGTACAAAATGGAATTGGTCCTAAAGCAAATAGACTTGGACTCATCCTAGAAGCCAAGATGACTAAGCTGTGACTGTCATACTTTGGCCATATCATGAGAAGAGATGGCTCACTAGAAAAGACAATGATGCTTGGAAAGGTGGATGGCAGTACGAAAAAAAGGAAGACCGCATTACAACTGGATAGACTCAACCTGGGAAGTGATGGACCTGAGTTGGCACAACCTGAGCGGAGTGGTTGAGGACAAGGAGATTTAGAGGTCTCTCATTCATAACATGGCCATAAGTTGTAGTCAAGTCGAAGGTAATTAAGAACAACAAATCAAGGGCAGTATGCCCCTGTGTGTCATTTGCTGACAAATAAGAGATGGATGGTGCAATTGCCCTTGTGTGCTTTGGGCAGGCTTCCAAGAGGCCCATCAGTGATTGGCTCTGGATGAACAGACTTATGGGCTACATAGTCCCCGAGTCCAATCCATCATGGCTCTTCTTTTCATCCATGAACAGAGAAGGCACCATGGGGGAGAAGGCTAGCTACAGTGGGTAACAGCAGAGAAGCAGGAAAGGGGATCTGATGCTTTCCAGGCAGTTGGTCAGAGTGCTGGTGTCAAGATAGCAGCCAATTGACTTCCTACCTTGTCCCACTCCATTCTGAAGGACTAAAGATGCAACAGATGCCTCCCTTGCTTCTCTTCTCACCCTCCCCTCTCCATAATTTCTTCTTTACCCTCTACCTTTTCCCCATTTAACCCCGGCCCTGTTGTGTCTCCCTACGGACAAGCATGTTAACCATCCCACTCGCAACTTCTTTCTCAGCCCCTCCGCCCTCCATCCTGCTCCTGGCTGTGCGCCTCCACCGCAAGGGGATGATGAATTATTCAGGGCATTGCCGCCCGGGAAAGAGGATCAGTTTCTATGGCAACCCCATCGGCAGGCGCTGCCACGGCAACCTGTCAGCGCCAGGGAGCGGGACTTCATTTTGGAGGGGGGGGGGCACACACAAAGGCAATGCAGGGGGGTTTGGGGGTGACTTGGAAGAAGGAGGGAGTGAAAGGGAGAAGATGGAGAAGAAGAAGGGAACAGAGGGGATATACATATTCAGGACTTTGGATAGGAACAAGGATGGAGGAATGGATATGGAGGTTATGATTAGAGAGAAGTAAAAGGCCAAACAGAGGTTGGTCTGGGAAGTATTTATGGAAGCCCTGGCTGCAAAACAGAGCATAGGGCATGACAGATGAATAAATAGCAGCTGTTAATTCATAGGGATGTTGCAATGGGAATGCTGGTGCGGGTTACAATGTACGCCCGTGGATTACCGGGAACATGGAAAGGATATGCCAAGCGTAGGAATCGCCAGACAGAGAGTGGGAAGGCATGCAGGTTTGGTGGAGGGGGTTGCAGAGAGAGGTTTAGGGGTGTTTCACTTTGTTCAAGTCATAAAGAGGGGTGACAGGGCAGGCGGTAGCTGCAGCAGCGGCTGCAAAGCATGAACTGCAAACTCGAGGGTGCTGCAATATGGGTATTTTTGGAAAACATGCACACACCTCATGAACAAGCCAGAGGCAACGCAACTAATCCATAAGCGCCAGCCACTGAGAGAAGAAAGGAAAAGGGTCCATGATAAAAATAATGGAGCAGGTTCTTGGGTTCGATTTTCCCATTTGGGGAGGCAACACGGAGTATAATTGCTGCAACTTATGAGATCTGAAGCTCCACTTCAATAGGATTACTAGCACTGGCGATGAAAGCCAGGAGTGTGATATGGCTTTGGTCCCAGGCAATACTTGGCTGGATAAGGATGTCCTAGAAAGCTTAAGCCATGGAGTGAGTACTGTTCTGACCTTAACTCAAGTGCCTCTTCCTGAGGCAAAGTTTGGTAATCAGCCATGAAGAGTCAAATGATGTTCCAAGTCTGAAGCCAGCACAGAGAATATGGCAACAGAACTGAGCAAGAGCCCAATAGACTGGGTTGCCATTTCCTTCCTCTGAAATATAGCCTAGTTTTCCTTAGCCTTACTCAGATCGGCTTCTAAGATCAGATGGGATTTGATGCCTTTAGGGCATTGCAACCATTGTGTGTGAAAGTGTCTTCAAGTTGCTTGTCATCTTTTGGTGACCCCGTGAAATCTCAGTGATATCTTAGGCAAGGAATACTCAGAGATGGTTTTATCAGTTCCTTCTTCTGAAATACAGCCTAAACACCTCACAGCAGCCTCCATTCATGTCCAAACCAAGGTTATCCCTGCTAAGCTTCCAAGATCAGGTGGGATCTGGTGTCTTTAGGGTATTTAGACATATGTGAAAACAATTATGATTGATATATAGGAATACTTAGAGA
Organism: Anolis sagrei ordinatus; assembly: GCF_025583915.1. NCBI lineage: Eukaryota > Metazoa > Chordata > Lepidosauria > Squamata > Anolidae > Anolis > Anolis sagrei. Next base: position 286,773,773 of record NW_026845477.1, on the reverse strand, counting down.
TGTTTTTGTCAGTTCCTTCTTCTGAAATACAGCCTAAACACCTCACAGCAGCTTCCATCCATGTACAAACCAGGGCTGTCCATGCAAAGCTTCCAAGATCAGATGGGATATGGTGCCTTTAGGGTATTTATACATACTTGAAAACAATTGTGATTAATACATAGACAAGAGAATGTCAAGTCCAAAGGGACGCGAAACAATGGCTTCAAACTACAAGAAAGGAGATTCCATCTGAACATGAGGAAGAACTTCCTGACTGTGAGAGCTGTTCAGCAGTGGAACTCTCTGCCCCGGAGTGTAGTGGACTCTTTCTTTGGAAGCTTTTAAACAGAGGCTGGTTGGCCATCTGTCTGGGGTGCTTTGAATGC
>NW_026845477.1:286696893-286771963 GCF_025583915.1 Anolis sagrei ordinatus | reverse complement strand
GGGAAGAGAGTATTCGTTATACACAGCGAGTTTTCCTGGCAAAATTCTATCAGCCTGCGTCTCGCTTCATTTTGTTCTCCCAGACCATGCTCGCCTGTGATCCCAGTTGTCATTTGACTTCCCACCTTAGCATTCCAGTCTCCTGTAATGAAAATCATGTCTCTTTTTGGTGTATTATCCAGTAGGTCCTGCAGATCCTCATAGAACTGATCTACTTCTGCTTCTTCAGCAGCTGTGGTTGGGGCGTATATTTGGATCACTGTAATGTTGAAAGGCTTTCCTTGCACTCGAATTGAGATCATTCTGTCATTTTTTGGGTTGTATCCAAGCACCACTTTAGCGAATTTCTTATTAATTATGAAGGCTACTCCATTTCTTCGATGTTCCTCTTGTCCGCAGTAGTAGATCTGGTGGTCATCTGATGTGAAGTGGCCCATTCCAGTCCATTTCAGTTTGCTGACCCCCAGAATGTCTATCTTTAGTCTTGACATCTCACCAATAACAACATCCAATTTGCCCTGGCTCATAGATCTTACATTCCAGGTTCCTATGGTGTGTTGGTCTTTAGAGCATCGGATTCGTCGTTCACCTCCAGTACCGTCGGCCGCTAGCCTTCCTTTCGGCTTTGAGCTAGCTGCGTCATCACATCTGGGGCTAGTTGAACTTATCCTCTGCTCCTCCCCAGTAGCATTTTGGCCATCTTCCGACCTGGGAGTCCCATCTTCCAATGGCATACCGACATATCCCTGGTTGTACTGGTCCATTTAGTTTTCTTGGCAAGGATACTGGAGTGGTTTGCCATTGCCTTCCCCAGGGATCACGCTTGGTCTGACCTCTCTGCCACGACCGTCCCGTCTTGGGTGTCCCTTCACGGTTTCGCTCATGACATCATTGAGGTGCTCAAGCTCCAGCGCCCCGACAAGGCGGTGATCCTTTGCTGGAGAGAACATTGGTGTCAATGGTGTCAAATGGTGTCAAAATGCATAAAAATGGTGTCAAAATGCATAAATTCTACATTGTAGGGTACACGCACCCTAGGTCAGTATCATGCCATTTTTTAAAAAATCCTTACTAAAAAGCCATAGTAATTCTTGACTGCTGCTAGTTGGGGTTTGTCCCAGAGATGACAGTACTCGTTAGGTAGTAAATTTTAAGAAGAATGGCTTTAATGACATACTCAAGCAATCCCACATCATCAAGATGTTGTGATCCATGCAAAAGCTGAGGAACGGATCATCTAAACATCTAAGACAGTGGATCTCAACTTGTGTGTCCCCAGATGTTTTGGCCTTCAACTCCTAGAAATCCTAATACAGTAGAGTCTTGCTTATCCAACCCTCACTTATCCAACATTCTGTAATATCCAATGCAGTCCAGAGTGGGATAAAGAAAGAACCCTTCTCTGTTTTGGTGCTAAATTCATAAACACAGTAATTACTATATAACATTACTGTGTATTGAACTGCTTTTTTCTGTCAATTTGTTGTAAAACATGATATTTTGGTGCTTAATTTGTAAAATCATAATGTAATCATAAGGCTTTCCTTTAATCCCTCCTTATTATCCAACACTTTTGCTTATCCAATGTTCTGCCGGCCCATTTATTTTGAATAAGTGAGATTCTACTGTAGTTGGTAAACTGGCTAGGAGTTGTAGGCACAAACACCTGGGGATCCACAGGTTGAGAACCACTGGTCTAAGTCATGCTATCTACAGCTGACCAATGGTAGAACTCTTCCAAGCTCTGAGCAATATAGACAATAGTTAAGGCCAGCCTGAAGGTAAATAGTAATCTAGGCAAAGAGCACCTGTTGTTCCATTTCAGATCACTTTTGCAGCTGTTACAGAATGGCTATACCATAGTCAAGGTATAGCCATACCATAGCCATATCTTCTCCTGATTCCACCCACCCAACTGCAGAAACAAGCAACGTCCACCTGTAAATTGCAAAAGAAACACGAGTTCATTGATGAAAGTTTGTTGTGGGGGATAGTTCCCAAACAACCTGTAGAAGAACTTGAAAAGAAGAGGTGAAAGGCACTCCTAGAATAGACCTGTCAACAAACACTGAGCCATTCAACTGAACTTGACTTTTCAGCTTGGTGACCAGGACAAATGTCCAGCTTATCACCACTGAGCCTAGCACTATTGACTTTGCTCTAAACTCCACTATCATCAATCACCCAGTTCTTCCCAGGTAGTTCTATCCCTGCAGGCACAATCTTCTGCATATTTGCTAGAGGACTGATCCTACTTTTCTCTCTTATGTGCTTCCTTCCTCCTCTGGACATTCGTTATCCCTGCCAGCAAGTCTCTCAATAAATACAGAGCATTTCCATGTGTGTCTCAACAGGACTCTTCATTTCACAACCCACAAGCGGAGCCTCCTAATCAGCCCCACTTCTTCCCAATTTTGCATCCCAAACCTCCTTTTCACCTTGCTGCTGTGTCAGAGCACAGCACTCCCCCAAAGCCCCCTGCAACCCCTTTCTATGACAAGGCACTCTTCTCCATAGTCTCTGACACATCTCTGTGGCATCACCTCCCTATGAAGTTCCTCACGACTTGACTCCCTTTGGCATCCAGCGAGTTTGGCTGTGCTGTCCTGACAGCTGACAGGGCTGCAAAGGATGTCTATGAGAGACTGCTATGGACCAACATGATAGCAAGGTGAAAAGGGGAAACTGAGTAGAGAACAGAGTCCTCAAATTTCCCATCTCTCACTTCTCAAGGGCCTTAGTGATTCACCTAGTTCAGTCCCTTTCCTCACTCTTCAATCTTCCACTCTGCCTGAATGTTGTCCTGATCAGTGAACCTTCACCCTCGCTTGCCACCCTCACCTACTTTCAAGGTTGTTTTTTCCACTATCATCTATTTCTCCTTCTTCCTATGGACCTCCTAACTAGAAAGAGAAACACTCCTCAGACAGGCAACCTTAACTGGTGCAGCCCTGTATTTTGTGTCAGTAGAAGTGGGCAGAACGCATACAGGAGACCTCAAAAAACAACCCTAAGTGTGTGATGCCTATACCTTCATGCCTAGGAGGGCTCACTTCTCTTCTCAGCTGCACTTAGCCATGAGGCAGAACAGCTACCCAACAGAGATCTGCTAAAGCTCAAAGCAGAAGATTTCCACACTTGGGCACAAAAAAATCCACTGGTTCACTCTGATCAAGTCACACTCTCTCAGCCCTGGAAAATCCTGTGAAAACCTTGTGGTCTCTATAAGTCAGAAAGGTCTTGAAGGCACACAACAGAATTGGGGATTCCTTCTTCCAATGAATCATAGAATCCTAAAATAGGAAGACAACAAGGGCCATCCAGTCCAACCCCATTCTGCCATGCAGGAAAATACAATCAAAGCACTCCTGATAAATGGCCATCCAGGCTCTGATTAAAAACCTCCAGAGAATGATGGGGGCACCTCAACTTCCTAACCTCTAATAAAACCAGGTTCAACAGCACAGAAAATGGGAAGACTTTGAAGCCCTGGCCCACAACATCAGCCTCCTTATCACCCACCCTGACCGAACACACTGGGTGACCCTAGGCAAGTCACTCTCTCAACCTCAGAAAACCCTGCGATAATGTTTGGATTGACATAAGTCAGAATTGTCTTGGAGGCACGCAGCAACAATTAATAAGGGGACACACTCTCCAAATGATGGGGGCATCTCCACTTCCAAACTTCCAATAAAACCCTGACAGAAAGTGGAAAGACCTTGGAACCCTAGTCCATCCCATCAACCACAAAAACTACTGGGTGATCCTGGGCAAGTCACACTCTTTTAACCCTAGAAAACTCTGTGAAAATCTTTGGGTTGCCATAAGTCTTGAAAGAAGACAGCATAAATGATGAGAGATTTCTCCCAATAACAGGAGCACCCCCCCTAGTTGACCTCCAAGAAAATCAGTTTTAACAGTGCCAGAAGCTGGTAAGACCTTTGAGCACCAGCTCACAGTATCAGTCGCCTTGACTCCAGTTGGAGAAAAACCCCTGGGTGACTCTGGACTAGTCACATTCCCTCAGCCACCTTGTGAAAACCTTGAGATTTCTTCTCCCAATGATGCAGGGTATCCCCAGTTCCAAACCTCCAAGAAAACCAATAATAATAACAATAATAATGCAAACTTTATTTATAAACCACCCTCTCCCCCCAAGGGGACATACAAAAAAGGCAAATGTCCAATGCCCAAACACATACAAAAACATTACAGTAATGCTACATAATACTAAATAACAACAACAATAATGTCAACAACACAGATGGTGGAATGACCTTTATGCCCCACCCCACAGCATCATCCACAAAAACTATTGGATACCCTCAAGTATGTCACACTCTCTCAGCCCCAGAAAAAAACCTTGTGAGTACCTTAGGATCCCCTCTTGCAATGATGGGAATCTAATGGATGACCCTGAGTGTGTCACGCTCCTTCATCCCCAGAAAACTTTCGGATAGCCATAATTTGGAAAGGTCTTGAAGGCACAAAAAACCAAATCATAGGGTCATCCTTTCTCCCAATGATGAGGGGTATCCCTTCCCCCTTTCCCCAACCTCTAAGAAAATCAAACTCAATCATGACAGATGGTGGAACAACCTTTGTGAGCTGCCCTGATGTTGTGAGCCTCCCTGAATCTCCTTTGGGGTGAGAAGGACGGGATATAAATGCAATAAATAAATAAATAAATAAATAAGCCACAACAAAACCCCTGAGTGGTCCTATGGAAGTCACACTCTCTCAGCTCTGGAAAACCCAGTGAAAACCTTGGGATAGTCATAAGTGGAAATGTCTTGAAGGCACAAAATAAAAGAAAAGCCAATGATGGTGATGATACCATCTCGGAATGATGAAGGGCATCTTCTCTCCTAATGTTGAGGGTACCCACCCCCACCCAATGGATGAGAGGGATCCCCAATTCCCCGTCTGTCAAATTTCAAAAACAACAAAAGGCAGAAATCTCTTGGAGCCCTAGATGCATCCAATTGGTGGACAAATACACTGGGTCCCTCTGGGCGAGTCACACTCTCTCAGCCTTTATAAACCCTTTCTCAAAGAAGCATCCCAACTCTGAAACCTCCAAGAGAACCAAATCCCATCAATAACAGATGGTAAGAAGACCCTTGTACTCACCTGGACAAATCCCACACTCTCTCAGTCCCAGAAAACCCTTTCTCAAGGAAGCATCCCAACTCTGAAACCTCCAAGAGAACCAAATCCCATCAATAACAGATGGTAAGAAGACCCTTGTACTCACCTGGACAAATCCCACACTCTCTCAGTCCCAGAAAACCCTTTCTCAAGGAAGCATCCCAACTCTGAAACCTCCAAGAGAACCAAACCCCAACAGGGACAGATGTTAAGAACACCCTTGTCTTTTTCAGTTTTAGAAAACTCTTTCTCAAGGAAGCCTTCCAACTCTGAAACCTCCAAGAAAACCACATCCTAACAGGGAGAGAAGGTCAGAAGACCCTTGTCCTCACCTGGTCAAATCCCACACTCTCTCAGCCCCTGAATACCCTTTCTCGAGGAAGCATCCCAACTCTGAAATCTCCAAAAGAACCAAGCCCAAAAGGGACAGATGGGAAGAAGACTCTTTTCCTCACCTGGACAAATCCCACGCTCTCTTAGCCCTAGAAAACCCTTTCTCAAGGAAGCATTCCAACTCTGAAACCCCCAAAAGAACTACATCCCAACAGGGACAAATGGGAAGAAGACTCTTGTCCTCATCTGGACAAATCCCATGCTCTCTCAGCCCTAGAAAACCCTTTCTCAAGGAAGCATCCCATCTCTGAAACCTCAAAGAAAACACATCCCAACAGTGAGAGATGGTAAGAAGACCCTTGTCCTCGCCTGGCCAAATCCCATGCTCTCTCAGCCCCAGGAAACCCTTTCTCAAGGAAGCATCTCAACTCTGAAACCTCCAAAAGAACTACATCCAACAGGGACAAATGGGAAGAAGACTCTTGTCCTCACCTGGACAAATCCCACACTGTCTCAGCCCTAGGAAACCCTTTCCCGAGGAAGCCTCCCAACTCTGAAACCTCCAAGAAAACCACCTCCTAACAGGGAGAGATGGTAAGAAGACCCTTGTCCTCACCTGGACAAATCCCACTCTCTCTCAGCCTCAGAAAACCCTTTCTCAAGGAAGCCTCCCAACTCTGAAACCTCCAAGAAAACCACCTCCTAACAGGGAGAGATGGTAAGAAGATCTTTGTCCTCACCTGGTCAAATCCCACTCTCTCTCAGCCTCAGAAAACCCTTTCTCAAGGAAGCATCCCAACCCTGAAACCTCCAAGAGAAGCACATTCCAACAGGGACAGATGGTAAGAAGACCCTTGTCCTCACCTGGACAAATCCCAAACACTTGGAGGGCTAAAGTTTGCCCATGCCTGGGATACCCTCTCCACATGATGAAGGGCATCTTCTCTCCTAGTGATGAGGGCACCAATCCTCACTCAATGGATGAGAGGCATCCCCAATTCTCTAGAAAACCCTTTTTCAAGAAAGCATCCCAACTCTGAAACTTCCAAGAGATCCAACCCCCAACAGGGAGAGATGGTAAGAAGAACCTTGCCCTCACCTGGACAAATCCCATACTCTGACAACCCTTGGAAACCCTTTTTCAAGGAAGCATTCCAACTCTGAAACCTCCAAGAGAACCAAACCCCAACCGGGAGAGGTGGTAAGAATGCTCTTGTCCTTACCTGGACAAATCTCACACTCTCTCAGCCCTAGAAAACCCTTTCTCGAGGAAGCATCCCAACTCTGAAACCTCCAAGAGATCCAAACCCCAACAGGGACCGATGGTAAGAAGACTCTTGTCTTCACCTGGACACATCCCACACTCTCTCGACCCCAGAAAACCCTTTCTCAAGGGAGCATCCCAACTCTGAAACCTCCAAGAGAGCCAAACCCCAACAGGGACAGATGGTAAGGACATCCTTGTCTTTCCTAGCCTTCAGAAACCCTTTCTCAAGGAAGCATCCCAACTCTGAAACTTCCAAGAGATCCAAACCCCAACAGGGACCGATGGTAAGAAGACTCTTGTCTTCACCTGGACACATCCCACACTCTCTCAGCCCCAGAAAACCCTTTCTCAAGGAAGCATTCCAACTCTGAAACCTCCAAGAGAGCCAAACCCCAACAGGGACAGATGGTAAGGACATCCTTGTCTTTCTTAGCCTTCAAAAACCCTTTCTCAAGGAAGCATCTCAACTCTGAAACCTCCAAGAGAACCAAACCCCAACCGGGAGAGATGATAGGAATGCTCTTGTCCTCACCTGGACAAATTCCACACTCTCTCAGCCCCAGAAAACCCATCCTGGAGGAAGCATCCCAACTCTGAAACCTCCAAGAGAACCAAACCCAAAAGGGACAGATGGCAAGAAGACCTGGACAGATCCCACCCTCTCTGGGCCCGGAAATCCTCGTTGAGGAGCACCCCTGACTAGGGTCCCCTGCTCCCACCCTGGGAAGGGCAATGGGTGGCGGGGGAGAGGGTGGAAGGGGGGAGGTCTCACCTCGCTGTCGCGGTGGTCGAGCCGGAGCTCGTAGTCGGGCAGGATGTCCCTGCGGCTGTTGACGTCCTCGAGGGCCATCTGGGCGGAGGGCAGGCAGGCTTGTCCCCCGGGCCAGCCGCCGGTCATGGGGAAGAGGGCGCCGATGTGGAGCCGCTTCTTGCCTGCGCCCAGCGGGGGAGAGAGCAAGAAGAGCCAGCCCGTCAGCACCAGCAGAGCGGCCGGGGGACCGCCGCCGCCGCCACCGGGGAAGGCCATGCTGGCTGGACGGGCCGCAGGGTCAGGGCAGGCGAGGGAGAGGAAGAGGGAGAGAGAGAGAAGAAGCAGGAGAAGGAGGCGATGGCGAGGGGGCCAGGGCCGGCTCCTCCATGGCGTTGCTGCTGCTGCTGCTGCTGGTAGTGATGCTGCTGCAGTGAGCCAGCCAACGGGGAGGGGAAGGGGGAGAAGGAGGGAGGGAGGGAGGGAGAGAAAAAGAGAGAGAGACAGAGAGAAAGAGAGAGAGAAGGAGGCGAGGAGGGGAGGGGGCTAATGAGCCGCCGCCGTCCAGGGCACGCAGGGAATGGCAATGAAGAGCCCAGCGGAGAGGAAGGAAGGGAGGAAGGAAAGGGAAGGAAGGAAGAGGCGGAGGAGAAATTTGGGTGGGTGGGTGGCTGTACGACGAAATGAAAAGGGGAAGTTGGGTTGTTGTGAGTTTTCCGAGCTATATGGCCATGTTCCAGAAGCATTCTCTCCTGACGTTTCGCCCACATCTATGGCAGGCATCCTCAGTGGTTGTGAGCTCTGTTGGAAACCATGAAAAATTGGGTTTATATATCTGTGGAATCATCTCCAGGATGAGAGTAAGACCTCTTGTCTGCTTGAGGCAACTGTGAATGTTGCAATTGGCCACCTTGGTTAGCATGAATGGCCTTGCAGCTTCAAAGACTATGATTTTGGGTAACATGATTTCACAGTCTCGGTTAGTGGGAACGAGGGACAGGGCCTTCTCAGTGGTGGCCCCTCAGCTATAGAACACCCTCCCTAGCGATATTATATCAGCCCCCACCCTCCTAACATTTCAAAAAAAAGTTAAAACCTGGCTTTTTGAACAAGCTTTCCCAAATGCAGTGTAGCAGACAAACTCTGATCTTCGGAACGACTGGACAATGCGATTTTAGTAATGAGACACTGTGGATTTATATTTTTATCAGTTTTATTTTATTTTATCAAATGTTATTTATGCTAAATGTTTTAATTGTTCTTTGTTTTGTAGGCATCGAATTGTGCCATTTGTAAACCGCCCTGAGTTGCCTTCGGGCTGAGAAGGCGGTATATAAATATGATTAATAAATAAATAGCGTTTCGAAGTTTGATATGTTGGTTTTTTAATGATCGTTTTAATATATCTGTTTATTTTACTATACATGTATGTTTACATGGGTACAGTTGTGATGTATTTGAGAAAGCACAAAGTTTAAAAACTTGGCATTATACAAAATGTCCTTTGACCAATACCTGGCCACTTGGTGTTGCTATAAGAAGGTCCTCCATTGTGCATGTGGCAGGGCTCAGGCTGCATTGTAATATGTGGTCTGTGGTTTGTTCTTCTCTACACTCGCATGTCGTGGACTCCACTTTGTGGTGCCATTTCTTAACGTTGGCTGGAAGTAGTAGCTTCATGACGTCTTTATAGAAGCTTTACAATGTCTATGTGTCTTAACTGCTGTAACCCGTCTCCAGTCACAAGGAGAGGCAGGTAAGAAATACAATTCTATCTATCTATCTATCTTGATAGAGAGATAGATATTCAAAATGTATAAACATAAAAAGCGCTGAAGAGGAGAGGCAAGTGAGAAATACTATTATATCTATCTATGTATCTAGATAGATGGATATTCAAAATGTATTAACATGAAAAGTTGGCTGAAGAGTTCAATAAATGGAAGGAATTTCTGTTGTTGAAGGCTTTTATAGCCGGAATCACTGGATTGCTGTGAGTTTTCCAGGCTGTATGGCCATGTTCCAGAAGCATTCTCTTCTGACATTTACCAACATCTATGGCAGGCATCCTCAGAGGTTGTGAGTGTTGGAAACTAGGCAAGTGGGGTTTATATATCTGTGGGGATTTCCAACATGCTTGGGGATTTCCATGGCTTCTCTGTGTAGCCTAACATGGTGGTTATTAGAGTGGTCCAGCATTTCTGTGTTCTCAAATAATATGCTGTGTCCAGTTTGGCTCTTCGGTTGCTCTGCTTTGGCTGACTTCTCAAGCTGAATTAGTCAAACATGTGGACAGTTTCAACAGAAAAGAGAAAACCATGAAAATGAACAAAACCTGGCTACCAGTATTAAAAAAAACTCTAAAATCATGACAGTAAATAAAGAACAACACTAAAAAATCACAGGAATTCCAAGCAGGAAACAATCAGGGCCAGCTAACACCTCCCAACAAAGGATTCCCCCAGCCAACAACAAGCCAGGTTCTGAAGTTGCAAGACCATTCAATGCTAACCAAAGTGGCCATCTGCAACATTCACACTTGCCTTCAACTGACAGTTCTTTGTCCCACCTTGGACATTCCACATATATGTAAACCCCACTTTCCTAGTTTCCAACAGACCTCAGAACCTCTGAAGATGCCTGCCATAGATGTGGATGAAACGTCAGGAGAGAATGCTTCTGGAACATGGCCATACAGCCTGGAAAGCTCACTGCAACCCCTCCCCCCTCTCTAACACACATACATGTTCATAGCAGCAGTTCCTTCCATTTATAGCCACCTTCTCATGTTAAAATTGTGTGATCAGAATTCTATAGGGACAAAATGGGAAGGATCCCTCACTGCTTCTTCCTCCTCTGCCCACTTCCAAATGCCCTGCACTAAGCCTGGATGGAAGCAGTATACAATATAAAGTTTGCAGAGAAACCTTTGTACCAGTCATCCTAGCTCAGATACTCAAACTCAATGTATGTCTCACTTCCTGAAAGCTATTATTATTATTTAGCCTCCTCTGCCTTAGAGTGCTGGTATTGTGGCATAGCAGGATTAATACCACTTTTAACTACTAGGACTTAATGCTACAACCTGGAGATATTGTAGGTTTACAAGGCTAAAGAGCCTTCTCTGCCAAGGAGTACCTAGGGTGCTTTTACATTGCAAGGATTGATGCAGTTTGGCACCACTTTCTCTGCCAAGGCTCAATGATATGGAATCCCAGGAATTGCAGTCTTGCAAAGTCTTTAGCTTTTTCTGCCAAGTAGTGTTTGTTCCTCTCTGAACTACTGCTCCCACCATTCCATAGCACTGAGCCACTGAGCGGAGATGCACTGTGAGTCTTATTTTTGTTCCTTCACAATTCTCTGAATCACATTATGACATCCTAGTAAAATATTATGGGACTTTTCCCAGTAATGGCTAGAGACAGTTGTTTTTAAGGGAGAGGGTATGTCTGTAATATTAGAGGAGGAAGCCTGGAGTGGCCACAGAGTGTGCATTTACACCAGGCATGGGAAAACTTTCCAACTTGGGGGCCACATGCTAGCACTCCCTGCTAGAAGGACTGGCTGTCAAGGAAGGGAAGGAGGAAGGAAAGAGAGAAGGAAGGAAGGACAAAAGGGAGGAAGGGAAGGATGGAAGGAGAAATAGGGAGAGGGAAGTAAGGAAGACGGAAAGAGAAGATGAAAGGGTGGAAGAAAAGGATGGAAGGAAGGGAAGGATAAAGGAAAGAGAAGGAAAGAATGACAAAATGGAAGGAAGGAAAAAGAGGGAGAGAAGGAGGAAGAGAGAAGGAAGGACAAAAGGGTGGAAGGAGAAAGAGGGAGGGAAGGGAATGGAGGGAGGGAAGATGAAGGAAAGAGAGAAGGAAGGAAAGACAAAAGGGAGGAAGGAGAAAGAGGGAAGGAAGGGGAAGAAGAAAAGAGAGGAAGGAAGAAAGGAAGGAAAAAGGGGAAGGAAGGAAGGAAGGATAAAGGAAAGAGAGAAGGAAGAAAGACAAAGGGAAGAAAGAAAGAAGGGAGAGAGGGAAAAAGAGGGAGGAAGGACAAAAGATGGAAGAAGAAGGATGGATGGAGAAAGAGGGAGGGAAGGGAGGGAAGGGGAAGGAAGAGAGAAGAAGAAAAACAAGGAGAAGGAGGGAAGGATGAAATGGTGGAAGGGAAGGGAGGAAGGAAGGAAGGAAGGAAAGAAGAGAGGAAGGAAGGGAAGGAGGAAGGAAAGATTGACTGAAGGAAGGATGAAAGGGTGGAAGGGAATGGAGGGAGGAAGAGGGAAGGAAGGAGGGAGGGAAGGAGGAAGGAAAGAGGAAGGAAGGAAGGAAGGAAGGAAGGAAGGAAGGAAGGAAGGGTGGAAGGGAAAGAGGTAGGAAAGAGAGGGAAGGAAGGAAGGGTTGGTGAGAGAGAGGAGGGTCTGAGTAAAGAGCCCATGAGGCCGCATCTGGCCCCCGGGCCTCGGTTTGCCCATACATGATCTACACTATAGAATGAAAGTGGCACCATTTCATTGCCCATGGTTCAATGCTCTGGAATTATAGTTTGGTGAGGCAGCAGCACTATCTGACAAAGACCGTGTCAAACTCTCACTTCAACGATTACATAGCATGAAGCCATATCAGTTAAATTGGTATCAAACTGCAGTGTAGATGCACCATGGAGAAAGGAAGACGAGGGAAGGAAAGGTGGCAGGGCTGGATAAAGACCTTTAGATACCCTAAGCACTTAAAAGACAGAGTAAGTCTGGAGGGGGGAAGTGATGGGTTGATGAAGAGGGAATTGGAGTTGAAGGAAAGATGGGGTTCGGAAAGGGGGAATAGTGGGGGATGGGGTGTGGAGATTACTAAAGGAGAATAGAAGACGGAAAAAAGAAGGCAAAGCGACTCAGCCATGAAGCACTGAGAAGGGCAGAGGAGGTGATAGAGTAGAGAAGAGAAATGGGGGAAACAGGGTGAAGAATTGGGGACTGGGAAAAGGGTGAGCAAGAGACAACCAGGGATAACAAGGAGAGAGAGATGGATGGAAAGTAAGCATGAAGCACCTGGGAGACATTAGGTGCATCTACCCTGTGGAATTAATGCAGTTTGACAGGAGAGTTGATAGAGGCCAGGAGGATAAAATGTATGGGAAACTGGGTGAAAAAAAGTGATAAATAAGAAAGCAGAGAAAGATGAAAGCATTATCCAAGAGAGAAAAGAGTGCTAAATTAATGAGAGGAGGAAAAGGCTGGTACAAAGAGTTAGTGTCTGGAGAGTAGAAAATAATACTGGAGACAAGAAAGTGAGCAGACAAGGAAGAATAATGGAAAAGGAGACCAAGATGGATGGAAAGATGGGAAAAAAGTTGGTGGAGAAACCTGGGAGAAATTGGTGGTGGGGATAATGGTGGGAAGGATGTAGAAAAGTGCAGAGATAAGAGATGAGGTGATGAAGAGATAATGAAGCAGAGCTAGGATGAAGATACAAATTGCGTGATGGAGGTACGTTGAAGAGCAAGGCTGAATGAAAAGCTGACGAAGAGACACAAATTAGGTTGGGAGCTAAAAGATGGAGAAAGGAGATAAAGGAGATGGCAGGACCTGTATGGAATCATTCAGTCAACGTTATGTAGTGGTTTGAGAGTTGGTATGAATCCAGGGACTAGAATTTGATTTCGCTCGGCCAAGGAAACGCACTGGGCAAGTCGCATACCCTTAGCCCTATAAAACACTGTGATAGGTTTGCCTCAGAGTCACAATTTGTAGGAAACAACTTGAAGGCACACAACAACAACAACAACAACAACAAACAGAACAGGAAAGCAGACAAGAAGGGGAATCAAGGCAAAGGTGCAGAGCAGGTATGGGGAGAAAACACAAACAGGACTGACCAAAACAATTAAGACTAGGCAAAAGCCAGGGCACATTCTGAGGGGTCCAAAGAGTAATGAGACAAGGATGCAATGGCAAGGGCTAACAAAAAGGTAGGGAATCCCAAGCCTACATGCAGAGGGACCTCCATTTAGAGCAGCCTTCCCAACTTTTCCTAGACAGCAAATACCATTATGACTTGGGATAATGGAACCTATAGGTCCTATAGCACATCTCGTGAATCCCAGGTTTAGGAAGGTTGATTTCAGGGTGCATCTACACTGCAGAATGAATGTTCTTTGAGACTATTTTAACTGGATTCCCCAGTCAGTAAGAAGCCACACCTTGAAACTGCTAGGCCATTAAATGCTAATCAAGGTGGCCAACTGAAACATTCATACCTACCTCCAACAGACAAGAGTTCTTTCTCCCACCCTGGACATTCCACAGATATATAAACCCCACAGATCTGCTACAGACCTCACAACCTCTGAAGACGCCTGCCATAAATGCAGGTGAAAGGTCAGGAGATAATGCTTTGGGAACATGGCCATACAGTCCGAAAAACTTACAATAACCCAAGGCTAAATACCTTAAAAAACTACAGCTCCCAAGATTCCATAGCACTGAGCCATGGCAGTTCAAGTGGTGTCAAACTGCATTAATTCTACAGTGTAGATGCGCCCTAGGATGAACATAATCCCTCTGAATTCCAGCTGACCAAAAGAAAATCAGGTAAAGAGGCCAATGAAAATTGAAAATACAAGCAGTCCCCAAGTTACGAACAAAACCGATCATGTAGATTTGTTCGTAAGTTGAATTTGTAAGTCAGAACAGGCACATCTATCTATCTATCATCTATCTATCTATCTATCTATCTATCTATCTATCTATCTATCTATATCTATCTATCAGGTTTGGATAGCATAGGGAAGTATTAACACCCCTTTTGTGTGTGTTTTGCCGTCTGTTCAGAAGATCTCACTCCACTTTCTGTGCCTGTGATAATTGGATTTTGAAAAACTTGGCTTGTTTTGAAAACAAGGATTGGTGACAAAGCCTCAAATGAGACCCCTTTCTCCCCATGATAACTATTTCAAGCATGAATTTCCCTTCCGAGGAGGAGTAGATTTCTTTCAATTCCTGTTGTCTCATCCCCGTTCTTAACTATGAGTCATGTGGATGTTTGTAACTCGGGGACTGCCTGTAGCTGCTTTGGCTCAATTCTGTTCCCTGTTCTGAGACGAGGGGGAAGCAGGTTTTTGGCCGAGAACAGGACACCGGGAGCCAGGATTCCTGAATCTGCGGGAAAGGGAGCCCAGCTGATAGTATGTGTGTGCCTTTTTTTGCAGGGGGAGGGATGGGGGGTACTGTGAAGTCCTCGGCTCTTTTCCCAGCTCTGGGGAAATAGGGAGGGGGTGGTGTATGTCACCAGCTCCCCTCCCTGCTGGTTGCTGACATTTTCCTGGCACAGACACATGCGGAGGTGGTTGGGAAGGAAACGGAAGCAGCAGCAAAAGGAATAAAGATTCCCTGCAGATCAATGCACTTTCACCAGCCGCTCTCCAGCATTCGCCCCCTGTGAGGAAACTGAGGCTTAGAGACACGAAAGGGCATGCAGAAGAGGAAAAGGGGGAGGCAATGGAGGTAGAAATTAGCAGCCTATGAGCCTCTCTATACCCACCGCCCTCCAGCAACTATTAAGTCCCTCTTCTCAATCTTTATATAGAAACTGGAGCAGGCCTGGGCAAACTTCAGCCCTTCAGGTGTTTTGGACTTCAACTCCCACAATTCCTAACAGCCTCAGGCCCCTTCCTTTTTTCCCCAACAGCAGCTTAAGCGGGAGTAGAAGACCAAAACACATGGAAGACCGAAGTTTACCCAGACCTGAACTAGAGGCTGTTTTGTTGTTGTTGTTGTTGTGTCAGGAGCGACCTGAGAAACTGCAAGTCACTTCTGGTGTGAGAGAATTGGCCGTCTGCAAGGACGTTGCCCAGGGGATGCCCGGATGATTTGATGTTTTATCATCCTTGTGGGAGGCTTCTCTCATGTCCCCGCATGATGAGCTGGAGCTGATAGAGGGAGCTCATCTGCCTCTTCCCGGATTCGAACCTGCGACCTGTCAGTCTTCAGTCCTGCCGGCACAGAGGTTTAACCCACTGCGCCACCGGGGGCTCCTACTAGAGGCTGTGATACCCCATCTACACTGACCATTTAATACAATTCAAAGTTAGCTTCAAATTGCAGTGGCTAGACAAAAACTCTTATAAAAACACATTAAAGCAAGCCCTTAATTCACAGATTGTGCAGCTTGTGCAATCACCATCCAAGTCTCAAACTGATTCCAGGGTTTTCTATTTAATCATCTGCACAGCAAAACCATTTTTTTTTTCAAAACTGGTTTGAAACTGAATTGAGTGTTCAGTGTCGTTGTGCCCTAGGTCTCAGGATTTGGGCTCGAAAGGGCAGGATTTTGAGAAGAGGAGGGTTGCAGCTTGTGTTACCTTCCCAACTAGAAAGTATTTTCAGCCTAAGAGTTATAAATATGTCATCTTTCTAGAATGGTGTTTCCCAAAGGATGTCAAATTCCTGAAGCCTCGGCTGACTTGGCTATTTATTTATTTACTTATTGTGTTAGGAGCAACCAGACAGTTGTATTACATTTTTAACAAAACAAACAAACAGACAAAACACATGAGGCTTCTCTCATGTCCCCCAGCTGACTTGGCTAAAGGTCAGGGAGTCTTGGAGTGGAAGTCCAAAATGCAAGAGTATGAAAAACACTGTGGTAGTCACAACCATGCTCTCCTCATACAGAAAGATACAGAATGGGGGATGCCCTGCTTGACAGCAGTACATGTGAAAAAGATCTTGGAGTCCTGTGGACAACAAATTAAACATGAGCCAACAATGTCATGTGGGAGCTAAAAAAGTTAATGGGATTTTGGCTTGTATAAATAGGAGTCCAGTGTCGACATCCAGAAAAATCATGCTACCCCCTCTATTCTGCCTTGGTCAGGCCACACCTGGAATCACACTCTGTCCATTTCTGGGCACCACAATTGAAGGGAGATGTTGACAAGCTGGAATATGTCCAGAGGAGGGTGACTAAAATGATCAAGGGTCTGGAAAACAAGCCCTATGAGGAGCGGCTTAAAAAGCTGGGCATATTTAACCTGAGAAGAGAAGGGTAAGAGGAGACATGATGGCCATGTATGAGGGGAAGTCATAGGGAGGAGGGAGCAAGCTTGTTTTCTGGTGCTCTGGAGACTAGGACATGGAACAATGGCTTCAAACTACAGGAAAGGAGATTCCACCTGAACATGAGGAAGAAATTATTGACTGCGAGCTGTTCTCTGCCCTGGAGTGTGGTGGAGGCTCCTTCTTTGGAGGCATTTAAGTAGAGGCTGGATGACCATCTGTCGGGTGTGTTTTTGATGCGATTTTCCCGCTTCTTGGCAAGGAGTTGTACTGGATGGCCCATGAGGTCTCTTCCAACTCTAGGATTCTATGATTTGGGCTTGAAAGGGCAGGATTTTGAGATTCATAGAATCATAGAATCAAAGAGTTGGAAGAGACCTCATGGGCCATCCAGTCCAACCCCTTGCCAAGAAGCAGGAATATTGCATTCAAATCACCCCTGACAGATGGCCATCCAGCCAGAAGAGGAGGGCTGCCACTTGTGTTACCCTCCCAGCTAGAAAGCATGTTCAGCTTAAGAGTTTTAAATATGTCATCTTTCTAGAATGATGTTTCCCAAAGGATGTCCAATTCCTGAAGCCTTGGCTGGCTTGGCTAAAGGTCAGGGATTACTGGAGTGGAAGTCCAAAATGCAAGAATCTGGGAAACACTGTGGTAGTCACAACCAGGTGACACACTTTCCTCACATGCATTGAAATTGCAGGAAAAGAGATTCCACCTAAACATTAGGAAGACCTTCCTAATAGTAAGAGCTGTTTAGCTGGGGATTATGCTGCTGCCTGGGAGAGTGGCGGAGTCCCCTTCGCTGGAGGTTTTAAAGCAGAGACTGGATGGCCATCTCATAGAATCAAAGAGTTGGAAGAGACCTCATGGGCCATCCAGTCCAACCCCCTGCCAAGAAGCAGGAATATTGATTCAAATCACCCCTGACAGATGGCCATCCAGCCTCTGTTTAAAAGCTTCCAAAGAAGGAGCCTCCACCACACTCCGGGCAGAGAGTTCCACTGCTGAACGGCTCTCACAGTCAGGAAGTTCTTCCTCATGTTCAGATGGAATCTCCTTTCTTGTAGTTTGAAGCCATTGTTCCGCGTCCTAGTCTCCAGGGAAGCAGAAAACAAGCTTGCTCCCTCCTCCCTGTGGCTTCCTCTCACATATTTATACATGGCTATCATAGCTCCTCTCAGCCTTCTCTTCTTCAGGCTAAACATGCCCAGCTCCTTAAGCCGCTCCTCATAGGGCTTGTTCTCCAGACCCTTGATCATTTTAGTCGCCCTTCTCTGGACACATTCCAGCTTGTCAATAGCTCTCTTGAATTGTGGTGGCCAGAATTGGACACAATATTCCAGGTGTGGTCTAACCAAAGTTGAATAGAGGGGTGGCATTACTTCCCTGGAAAACATCTGTCGGGGATGTTTTCATTGTGCAGCAGAAAGAGGATGGACTGGATGGTCTTCGGGTTCTCATCCAACTCTAGGATTCTATGCAATGCACCCATGAGGAGGATCTGCTAAAAGTGGACTGCTGTCCAGTTTTGATACCTTGTTTGAAGTTTGAATACATAATTATGTGTCTGTTGACTTATGGCATTGGCAACCCCATTAATTGTCATATGGCTTTCTTAGGCAAGGAGTGGCTTGACAATTCCTTTCTCTGGAATATAACCTGCAGCACTTGGTAACAGTTTCCGCATCGGACTACCAAAACATATCCATTGACCAAAAACTACTTTCGAAAAGGATGCACCTTAAGGATGTGAGAAGCCTTGGACCGAGAAGAGATGGAATGCGCTCGTTGCTAAGCAACCACCAACCCTCTTCCATTGTCTCTGGATTTGGGC
The DNA here is from genome assembly GCF_025583915.1 of Anolis sagrei ordinatus. Classification (NCBI taxonomy): domain Eukaryota; kingdom Metazoa; phylum Chordata; class Lepidosauria; order Squamata; family Anolidae; genus Anolis; species Anolis sagrei. The sequence goes on along the minus strand of NW_026845477.1, from coordinate 286,753,587 downwards.
CTGGAAACAATAGCATGGCCTACTTTAGTCTAACCCTAGGGCCCTTTCACATTTACCAATTAGCAGGCTATTATTCCATTCTTAACGGGGCTACAGAATCCTGGTGTTGGTAGTTTGGTGAGGAATTATATAAATAAATATATCCCTTCCTAAATTGAGACTGGGATATTTATAATCCTCACAGGGCTCTAGTTCCCTCACCAAACGCCAGGATGTGGGCCCTAAGTTGAGACTGGGACCCAGTGTGTTTTAGTGGTTTGAGTGTAACTACACCAGGCATTGGCAAACTTGGGCCCTCCAGGTGTTTTGGACTTCAACTCCCAGAATTCCTAACAGCCTCAGGCCCTTTAAGCGGCTGAGGGGGAAAAGGAAGGGGCCTGAGGCTGTTAGGAATTGTGGGAGTTGAAGTCCAAAACACCTGGAGGGCCCAAGTTTGCAAACGCCCGATCTACACTGTAGAATTAATGCAGTTTTGCATTGCTTAAACTACCATAGTTCAACACTATAATTCTTGGGAGTTATCGGGGACCAGCATTCTTTGGCAATACTTGCTGAACTGAACACTATTTGTGTCTGAATATTTGCACTAAAATGTGTGATGCAAGGCCAGAAATTGTTCTTTACAATACGTTCTGTCTACTTGATCTTTATAAAACAAATTGGAAATACTACAGCTTCCAGGGTTCCATAGCATAGAGCCATAGCAGTTAAAGCAGTGTCAAACTGCATTAATTCCCGCACTGTAGATGCACCTACGACTCTGCAGACTACTGTTTGAATCCCTGCTCAGCCATGAAACCCAATTTGGATAAGCCATGCTCTCTCATGATCAACAGAAAGGCAAGGGCAAACCTCATCTGCACAAATCTTGCCAAGAAAACCCTTTGATAGGGTCACTATAGATCGGAAATGACAGTCATGATGGTGCTTCTCCTTGGTGCAATGACCATTGCATCCTACTTCAGGACTGGCAAGTGACAACAGAGTAGGTTCCTCTGACATACCTAGTTTCGAGCATGGAAAACTGTTTTTGTGGTGCATACAACTCTGCTATTCAAAATAGGGAATCATAGAATCATAGAGTTGGAAGAGACCTCATGGACCATCCAGTCCAAACCCTTGCCAAGAAGCAGGAAAATCAAATTCAAAGCACCCCGACGGATAGCCATCTAGCCTCTGTTGTCAAAGGCTTTCATTGCTGGAATCACTGGGTTGTTGTGTATTTTCCAGGTTGTATGTCCATGTTCCAGAAGCATTCTTTTCTGATGTTTTGCCTGCATCTAGGGCAGGCATCCTCAGAAGTTGTGAAGGTTCACAACCGACCTCACAACCTGTGAGGATGCCTGCCTTAGATGCAGGCAAAATGTCAGGAGGGAATGCTTCTGKAACATGGCCATACAGCCTGGAAAACACACAACAACCCATCTAGCCTCTGCTTAAAAGCCTTTAAAGAAGGAGCTTCCACTACACTCCAGGGCAGAGAGTTCCAGGGCCTTCTCGGCGGTGACCCCCACCTGTGGAATTCACTCTGCAGCAAAATTAGATCAGCGTCCTTYTTCCTTTCTTTCAGAAGAAAACCGAAGACGTGGTTGTGGAACCAGGCTTTTGGCTAATGGATATAATGGCACTTGAACAGTGAATTGGACCAGATGGTTGTTATAATGGAAATGCCTTTATGACTGGATAACTAATGTTGTTTTAATGTATTGTATTGTATGATTTTATTTTGCTTTTATAATTGTAATTATTGCGGCATCAAATCGTTGCCATTGTTAGCCGCTCTGTGTCCCCCTGAGGGGTGAAAAGACWGGGGTAGAAATGCTGTAAATAAATAAATAAATTCCACTGCTAAACAGCTCTCACCATTAGGAAGTTCTTTCCAATGTTCAGGTAGACTCTCCTTTCCTCTAGTTTGAAGCCATTGTTCCACGTCCTAGTCTCCAAGGAAGCAGAAAACAAGCTTGCTCCCTCCTCCCTATGACTTCCCCTCACCTATTTATACATGGCCATAATGTCTCCTCTCGCCCTTCTCTTCTGAAGGCTAAACATGCCCAGCTCTTTAAGCTGCTCCTCATAGGACTTGTTCTCCAGACCCTTCATCATTTTAGTCGCCCTCCTCTGGACACGTTCCAAAAGTTCTGAATGTCACCTAGTTGCTGTTTCAGACATTTATAGGATTCTGTTGTACAGCGGACTCTGCAGAAGATGCTTCCGCTGTCCTTCATAAAAAGGGAAATCAGGCTGTTTAGCAAGCCTTGCAAATGTTGATTTGTTCCCAGTAAATGCTTGATTTTTATGCCTATTTTATATACGGGATAATGTAGAAATATTCTCAGTCCAAATAAGGGTCCTGAGTGGAAAAGTTTAAGAAGCCCTGGACTAACATTGCTTCTGAATTCGATGGCAGAAGTGGCACTTTATTTCATGGCCAGCCTCAGTCTCAGAGGTGGGCAAAGCACAAGCTCAAGACTGGATGTGGGCACAAGGTTGTTTTTGCAGCCTCTTATTTATTTATTTACTATACTTGTATACCACCTTTCTCAGCCTATTGGTGACTCAAGGCGGTTTAAGGGTAACACAGGCATGGGTAAGCTTGGGCCCTCCAGGTGTTTTGGACTTTAACTCCCAAAATTCCTAACAGTCGGTAAGCTGTTAGAAATTGTGGGAGTTGAAGTCCAAAGCACCTGAGGGGCTGAAGTTTGCCCATACCTGCTCTAACATGCTTTTTTGAAAGAAAATCCAAACAGGTGAATTGCCTTTCTTGCTAGTCTCCAAGAGCCCTGTTACACTACCAGATTATATCACTATGATTCCACTTTCAGTGCCATGTCTACATCCTGAAGAATCGTAGAGTTGGAACAGACCACAAGTGCCATCCAGTCCAATCCTGGGGTTTGTAATTATATATGAGACACTAAAACTCTCTCTGCTGAGAATCCTAAATACTGAATCCCAGGACACCCACAGTGGTTGAAGTGGAATCGTACCATTATGACTGAACAGCGTGAAAGGGCCCTAGAAGTAGTGGCAATTTGCCACCGAATGGGATTGCAATCCTCCGTGCATTATTTAACTTCATTTTCAAAACCATAAGGGCACTTCTGTCCCTCTATCAACACATTTGGCCAGTCTACAAAACCCTCTTGAAAAACGTAAAGACAGAAACTTGGTCTTCAGACCCACTGAGATTCCTAGGTTATGTTTCCAATCCTTTCTACTGTTTAGATTTCGTGATGTTTTTCTTAGTGTAAAGGAAACAGGGTTAGGGACTAAATGACAAACTACAAGACTGTGGCAGGGATGGGCAGGGGGAATTGTGGCTGCCTTGCATTCAGTAGATGTAAAGAAGCATTTTTCAACCTGAGTGTCAGGACCCGGGCCGGGGGGGTCGCGAGAGGGTGTCAGAGGGGTCGCCAAAGACCATCAGAAAAACAGTATTTTCTGTTGGTCATGGGGGTTCTGTGTGGGAAGTTTGGCCCAATTCTGTTGTTGGTGGGGTTCAGAAAAATGCTCTTTGATTGTAGGTGAACTATAAATCCCAGCAACTACAACTCCCAAATGTCAGAGTCTGTTTTCTCTGGATGTAGGTGAACTACAACTCCAAAACTCAAGGTCAATGCCCACCAAACCCTTCCAGTATTTTCTCTTAGTCATGGAAGTTCTTTGTGCCAAGTTTGGTTCAGTTTCATCATTGGTGGAGTAAGGAATGCTATTTGATTGTAGGTTAACTATAAATCCCAGCAACTCCCAAATGACAAAATGAATCCCTCCCAACCCCACCAGTATTCAAATTTGGGCATATTGGGTATATGTGCCAAATTTGTTCCAGTGCATGAAAATACATCCTGCATATCAGATATTTACATTACAATTTATAACAGTAGCAAAAGTACAGTTATGAAGTAGCAACGAAAATAGTTTCATGGTTGGGGGTCTCCACGTCATGAAGAACTGTATTAAGGGGTCATGGCATTAGGAAGGTTGAGAACCACTGATGTAAAGGTAAGTGTCTTATGCTTTGCAATTTGTCCTACATTGTTATTCTGAGGCTCCAAATTCTTTCTGACTTATGACAACCCAAAGGTGAAGTTATCACAGGGCTTCCTGAGGCTAAGAGTATGTGACTTATCTAGGACATCCAGTGGATTTCTATGTCTAAGTGAGGATTTGAACCTTGTTCTCTAGAGCAGTGCTTCTTACACTTTCCCACTCAGAACCCTTTTTGGATTGAGAAATTTTATGTGATCCTGGGTATGGAAGTATATAAAATAGGCATAAAAATAAAACAATTACTGATAACAAACCAGCATTTGCAAGGCTTGCTAAACAGGCCAATATTCCCTTTTATGAAGAACAACTAAAATATCTTCTGCAGAACCAACTGTAAACACTGCAGAATAAATTTGTGTAAATGTCACCACAACATTCAGCTAAAGGTTAGGACACACAGTTTAAGGAGGTGTGCTCTGGAATAGTAGTCCAACACTCACATTATTATGCCACTCTGGCCTAATCTACACTACCAAGTAAAATCCAGATCATCTGCTTTGAACCGTATTATATGGCAGTGTAGACTCATAATGGGCCCCCTGGTGGCATAGCAAGTTAAACCACTGAGCTGCTGAACTTGCTGACTGAAAGGTTGGCAGTTCGAATCTGGGGAGCGGGGTGAGCTCCTGCTGTTAGGCCCAGCTCCTGCCAACCTAACAGTTTGAAAACATGCAATAGGTACTACTCCTGCGGGAAGGTAATGGTACTCCATGGAGTCATGCCAGCCACATGACTTTGAAAGTGTCTACGGACAACGTCAGCTTAGAAATGTAGATGAGCATCACCCTTCAGAGTAGGACACCACTAGACTTAATGTCAGGGGAAATCTTTACCTTTACGTTAGACTCATAATCCATTTCAAAACAGATAGTGTGAACTATTTAGTTTGATAATCTGGATTATATGGCAGTGTAGAAGGGGCTTCTTTCTCCTCTTGCATTCAAACCCACTGTTTAGGAAGCCATGGATTCTCAAAATTGTGCCCAAATGTTGCTAATTTGGGAGGAAATATAGAAGATAAGCTGTTAATGCTAATTGTGTTGAGGGAGAGGAGGAGACTGTTCAGCCCCATCTTTTAAAAGAATATTGAAACAAAGCAGTGCTTACTAATTCCTGGCTGAGGATGAGATATCATGGTAAAAGGGCAAATCCATTACATGCTTTCAAGACCCAAGGGAAGGACATGAGAGAAGCAAATAGTCTCTCAAGAGGTGACCTCACTGGCTTGTTTTCAGCACTCTGATGTTGTTGACTGGATGACCACATCTTGATGGGAAAGGGGCTGAGCCTTTTCACTTTGCCAAGGCTTTTCACTCTTTTTCACTGATCCATTTCCATGTTTTAGATTATTTATTTAGATTATAAACCTAAAGCAGGTGTGGGTGGCTGCAGAAATATAAGGGCCATTTCCATCTCTACATTCCTCAATGGGCTTCATTTCAATGTATAGTGTGAACATGACAGTCCAACTCTTCCAGTGTCATTCTTTGATATTCTGTAAACCTGAGGGTTTGGGGGTGTGTGTCTGGGGTGAAACTCCAGTGGTTTGATTCATTTTTAACCATTTGGGGTGCAATATATTGCCCCAAAGTGTGCATAGGAGTCTTAGGAACACTAATTGGTGCCCACCATTGGTTTTGTGTCCACCTCTGGCTAAAAGGCAATGACTGATTACTGATATCTGTACAATATTCTGGGAGCAAAGGAAAAACTTTTTAAAGTCAATGGAAAAGAAAAAGGAATAAATCTGACACGTACTACATACTGCACGAGAAGTGACTGAATGACTGAAATCTTCCCTAATGATAGTCTATGTCTCCTTACATCAAAACCTTACATTGAGAAATATGGTTATTAGGATGTCAAAAGATCCTGCTGCATCTAAGTATTAGCTAGTGGTTGGGTAGCTAGCTACTGGAGAAATGTCCTTTTACGGTCAAAGGCTGTGAGACTGAAGAATTTGAGTACATGTTACACTTGCCAGGAAGACGCAGCTGTGAAAATAACCTTCCCAAGGTTAATACAGCTTTACCCATGACCACAATTTATAGAATTAGTCACCCCACAAAACATCACTGCCCAATGGTAAATCTCCATACTTTTGAAGATGGAGCAGACTTGTTTCCTGTTGCTCTAGGGGCCAGGACATGAAGAGATGGATTGAGACTCTAGGAAAAGAGAGTCTACCAAAACATTAGGAAGAAAGAATAATAGAGTTGGAAGAGGCCATCCAGTCCAACCCTCTGTCTAGAAGCAGGAAAACGGCATTCAAGGTGTTCTTGTTTGATGGTGGGATGCACTGCTGAAAAGCCTGAAGGAGTGTCCTCCACTGGGAGTTTTTCAAGCAGAGACTGAGTGGTCATCTGTTGGAAATGCTTTGATTGTGTGGACTGGATGGCCCTTATGGTCTCTGCCAACACTATGCAGACTCACAATGGCAATGGTGATTTGTCAGCCTGGGGGTCACTCTTGGCCCCACAGGAACACTTCTCATCACACTAGAGAATGAATCCACTTTAAATCTGGTTTCTGCCTCCTGTAGAAATCATAGAATAATAGAATCATAGAGTTGGAAGAGACCTCATGGGGCATCCAGTCCAACCCCCTGCTGAGAAGCAGGAAAATTTCATTCAAAGCACCCTCGACAGACGGCCATCCAGTCTCTGTTTAAAAGCTTCCAAAGAAGGATCCTCCACCACACTCCGGGACAGAGAGTTCCACTGCTGAAAGGCTATCACAGTCAGGAAGTTCTTCCTAATGTTCAGATGGAATCACCTTTCATGTAGTTTGAAGCCATTGTTCTGCATCATAGTCTCCAGGGCACCAGAAAACAAGTTCGCTCCCTCCTCCCTAAGACTTCCTCTCAGTATTTATACATGGCTATCGCGTCTCCTCTCAGCCTTCTCTTCTGAAGGCTAAACATGCCCAGCTCTTGAAGCTGCTACTCATAGGGCTTGTTCTCCAGACCCTTGATCATTTTAGTTGCCCTCCTCTGGACACATTCCAGCTTGCCAATATCTCTCTTAAATTGTGGTGCCCAGAACTGGACACAGTATTCCAGGTGTGGTCTAACCAAGGCGAGGTTTGTAGTTTAGTGGGGCTGTTAAAAGCTCCTCCCAAAACTACAAACCTCAGAATTCTGCAGGAGGCAGCAATCGGATTTAAAATGGATTCATTCTCTAGTGTGATGAAATAGCAATAAATGTCTTCAATAGTGTCCCTATGAGGCCAATAGTACTTTTGGATTTGCCCACAGGTTCTGGCTGCCAAACACTAGATGAAAACAATTCATATAACAGGAAGGGAGATGTAGTTTGGAAGGCACACTGACACCTCACCAATACCAACATGCTTGAAAGAGCTCCCCTCCCTACATCGGGTGGGTGGAATACAATCCACAACTCAAGGGCAATTTTGAGGGAGATAAATACACCAAGAAACAAACAAAGGAGAGTTAGATACCAGTACAAGTATTGAAACGGAAAGCTAGATGGGAACACTCATAAGGTATTTCACATATTCTTGCCCACTCTTTCCTGAAGGAGCCCAGGGTGGCTTATACATGCCTTTCAATAGCATGCCTCCTACTTAATGCTTCTCCTTTCAATGCTAACACAATGAATGGAGGACTAAAGGAACGGCAACAACAGCGCTAACAAGTGCAGTATAATGCAGCCCATTTATTGCAGGGGTACCTGCAGTGGACATCTAACAATGATCACCATTTTTATATGCCGGTGTTTAGACTGAGAACCTCAGGGGGATCATTGCTTCAACAATGCCCCTATTCCTAGCCTCAGGGGACCTATTTAGCTCTTTTGTGCTTTGTTCCTTGTCCTTTTAAAAACCATTTCCAGACCTCTTCTGAGGAAAAGAAAAACAGAGGCTTTCCAAGGGATATTTATTATTTTAAACAGGGGAGGGGGCCTGAAGGCAGCTCTTTGTAAGCAGGAGTGGGTATTGTGGATGTGGAACAATTAGAGACTTCCGCTGGCTGCCCTCTGACTGCTAGTGAAGAGGCTTCACGCAGTTCTCAAGGTCGTGTTGGAATCTTTTGTAATGTGGTGAGCTCAAAGCTCAGGAACCACTGAATGGTGCACACAGCCCTCGCCCACCATTTCCTAGGTGAAAAATAACATTTGTGAAATAGGAGTACCAAGAAGTATTGGCATCCTCCGTTTCCTCCACTATTTTGAGTGCTATGGTCTATGAAGTTGGCATGATTTGCATTCAGACCTAGAGTCATAAATCATAGAGTTAGGATTATAGTGTCTAGATCAAAGGAAGTCATGCTTCCCTTCTAATCTGCTTTGCTCAGACCACACCTGGAATATTGTGTCCAATTCTGGGCACCAAAATTGAAGGGAAAGATTGACAAGCTGAAATATGTCCAGAGGAAGGCAACTAACATGATCAAGGGTCTGGAGAACAAGCCCTATGAGGAGCGGCATAAAGAGCTGGGCATATTTAGCCTTCAGAAGAGAAGGCTGAGAGGAGACATGATGAGGCCCCTGTATAAATATGTGAGGGGAAGTCATAGGGAGAAGGGAGCAAGCTTATTTTCCGCTACCCTGGAGACTAGGATGCGGAACAATGGCTTCAAACTACAAGAAAGGAGATTCCACCTGAACGTTAGGAATAACTTCCTAACTGTGAGAGCTGTTTAGCAGTGGAACTGTCTGCCTTGGAGTGTGGTGGAGGCTCCTTCTCTAGAGGCTTTTAAACAGAGACTGGATGGCCATCTGTTGGGGGTGCTTTGAATGCGATTTTCCTGCTTCTTGTCAGAGGGTTGTACTGGATGCACCACAAGGTCACTTCCAACTCTAGGATTCTATGATTCTAGGAATCTGTTCTGGGCCCAGTGTTGTTCAACATCTTTATCTAGGACTTAATGACAGAACAGAGGGCATGCTTATCAAATATGAAGATGACACCAAATTGGGAGGGATAACTACCCAGAGGATAGAATAAGGATCTAAAATGATATCAGATTAAAGAGCTGGACCAAAACTAACAAAATGAATTTCAACAGGGAGAAATGTACGGTATTACACTTAGGCAATAAAAATAAAATGCACAGAAATAGGATGGATGACACTTGGCTTGAAAAGCATCTAGGAGTCTTGGTAGACCACAAGCTGAATATGAGTCAATAGTGTGATGCAGCAGCTAAAAAGCCAATGCAATTCTAGGCTGCATCAATAGGAGTATAAGGACTAGATTGAAGGAAGTCAAAGTCCCAGTCTATTCTGGTTTGGTCAGACCTCACCTGGAATAAGATTGTGTTCATTTATGGGCACTATAATTCAAGAAGGATACTGACAAACTTACTTCTTCTTTTTCTTTTCTTCTAAAACTGACAAACTAGAACATAACGAGAGAAGGGAAATAAAAATGAGCAAAGGTCTGGAAGCTAAACCCTGTGAGGAATGGCTGAGGAAGCTGGGTTATGTTTAGCTGGAGGAAAAGACTAAGAGGGCCCATGATAGCCGTGTTTAAATATTGAGGAGGGGACAGACTTGTTTTCTGATACCCTGGAGACCAGGACACAGAGCAATCATTATTATTATATTTAATTATACCCCGTTTTATCTCCTCAAAGTGGCTAATCAAAGAACTATGGGCTCAAATTGCACGACAAAGGATTTCACCTAAACATTAGGAAGAACTACCTGATGGCAAAAGGTGTTCAGCCATGAAATATGCTGCCTCAGAGCTTGGTGGAGTCTGCTTCTCTGGAGATCTTTAAGCAGAGGCTGGATTGCCATCTGTTGGAGTGCTTTGATTATGTGTCCTTGCAGGGCAAGAGGTCGACTGGATAGCCCTCGGGGGTCTCTTCCACCTCTATGGTTCTATGAAATCAATATACCATCCTGCCTCAACCTGACACATTTCAAACACTTGAAATGTGCTATGTTATTACATCTTAGGCAAATGACCACGATGAAGTGATTGGGAGAAGGATTTCGGAAGCATTTGAGACACCAGCCATGACCCACAAATAGGATAAGTTTATTTAGATTTTTAAAAGATAAACAGATCACAAATAACATCAAAATATTGTAAGTATGTAGCATTGCCAGGGATATGATCTATGTGTGGCCTCCTAGACTCATATCTGGAAGCATACGTGATGCTCGAAATGTCTCGGAGACATGATGTTCCAGAGACAGCACTACTGATGCTTAACTCCAAACATTTAAACAACATCCTGTTAATCATGCCAAAAGCATGTGCTAGCATCTGAATGATGATTTCCTTACCTATGTATGCCCCCTCATATTTATGCACCCAGCATTTTGGAATGGATGATTTATCCCCTCTGTAGTTAAATGTCAGCAAAGCCTTGACCTCTACATTTTCTTCTCAGAGATGCCTGGTTGAACTGGCTCAGCAGCTGACACCCCAAAATGTCTTTCCATTACTTCCCAGTCCTGTCTGTTTTGAGCTCTGGCAGAATTCTGGTCCCATCAACAACTTAGAAACCAAAGACTGCAAGGGTTTTCTATATGTCTACAGCTGTTAGTAAGGCAACAGATATTACACTTGGACTATGCATACCAGAGGTCTGTGGTTACAAGTTAACATAAGTTGATCAGGCTTTATAGCTAATGAAGACCTCTTACCAAAATGGTAATGCTAACATTTTCTAGATGTTCTAGTCATCTGCAAACCAGATCAACAATTGGGTCACACAGTCTACAGAAAACCTACACACACGGATAGATACCTACATAAAAACTCCAACCATCACCCAAGTAAAAAAAGAAGCACCATTACAACCCTAGCAGACAGTGCAAAAAGAATCCGCAAAGCCCACCTCCTCCAAGATGAACTGAACCACCTAAACTGGGCTCTACAGGCCAATGGAGACTCCACCTCAGACATCAAAAGAGCTGCAAGATCAAGGACAAGCCATGAGAGCCAAGACAAAGATCCAGCCAGAGGAAAAGTGTTCTTGCCATACATCAAGGGAACCACTGACTGCATTGGGAAGCTGATGAGGAAACACAACATGCAAACTATCTACAGACCCACTAAGAAAATCCAACAAATGCTACGTTCAGCAAAGGACAAGAGGGATCCTTACACCTCTGCAGGAATCTACGGTATAACCTGCAGCTGTGGACAAGTCTACATAGGGTCCACCAAATGCAGCATTGCCCAAACACGAATCAAGGAACATGGAAGGCATTGCAGACTACTTCAACCAGAGAAGTCAGCACCTGATGACCAACCTGGACATAGCATATTATTTGAGAACACAGAAATGCTGGACCACTCTACAAACTACCATATCAGGCTACACAGAGAAGCCATTGAAATCCAAAGACATGTGGACAATTTCAACAGAAAGGAAGAAACCATGAAAATGAACAAAATCTGGCTACCAATATTTTAAAAATTCTAAAATTATAACAGTAAATAAAGAACTAAACTCAAACACAGGGGAACTCCAGACAAGTAACAATCAGGAACACCTAATCACCTCTCAACAAAAGATTCTCCCAGGCAGTAACAAGCCACACCTAAAAACTGTCAGACCATCAAATGCTAATCAAGGTGGCCAATGGAAACATTCACACCTAGCTCCAACAAACAAGAGTTCTTTCTCCCACCCTGGACATTCCACAGATATATAAACCCAATTTTCCTAGTTTCTAACACACTTCAAAACTTCTGAGGATGCCTGCCACAGAGGCAGGCGAAACATCAGGAGAGAATGCCTCTAGAACTTGGCCATACAGCCTGAAAACCCTACAACAACATCTTACATCTCTAAAAATCCAAACTGTATATATTCACTTCATGTGTACTATATAAATGCAAACAATAAGAGCTGTTCTGGAGAACATGATGTAAGAATATATTGTTCTATCCTCATTCTTTACATGAGGAGGGTTCAGTGGCTGTTAGATATTACTGTATTATAATTTTCCTAAAGCAGTGAACAGGAAGAAATGCCCTGTTCTTTTCAAAGCAGTGAGCAGGAGGAAAAGAACAGAAGGCTTATTTCCAAGAGAGATTGATGGAACAAATGAGACAGAAAGAATCTGTCTTATGCACAGAAGTAACTGGAATGGTATGAAGACTAAGGCTAGAATCTATAAAATATGATGTAGATACAGAAGAAAAGGCCAGGACTTCAAAGGGCAGCTCTGAAGGAACTAGTTAAGATTTTCAAGTCTAGAGATCTATCTTTGAAGAGTCGAGGCATTCATATTTTTGATTTCTATGCATTGCTGTGAAAGCTGGGCATTGAAGAAAGCTGACAGGAAGAAAATCAACTCATTGGAGATATGATGCCGAAGGAGAGTTTTAGAGATACAGTGGGGTTCCAAAAAAGACAGATAAATGTGTTGGAGAACAAATCTGAATACTCACTAGAATCCAAAGAGATTAAGTTGAGCATGTCACACTTTGGACACACCATAAGACATGATTCACTGGGGAAGACGGTAATGCTCTGCAAAGTGGAAGGCAGTAGGAAAAGAAGACCACATTACAATGAATTTTGGCATGGCTTTAACTGCCATGGCCCAATGCTATGGAATCCTGGGATTTGCCAATCAGTGAGGTACCAGCACCCTTTGGCAGAGAAGGCCAAGATCTTGTCATGCCACAATGCCCATGTTTCCATAGCATTGAGTCATGCCAGTTAATGTGGTGCCAAACTGTGTTCATTCTACACTGTCCCCTTGAAAGAAGCCACAGCCCCGAGTTTGCTAGAGGGCTGTTAATAACAAGATGTCTTGGAGGTCTCTCATTTATAAGGTTGACATGGGAAAAAGTTGAGTTTACAGCAGTTAAGAAGAAGATACAGCAATGGCTTTCTTTAAAGAAGGAAATATTACTGGCTGCAGATGAACGGCCTGCAACTTGGTGGAAGAACACATGTTTTCTAAACCAACAATATTAGGTTCTGTCTCCAGCAGCTCTAAGGAGGCTGGTAAGAAGTCTCTGTCTGAAACCACAGAACTATGAGTCAGTGCTGATAATAGAGGCTTAAATGGATCACTAGCAGTCTGATCCAATATAAGCAGGGACTGTTCAAAACATTTTGGAGCCCATTCAATGTGCAGAATCCAGGCTGGCTGTTAATCAGATAATGCTTCAATTGCCCTTGGAGTCCTGGCTACATCAGAGGGCCCTTCCACAAAGTTTTGAACTGAATTGTCTGAGTCCACACTGCCATATATTCCAGCTCAAAGCAGAAAATGTGGGATTTTATTTATATGTATGGAAGGAGCCAGAGACAGCAGGATAAAGTCCTCTACTGTACTTGAGGGCAGATAGATAGAAAATGTGATATGCGCTACTTTTCTCCAGTAAGAGAAGGGAATGGCTGTGTAATAATCACTGCTTCCCCAAGGATCTACAACCAATGCATTTATTCTGCTTAATATTAGGGCTGGCTACAGCTATAAGGGAACTTATACAAACTATATGCTTTTTAAAGCCAGTAAGGTAAGATGGTGGTGGTGCAGCAGGTTAAACTGCTGAGTTGCTGAACTTGCTGACCAAAAGATGGGTTCACACTGAAGCTTTTGCAGAAAATGTCTCTTTTCTCTTTCACACAAACGTGTGTTCAGATTTCTCCCCCACAAATGTTGAAATGCACATTTGGTTGGCTACTGATTAGATATTTTCATATTTATCTTTTCAAGTGCAAAAGCTCCAAGCTTACTTTAAAATGCACAGATGAAAAGCTTGGAGAGCACATAGGTAACAGTATGAGGTTTAGTTTTGATCTTCAAATCCAGAGCTCTTCAAGACTGCCTGGCAGAAATGAAAGGTTGCAGAACAAACAGATCAGAAACTCCAAAGAAAATATTGGTGAGAAAATATTAAGGGATACACTGAGATGCACTGAACTGAAGGTATTGATTATCTTAAGGTTAGTGATATGTGAGGATGTCTCGGTTGGGCAACCTCCATGGCTAATGTTCTGGACATTAAGAAGAATGATAACACAGTGGAATAAAATAAACTTTGAATAAAGAAAGAAAGTCCTGAGTTCAATACCTGACTTCTTCATGCAAAAAAAGATCAATTATGGTATAAGGGGTTGTTTTCCTGGCTGTATGGCTATGTTCTATAAGAATTCTCTCCTGACGTTTCTTCTGCATCTATGGCAGGCATCCTCAGAGGTTGTGATGACCTTACTACCTCTGAGGATGTCTGCCATAGATGCAGGAGAAATGTCAGGAGAGAATGCTTCTAGAATGTAGTCATACAGCCCAGAAAACCTACAATAACTCAGTGATTCCAGCCATGAAAGCCTTTGACAATACAGTGCAGTCATTCACAGTGACAGTCACCATAGCCATTCTCCCAGTCAAACAGATCTAGCAATTGTGTTGACCTTTGTCAACAAAACAATGCCAGCAATTTTTCATATCTACATAAACACATAAGGTCTCAAACTGGCCCTTTAAAGGAAATCATTTCCAAATACAGTATAATGCAATATATATTTGCAGGGAAACCCCACATATCTCCTAGCTTATTGTATTGTTAAAGGCTTCCATGGCCGGAATCACTGGGTTGTTGGGAGTTTTCCGGGCTGTATGGCCATGTTCCAGAAGCATTCTCTCGTGGCGTTTTGCCTGTATCTATGGCAGGCATCCTCAGAGGTTGTGAGGATTTTTGTGAAACTAGGAAAGTTGGATTTATATATCTGTGGAATGTCCAGGGTGGGAGACAGAAGTCTTGTCTGTTTGAGGTAGGTGTGAATGTTTCAACTGACCACCTTGATTAGCATTTAATGGTCTTGCAGTTTCAAGGTTGGCTTCTAACTACCTGGGGGAATCCTTTGTTCCCACACTGGACATTCCACAGATATATAAACCCAATTTTCCTAATTTCCAAAAAACCTCACAACCTCTGAGGATGCCTGCCACAAATACAAGTGAAACATCAGGCGAGAATGCTTCCTGAACATGACCATATGGCCCGGAAAACTCACAAAAACCCTATGTTGTTGTTGTTGTTGTTGTTGTTGTTGTTGTTGTTGTTGTTGTTGTATGTCTTCTAGTTGTTTCCAACTTATGGTAACCCTAAGGCGAAACTATAATGGGGGTTTCTTGTTCAGAGAGGGTTTGCCTTTATTTATTTATTTATTTTCTGCATTTGTTGACCGCCGCTCTCAGCCCTAGGGTGACTCGCGGCGGTGTACAACATATAAAAACAGTTTACAATAAAGCACAACACGAAATCACATATCAATAATACACACTAATCTAAATTACACTAACTAATCCGCATCGTCACAACATAGAATCATAACCAATCTCATAGTCCATATTCCGTTCCAGTTGTCAATTGCCAGTTAATGTAGCACTCAGTTAAATGCCTTCTCAAATAGCCAGGTCTTTAGGCTCTTCCGGAAAGCCATAAGGGAGGGCGCCTGTCTGATGTCAACAGGGAGGGTGTTCCACAGCCGGGGGGCCACCACCGAGAAGGTCCTCTCTCTCGTCCCCACCAGACGCGCCTGTGAGGCAGGCGGGATCGAGAGAAGGGCCTCCCCAGACGATCTCAAGGCCCTCGTGGGCTCATAGGCCGAGATGCGGTCCGAAAGGTATTTTGGGCCGGAACCGTTTAGGGCTTTGTAGGATAACACCAGCACCTTAAATTGGGCCCGGTAGCAGATCGGCAGCCAGTGGAGCTGGGACAACAAGGGCGTTGTGTGCTCCCTGCGTCCCGCTCCCGTTAGTAACATGGCTGCCGCGCGCTGGACTAGCTGAAGCTTCCGGGCCGTCTTCAAGGGCAGCCCCACGTAGAGAGCGTTGCAGTAGTCAAGGCGGGATGTGACCAGAGCGTGTACCACCGTGGCCAAGTCAGACTTCCTAAGGTACGGGCGCAGCTGGCGCACAAGCCTAAGCTGTGCAAATGCTCCCCTGGTCACCCCTGAAACCTGGGGATCCAGGCTCAACGATGAATCCAGGATCACACCCAAGCTGCGAACCTGCGCCTTCAAGGGGAGTGCGACCCCGTCCAGCACAGGCTGTAACCCTATGCCTTGTTCGGCCAGGAGTATCTCTGTCTTGTCTGGATTTAGATTCAATTTGTTCACCCTCGTCCAGTCTGTTACAGTGGCCGGCACCGGTTCAGGACCTCGACAGCCTCCTTAGTAGCATGTGGTAAGGAGTGACAGAGTTGGACATCATCTGCGTACAGATGACACCGCACCCCGAAACTCCGGATGATCTCACCCAGCGGCTTCATGTAGATATTAAACAGCATGGGGGACAGTATAGAACCCTGTGGAACCCCACAGGTCAAAGGCTGTGGTGTTGAACAGGAGTCCCCCAATAACACCTTCTGGGTACGACCCTCCAGAAATGACTGGAGCCACTGCAGAGCAGTGCCCCCAAGACCCATTTCCGCAAGGCGCCCCAGAAGGATACCGTGGTCGACGGTATCGAAGGCCGCTGAGAGGTCCAGGAGCACCAACAGGGACACACTCCCCCTGTCTAGCTCCCGGCGCAGATCATCCACTAAGGCGACCAAGACCGTCTCGGTTCCATGTCCCGGTCTGAAACCAGACTGTGCCGGATCCAGAAAATCAGTGTCTCTCAAGAATACCTGGAGTTGTGAGGCCACCACGCTTTCCATGACTTTGCCCAAAAAGGGGAGATTGGAAACAGGCCGAAAGTTGTCAAATTTAGTGGGGTCCAGTGATGGTTTCTTCAACAGCGGTTTTATAACTGCTTGTTTTAAGCACGCTGGAATCTTGCCATCCCGAAGGGAGGCATTAACCACCACCTTACCCACTCAGCCAATCCCCCTCTGGCCTCCTTCAGAAGCCAGGATGGGCAGGGGTCTAGGATGGACGTGGTGGGCCTCATTCCTCCAAGTATCTTGTCCACATCCTCGGGCTTCACAAACTGAAAAGAATCCATCAAAATAGGACAAGCAGGTGCTCGTGTCACATCCTCAGAGACTGCATTTAACATGGTGTCCAGCCCAGAACGGATCAAAGCGACTTTGTCTGCAAAGAACCGAGCAAATGCTTCACAGCGCGTGACCGAATTGTCAGGGCTCCCGCCTGAGGTGGCGGGAGTTAAAAGACCTCTGACAATCCGAAACAACTCCGCCGGACGGTTTTTTGCAGACGCAATAGTGGCCGCAAAGAAGGTTTTCTTTGCGGCTTTTATTGCCGCGGCATATGCCCTTAAAAAGGACACAAACCGTGCTCGATTTGACTCGCTTGGGTCCGAACGCCACACGCTCTCTAGTTCCCTCTTCCTTCGCTTCATCACTGCCAGCTCCTCAGTAAACCAAGGAGCTGGTTTAGCTCGGCTACTTGAGAGGGGACGTTCCGGAGCGATCATGTCAATTGCCCTGGCCATCTCCCCATTCCAGAGAGCGACCAAGGCCTCGACATGGTCACCTACCGAGGTGGCGGGAAAATCCCCAAGAGCCGTCAGGAATCCATTCGGATCCATAAGCCTCCTGGGGCGGACCATCTTAATGGGTCCTCCACCTTTGCGGAGGTTAGGGGGTGCAGTGAGCCTAAATCTGATCAGGAAGTGGTCAGTCCATGGCAACGGAGAGATAGACAACTCCTCCACACCGCCACCCTGCTCCCATCCCTGACAGAAAACCAAGTCCAATGTGTGTCCAGCACAGTGGGTGGGGCCAGATATTTGTTGGGACAGCCCCATGGTTGCCATGGCAGACATGAAGTCCTGAGCTGCTCCTGTGAGGGTCGCCTCGGCATGGATATTGAAGTCTCCCAGCACCAGAAGCCGCTGAGACTCCAACGCCAGGCTCGAGACTACCCCCGCTAGCTCAGGTAGGGAGACTGTAGTGCAGCGAGGTGGACGGTACACTAGCAGAATCCCTATTCTGTCCCGGTCACCCACCCTTAGGTGGACACATTCAAAATTTGTGGTCTGCGGGATGGGGCTCCTGGTCAGATGGATGGAATCTCTATAGACTACTGCAACCCCGCCTCCCCGTCCTCCGGATCTCGGTTGGTGCTGTACGGAGAAACCTGGAGGACAAAGCTGGGTCAGATTCACACCCCCAGCTTCATCCAACCAGGTCTCCGTAATGCACGCCAGATCTGCCCGCTCATCCAGGATCGTTTTTCCGTTGACAGATCTGGCATTCAGCAGCACCACCTTCAATCCAGAGGGCCCGCTCACCTGGTTACACCAATTTAGACCGGTTTAGGTTTATTAATGTTGGTAAGCGGTCTGAATTAAGCCGAATTTGAGGTCTCCTTTTTCCGCATCTCCTCCTCCCTCAGCCTTCCTCAAAGCCTGAAAAAGTGTGGCCGAGGAGGATTTGAACCCTAATCTCCAGAAACATGATCTAACACTCAAACCACTGCACCATGATGGCACTTCCCTAGCTAATGAGAAAAATATTGTTCAATATGAGTCCCCCAGGGGAGTTAGGGTGGAATATAAATAAAGTATTATTATTGTTATTATTATTATTATTACTACTACTACTACTACTATTATTATTATTATTACACGAGGATTGGGAAATTTGGTAGGAAATGATGCAATGATCCCTTAATTTAAAAAATCCCAGTGCTTCACCCCTGTGAGAGTGCCTCTTCTAAATTACTGAGGATCAGCTAGGAACTGATAAGAAGGACCCCAGTCTTAGGACTCTTAGAGACCCATAACCAGACAAAGTAGAGAAAAATTACCAGGGAGGTAAGTAGACCAACTTGTTAGAAATCATACTTTTCAAGACCACCTAGGGATGACTCACAGGGAGAACACCAATTTATAATTTTCCAAGCTAATTCCTGGTAGCAGAATAGTGATACAAAACCAGGGCACTTCACAGATCCAAATCAGAGTTGCAGACCTTAGAAAAGAAGTCATGGTGCCAGCTGGGGGATTCTGGGTGTTCTGGTCCAAAAAGGTAGTTTTCCATGCAGTGGCTTAGAACTGACAAGATGTTGGGTTGGGGTAGGGGTTTCGGGCTATATGCCATGTTCTAGAAGCATTATCTCTTGACGTTTCACGTGCATCTGTGACCTCACAACCTCTGAGGATGCTTGCCATACATGCAGGCAAAACGTCAGGAGAGAATACTTCTAGAACATGGCCATATAGCCTGAAAAACCTACAACAACCCAGTGATTCCAGCCACGAAAGTCTTCAACAATACATTGACAAGATGTTGATTGAGTAAGGAGTTGATCTCACTCTTGACAGGCTTTTTAAAAAATGACCCAGAGGGAAAGAACTGAAGAAAAGGCATCCATGCAACAAGATTCAGACTTGACAGAGGCACAAAGTGTGCATGCAAATGAGACCCAATGAAGGCTCTGACCACATCAGTGATGCGGCACCAAAAGGCTCCGGTGATCAAGAATTCTGGGCAGGTGTGCCCCACTTTGAGAAAAATGGACACTGCCCTTGAAAGCAACAGTTGAGATCCATCAAAGGCACACGGGGAGAATGTGTGTGACTCTTCCTGTCAATGTTTGCAACCCCAAAGAGAGTGGACTGGCACAGAAACCAAACTTGAATGTAAATGTTTGCAAGCCTAAAAGAGAATGGGTTGGTACAGAAACCTAACTTGAATGGGAACAGGAGGAAGAAATAAAAAGATTTTCATCTATTTGGCTGTTTTCAACTTGAGCCAGAGCAGAAAATCCCCTTCCCCATTCATTTCAGTAGAAAGAGAGACAGCAGATTATGAAAAGCTTAGCACTGGTTCAAAGAGAGGTGCCAGGGCTTGAGAACAAGGGGGGATGCATGGCTAAAATGATGGCTTGGAAAAGAGGAACTTGAATTCAGACCCATAGTTAGCCACAAACTCGACTGTGTGACCCAAGCCTAGTTGCTATCTTTCAGACTAACCTAGATGATGAGGACAAAATGGGAGTAGGGAGCATCCTGTACTCTTTAGAAGAAATATACAAATATGAAGTGGGTATTGAATTTTCTGTCACTTCAGTTCCGACACCATTGACGTTTAAGGACTGATTTCATTTCCTGAGCTATGAGGGAAAGACAGCCCTGTGTATGTGCTCGGAAGAGAGATGAGCTCTTGGATTCAGAAACACAATTGATGGCTTCTCTCCTTCAAAATGCCCTTTACAAGTGAGAAACAGCTTGTACCAAAGACTACAGAACTGCGATTCTAGAATTGCTTTCTGAGAAGATGGCAACATGGTAGAGGAACAGCTACTCTCTGGACTTATGGCATCGTTTTCCTAATAAGTTTGGATAAAGGAGGGGAAGGAATTAATACAGCAAGATCACAATAATCTTCTCTTATTCAGGAATTCTCATGAGCATCCGCATGGCTTGGAGAGGATAGTGCTCAGGATAGGAACGCAGCAGCATCCCGGGACAAGTGGTGCAGGGAGTTCTGCTCATAGGCCTTAGTTCAGTCCTGGGCTGAAATAAAAAATATCAGGATTACGTGGGAGGAGACCTCTGATTGCCTTTGGCTTCCTGTGGTTAACTACATGGCCGGCTGGGAAATTATGTGGCACATGCAACCTGGCTAATGAAAATTTAATTGATTCATTAGATGGTTTCTTGTTGATTCTGCTACCAAATGCTTTTGTAAAAAGTAACACATGGTTAAGAGAAATATAAGTTTGAGGAGAGGAGTATAACCTCTCTTGCATCTGGATAATGTGCTTATCTGCTGTGATCGGGTCCATATTAGAAGCAGTATTCTTCTGTGTCTGAGATTAAAGGAGGGAGGCCTCTTTTACAACAAAGCTTGCCATCTGCAGATCCTACCACAGGAGGCCCATGGGTGAAAAGAAATATTGCGAAATGCCATGCCCAGTTAATTGGGGGCACCATTTTATTTGATTAAGATAGTTTAAAATCAATTAATCTGACCATTTTTTCCAGGTTTGGAAAATTTAAGGCCCTCCAGATATTTCTGGATCACAACTCCCATTGTTCCTGGCCATTATAACCAATTATGTGGGACAACAGCAGATGGAGTCTTAACAATAACTGAAGGCTCACAAGTTGCCAACTCCTGAATTATCTGACTAAACACTGTAGCCATATTGTATGTGGAAGTAATCACTTTCACTTTGGATTCTGTTTGCCACAACCGAAGGAAGCTGAGAACGGGGGGACAGAGAATGAGAGAAGAAAAGAGAAATTTGAAAAAGTAGTTGAAAAAGTGCAATAGCAGAGAGAAAGTTTATACCCATCAGGCCTCCAGGACAGTCTGCTTTGGAAGGACATTCCTCTAATAGGGACATTGGGACAGTTGAGGGGTATACATTAAATGCGCATGGCAGTGTGTCAAGGTCTATTTTCCCCAAACTCCACCAGTGTTCACATTTGGGCATACTGAGTATTCATGCCAAGTTTGGTCCAGATCCATCATTGTTTGAGTCCAGATCCATCATTGTTTGAGCGCTCTCTGGATGTAGGTGAACTACAACTCCAAAATGCAAGGTCAATGTCCATCAAACCCTTCCAGTATTTTCTGTTGGTCATGGGGGTTCTGTGGACTTTGATTTGAACCCTGATCTCCAAGCATCTTAGGGCCCTTCCAGACAGGTCCTATATCCTAGGATGTGATCCCAGGTTTTCTGCTTTAAACTGGATTATATGAGTCCGCACTGCTGGATAATCTGGGATAAACTGAAAACCTGGGATCAGATCCCAGTATATTACTTACTTACTTAGGCGATCCCTCGTTGGACGAGTAAGATGGTCTTCCGTTATGGATTTCCTTGTGGGTCCGTATGTGGCTGTGGAGCCCTATTCTTGCTCTGCATCTTCTTCCGCAGTGAGGGCATTGGTTTCCAGGTGGAAGGCGGTCCCGGTCGGGGTTGGCTTGACGCGCCTTCCTCCTGGCACGTTTCTCTCTTTCACCCTCCACTCGTGCCTCCTCAAATTCTGCAGCACTGCTGGTCACAGCTGACCTCCAGCTGGAGCGCTCAAGGGCCAGGCTTCCCAGTTCTCAGTGTCTATGCCAGAGTTTTTAAGGTTGGTTTTGAGCCCATCTTTAAATCTCTTTTCCTGTCCACCAACGTTCCGTTTTCCGTTCTTAAGTTCAGAGTAGAGCAACTGCTTTGGGAGACGGTGGTCAGGCATCCGGACAACGTGGCCGGCCCAGCGGAGTTGATGTTAGAGGACCATCGCTTCAATGCTGGTGGTCTTTGCTTCTTCCAGCACACTGACGTTTGTCCGCTTGTCTTCCCAGGAGATTTGCAGGATTTTCCGGAGGCAGCGCTGATGGAATCGTTCCAGGAGTTGCATGTGACGTCTGTAGACAGTCCACGTCTCACAGGCATATAGCAGGGTTGGGAGGACAATAGCTTTATAAACAAGCACCTTGGTATCCCTACGGATGTCCCGGTCCTCAAACACTCTCTGCTTCATTCTGGAAAATGCTGCACTTGCAGAGCTCAGGCGGTGTTGTATTTCGGCGTCGATGTTGACTTTGGTGGAGAGGTGGCTGCCAAGGTAGCGGAAATGGTCCACATTTTCTAATGTGACACCATTAAGCTGTATTACTGGCATTGGAGAGGGATTGGCTGGCGACTGCTGAAACAGCACCTTGGTTTTCTCAATGTTCAGTGACAGGCCGAGCTTCTCATATGCTTCTGCGAAGGTGTTTAGAGTGGCTTGTAGATCTTCTTCTGAATGCGCACAGACGACATTGTCATCAGCATACTGGAGTTCTATAACATGTTGTTGTAACCTTGGTTTTGGCTTTCAGTCTGCTGAGGTTAAACAGCTTGCCATCTGTCCGATAGATGATTTCCACTCCGGTGGGAAGCTTCCCATCAACAAGGTGAAGTATCATAGCGATGAAGATGGAGAATAAAGTTGGGGCAATAACACATCCCTGTTTGACACCTGATTCCACCTTAAATGGGTCACTTTGGGAGCCATTGCTGTCCAAGACTGTTGCCATCATGTCATCATGGAGGAGCCGCAGGATGTTCACAAATTTGTTTGGGCACCCGATTTTGGAGGATGGTCCAGAGAGCGCTGCGATTCACTGTGTCGAATGCCTTTGCAAGGTCGATGAATGCCATGTACAGAGGTTGGTTTTGTTCTCTGCATTTTTCTTGGAGCTGTCTTGCAGTGAAGATCATGTCCACGGTTCCTCTGGAGGGGCGGAAGCCGTTCTGGGATTCTGGGAGGGTGTCTTCTGAGAGGGGCAGAAGGCGGTTTGCAAGGATTCTTGCGAGGATTTTCCCAGCGGAGGTTAGAAGGGAGATACCTCGATAGTTTTCGCAGTCTGTTCTTTCCCCTTTTTTGAAGAGGGTGATGATGGTGGCGTCCTTGAAATCTGCTGGGATTTTCTCGGTCACCCACACTTTTTCTATGAGCTGGTGGAGTTGGTGTGTCAGCTCAGGTCCTCCCTCTTTAAAGATTTCAGCAGGGATCCCATCAGGTCCGCTGGCTTTGTTATTTTTTTGTTGGCTGACTTCTTCCAAACTAGGCAGTGTTGCAAGCTCATCCCTGGTTTGTTGTTGTGGGATTTGTGAGAGGACCTCTTCGGCCACATTGGAGCTGCGGTTCAGGAGGCTTTGGTAGTGTTCTTTCCAACGTAGTGCAATTGAGTTTTGGTCCTTCAGGAGTTTGGTTCCATCTGATGAGCGTAGAGGCTGTATGCCATGGTTTCTTGGTCCATAGATGACCTTTGTGGCTTTGAAGAATCCCTGAGCATCATGGGTATCTGCCAGGTGTTGGATTTCTTCAGCCTTCTTTGTCCACCAGATGTTCTTGAGTTCTCTTGTCCTTCTTTGGACCTCAGCTTTTGCACTGGCATAGATCTTTTTCTTAGCAGCACAGTTGATGTCTCTCTGCCATGCTTGGAAGGCTTTCCTTTTCTTGTCAATTAGCTGTTGGATCTCGATGTCATTTTCATCAAACCAGTCTTGATGTTTCTTGGCTTGGTATCCAATAGTTTCTTCGCAGGCTTGGATGATGGAGGTCTTCAGTTTGTTCCAATGTTCCTCAACATTTTCGGGGTGTACTGTGGGTAGATGGTCCTTGAGTGCTGTTTGGAGATGGGCTCGTCTGGAGGGCTCCTGAAGGGCTTGGGTGTTCATTTTGCGCCTTGTCTTCCTTCCTTGGAGTCTGCGCTTGGGAGCGATCTTGAGAGCCATCGAGGATCGAATTAGCCTGTGGTCAGTCCAGCAGTCGTCAGCACCTGTCATGGCTCTTGTGAGGAGCACATCACGGCGGTCTCTGGCGCGTGTGATTACATAGTCTAAGAGGTGCCAATGCTTTGACCGGGGGTGCTTCCATGATGTCTTGAACTTGTTTTTCTGGCGGAAGAGCGTGTTGGTGATGACAAGGTTGTGTTCCGCACATTTGGTGAGAAGCAGGATGCCATTTGAGTTGCTGTTTCCAACCCCGTCTTTTCCGATGGTTCCTGGCCACAGGTCGAAGTCTCGCCCAACTCTTGCATTAAAGTCCCCCAGGAGGATGATTTTGTCCTCCTTAGGTATCCCCGATAGGACGTGTCCAGCTGACAGTAGAATTTCTCCTTGATGTCTTCGTCAGCATCTAGTGTTGGTGCATAGGCACTTATGATGGTTGCCCGTTGGTTTTTGGCAAGATCGATTCGGAGGGTTGAGAGTCGTTCGTTGATGCCAGTGGGTGCTTCGGACAGATGTTTCACCAGATCATTCCTGATGGCAAAGCCAACTCCGTGCATTCTTTGGTCTTTTTCGGGCAGTCCCTTCCAGAAGAAGGTGTAGCCTCCTTTTTCTTCCTTCAGCTGTCCCTCTCCTGCTCTCCGGGTCTCCTGAAGGGCTGCTATGTCGATGTTGAAGCGTCCCAGCTCCCTTGCAATGATGGCAGTTCTGCGTTCGGGGCGTTCACTGCCACTGTTGTCCATCAGAGTCCGTACGTTCCACGTACCGAAGTTCATTTTCCTTTTTTGGCCGCAGGGTGGTGACCCCACTGGACGCGGCAGTCCAGTCAGGGATAAGTGAGGCAGACTATGTTTAGGGCACCTTTTCTAGCCCCCTCCCCATGTGGGGTGAGCAGAGTGGGTCCTCAATAGGGCTGCTCAGTCGTGGATACAGCTGCCGAACTACTCAACTGCCTCGGACCTTGAGGTAGAACGACTGAGTCCGTACCCACCGCCCATGTGCCAGTCTGTGACTAGGGGCTCCAGATTTCACAGTCCTACCCCTGTTGTCACTTGCTGATCACCATGGGACTTTTGTTGGGTTTTTACTTTTTTTTCTTGGAAGACTCCTGTGCATGAGTTTTTTAATGTGTGGAAGTCATAGTGCACAACTGATCAACACACAGACTTCACAGAGTGAGGTTCCACTGGTGATGTAGTTTAACACAATGACCGTGGCTTCTCAGTCTGTTGCAGCCTTCTTCCGCCTTCGCAGCTGTTGTAACATGTCCCAGTATATAGGGCCTATCTGGAAGGGGTCAACTCTTGAATATAGAATATAAGCCTCCTGAGCCATGCAGCATATTGTCCAGCATTTGCCAAGATGTTGCCCCTTCTTCCCACTTTCTGTCTTTGTCTTCATCTTACTGCAATTACAGCAAATGGACTATCACCGCAAAGGATTATCACCGCATTGGGTCAATAGGGACAGAGGAAGTGGCAGAATCTTGCTCTTCCCAATAGGTTAGTGCAAAAACAAACTGTTGCAGCGTTTCCTAGCTTATATGTCCTTCCCCATTTACACTTGTTGTCATCTTGGCAACATTCTGATGTTGCTTAGCCACAGGTGTCCCAGATGTCACTTGTGAAACAAAGACTGGATCTACACTGCCCTATATCCCAGGATCTGATCCCAGCATGAAAGGTCCTTTTGGTCTTGCTGAGGCTTGACACATCCCCCTGCTACAACACACAGCCTGACTGCCTTCTTCAGGGGTACATTTAGTGTGGTATGATAGAAGACCTTTTTGTGTGTGGCTGCACCCAGATTGCAGACATTCCTTCCTAGAGAGTCTAGTCCAGGCATGGGCAAACTTTGGCCCTCCAGGTGTTTTGGACTTCAACTCCCATAATTCCTAACAGCCTACCAGCTGTTAGGAATTATGGGAGTTGGAGTCCAAAACACCCGGAGGGCCAAAGTTTGCCCATGCCTGGTTTAGCCTAGCTCTTTCCCTCTGCAGGCCTTCAGAACAGTCTGCTTCGCAAGAGCAAGTCTTTTATTGTATTAGTAGGCATCACATTGTGTTAAGCTAGTTCATATTTTAATATCATAACAACAGTTTAATACATATAATTGATCACACTTTCTTGGAGTTGTCCTTGTAATTCCGTTGCACTACAATTCAAGAAGGATATTATGAAGCTGGAATGTGTCCAGAGAAGTGCAACTAAAATGGTAAAAGGATATAATGCCTGGAAGCCATGAAATCCTATGAGGAGCAGTTTAAGGAATTGGGTATGTTTAGCTTGGCAAAGAAAATGTTGGGAGGGGGCATTATAGCCATATTTAAAAATTTGAAAGGATATAACATCGAGGAAGGCACAGGCTCGTTTTCTGCTGTTCTGGGGACTAGGACATGGAGCAATGGATGCAAACTGCAGAAAAAGAGATTCCACTTAAACATTAGGAAAAATGTCCTGATAGTAAACTATATTTGATGGTGGAATATGCTGCCTCAGAATGTAAAGATGTCTATTTCTTTGAAGGTTTTTAAGCAGAGGCTGGATGGCCATCTGTCAGGATTGTGCTTTGCTGCAAGGGGCAAATGGGACTGGACTGGACAGTCCTTGAGGTATCTTCCAACTCTATGACTCTATATGAGAGAAATGGGCAAGATATAAATCAACTCAATATATTAGGGCACGCCTGGGCAAACTTCAGCCCTCTGGCTGTTAGGAATTATGGGAGTTGAAGTCCAAAACACCTGAAGGGCCAAAGTTTGCCCAGGTCTGCATTAGGGAGTATTTCCCAATCCAATAGTTATTATCTCATCTTTGGACTTTGCAAAGATGAAACAATGTTACGGCACCCAATGTAGTCAGTCTATTTTTCTAATAAGACGTGGAATTGATTGATTGATTGCAATTGTTTTATGTCTGGAGATATTGTTGCATGTTATTGATCTTAACCAAGGGGATTTTATGATGTTATGTTGGTTGTTATTTCTTTTGTGTTATTGTTTGTGCACTTGTTGTATTTTATGTGGTTGCATTTTGGAGTGCTTTGTGAGCTGCCCCAAGTTCTTTCGGGAGATGGTGGCGAGGTATAGATAATGATGATGATGATTATGATTATTATGTATTTATTAATTGTGTTCGTAAATTAAATTTTTGGAGGATACAATTTGGGCTGCAAAAATGGTTTTGTATGTTTGAGTCATTTCCTCCACTCCCAACATACACACACTTCCTTAGAGGTAGAAAAATAGCACATCATGCTGAAGAAATTAGGTTTATTTTCCCTGCACACAAATCTAAATTTAAAACTGGCATTTTTTTTAAAGGGGGATGCTTCAACATCTCTGCATATCCAAAATGTCCTTAGTCAAAAAGAAAATCTCCAAAGACACATTTCAAGGTGAAAGAGTAGAACACATTTTCGTCAAGTGGTTTAAACAAGGACAATGGCTTTTTATCAAGTTACATACATTTAAACCGGGTATCCATACCAGGATATTTACTTACATATCTACTGTTTTGTTAATGGAATAAATAATAAAATATTTATTACTGTTTATGCTTTCTGCATCTCAGGCCCCTTCTATACAGCTGAATAAAATCCCAGATTGTCTCCTTTAAACTGGGATATATGGCTGTGCGGATCCAGATAACCCAGTTCAAAGCAGATATTGTGGGATTTTCTGCCTTGATATTCTGGGTTATATGGCTGTGTGGAAGGGTCCTCTGTTTCCTCCTGACCATATTGTCTGTAATCCCACCTATCTCTACCTATTTGAATATAAAATTGTCTGCAGAAAAAAACACACTAGATTTGATTAAACGGACAATGCCTGTAAAAGGTTACACTATGATAAATTCATTTGTGCTTAAGATACTTGAAGACTCCCTGCAGTTTTTCATGGTCTACTGCATTTATTTGCATACAGAAGTATTCTTCTTTCCCTGTGGATGCATTAAAAGCCTACCACCTTCTTTGCAGCATTAAACAACACAGTTCAGGAAATATTCTAGAAGAGTTGGCAACTATGGAAGGATATACTGGGCACTGAGCAGACCTTGGAGGTCTCCACCCCTTATTGCATCCACATTTGCAAAAAACAAAAACACCCAAATAGTGGGTTGCTGTGAGTTTTCTGGGCTGTATGGCCATGTTCCAAAAGCATTCTCTCCTGATGTTTTGCCCACATCTATGGCAGGCATCCTCACATGTTGTGAGATCTGTTGGAAACTAGGCAAGTGAGGTTTATACGGAATGTCCAGGGTGGGAGAAGCTGCAAGGCCATTCTTTGCTAATTGCAACATTCACACCTGCTTGGAACAGACAAGAGTGCTTGCTCCCTCCTCCCTATGACTCCCCCTCACATATTTCTACATGGCCCTCATCATGTCTGCTCTCAGCACCCCCGATAGATGGCCATCCAGTCTCTGTTTAAAAGCCTCCAAAGAAGGAGCCTCCCCCACTCCGAGGCAGACAGTTCCACTGCTGAACAGCTCTCACAGTTAGGAAGTTCTTCCTAATGTTCAGGTGGAATCTCCTTTTCTGTAGTTTGAAACCATTGTTCCACATCCTAGTCTCCAGGACAGCATAAAATAAGCTTGCTTCTCCCTATGACTTCCCCTCACATGTTTAAACATGGGCCTCATCATGTCTCCTCTCAGGCTTCTCTTCCGCAGGCTAAACATGCCCAGCTCTTGAAGCCGCTCCTCATAGGGCTTCTTCTCCAGACCTATGAGGAGACATATGGACACATTCCAGCTTGCCAACTTCTCCCTTCAGTTGCAGTGCCCAGAATTAGACACAGTGTGATTCCAGGTGTGGTCTGACCAAGGCAAAATAGAGGGGTCACACGACTTCCCTGGATCTAAACACTAGACTCCTATTTATGCAGGCCGAAATCCCATTGGGATTTGCAACCCAGCATCCACCATTCTGTATCTCTGCATTTAATTTTTTCTGCCTAAGTGGAATATCTTGCATTTGTCCCCGTTGAATTTCATTTTGTTAGTTTTGGCCCATTTCCCTAATCTGTTCAGATTGTTTTGAATTCTGTTCCTGTCTTCTGGAGTATTGGCTATCCCTCCCAATTTGGTGTCGCCTGCAAACTTGATGATCCTGCCTTCTAACCCTTCATCTAAGTCATTAATAAAGATGTTGAACAGGACCGGGCCCAGGAAGGAACCCTGCTGATGGCGCTCAACTCATCACTTCTTTCCAGGATGAAGAGGAAGCATTGGGGAGCAATTCATTTAACCAATTACAGATCCACCTAACTGCAGTTTTGCCCAGCCTACATTTGACTAGTTTGTTTGTCAGAAGGTCATGGGGGACCTTGTTGAAGGCCTTGCTGAAATCCAAATACATCACATCCACAGCCTTCCCTGCATCTACCCAGCTTGTAACTCTTATCTATACGATGCCAGCCAAATCAAAGCTA
Source organism: Anolis sagrei ordinatus (assembly GCF_025583915.1). Lineage (NCBI taxonomy): Eukaryota > Metazoa > Chordata > Lepidosauria > Squamata > Anolidae > Anolis > Anolis sagrei. The sequence continues at coordinate 286,724,014 of NW_026845477.1, read as the reverse complement.
CCCTCAAAATATAAAAAATAAAGAAAAAGTCATTCATATCCTGAATGTCTGCAATTCATATCTTTTAAAAGGAGCCCCCGGTGGTACAGTGGGTTAAACCCCTGTGCCGGCAGGACTGAAGACCGACAGGTTGCAGGTTTGAATCCGGGGAGAGTGCGGATGAGCTCCCTCTGTCAGCTTCGGCTCCTCATGCGGGGACATGAGAGAAGCCTCCCACAAGGATGGTAAAAACATCAAAACATCAGGGCGTCCCCTGGGCAACATCCTTGAAGACGGCCAATTCTCTCACACCAGAAGCGACTTGCAGTTTCTCAAGTCGCTCCTGACACGACAAAAAAAAACTTTTAAAAATGGAATATGTATCTTATTTTCACTTAAAATGGGGTGGGTGGAGGGGTCACTTTCCCCGCCCCAAGCTTTGAATCGCAGAGCTGGGAAAAACTCTTTTCTCAGACCACAGTGTTGGGTAGAGGTATGTGGAGGGTTATAGTCCAAAGCAATCCTTTCCCAATGTCTGGCCCTAGTGTTCATGGTCAACGTTGATCTTATAGAAAGTAAAACATGAGCAACATACACATGTAGCTCACATTTTGTCTCAAGGAGCCTGCCTAGCGTCCTGCTTGCTCCCACCTTTGCCTGTCTGCTCCCGCCCGGCCCCAGCGTTGCTCTGAGCTGCATGTTTTTCCAATCTGAGGATGTAGGTCAGCCTGGGATTAGTGAGGAATGTCAAATCTTTACATTCTCCCCCATGACGCTTGCACACCTATCTTTTGCATGCAGGCAGAGTCATGAGTTTATCTGCTGGGAGTCGGGACCTCAGAGGGATTAAAGCCTTGTCAGCTATCAGGACCCTTCAGATCAGTTGGAGCTGGCTGCTGGGAGGGGAGACCTCCGGGTGCCACAAGGACAAGTATACAAGGCAAGCTCAAGATTCAGCAGGGCGAGGTGAAGATGAAACGGATTTGCAGATGTGGGAAAGCAAAGAGGAAGGGAAAGGAGAAAGGAACTCACCTGACCCAGACCTGGAAACAGGGGGACGCCACACTGTAGAAGAAAGCAACGAGAGAACATGATCAGACCCATGAAAGATGTGGAGAGAGATTCTCATCTTTCCCTGAAAGGAATATTTCAATGTTAGAAAAACACTCTCTTTCCAGAGCTTCGGAAAGTTACTTATTGTAAGACATAACTTTCAGGATCTTTCCCCAAAGTCATTTTTCAAATCTCTGACTTTATTTGATATACAGGTTAAGTATCCCTTTTCGAAATGTTTGGAATTGGGTTGCTGTGAGTTTTCTGGGTTGTACGGCCATGTTCCAGAAGCCTTCTCTCCTGATGTTTCACCCACATCTATGGCAGGCATCCACAGAGGCCTGCCACATTTGTGGGCGAAACGTCAGGAGATAATGCTTCTGGAACATGGCCATACAGCCTGGAAAACTCACAGCAACCCAGCGATTCCGGCCATGAAAGCCTTCAACAACACAGTGTTTGGAAATCTTTGGGAATTCAGAGTGCCTGTATTTTCATATACATATATGATGAAATATCTAGATAAATAATAGCCGCCTTGAGTCCCCATAAGTGGGGTATAAAATAAAGAAAGAAAGAAAAATAAAAACATATCTTTGAAATGGGACCTAAATCTACACACAAAATTCATATATATTTCATAGCCATAGCATGGCTATGATGGTAATTTTATACAATATTTTAGATATTTTGTGCATGAAACAATACCTGTGTACTTTAAATTTTATTGAAAAGCAAAGGTGTCACTATCTCAGTCACCCAAGTGGATAATTCCGGATTTTGGAGTATTTTGGATTTCAGAATTCTGGCTCAGAGATGCTCAACCCCAAAAGAAGGGGAAAGACCACACCTTTCTGTCAACACCGCCACAAAGGTTGATTAAAAATATTTAGAATTAGAAGCCACAGTCGATTTAGGGCCAAGCTTAAGCACAGCAGGTTAACCATCAACTGCATTACATCTTGCCAACCAAAAGGTTGACAGTTTGGGTGACAGTTCAGGGTGAGCTCCTGATCTTTAGTCCAGCTTCTGCCTACCTAGCAGTTTCAAAAACAGCAATGTGAGTAGATAACTAGGTATCACTTAAAGCGAGGAGGTATTTAAGGTATCCATAAGGGAATGCCAGAAAAATGTCGGTGATTTGACCAAGGAGGACGTTTATCAACAAAGCTGTTCGGCAGGGAAAGTGGAGCGAGAGCATCTCGCATGGGGCTGGAACCAAGCACAGCCTCCAAGATGCCGAAGATGGGAAAGCATATACACACCACTATGTACAGTTGTTTGTCTTGTCAGTGTATAATGGCACTGAATGTTTGCCGTATATGTGCTCTGTGATCCACTCTGAATCCCCTTAGGGATGAGAACGGCAGAATAAAAATACTGTAAATCAATCAATATATAAATAAATATTTAAACATTGTGTGAATTACAGTCCCAATTTCAGTGGAAAAAGCAAACACTTATGGTTTTATTGCTACCTTTTGAATAGTGGCAACGATTTGGCTGACCACCCACTCAGCAGTTTGCTGCAGAACTTGACTATGCCTGTAAAGCATCCCCATCTACATTGTGGAGTCCTCTCTCATTCCACGCATTTCCAGCAAGATGGTTTTGAAACATAAAAGCTTTCCCTTGGCTTCAGTGGAAGGTTTTTCCCAAGTCCAACTGAAGTGTAGGGAAGGCAATGTGGATTAACTCTTCCCTCTACAAACTATAATGCTCCCTTGCCCAGGAATTCAAAGCAAGACTCTTTGCAAATCTAACAGCAACAACGGGAGGGAGGAGGAGTAGGGTTACATATGTGAGAAGCCTCTTCCTGCCCTCCCTATCTTTATTCTGATAGACATCTGGGAAAGACATAACTGTTCCAGAAGGCTTTCAATTGATTTTTCTCTTTGCTTTGTTATTTTAGTGATGTTTACCTCCATAACTGAAATTTTATTTGATGTTAATTGAATCTAGTGTAATTTTATGCTCCCCCCCCCTCTTTTCTTATTGTACAATGCCCTCTTATGTAAGCTGCTTTGAGTGCAGGGTTGTCCGACACTGTATTCACCCAAGTGTAAACATCTTAACTAAAATGATAAATAAGTAAGGGTTCAATGCAATCCCTCACTTGAATTCTATCAGCTAACAAGCTCTAAGACAGTGGTTCTCAACCCCTTAATACAGTTCCTCATGTTGTGGTGACCCCCAACCATAAAATTATATGAAACTGCTGGGTCAAATCATCCAGAAGCATGGGGAGGGCAGTATCAGTATACTGAAGACACCCAAAACTCTTTCTCCATGTCTTCCAAAACAGCTTTAGCAATGTACAGCGTGTGTCCTCTGAATGAATGCTTGGAGGAGGTAAAGGGTTGGATAAGGGAAAACAAATTGAAACTGAATCTTAACAAAACAGAGGTGCTTGCCATCAAGGGTCTTAATCTGGGGATGGAGGTGTGTCAACCAGTCCTGGACGGAGTGCTTACTACCATCTTTGGCTAATATGCCAGCTACGCCCTTTCCTGGATTTGGAGGACCTGAAGATGGTGGTGCATACGCAGGTAATCTGAAGGTTGGACTTCTGCAATGCACTTTACATTGGGCTACCTTTGTACCAAGTTCGGAAACTCTGGCAGGTTATTATATGGCAGTCAGATTGGTAACAGGAACATCTAGGAGTGAACATATTCCACTCCACTGCCTGCCAATTAGTTTCTGGGCAAAGTATAAAGTGTTGGTTTTGACCTTTAAAGCTCTACATGGTTTGGGTCCAGGTGACCTACAGGATTGCCTTCTCCTGTACAATCCGCTCCAAACATTAAGGACCTCTGGGGCGGGCAGCTGCTCGTGCCTGCCAGAATCCGACTAGACACTGTCACCCAGGGACCTTTTCACCGGCTGCCTCAAGACTGGGGAGCGACTTGCCGGAAGAGATCCGAGAGCTAAATGAGTTGTCGGAATTTTAAACTATCTACAGACCTATCCTGACATGCCTACCCAGCCAATATTTATTTATTTATTTATTTATTTATTTATTTATTTATTTATTGTATTTATATTCTGCCCTTCTCATCCCGCAGGGGACTCAGAGCGGATTACAATGTACACATACAGTATATGGCAAACATTCAATGCCAAAGACAAACAACAGATACAGTCAGAGGCTTTTAAACTTTTCTGGCTGCCAGGGGAGCTGTCGCTTTCATCGTGCATCTGTGACACTAATGAAGTACTTCCGCATTCCCCGCATGCTTTGCTGGAGTGCTTTGCTGGAGTCTTTTTTATGGCCTCATAAATTAGTTAAATTAGCCTCCCCACACATAGGTGATGCCTAATTTTCCTACTTGATAGATGCAACTGTCTTTTGGGTTGCAAAGGTCGACAACAAGCTATACAATTGGTCGGAAGCTCACTCTGACCCGGGCTGGCTTTGAGCTCATGACCTTTTGGTCAGAAGTGATCTTAATGCAGCTGACACCCAGCCATCTGCGCCACAGTCCCGGTGAAATTTAAACTTGTTTCTTGCAGATTACTGCAGATGCAGACTGCAGCCAGGAAACCAGAAGATGTTTACTTCTTGGGAGGAGAGCAATGACCAATCTCGATAAAATAGTGAAGAGTAGAGACATCACATGGGCAATGAAGATTCGCATAGTAAAAGCATGTTAATCTTTGTAGTAACCTATGGATGTGAGAGCTGGACCATAAGGAGACTGAGTGAAGGAAGATAGACGCTTTTGAACTGTGGTGTTGGAGGAAAATTCTGAGAGTGCCTTGGACCACAAGAAGATCCAACCAGTCTATACTTCAGGAAGTAAAGCCCAACTGCTCACTGGAGGGAAGGATATTAGAGGCAAAAATGAGGTACTTTGGCCACATCATGAGAAGACAGGAAAGCTTAGAGAAGAAAATGATGCTGGGGAAAATGGAAGGAAAAAGAAAGAGGGGCCGACCAAGGGCAAGATGGATGGTATCCTTGAAGTGACTGGCTTGACTCTGAAAGAGCTGGAGTGGCCACAGCCGACAGGGATCTTTGGTGTGGGCTGGTCCATGAGATCACAAAGAGTCAGAGGTGACTGAACAAATAACACAACACCTTGTGTTTTACCTTTGTTCTGTGTATTTTAATATGTATTTTGGAGAAATATGTATTAATATGTTTCAGACGATTATGTATTTTTAGTGATGTTGTAATCCATCTCAAGCCACAAGGACATGTGGGCAAGAAATAAAATATTGATTATGATAATGGTGATGATTTTCTGGGGTCCTTCTCTCAGTATTTTTCAACAGAACTACATTTTCATTCTTTGATCTCTCTGCAGAAGTCAGAGACAAAAACCAGAGTAGCCAACAGGGCTGTTGTGAAGCTGGCCTAAATCCATGTTGCTAAAATATTCTTTCCCCTCTCCCCAGAAATTACTGAAGTCTCAGATCCGTTTCTGAAAAAAGATCCTGTCACCCTGAGTGAGAACCTTCTCCTCCAAATATAGCCCTCCATCCATCTGGCTTCCCCACCTTTTCTGTCCTGCCATTCACTTACATTCACAGACTGGCTTGGCAGAACTCCATCGGCCCACCTTGGTGCAGTTGCTGCGGGGGCTGCCCGTGAGATGGAAGCCAGGGTTGCAGCGATACTCCACCAAAGTGCCCTCCACAGGCACCCGCTCGAGGCCCCGGACATGCGCTTGCCCATTCTCCAGACTCAGATGCATCTTAGGACAGGTACGTACTGTGAAAAAGAAAGGAAAGAGAGAGAGAGAGAGAGAAATCTTCATCTTCATGCATGTAGCGGGTGCTGTAAATTTGGTCACCTTAAACAGGAGGGTGGAACCTTTCACTTTCCACATCATTTGGAGTTCAACTCAAAGTCTCAGACAGCAACCAATATTAAAGGATTCTTTAGAAAGGATTCTTTACAAAAGGATTCTTTAGAAAGAGTCTGGATAGCAGACTACTGTAGCTGCTATAAATGGAGATCCTGCATTGAGCAGGGAAGTTAGAATCAATGGCCCGAGAGGCCCCTTCCAAGTATAATCCTATGATTACACATAAGAGTTAGGATTTCATTTTTAGCCACGGAACTAACACTTACTTACTCTTCTCTCCAAAACAACAGTGAGGTATGGTAGTTTCAATATTGGATTAAGACTCTGAAAGATCTGGATATGAATCCCTGTTCAGCCATGGAAACATATATGGTGACATTGGGCAACTCACATTGTTTCTGGCTGAGAGGAAATAAGTACTACATTTCAGGATACCTTCTTAGCACCACATTCAGCTGCACCACATTATTGCAATATTATCTCACTTTAACCCATTGCGGTGGCGCAACAGGTTAAACCTTTGTTCTGCTGAACTGCTGACCTGAAGATTGGCAGTTTGAATCTGTAGGATGAGGTGAGCTCCCACTGTTAGCCCAGCTCCTGCCAACTTAGCAGTTCGAAAACATGCAAATGTGATAAGATTAATAATAATAATAATAATAATAATAATAATAATAATAATAATAATCTTTATTTATACCCCGCCACCATCTCCCCAGTGGGGACTACGAGCAGCTTACATGAGGCCAAGTCCAACAGCATATTACAATAAAATAAAATAAAAACCAAAGCACAAACAACAACACACTAAAAAGCATAAAACATACAARTACAGTAAGCAATATAAAAATACAATACAAGTACTGCTTCAGCAGGAAAGGAATAAGATGCTCCAAGCAGTCATGCCAGTCACACAACCAGGAGGTGACTATGCAGGCTCCTCAGCTTGGAAATGGAGGAGAGCACCTCCCCTAGATCCAGAGATGAGCACCACCTCCAAAGCCGGAAATGAAAGGAGAAGCCTCTGCCTTTGTTTGTGTTTGTGTGTCTCATTGTATTGTAACAAGGAATTACATGTTTGCCGGTATCTGTTTACACTCTAAGTTCCCACAGGGAGAAGGGCGGAATATAAATAAATTGTTATTATTATATATTATATATATTATTGACTACAATTCACCTTTGTACCCTGAACTCAATTTGAAGCAATTGAAGGGAGCTGAGTATATAGGAACAAAATGGGAAGAGAAGAAAAAAATATAGACATTTTAAAAGCAGCTCAAAATGCAGGAAGGATTAATCGGGACTATCCTTGCCAAATTGGCAGAGTTGGAACGTAAGTAAAGTAGACATACATTAAATGCAAGTTTGGCCTTCTAGGCATTGTTGTACTTTAACTTCCAATATTTATTATCATTGTGTGATTAATTAATTGGGAGTGTCCCTGTCAAATTGGGACAGTTGGAGCATATGCTAAAAGTTAAGTGTTAGAATTATAGAATTACAGAGTTAGAAGAGATCACAAGGGTCCTCCAGCAAAACTCGCTGCTATGCAGGAATAAGCAATCAAAAACACTGTGTATTCCACGAGATTTTAACAGTGGAAGTTACTTGATCCAGCACAGCTCCAGTGCTCTGAACTGCAACAGACCAGGCAAAAATTCAACAAGTCAAGGTGCCCCCATCACATCATCCCTTGGGGTAGAAGAAGACGCCAGCCATGATTTTTTGTGCCTATCATACAGATTTTTCACTTGGTTTGCTTATAGGATTTATACCTTCACCTTCTGATATGAAAAACAGGCAGACTACTAAAAAAGCACTAATATGACCACAAGGATAAAAAACCAAGTAGAGCCAGCATATAAAAACAGGCACTAAAGATAAATAAAAGATGAGGATGCACATGTTAAAAGACACAATAGCTCTGTTAAGAATTGAAGCCTAACTTAAGGCCCTTCCACACAGCCATATAACCCAGAAGATCAAGGCAGGTAATCCGCAATATCTGCTCTGAAGTGGGTTATCTGAGTCCACACTGCCATATAATCCAGTTTAATGTGGGTTTTATACAGCTGTGTTGTAGGGGCTTTAGCTACTACAATAAGTAAAGGTAAAGGTTTTGACCTGACATTAAGTCAAGTCGTGTCCGACTCTGCGGGTTGGTGCTCATCTCAGTTTCTAAGCCGAAGAGCTGGCGTTGTCCGTAGACACCTAAAATATCATGTAGCTGGTATGACTGCATGGAGTGCCATTACCTTCTTGCCAGAGCTGTACCTATTGATCTACTCGCATTTGCATGTTTTCGAACTGCTGGGTTAGTAGAAGCTGGGGCTAACTGCGAGAGCTCCCCTCACTCCCCCAATTTGAACCAGCGACCTTTTGGTCAGCAAGTTCAGCAACTCAGTGATTTAACCCACTGTGCCACCGGGGGCTCCTGCTACTACAATGGGAGTAAGAAACCAGGGACGCTCCAGAAACTAAACTTCAATGTTTGTTATTTCTGACTGTGGACCATGTTGGCTGATAGGAACTGTCAGCAACCATTTCTGGTATTGGATGGATTTCTCAGGCCATTACTAATAGCATAGGAACTGGATCCAGGCTGGAAGATTTATCCTTTCTATTAGCTATGGAACCAAACTATTTAGATCCTTAGGCCAAACTGTCTCGTAGAAGAATGGCCCACCACTTTTGTTCCCTGGATGTTTTGGGGAAGTCAAGTGTGAGGACCTCTCACTATTGATGATGTTGGTTAGCAAACACATTTCGGTCTGAGAAATCTGTACGTGACTCGAGGTTTATAGGTATAAATTAGGTATAAAAATCAAAAATTTGCTGATAACAGCACCAGCATTTGCAAGGTTTGCTAAACAGACTGATTTCCCTATTTATGAATTACAGTTGGAGCATCTTCTGCAGAGTCCACTGCAAGCACTGCAGAACAGATCCAAGTAAATGTCTAAAATAGCCACTGGGTAACATTCAGAAAACTTCTAGTGTTGCCAGATTATTCAGGACCCCAACATAGAGCAAAGGCACATGTGTCAAATGCAAGGCCTATGGGCCGAATCCAGCCCTCCACACCAATTTATGTAGCCCGTGAGGCTTTCAATGTCAGAGCAACATGGTTACACATATATAATCGGTCTTTTTGAGGACAATCAGAAGGCTGATGTGGCCCTTGGTGAAATGAGTTTGACATTCTTTGAGCTTTTTTATTGTGTTAGAAGTGACTTGAGAACATACTGCAAGTCACTTCTGGTGTGAGAGGATTGGCTGTCTACAGAGACGTTGCCCAGGGGATGCTTGGATGTGTTGTCATCCTTCTGGGAGACTTCTCTCATGTCCGCACAAGCGAGAGCTGACAGACGGAAGCTCACCCCCTCTCGTGGCTTCAAACTGGCAATCTTCAGGTCAGCAATCCAATCTTCAGGTCAGCAGTCCAGCTGGAACAAGAATTTAACCCACTGCACCACCGCAGCTCCTATCCCTGAGCTAAGGGGACCCTATTTGGAGTCAGGACCCACACCATAAGAAGCAGTGCTACAAGGGACATTGGGGGGGGGGGGGATTCTCACCACATTTTGGGCCTTCCTGGGCCATTTCAGGTCTAGTAAATGACTTTTAAAAATAGAGCCTGTATGGTGTAGTGGCTTGAGCACTAGACAATGACTTTGGGACTCCAGAGTCTCTATCCTTGGTTTGCCTTAGGGTCACCATAAGTCAGAAACATCTTCAAGCAAACAACAACAACACCAGCAACAACAAAGGACTTAAAAATAGCATGAACTGAGTATAAGTTGGGTTGCTGTAGTTTTTCCGGGCAATATGGCCATGTTCTAGAGGCATATAGCCCGGAAAACCTACAACAACCCAGTGATTCCGGCCATGAAAGCCTTCGACAATACATTGAGTATAAGTTACTTCCCGTTAATTTCTTGTTTCCTAATAGACATCTCTTGGGCCTAAACTGACCCAAGGTATCCCCAAAATCATAGCCTTTGGTGGCATAGTGGGTTAAACCACTGAGCTACTGAACTTGCTGACCAAAAGGTCAGCGGTTTAAACCCGGGGAGCGGGGTGTGCTTCTGTCAACCTAGCAGTTTGAAAACATACAAATGTGAGTAGATCTATAGGTACTGCTCCAGCGGAAAGCTAACGATGCTCCATGCAGTCATGCTGGCCACATGACCTTGGAGGTGTCTATGGACAATGCTTTCTCTTTGGCTTAGAAATGGAGATGAGCACTACCACCCTGAGTTGGACTCGACTCAACTTAATGTCAAGGGGAAACCTTTACCTTTATCCCCAAAATGTGGTGGAAATGCCATCCTCTGTGGCATCTGAAAGCATCTTTTTGTATAAAATCCTGCAAAACAATATATATAAAAGTTTGACTCTGTGGTACTCAGGGTGCCTCCAAACATGGTGGAAATGGTCTTGAAATCCCCTAAAGAGCTTTTGTGGACACTTTGGAGCAGAACATTTATCATCATCATCATCATAATCATCATCATCATCATCATCACAAAATTTTTGGAAGAAGACATTTTATACCTCTTGATGGCTCCTGGGGTTTTAAAAAAATGTGGTCTTGGGCCAAATCTTGCTCAGCCCTGATTTAGGAGGTGCAATAAAATGCCACCCCCCCCCCCCACACACACACACTCCTCAATTGCACACCCAAAGGACTCACAACAGCGGCTCTCCACATCACTGTCTGTCCATGTCCCATTAGGCAGGCACTTGCGCACTTTGGGCCCCACAATTTCCCGTTCAGGCCGGCAGACGTATTCAATCTCATAGTCGAAAGGCAAGAAGCGGGCTGTCTTCACTTGTTCACGGGTCAAGCCTCGGTAACGGATCCCACCATCCCACGGAGGAAAGATAAGTTTGCAGCCTGGATGGGGAAATAGAAAGGAAGAAGAGAAGAGAATGAAAACCAACAGATCAAAATCAATTTGGATGTGAAATGTGATTTAAAAGTTGGCAATATCATAACATGAAGAGAGGTGAAGTGGTTTGGGATGGGATAGGGATCTGGGAGACTTGGGGTGCATTGACATTGTAGAATTAATGCAGTTTGACACCACTTTAGTTGGCATGGCTCAATGCTATGGAATCCTGGGATTTATAGCTTGGTGGGGCACCATCACACCTTTGGCAGAAAACGCTAAAGACCTTGTAAAACTATAACTCCCAGGACTCCATAGCACTGAGCCGTGGCAGTTAAAGTGGTGTCAGTCTGCTTTTATTTAACAGTGTAGACCAGGGCAAATTTTGGCCCTCCAAATGTTTTGGACTTCAACTCCCACAATTCCTAACATCTTGAGCGGCTGGGGGAAGGGGCCTGAGGCTGTTAGGAATTGTGGGAGTTGAAGTCCAAAAAACACCTGGAGGGCCGAAGCTTGCCCAGGCCTGGTATAGATGCACTCTCGGCCCCAAATTTTCATTCAGTCACAAAAGCATACAAGGCAATGTGAAATGAATTATTCTCTTTCCTTTCCAACCTTTTGCTGCCTCACAGTTGTCTTATGAGGATGAAATAATATGTGTTTTGCGTATCTTTGAGTAAGGGCTCTAAAAGGCAGTGTTTGAGTGCGGGGGAGTTGGACTACAATTTATGGATTTGGCGATTGTAATCCCAAAACATTAACATTTATCAAACTTGCCTTACACTGCAGCTAGCTGGAAGAAAGGTGAGAAAGAAGTGCACACTCCTTTGATATACGTTTTATTATATTTTAAAATATGAATTAATGGGAAAATGAGTACCTAGCCCTCCCAGATAGGCGTTATATAGTTGAAAGTAGTAATTCATTAGTCCCTGGTGCATATCTAGTTGAAATATCTCCCCGGTCAAAAGCTGTAAAATGGGCAACAGGATTTTATGAAATATAAATTGATATCATATCTTTAAAAAGAAGGGGATTGGTCACTTTATGCTTCTCTGACCCTGTAAATCAAGAAGTATTGTATTCCTCAGTGCAACCTGAAACCTGAATACAATCAAGCAGAAATACGTCTATGTCCTTTTTTCCTCCCATATGCCAATCCTAAGTACAACACTGCTCATAGAGTATATTTTTCATAGGGACCCTGCATATAGATCACACTTGTCATTAGTGCAGGGTAAATTCAAACTGATTGTTGTAGATAAGCCTGAGGTTCTTGAGGCTGAGGGGTTCCCTGATAATTTAGAGAGGATTGTAGGATTGCCTGTGGGATTTCCTGGGGCTAGAAGTGATGAAGATATTAGCCATGGGAATGTACAGGGCTTCAGACAGTCAGAGGAGCCATCCATCCATCTTGCCCTTGGTCGGCTCCTCTTCCTTTTTCCTTCCATTTTCCCCAGTATCATTGTCTTCTCCATGTTTTATTGTCTTCTCATGATGTGGCCAAAGTACTTCATCTTTGCCTCTAATATCCTTCACTCCAATGAGCAGTCAGGCTTTATTTCTTGGAGAATGGACTAGCTGGATCTTCTCATGGTCCAAGGCACTCTCCGAATTTTTCTCGAGCACCACAGTTCAAAAGCATCTATCTACCTTCGCTCAGCTTTCCTTATGGTCCAGCTCTTACATCCATAGGTTACTACTGGGAATACCACTGCTTTAACTATGCAGATATTTGTTGCCAGTGTGATATCTCTACTCCACACTATTTTATCGAGACTGGACATTGCTATCCTCCCAAGAAGGAAACGTCTTCTGATCTCCTGGCTGCAGTCTGCGTCTGCAGTAATCTTTGCCCCTAGAAATACAAAGTCTGTCACTGACTCCACATTTTCTCCCTCTATTTCCCAGTTATCAATCAGTCTTGTTGCCAGAATCTTGGGTTTTTTGTTGTTTAACTGAAACCCAGCTTTTGCACTTTTTTCTTTCACCTTGATTAGAAGGCTCCTCAGCTCCTCCTTGCTTTCTGCCATCAAAGTGTTATCATCTGCATATCTAAGGTTGTTGATGTTTCTTCCAGCAATTTTAACTCCAGCCTTGGTTTTGTCAAGCCCCACACATCGCATGATGTGTTTTGCATACAAGTTGAATAGGTTAGGTGAGAGTATGCAACCCTGTCATACGCCTTTCCCAATCTTGAACCAGTCTGTTTTTCCATGGTCAGTTCTTACTGTTGCTACTTGGTTGTGATACAGATTCCTCAGGAGATAGGCAAGGTGATTTGGGATCCCCATACCACCAAGAACTTGCCACACTTTATTAAGATCCACACAGTCAAAGGCTTTAAAATAATCAATAAAATGGAAATATATGTTTTTCTAAAACTCCTTGCCTAAAGGATTCTAACTGCAGGAAAAGAGGATCAATTTGAATATTACGAAAAATGCCTTGACAGTAAGAGGTGTTCAAGGGTGGATATGCTGCTGTGGAATATGACAGGGTCTGCTTCTCAGGAGTTTCTGAAGCAGAAGCTGGAGTGACTTGATTGTGTGTGGTGGACTGGATGAATCCTGTGGGCTCTTTCAATCCTATTACTCTGTCCCATTCTGATCTTTTCCCAAGAGAAAAGATACATCCAAAGGGAGTGTTGATCATCCACTACCTCAGCCCTTCCAGAGAGTAGTTTCTCACTCACTCACTACCAATCAGGGAGGCAGCAAAGCAAGAGAATGGTATTCTTCTCCTCGCCACATGGGCAGATGCACCAAACAGATGGTGGCTCCCCATATGGATGTAAGCCCAGAAGATGCCACTTGGTAAACGGCCATCTGTATACACTCATAAATACAACAAATTATTCTATATAATCCATAAAGAGAGGGGGAAAGAACAGCAGAGCAGCACCATGACTACAAAAGCGCATTGGCATTACCTTTGATGGGAAAAGGAGAAAGGAAATAAGTCAAGAAAGAAGAAGAAAATATGTAGTTTAGCTATCTATCTATATATAAATGCTCTGTGCATAATGAGTACCTTAAAAACAAAAGAACCAATAAACAAAATCACACCAAATTTGGCAACAAAACGTCTCACACCACAAGGAGTGACCATCACTCAAAAAATTATGATTTTGTCATTTGGGAGTTGTAGTTACTGGGATTTATAGTTCATCTACAATCAAAGAGCATTCTGAACTCCACCAATTATGGAATTGAACCAAATGTGGTACACAGGACTCCCATGACCAACAGAAAACGCTTGAAGGGTTTGGTGGGCATTGACCTTGAGTTTGGGAGTTGTAGTTCACCTACATCCAGAGAACACTGTGGACTAAAACAATGATGGATCTGGACCAAACTTGAATGTTTGACGTATATGTGTACTGTAACCCGCCCTGAGTCCCACAGCCTCCAGATACCAGAGATGGAAAAGGATGGGAAGCCTTTGCCTCTGTTTATGAATTCTCTGTCTTTGTTAACTGTTTAACAGCATTGAACACAGATGGAGTTTGGGGGAAATAGACCTTGACATTTGGGATTTCTAGTCACTGGAATTCACAGTTCACCTACAATCAAAGAGCATTCTGAACCCCTTGAACGACAGAATTGGGGCAAACTTGCCACACAGAACCCCCACAACCAACAGAAAATACTTAAGGCCATCCAATCCAACTCACTTCATCAGGGCAAGGAAACGTAATCAAAGCCCTCCTGACAAAGAGCCATCCAGCCATAGATATAGATAGAGAGATATGATTCACAGACACACAGATATAGTATCATAGATTTGAAAGGGACCCCAGGAAGGACAATTATATGTTGCATGTTCCAGGGTGGGCAAACCAGACACTCTCCACATCAACACTGGCAAAGAAACAGCAAGAAATACTGTTTACCCACAAGCATAAAGAAATTACATATATTAGAAACCAACACTTTCTCATTACTTTATTTTCCAGATCAACAGACTAGGCCACAGCAACACGTGGCAGGGGACAGCTAGTAGTATTATATATAAGTTGGCAAGTTCTGGGTTCAAGTGCCTACTCAGGTATGACAAAACTTGAATGACTTGCTAGTGCTACACCAGCCATTTTCTCAAGTTCTTGAGTAGTGGTTTACCAACTGTGCAGCGGAGGCTGGAAGGGAACAGCTCATGTGCCATGAAGAATTCAATTATCGGGAAGCCTCAATGTGAACCCACAACCCCTCTGCAAAATGGGTGACCTCATCTGTCGGTGAGTAATTCTGATGCAAAGATCTAGCATGATTGCCTGGCCTTAAAGTGAACTTGCCCCTTCTCTCTTCATCTGAGTCACTGCCTGCGTTTTTCCGCTTTGAAGGTGAAGGAGCACTCGAAACAGAAATATTAATAGGTGTTCAGTTCGGACAGTTAGCTTCAGATTGGCAAACCTGATTCCCACATAATTTCCAGCCAGATGCCTTTGGGAAAACTACAAGGAGGAGACGGCAGTTTCAAATACGTCCTGCTTGTTCTCTCCCAAAACATGACATTCAGTAGCGTAATGTTGCTGCCAAAACTGGACCAAGACATTTTACTTTCTGATATGGAGAAGAAGATGGAATTCTAGAGTTGGGAGAGATCACAAGAGCCACCCAGTCCGACCCCATTGTGCCATGGAGAAAAAAACAGTCAGAGCACTCCCAAGAGATGGCCATTCAGCTTCTGGTTAAAAACCTCCAGAGAAGACTCCTCCAAACTCCAAGGCAGCATATTCCACTGTGAACAGTTCTTACCATCAGGAAGTTCTTCCTAATGTTTGGGTGGAATATTATTTATTTATTTACCATATTTAAATACCACCTCAAGGCGGTTTACAGTCGGCACAATTCCATGTCCCCAAAAACATAAATTACCATTAAAAATTAACATATAATGTAAAACCATATAAAACCAGTAAAAACATAAGTCCTCAGTGTCTCATTACTAAAAACATTTTCCAATTGCATCGTCCAGTCATTCTGTGGGCCTAAATTTGCCAGTTATACTGCATTCACAAAAGCTTGCTCAAAAAGCCAGGTTTTGACTTGTTTTCAAAATGTTAGGAGAGAAGGGGCCAATCTAATGTCCCTAGGAAGGGAGTTCCACAGCCGAGGGGCCACCGCTAAGAAGGCCCTGTCTCTCGTCTCCAGCAGCCACATCTGTGAAGATGGTGGGAGTGAGAGCAGGGCCTCCCCAGAAGACCTTAGAATCCTAGAAGGTTCATAAGGAGAGATGCGTTTGGACAGGTAAGCTGGGCTGGAACCATTTAGGGCTTTATAGGGGAAAGCTAGCACTTTGAATTGTGCCTGGTAGCAATTCCTGCAATTTGAATCTATTGCTCTATCTACCTCACTTGGTTATATTGTGCACAAAAGGGAGAGAATTGGAGGCTAGTGATATTGAAAAGGACCTGCACAGTTTCTTGGACCTCGACAACTCGGAGGTGGCTAGGGTGGTGGACTCGATTGCCCCTGAAGACCCCTCTTGCTCCTCAGAGCCAACTCAGCTTCTTGGTCCACTAGGAAGCTGGCGGTGATGAAGTAGGCAAGACTGAGGCTAGAGTGCTACTGGCGGAAGACTCTGAAAGTAGCCGACCGAGAACGGGCTAGAGCCTCGCTTAAGGCCTATTTCACAGCAATTAAGGCAGCCAAGAAGGTTTTCTCGACTGCCCGCATTGCACCTGCAACAAATAGACCTGCGGAGTTTTGGGTGGTCAGGGAACTCCTTCATCCTAGCAATCAAGAGGAGTCCCCTGTCCACTCGACCATTCAATATGGCAAGTTCGCCCATCACTGTGCAGATAAAGTTGCTCAGATATGCTCCGACTTGGACGCCAGTCTTATTGCAGTACCAAGGAACATACCTGAGGCACCTGGCTGTTCAGTTTTGATGGATTTGCTTCAGCATGTTCAGCCTGATGATGTGGACAAAATCCATGGTCCACAATTAATGACACAGCACTGTACTTTCATCCCATGCCCTTGTTCATTAGCTACAATTTGCACAATCCCATTCCTTTGTCTTGTTTACAGTTTGGCTATATCTTACGATAGTTGTGACCACAGGTTATTGGGTGTTTTTAACTTGTTTTTATATGCTCTATGTTTTACTTTATTGTATTCTATTGTGTGTTTATTTTATGCTCTGTTTTAGGCACTTTCTGCCATATAAGCTGCCCTGAGTCCCTTCGGGGAGATGGAGGCGGGGTATAAGAATAAAATCATTATTATTATTAGTAGTAGTATTAGTATTGTTATTATTATTAGGATTTCCTATCACATAATTACAAGTTGAACACTTCCCAAGCGTTTAGGACTGTGTGATGTATTTTCGAATGATGCACACAGATCCAAGTAATGTGGCCTTTTGCAGTTGACAGATCGTGATTTTATCAATGTTTATTGTCTCCAAGTGCCGGCTGAGATCTTTTGGCATGGCACCCAGTGTGCCAATGACCACTAGGACCACCTGTACTGGTTTATGCCAGAGCCTTTGCAGTTCGATTTTGAGTTTTTCCTGTTGTTTTTTGTCAATTTGACTGTCACCTGGCATGGTGACATCAATAATCAAAACTTTTTTTCTTTTCCACAATCATGTTGTCTGGTGTATTGTGTTCCAAAATGTTGTCAGTCTATTCCTAGCCCTTCACAACATACTCAATAAACAAAGAATATAAGGTTTCATTCCTTTCTTGTTGTTGATGTTATTGTTGTTGTTGTTATATTTGTGTGTGTGTGTGTGTGTATGTGTTATGGAGGTAACTTGGTAGATGAAGGAAAAAGCCAGGTATTGGTGAAGAAGGGTGGAGCCGAGAAAGAGAAGAAAACAAAATTAAGGTAGTTCACATAAGGCATTATCATTAGGCAGGAGAGAAGGGGAGCTGTACTTAATCACTAACACCGCCAGTGTGTCCAAACTAATAAGCACAATGCATTTAAGGAGGGAAAAGTTAATCTAAAAGACACCAAAACACAAGGTTATTGAAATCATTTAGAAATGTTTAAGTTGTTATTGCTCCGGAATTATCCAGGACTCTGCTTTGTTGACTGCACATGGGATCCCCGGAGACATTTGCTGCCTCTCCCAATATCAGGGCTGGCTTAAGGCTTTCTCCATCTGAGATGGAGCAGCAAATGGTTCCTCATGCAAAGCATCCAGTCAAGTTAGCATTTGCCTCTGCCTCCCTCTATCAAGTTATTTTTGCAAAGGAAGCAGAAAATCCCACAAGCATCCCTTCCCATTATTGGCAAAAGCACAATTCCCTAACAATCATTAAAAATTAAATTGCTAACAGTTTTCTTCCCTTTCATGGCAGCCAAAATGTGCTATCTGGGATAGTTACTCTAACTATTCCTAGCCCTTCACAACACACTCAATAAACAAAGAATATGAGGTTTTATTCCTGTCTTGTTGCTAGGAAGGAGAGGGAAGGAGCGAATCAACTCCCTCAACAAGAGCAATTCAGCAATCATACAAAGAAGAAGGTTTTCAAAATCTACCTCCTGAAGTTTTAAGTTTAGTTTGAAATTAGGTAGCTTTACTTAAATGGTGGCCATGTTATAGGACTGTTGACTTCTCCATGGATAAGAAGTTTAGAGCCAGTGCAATTTCCTCATGTCACGCAACACTTGTCCGTAACATAGGTACAAGACAGCTAGAAGCCATTTCTGTTGAGCTTATCTGTCCCTGTAAGGAAGAAACTCTCCTTCAGAGGGATGGAAAAGCTCAAGAGAAATGGATTTTGAATGTTTGGGGGAATTGTCTTGGGGGAAAATCCTCCT
This sequence comes from Anolis sagrei ordinatus, assembly GCF_025583915.1. Classification (NCBI taxonomy): domain Eukaryota; kingdom Metazoa; phylum Chordata; class Lepidosauria; order Squamata; family Anolidae; genus Anolis; species Anolis sagrei. The sequence goes on along the minus strand of NW_026845477.1, from coordinate 286,705,483 downwards.
CCCGAAAGATAGAAAAGCACAACAGCTTTGAGATGTTTGGGATAAGGGCTACAGGAAAAGATTTTTTGGCAAATGGTAGTCCCAGAACTGCTGTCAAGCCAGCTTCAACCTATACTGATCTTATGATGGAAGATCCTCCATGATACCCTTGGGCCTTGTCACATGAGGAAGGTAAATCGCAATTGCATCTGGATAATAATGCCTTCTGTTGGGACTTATCACATGATATTGTCACTCTTCTATTGTTCCATGGGAAAGCATTTAAAAATGTTTGTGCTGATCTATATAAATAAAAATGTAATGTTCGTTTGTGGGATTAACAGAACTCAAAAACCACTGAACGAATTGACACCAAATTTGGACACAAGACACCTATCAGGCCAACGAGTGACCATCACTCATTAAAATACTGAAAAACACAGCAGAAGAGACTTAAAAAGCCAAAAAATAAAATAAAAATACATTACATTACAACGTATGCACATAACCACATAAATACACATATACACAAATATATATACACACACATACACACACATAACATATATACACAGACTGGGCCACAGCAACGCATGGCAGGGGATGGCTAGAACAAAATATTTGTCAACCTCTTTCTTGCTTTGGCCACACTATATTTTACAGCAGAGCTTTCCAACCATTTCATGTTGGTGACACACTTTTTAGATATGCATCATTTCATGGCACAGTAATTCAGTTTTACCAGCAAACCAGAGGTTAAGCCAACCCTTTATAAGAAATACAGGCGCATGCATAAATAATGAAATGTACTGGGACACAACCTATCCCTTGAAAAGTTTTAATTTATATATCTATCTATCTGAACGCATCTCTCCCTACGAACCCCCCAGGAACCTAAGATCGTCTGAGGAGGCCCTGCTCTCGATCCCGCCTGCTTCACAGGCATGTCTGGCGGGGACAAGAGACAGGGCCTTCTGTGTGGTGGCTCCCCGGCTGTGGAACCCCCTCCCCAGGGATATTAGATCAGCTCCCCCCCTCCTAACTTTCCGAAAAAGAGTAAAAACTTGGCTCTTCGAGCAAGCATTCGGAACCCCGGAGTAAACAGACAAACTAGAGTTGGAAATTGACCCAGGAATGGCCAAGACAATGTAAATGGATCAAGATTTGAACAGAGGACATAGTTTCTTTTTAAATTGTTATGCACTGTCGTTTATGTTTAATTGCACTGAATGTTTTTGCTTTATCAATGTATGTATTTTGTTTCGGCATCGAATTGTGCCGACTGTGTATACCGCCCTGAGTCGCCTTCGGGCTGAAATGGGCGGGATAGAAATAATGTAAATAAATAAATAAATAAATACTTCAACCAGAGAAGTCAGCCATAGCAGAGCATCTGATGAACCAACCTGGACATAGCATATTATTTGAGAACACAGAAATGCTGGACCACTCCAACAACAACCATGTCAGACTACACAGAGAAGCCATTGAAATCCACAAGCATGTGGACAATTTCAACAGAAAGGAGGAAGCCATGAAAATGAACAAAATCTGGCTACCAGTATTAAAAAACTCTAAAATTACAACAGCAAAACCACAGAGAGGAAACAATCAAGGACATCTAATCACCTCTCAACAAAAGATTGGCCCAGGCACTTCCAGGCCATCAAATGCTAATCAAGGTCGTCAGTTGAAACATTCAAACCTAGCTCCAGCACACAAGAGTCCTTTGTCCCACCCTGGTTATTCCACAGATATATAAACCCATTTTCCTAGTTCCAACAGACCTCACTACCTCTGAGGATGCTTGCCATAGATGCAGGCGAAACATCAGGAAAGAATGCCTTTAGAACATGGCCATATAGCCCAAAAAACCCTACAACAACCCATATTTTCATTCTCGTGGACCACTGGTGGTCCTCGGCCCACAGGTTGGGAACCACTGTTCTGGAGTCTCTGTAGCTACAACACTTACAATGACAATGCTTTATTCTCTCTCTCTCCCTTCTATCTCTCTCTCCCTTTCTCTTTTTCTCTCACACAAGTGCTGCAGTAGGATCAGGATGTACAAGATCGGGGTGGAAGAGAAACACAAAAGAGGGCAGGGGTTCTAGGCTTTGACTTTCTGCTTGTCCCCCTTTGTGTAGGAATAAAGCCTGAGCTTGCTTCTACAATGCCATGACTGCAAAAAATTGGGAGGAAGGAGGGGAGGCGGTGGATACTTTTCCTCCCAGGGTCCCCAACTGGTTTTTGATTTTGATTGGCGCTGCTCTCCGGCGGGAGGCCACTCGCTCCTGCACTTTCCTCCTTCTCTCCTCAACACTTGTCAGGAAAGGAACAATGAAAAGGGGCAGAGATAATGCTAGAGGCAGTAGTGGGTAGGCAGCCTGCCTGCAATAAGGTTTTGGTGTGACGGATGCTGTACTCTCAGAGCACTCCTGATTGCATAGCGTTTTTACAGGCACCAAAATTGTAGCCTCATGTAATAAGGCTCCCTGTAATTCACAGCCTTACCCATGTCTTGCAAAATTGGTCTCCTTGAATGATCCTTTCTCTTTATCAATAGCAAATAGATTTTTTTATTTTTTCGTGTCAGGAGTGACTTGAGAAACTGCAAGTCGCTTCTGTTGTGATAGAATTGGCCATCTGCAAGGACATTGTCCAGGGGACGGCCAGATGTTTTTGATGCTTTACCATCCTTGTGGGAGGCTTCTCTTATGTCCCTGCATAGGGAGCTGGAGCTGACAGAGGGAGCTCAACCTGCTTTCTCCAGATTCGAACCACTGACCTGTTGACCAGCAGTCCTGCCGGCACAAGGGTTTAACCCATTGACCCACATGGGCTAAGGATCCCCTGGTGGCGCAGTAGGTTAAAGCCCTGTGCCGGCAGGACTGCTGGTCAACAGGTTGCAGGTTCGAATCCGGGGAGAGGCAGATGAGCTCCCTCTATCAGCTCCAGCTCCTCATGTGGAGACATGAGAGAAGCCTCCCACAAGGATGATAAAACATCAAAATCATCCGGGTGTCCCCTGGGCAATGTTCTTGCACACGGCCAATTCTCTCACAACAGGACACTCCTGACATGAGAAAAAAACAAACCCACATGAGCTTCTAGCAAATAAATAACCTTCCATAACACAGACCACCCATGTTTTAACAACCTTAACCTTAAAGATGTCCACTTTAGAAGACTGCTTATGAAAACTTTCTTTCACACAGGATTGTACTTAACTCCTTATGATCTCAAAGAAGTAAGCTCTCTTAAAAAGCCAGCCCCATATCCGCAAAACTACCTTAGCCATAACATGCTCAGTTTTGGAAACAGGCTGTCATCATTATCTGTGGTGTGATCAAGGTGAGTCTTCAGAGAAGTCTTGGTTCCCAATCAGCAAAATGAGAGAGAAGCCTCACATGCAAGCCAAGTTGGCTTACCACATTTCGAAGCAAGCAACCTAATCCACATTATCCCCCCAGGAAAGAGCCCCCACCACCAACTCCAGAATCTAAAATTACCTAATTGTATCACTGGATTTTGTGGAGGTCTTGGCGGGCGGTTTGGTGATGAGTTATAATAATGAGAAATGACTGGAAGGCAGTGAGATAATGAACAGTGCGTTAGAGAATGCTCTAGGCACTGGGAACTGTGTGTTAAAAATTTGTGAGGAAGGAGAGGCAAGAACGGCCTGTCCCACTATTAGACTGAATGGGACAATTGCCTCAGAGAGCTGTTTTGGAATAGTGTGAAAGGGCAGCCTTGGGAAAGACAGTTACTGATAACAACAAACTGATTAAGGAGAAGTTTTTTTGTGTTAGGAGTAACTTGAGAAACTGCAAGTCACTTCCAGTATGAGAGCATTGGCTGTCTGCAAGGAAGTTGCCCAGGGGATGCGTGGATATTTTGATGTTTTACTATCCTTGGCGGAGGTTTCTCTCATGTCCCTGCATGGGGAGCTGGAGCTGACAGAGGGAGCTCATCCACGCTCTCCCTGGATTCAAACTTCTGACCTGTCGGTCTTCAGTCCTGCTGGGTTTAACTGATTGTGTCACCAGAGGTTCCTTATTAAGGAGATGGGAAATATGCTTAAGGCGATTTCTCTGCCTTCTCTGATAAAATAATTTTGCTGAATTTGGATGGTATACACCTTGATAGGAAGAAAGACACGACAGTACCTATTATCCTGCAGCAAAATGTCTTAGGCCAATGTTTCTCAACCTGGGCGTCGGGACCCCTAGGGGGGTCATGAGGGGGTTTCGGCGGGGTCATTAAAGACCATCAGAAAACATATATTTCCAATGGTCTTAGGAAACCCTTTGGCAGGCTGAAGGTCTCTCTACCTGTCCTGTTCCTTTTTGGAAACAGATGGCACATCCTCCCACCAAAAGCCCTCCTCCACTGTGATTGGTCAGCCTCTCATCCAAGTGGAGGGCTGTTTCTGAGACTCCAAGTGGGGAGGGGAGAGCAGGTGTGCTCAGCACATGTCAGTGTGGTGTATATGTGCAGGCAAGGGAGAGCATGCAAGGCTGGAGGAATCATCATGCTAGCAAGTCCCTAAATGACATGGGGGTTTTGTGTGGGAAGTTTAGCCCAATTCTATCATTGGTTGGGTTCTCTTTGTAGGTGAACTGTAAATCCCAGCACTACAACTCCCAAATGTCTATTTTCCCCAAACTCCACCAGTGTTCACATTTGGGCACATTGAGTATCCATGCCAAGTTTGGTCCAGATCTATCATTGTTTGAGTCCACAGCGCTCTCTGGATGTAGGTGAACTACAAATCCAAAACTCAAGGTTAACGCCCACCAAACCCTTCCAGTATTTTCTGTTGGCCATGGGAGTTCTGTGTGCCAAGTTTGGTTCAATTCCATCTTTGGTGGAGTTCAGAATGCTCTCTGATGGTAGGTGAACTATAAATCCCAGCAACTACAACTCCCAAATGACAAAATCAATCCTCCCCAACCCCACCAGTATTCAAATTTGGGCATCTCGGGTATTTGTGCCAAATTTGGTTTAGTGAATGAAAATACATATATGAGATATTTACATTACGTTTCATAACAGTAGCAAAATTCCAGTTATGAAGTAGCAACAAAACTAATTTTATGGTTGGGGGTCACCACAACATGAGGAACTGTATTAAGTGGAGGAAAGTTGAGAAACACTGTCTTAGGCTATCCTTGAAGGCAAAATGCTCAAGCACACCTATATGTATATAACAAGGAATCCAGATTCTTGATCTGTGTCATCCCATAGCTAATCATAAAATCTTAAATTTGGAGGGGACCATAAGGACTATCCAGTCCAAACTCCTACAATGCAGGATTGCATGAGTAAAACAGTCCTGAAAGATATCCATTCAATTTCTACCTAAAGACCTCCAAGGATGTTTAATGTCTAAATGTTGTTTCAATATGGTTAAGGTTCTTAGTTTGTAGTATTTGTTATTGTCTAGAAATTATGTTTTCACGTGTATGTACAGCATTGAATTTTCCTACTATTATGTTGGAAACCGCTTTGAGGAGTCCCCTCAGGGGTAGGAAAAGCGGGATATACATGCAGTAAATAAAGAAATAATAAATAAGTATGGAGAGCCCATCACCCTCCAAGACAATAATAATAATAATAATAATAATAATAATAATAATAATAATAGTTTATATATATTCCACCCTTCTCATCCTGAAGGGGACTCAGGACGGATCACAGTACACATACACGGCAAACATTCAATGCCGCTTTGTACAGACAATACAGAGACAGATAGAACAGAAGGAGATGCGTTATTTCGACTCAATGTCCAGCTTTTTTTAGTGCCATGGAAGGTTGGGCTTGAATCCAGCCACAGGGGGTACTGTCACTCCACCTCTATGACGAAGAGCCATCAGGACTTCCTCCTTCCTTTTGGTCGCCCAGCATTTTCTGATCTTTCTTTATGGCGTCGTAAAACACCTCCCCCACTTCTAGTGGCACCTAATTTTTCTAATTACAGCTAAAGCTGTTTTTTAAACTGCTTAGGTAAACAGTAAGCTGGGCTGACAATTGGCAGCTCACGCCAACTCAGGGCTTCAAACTTTCAATCTTTCGGTTGATAGATCTTATAATTGCTGGTGATTTACTCTACTGTTAAATAGAGTAAATCTCTCTATTTAACAGTGATCCACTCTATTGTTAAATAGCTCATACACTAAAGAAATCCTACTAATTCTCTTTTCTTGTAATTTGAATCCACTCGCCCATATTCTGGATAGAAACCCAGGGAACCCAGGGAATTGACAACTGTGAAATGTTAGTGCAATACAATGTTGTCAAGGTGCCTGCTGGCTGGGGAAGATGGGAGTTATGGTCCCATACATCTGGGGTGTACACCAGATTGAAACTTTCATTGAAAACATGAACTAAGTCTCTCTTGGAAGAACGCAAGGAAGATTTTTTTTTAAAAAATCCTCCTCTGGCTGCTCTGCTACTGTAGGTTTTATTTGTGCCCTGACTGAGCGAAGCCAAATTTAAAAGGGAAGGAACAGGTGTGCTAATCATAATGTACCACAGGAGAGAACCTGAACCATGCATGCAAATCAAGTAATTATTGTACAGCACACTGTGAAAATGTCTATTGGGAACTGAGTTTTTTTCATAGGCACATTACATGAATTATACAAAATGGTTTGGGGAAAACAATGAGCAACTGATTACCATCGGTATCTCACAGGCAGCTTTATTCTTGTGCTCACAATGTGGCTGGATTTATGTATGGCTGCTTTCTTAACAGGACTGCCAACTTTTCAAGTGGCTCCTGAAGCTAACAGCAGCATGATGAATGTTCGATGGTAGTGTTTGTCTCCATGTTATGGTCGCTGGGAGTCCATTGGGGCATGCAAAGCGTTCCTGGGAAGACAGTCATAATGTTAGCACAAGAAGGTTGGGGAGACAGGATGAATCTGTGTCACTTCTTAGAAACTCACTGATTTATTTTAGCATTAGTTTTTGTGGATTCTATTCACTTCTTCAGATGCATTGATGGGATACAATACAGATATTTAATTTCCAAGAATGGGATGAGAGTATAGATGAGATCCAGAATTATATAAATAACTGTTCCTCAACCTTCCTAATGCTGCACACCCCTTAATACAGTTCCTCATGTTGTGGTGACCCCCAACCATAAAATTATTTTCCTCGCTACTTCATAATTGTAATTTTGCTACGGTTATGAATCCTAATGTAAATATCTGATATGCAGGATGAAGTTCCATTCACTGGACAAAATTTGGCACACATACCCAGTTTGCCCAAATTTGAATACTGGTGGAACTTGGGAAAAACAGACCTTGACATTTGGGAGATGTACTTGCTGGGACTTATAGTTAACCTACAATCAAAGAGGATTCTGAACTCCACCAATGATAGAATTGGATCAAGCTTCCTACACAGGACCCCCATGTCCAACAGAAAATACTGGAAGGGTTTGGTGGGCATCAGCCTTGAGTTTTGGAGTTGTAGTTCACCTACATCCAGAGAGCACTATGGACTCAAACAATGATGGATCTGGACCAAACTTGGCATGAATACTCAATATACCCAAATGTGAACACTGGTAGAGTTTGGGGAAACTTGACCTTGACATTTGAAATTTGTAGTTGCTGGGATTTATAGTTCACCTACAATCAAAGAGCATTCTGAACTCCACAAACGATGGAATTGAACCAATCTTGGTACACAGAACTCCCATGACCAACAGAAAATACTGAAAGGTTTGGTGGGCATCGACCTTGAGTTTTGGAGTTGTTGTTCACCTACATCCAGAGAGCACTATGGACTCAAACAATGATGAATCTGGACCAAACTTTGCACGAATACTCAATATGTCCAAATGTGAACACTGGTGGAGTTTGGGGAAAACAGACTTTGACATTTGGGAGTTGTAGTTGCTGGGATTTATAGTTCACCTACAACCAAAGAGCATTCTGAACCCCACCAAAAATGGAATTGAACCAATCTTGAGAACAGAACTGCCATTACCAACAGAAAATACTGTGTTTGCTGATGGTCTTCGGCAACACTTTTGACGCCCCCTTGCAACCCCGTCCCAGGTGTCCTAACCCTCAGGTTGAGGAATGCTGATATAAATAGTGACACTGGCAGTCAACTTTCAAATAATTGTGTAAGAGGATACAGGTCTTTCGAGCAGTTTAACTTTTACTCGTGAAATTTGAAGATACTATATTCTGCTGGCCTAAAAGTTAATTCCCTTGAGAGAGCAACATTTTCTAAAGATACTCTTTTTATTGTCCATATAACTGTGATGAGACCTGTATATAAATAAATGCCAAGACGTCATTATCTCTGTTCATATATTTCAACATGGCTATTATGTCCCCTCTTGGCCGTCTTTACTTCAAGCTAAACATACCCAGATCCCTCAGTCGCTCTTTATAGGGCTTGATTTCCAAACCTTGGATCACTTAGGTTACCTTTTTTTTATTTATTAATTTATTATATTTTTACCTTGCTCTATCTCAACTCTGAAGGGGACTCAGAGAAGCTTCCAAACAACATCAATGGATCTGGACCAAACTTGGCACACATACCTGATATGTAGACATTTGATTACTGGAGG